>JALMGJ010000001.1:160035366-160635366 GCA_023362775.1 Charina bottae | reverse complement strand
TTTGAACCTGGCATCCATATTCCTGTTGAATTCACAGTAAGAAAATTGCTTTGCTACAAAAGGAAATATGTCCTTACTATTGGTGTAATAGTACATGGGAATGACCTTGGGAGACTGGGGGAAGAGATACTGCCTAGGGAACAGTCAGATGAGAGGGAGCATAGCCCACTGCTGCATAGTGGGCAGAGCTGCTCCTCCCACTATGCAGCTATGGGCTATACTCCCTCTCATCTGACTGTTCCCTAGGCAGCATCTCTTTGCCTGGTCTCCCAAGGTCATTCCCAAATACCATTACAATTGGAAAATTACTGTGGATAATTTCCAGTTTGTTTTGCACTAGCGCACTCCCAGTCAATACCTCTATCCAGATTAGAGCAAGCACACAAACCACTCAGTTTAACCAGCAAAATATATACATACACATACACATACACACAAGATAGATGATAGATGATAGATGATAGATGATAGATGATAGATGATAGATGATAGATGATAGATGATAGATGATAGATGATAGATGATAGATGATAGATGATAGATGATAGATGATAGATGATAGATGATAGATGATAGGAGATAGAGATAGAGATAGAGATAGAGATAGAGATAGAGATAGAGATAGAGATAGAGAGAGAGATAGAGAGAGAGATAGAGAGAGAGATAGAGAGAGATAGAGAGAGATAGAGAGAGATAGAGAGAGATAGAGAGAGATAGAGAGAGAGAGAGATAAAAGGGGCATGGTGGCTCAGTGGTTAAGACGCCAGGCTTGTCGATCGGAAGATCACAAGTCTGGAGGTTCGAATCCCTAGCTCTGCGTGCGGAGTGAGCTCCTGCACTAGCTCCAGCTCTTGCCAACCTAGCAATTTGAAAGCATGCAAATGCAAGTAGATTAATAGGTACCACTTCGGTGGGAAGGTAACAGCGTTCCGCGTACATCATGCAGCCACATGACCATGGAAGTGTCTTCGGACAACGCTGGCTCTTCGGCTAACAAACGGAGATGAGCACCGGACACGACTGCACAAATGTGCGGGGGGAACCTTTACCTTTTTTATAGATAGATATAGATAGATGATATAGAGAGATATAGAGAGATAGAGATAGAGATAGAGATAGAGATAGAGATAGAGATAGAGATAGAGATAGAGATAGAGATAGAGATAGAGATAGATGATATAGCTTGGAGTCTATTTAGTACAACATCAAAGATTAAAAATTTATTTATTTATTTATTTATATTTCCAACTTATATCACCGCCCATCTCCCCCCATTCCGGAGGAGTTAATGGTTAACTGGCAAATGGTTAACTGGCAAAGCAGGATAAAAGGCAGGCAGAAAATAGGGAGAGGGAGAGAGACATAAACAACAGTCAGCAATTATCTAGTATATATCACAATGGACATAGAACTTTACATAGCCCCTGGAAACAAAACTGTGTTTAATTAGTGTGGGCACTCTCATGTGAGCTTTTGGTTATACCAGCTTTATTGTACACAGCAGTAGCTCTTATGTACATAGCAATAGAAGAAGAGAGATGGAAAGCAGGATACCAGGTGATCTCTCCTCTATTTTTTTAAAGAAAAAAATTGGTGGATGGGGATTGTGTATCTAATATTCCCATGTTTACATTAATGTAGAACTTCAAGCCCTCATCTTTATGTACAGTACATTTATCCTGCATTGTGAATCCTGTGTGCTGCAGTTTGGAGGATGGTGATTCACAAAACTACAGTATTTAGTTAGTTATCCAATATATTTGGCTGCCCTTCTATCCAAGAAACTCTGGACTAGGACAAGGTAAAGAAAAAAGAATTCCATTAGACCAAAAGAACAAATAAAACCATATTGAGGCTCAGTAAAACCACAAAACCACTAACCACATACACCCATGCCAGAACCTCCATGCTAATATCCCAATTCCAATGCCTGGGTGCTAAACATTCTCAAGATTTAATATGCTCATTTAGCCAGGCTATTGATTTGGTATACCTAGAGTGGAAGAAATATTTACAAGTTTCCTATGATAATTGAGATTTCACTGGACTAACACTGTTCTTCCTGATTCAGGATTTCTACTCCCTGGCACCATTTCATGTACTTTCTGACTACTAGGTATGACTTGATATGATATCTGGATGAAGTGGCCAGGAAGGCAATTGTAAAGTAGTAATATATATTCTTCTGTCATTCATTTATCATTGTTGTTGCTCTGAATTATCTGATCTAGAAATAGAAGGAAATCATAGCTAGAAACTAGCACAAGTACAAAAAATAATTATTTCCTAATTTGAATTTGCAGACATTTGGTTAAATGTCTTTCTCCAGACATACAGATTATTGACATGAAATTTCTTCATCAGATACCCAAAAATACCTATCAGATAGACATATATATGAAATATGGACTCTCATCAAAATATTAGTTGGTATGATAGTAAACATCAGAATTAGCTGACTGCTTCCTCTGTCCTAAAATCTTAGGAATGATTCTTGAGTTTTATTCTGTGCTGAGTTATTGACATCTACCAAAACATTCCCAGATTTTATGGTTGTGAGGGTATGTGTTTATGCCTAAGGGAGAGAAATAATATTTCCCATTGGAATAGAAACCGGTAATTAGATTAGGTCTTTATGTTATTCTTTTGAGTTGCTCAGATATCTTTGTTACTCAACAACAAAGGAATATGGTAAGTAAAGAAAAATAAATCAATTTGTACTCTAGGGAAAACAAGACTGATCATTCCTATAAGCCACATAACTACAGTATATATGTGCTCAGAAGTATCTGCAACTATAAAAGTGTGTGTGTGCACATGTGTGCATATAAACACACACAGATACACATACATGTACACATATACAAAGAGAGAAAGGGAGAGATCAAGTTTCTAGTTGCAAAAGAGATATAAGAAGATTGATTTTTTTAAGGATTAAATAAATAGTTAGTAGGCATTACTGTTCAATGAACCTGAATGATAAATTACCCTATATTGATACAATAGTGAGTTACTTTCCTGTCCTTACTCTTCCCAGAGGAATCCTAGATGCAGGGTGCTGGTCAGGGTGAGCAGTTAGCTAGCTAATTTCTTCTGATGTTCTTTTTGACTAAATTGATAGAGGATAACTCTTGGAAAACCCACTGTCTAGAACACTAAGGAAGAACATTATGTCACACAATAAAAAGGGAGGCTAGAGGATTGTGCCATCCCACAGATTTTAAAGGAATTGCCTGAAACATTTTGTGTCTCTTGGAAGCAACATGGTTGCAAGCACGAATGAGTGAACTTTTTACATTTGTATTACAAGCACAAAATGCCAGAGTACAGTGTACCTGAAGTTATTCAAGGAGATTTAATTACTTATGTTTCTGCTTAGATTGTTCTAAAACAAACCTGCCCCTTTGAGGCTCAGCAGGATGGCAAGAAAGGCTTTCCAGCAACAGTGATATAGCCATTTATGTTTAGCAGCAAACAGCTTCAATTTATTTACTGCTGTTTTAATTTCATTAAAGCACTTGATAAGAGGGATTGAGCTCAACATTTCTCCATTTATGAACAAATAACCCCCTGGGTAACATATGGTATGAAACCCAATTAATGTACACAGTAAAATGACAACAACAACAACAACAACAACAACAATAATAATAAAAGTCCTTATTCATTTATGTTTGAAGAAGACCTGATAATAAAAATGCATCTGGTGCAGAATCAGTAATCACCACCTAGGCTTTGCTTAGAGACATTGAATGCAAATAATTATTATGATCATCAGAATTGACTTGTCTTGGATGTGCAGATTCTCCTCTGTTTTGAGTTTTGATTTCATTGGTTCCACTTCATGGAGATGGAAACTGCATGCTCAAAGAGGAAATCATTTTGACAAAACTGGGCTCCCAACCAAATCTTCAAAGGGTCAGGTTTTCAGCATTTCTAAAAAGGCAGCGGAATTCTTGCTGAGTTCATTTCACTGGAACACACGGATGCAGATTTAATTTCTGGAAAGCTGGTTTGGCTGTCTCTCTGGAAATGTAAAGAGCTGGCTTACGCTAGTAAGCTTTTGCAATGGAAACAATGGGATGGAATTTTAAAAGCAGGCGTGTTCCACAGTGTGCATCTTGCTGACTTGAGGCTCTTATTTTGAGCTGATTATTGCCCATGTAAGCAAGAATTCTTCTAGATTTATTTATTTATTTGCTTTCAAACATTGTCTATGCTTTCTAGAATTAATTGGTATGTTAAAGGTATGACATAGTAAATGCCTGTAGTGATTGGCATAGTTGAGATTTATAAACATATGAACAGTGATGATTCAGATGTAATAATAATAATAATAAAAAATTTATTAATACTTTATAATTAATATTATAATATATTAAACTTATATATACTTGGTACTTCCAACATCTATATGTTTCTTTCAGATGTATTAGACCTAAAGTATTATAATTTCTAACATCATAGTCATTGGCTATGTTTGGCTGGGATTGTGGAAACTGAAAGCCATCACAGGTGGGAGGTAGCAGACTGAAGAAGATTTCCATTTCCTATTTTTGGATATATCAATACGAATGTAATTTTATTTAGACATCCATCACAATGCTGCAATATCTCATAGTTTTCATTTATCTGCAGGCTATGTCTAGAAGGAAAACATTTCTTACGAAGATTGGATCTCATCAACACAACACAAAATATTTTATATCCATTTATATCCTAACTGTCTATTCAGCTGAACACTCAAGGCAGCCAACAACAATAAGAAAATATAAAACACTAATATACAAGATACAAAGCTATTTGTCTTAACTGTTCTTGCAAAGCTGGAGAATGTGGAGCCAGTTCTCAAGGGAGTGCATTACATAATCTGAGAACATAGCAGAAGACACTTTCTGTTATATGGATTCTACTGAGTTCATCTACCTAATAGTCATTAAGTCTTTAATGCCAACATTCATTGCAAATATGTATTAACATCCCATCAAATGGGCAAAGCCTGATCCCTAATTTCAATGGCTTAATAGAAGGAAATTGTAACATAATAAAGGAGGCAAGGGTTAAATGGACTGCCTGCTTGCTCCCATAACAAGAAGATGATTTCAGAAACTTATATATAGCCCCCAAATAAATACATTCCCCCTTTACAGAAAGTGCAGCCATTTATCAACCCTGAGGACACTGTCACGAGAAAATAAGGAAAGTCAACTGCAGTAATGGTGTTGAAGTACAAGCTGATGACACAACAAAATGTAAAATACTGCTCAGGAAAATAAACAAACAAATAAATAAAACTCAAGGGTCATCATTCCCAAAGCCTACAACCTTTCAGGAAATGGTAAGAAATAAGCTTTGAAAATGTTCAAAAATGAACAAGTGTAGAAGAGTGTAAAATAAAAGCAATGACCTAAGTAGACTATCTACTACAAACCACAGAAGAATATGAGATGAGTATCAGTACTGCATTTCTCCTGATGAGATGAGCACGGCATAGTAAGGACAAGACCAGAGTAATGATTAATTTATTATCCCAGCTAGATGACGGTGGGAGGAGGTTACAAGCAGCTGGCCTGTCTTTCCTCAGGCCTGCTGACAAATTCTCTGAGAGGGCTAGGGGGCTTCAGGCAATAAATGTTGTGGGATTTCCCCTATCCATGCTGGAGCCATACCTCACAGGAGGAGGTTTCTGTCAAGCATCTTCTACAGCACTCATCGAAGGCTTCTCTCAGCCTTCTTGTAGAGTGAGCTCTGCAGGAGAAATCTAAGAGGGACTTTGAAGCAGACAAAACTGACTTCATTAAAAGTTTTGTCAAAGTCAAGTGCTCCTTTGAAGCTTTGCAGAGATCTAATGTCTATTGCTTGTGTACTAGGAAAAAATCCACCAATGCCAGTAAGAGAAAATTGAACTGATCCCCAATCTGTCCCTTCCCAGAAATAAACCTTGTGAATTTCAGACAGATTACATTGTCCCAATTCTCATTATTATAATACATTTCTGTTACTTTACTATTTGGCCATCTAGAAATTCCACAGATCCCAATCCATTCAGAACAACTGTGAAGAGATGTAACTGCTGGATTTTGATTAATGCATACTTCCAGAATACAGAATATAATGAAACTGAGTATTTTGTTTGCCTGTGGATGATTAACAGGACAGATTCAGAAAATAGTAGGCAGTGGACAGAACACACTGATGTTCTTGCAGGTAATTAACTTACCTAGTATAATTAATTAACAATTTCTGCAAGTCTGCATTCATTATTGTTTCATTGCAAAATGGCTTTTGAAAACCCTTGGGAATTTGAGGTGTATAATGGAATGTGGAATACCCAGTAAACTGTAAAACATCTTGAATATGGTCAAATTCAGATGTTTTTACAATAGCACTTGACTAAATGGCCTAAAATATAAATAAATATCTAAATCCAGTGGCAAATCTGAATTCTTGCCCCCCATCCAATTCCCACTGATCTCATTTATTAAAGCTATCATTTGTGGTTGTTTATTCGTTCAGTCGCTTCCGACTCTTCGTGACTTCATGGACCAGCCCACGCCAGAGCTTCCTGTCGGCCGTCACCATCCCCAGCTTCCCCATGGTTGAGTCTGTCACCTCCAGAATATCATCCATCCATCTTGCCCTTGGTCGGCCCCTCTTCCTTTTGCCTTCCACTTTCCCTAGCATCAGCTTCTTCTCCAGGGTATCCTGTCTTCTCATTATGTGGCCAAAGTACTTCAGTTTTGCCTTTAATATCATTCCCTCAAGTGAGCAGTCTGGCTTTATTTCCTGGAGTATGGACTGGTTTGATCTTCTTGCAGTCCAAGGCACTCTCAGAACTTTCCTCCAACACCACAGTTCAAAAGCATCTATCTTCCTTCGCTCAGCCTTCCTTATGATCCAGCTCTCACAGCCATAGGTTACTACAGGGAATACCATTGCTTTAACTATGCGGACCTTTGTTGTCAGTGTGATGTCTCTGCTCTTAACTATTTTATCAAGATTTGCCATTGCTCTCCTCCCAAGAAGTAGACGTCTTCTGATTTCCTGGCTGCAGTCAGCATCTGCAGTAATCTTTGCACCTAGAAATACAAAGTCTGTTACTGCCTCCACTTTTTCTCCCTCTATTTGCCAGTTATCAATCAAGCTGGTTGCCATAATCTTGGTTTTTTTGAGGTTTAACTGCAACCCAGCTTTTGCACTTTCTTCTTTCACCTTCGTCATAAGGCTCCTCAACTCCTCCTTGCTTTCAGCCATCATAAAGCTATCATATTTTAGCCAAATCATCCAATTTTCCCCAAATTTAGCATGTTTCTAGAGGAGTCCCAGGGTTTCATATATACTGGGTTTCATATTCTAAAATGTTCTTTCTTTAACTATACGAGTGTACAAATAGTAAAATGTTCAGAAAGGGGGAAAAGAAGAAACAGAATAATTATGCAATGTAAGAATGTAAAATTGGGTTGAAGATAGGATGCGGATCAACACAATGCATACTGTATTGTCCATAAAGACAGAAATGGAAATACTGACCCCAAACTATGTAGCAATTTGCAGATAATTTTAACCTTTTGCTGTAGGTCTGTGCTCCATAATTCCAACCTATCAATCTATACTGGTTTGTCAGTCTCTTTAAAAATAGTCATGGTTTGTTAATTTCTGCCTTTGATTACTTCCATCCTGTTTTGTTGTAAAAGACTGTAAACTTTACTAGCTGTAAACAAAACACAATCATTGCAATCCATTCTAAGAATCCCTTAGCTCTTCCCTTTCCTGAGAAGTCACATGAGTTGATATAATTGAAGGCATTATTGTATTGTGGGATTATATTGAGATTCCCTAAAGGTTACAAGTAGATATTGATCTGCAGCATTACCAACCTCATCCCTATTCTATATGAAATTACTTTAGCCTAATTTTATTCAGATTACCATGCTGAATTAATTGTACCACATGGGCAATAACATTTAATTTTGAGATATTCTCATACAGATTTATAAAGTTGTCCAGCACAGTGTAATTCTTTAATCTCATTTATGGATAGCAGTGATATCTTTCATAGCATAAATATGTTTATATATAAAAGAAAAAATTGGAAAAAATTCTAATTTTTAAATTCTGAAATCCACAAGAGTCCCTTATAGCTCAGTCGTTTATAATAATTAGATATAAATGGTATACACTACACCATATAAGGTACTTGACTCTAGATATAGTTGTTATGTGTGAAATAATTTTGATACATCTGCTTTCAAATGTATTGCAACCAGTTGATGAATCTACATTTATTGGGGTAATTACTTTTATTAATATGAAAAATTGTTAACCCATATAGTCTTTTTCCTTCCCCTTTTAAATATTTGTTTTGTCTATAATGGTTTGGGTGGTGTAACAATGGGAGCAGAGATAACACATATGGAGCTTAGGGATTTTTTTTCCCTTTATAAAAAAATTGGTTGTTCTATTTTTCCTGTAGGTGGATTTTCTGATGTATACATTTTTATACAATCTGGCAATGTTATGACTATTTCTAGGATACCGTGGATTGTTTTCCTTATAATTTTGTTTGATGATAAATGTTTTGGGCACATTTTTCCCCCTTTATGGCCTCGTACAATTATGTTATATACTTTTTGGGGGTTCTGAAGAAACACTTTTCAATGGCTGGGTTGGAGGCTCTGGTGCCTCCTCCTCTCCATCCAGGAAAATGTATCCTCAGTCTCTGAGCTCTGTCATTTCTAAGTGGGTTCTCTTTATATCATTCGAACAGACACACCCCCCCCAATCCATTTCAGAGTTCTCAAATCTTTCACTGAGAAAGTGGTCATAGCCCATCTGCTGTGTGGAAACCAACTCCCTTTTTATCTCCATCCTGCTGGGCAGCCACCTGCTCAAAAATTATCTAGGAAAATTCTGCCTTGGATTACAGAAGCTGCTTCCTTTACATGGCCATGCAGGGCCCACTCCAAGTTTCTAGAGGGAGGCAGGACTCTGTTTGCATAACTGTGCTTGTCTGCAGCAGGATAAAAGGAGAAGCCTGGCACAATCTTTCATAGGTATCTCATACTGTCTTGGGGTGGGAGTGGGGGGTTGATCAAAATAACCCCTTCCTCAGAACATTTTCCCAGATTTTATTTATTTATTTATTTATTTAACTTTTATCCTGCCTTTATTATTTTTAAATAACTCAAGGCAGCGAACATATCTAATACTCCTTGCTCCTCCTATTTTCCCCACAACCACCACCCTGTGAGGTGAGTTGGGCTGAGAGAGAGTGACTAGCCCAAGGTCACCCAGCCGGCTTTCCAAACTTTCAAGCAATTATTAATTAATTAATTAATTAAATAAATAATTTGTCACATTTTCACTATATCCCGCCCATCTCCCTCACAAGGAGGGACCCTTTGAGAGCACAGCTGAACTGAGACCCATTCCCTGTTCGGCCATTTCTTAATTTCTCTGGTCAGTCCCCTGAGCTGTTTAGTCAATGGCCAAGATCTCTGTGATCTCACCTTTATTCTAATAAGTAGTGATTGTATCTACTAATGTTCTGATTCTAAGGTTCACTCTGATTTGAGAGTAAACTTGTTGCCCCTTGAATTAAATATTACTCAAGGCATTTTATGGAAACATTCTATTTTTGGTGCAATGAGGCAGAATAGGATAGAACTTCCTCTTTGTTGTTTATTTGTTCAGTTGCTTCCGACTCTTCGTGACTTCATGGACCAGCCCACGCCAGAGCTTCCTGTCAGACGTCACCATCCCCAGCTTCCCTATGGTTGAGTCTGTCACCTCCAGAATATCATCCATCCATCTTGCCCTTGGTCGGCCCCTCTTCCTTTTGCCTTCCACTTTCCCTAGCATCAGCTTCTTCTCCAGGGTATCCTGTCTTCTCATTATGTGGCCAAAGTACTTCAGTTTTGCCTTTAATCAAATAAAATCTGGATTCATCCCAGATTTGAGCTTCACTCAATGTCAGAACACAATCTAGTTCTTATTTCCTCATTCATAACACTGTTATGAATATAAAACAAAATAAGAATTATTTCAATGGCATTTATTCCAAATGCTTCACATTCTTTAAATTTTTCCATTACATTTAAAAATCAATTAAAAGTTATATGTCTTTGACTACATAATATATACTTACCAGTGCTATTATTTTAGTAACTTGTTTGAAAGATGATGGTGGTGGTAGTGGTTATCCTCTTTATTGTTAACCATTTTTTTTTATAAAACCCACCTTGTAGGATCACTTTCATAGCAACTTATATTCTAATAAGTTTGTTTATGTGTGTGTGTTTGTGTATGTGTGTAATCTAAGGACATTTATTGAGCTTTATAAAGAATACAAATAAGAACAACTAAAATAAAACCTATCTATTTCTTTCTAAATTATTTAAAAGGAAGCTATACATTGAAAAGTATAACACAAATTAAAAAAGAGAAGAAAAAGGGAAAAGCTTAAATTAAAAGTTAAGCAAAAACCCAAAGAAGTTAAGCAAAACAAAGAAAAAAACATAGAAAAGACCATACGATAATATAATAATACCATATTTCTCTATTTTTCTAGAGTACTTATAGTATGGGGTCAACGGTTATGAGTATACTAATGATACTCAGTTATACAACACTGCCCCGGGATAACTAAGTTATGATGTTTAGGGGCTTTCCCTGTTCCTAGGGGCTGTATGGGTCTGGATGGGGAAGAGTGGCTTTGGCTCAAGTTGTCCATCTTGTTCCCCTGCCCTGCTCCAGAAGCCACTGTTTGTGAAATCTCTGGCTGCAATGTCAGAAGAAACCTCTAGAGAAATGTTCTCTCTGTATCTCCTCTTTGAACTGCCGCTTCAGCCTAGAGTTTCTACCTAATGAGAAGGGGTAGTAAATTTCTTCCTCAAAGCCACATTCTCTAGTTTTGCAATAGCTTCTTCTGAAGGTGGAAACAGAGCAGATTGTTTGGAAGTAACAGGCTGTTGGAGGAGGAGAGGAGAAATCTGTTTCATGTGTTTATTATGTATTTTATCTCTCCCGCCTCCCCAATCCAAAACAGGAGAATATAATTATTATTTCTGCTTATTCATTTTCTTCACAAACTATCCAGTTTTATTTCTATAACTCATGGAGGAAGGGAAAAAACAAAATGGTGGCACAGCAGATCTCCATCTTGCCAGAAATCCCTCCAGATGAAGGGCCTGGCAATATCAATTATTAAGCCCTCCTTAACAGTTTTTGGTTGCCTTTAGTTTTGGCTTGATAAAAAAAATATGAAAGAATCAGTGGAAAGATGCAAAAAAATTGCAACTGTATGGCAGTTTTGAATTAGCAGGACAAGTCATGTCCATTTTTCATAAATATGATTCAGTTATTTGAGGGATTTTGTGGTTGTTGTTAAGAAAGATACATACTAAAAAGGGGGAACATCATTACATTATAGTCCTCAAAGTGTTGACATTTTTCTCAAACTTTCTCAAACAAACTGACATTTTAATTATACTCTAAAGCTCAGTTTGGGCTATTGGGTATGGTGACATAAACATTGATAATTGGAATAGCTCAGATGGAATTAATGCCTTCGCTGGAAGGAAGGCATCTAAGTATCTAAATTCTATACATTCTGAAATTTGAGCAAGCAGCAATTTCTAATATAAAAATATAGAACTCTCTAATAAGGACCTAGTTCCTATGAATCCTGATAAAATCTCAGAATACCTCAAAATGTTGGAATTTATTCATACAAATGTACACATTTGTCCAGTTTTGCTTTCCTACTCCAAGGCATTTTTAAAGACTTCTTGAGATCTGGTATTAGCAAAGAACTTCTTTTATTGCTTTTGCACCTCTTCAGCCTTCTATTTTCTTGTCCATTGGCATTTCTCTGTGGATATTCATGTTCCATTCTGTCTGGTTATATTTTATGCTTATTGTTCAAAAATTATAACCTTTGAAGATCATCGCATTTATCACAGCATGTAAAACAGGATACCCATAATTTGCTGCTCCTGGAGGAGGTCTCCTGCTTCAGTCCTTTTTTTTCTTTAATTAAGCTAAAGATAAAATGCCTATTTTTTTATAAAATGCTTTTTTTAAATAAAAAGGGTATATATAATCAATTATTTTTTTTATGTGCTTTGACTTTTTAGATGACTCTTCTTTCCCCTGCTTCAGTACAATTGACAATTGGCGTAAAGAGGAATGACATACAGTGCATAGAATTCATTTTAAAAGGAACATTTTAATGCCCTTGAAAGACATTTCATATAAGCTGGTTGCTCTCTTACATATTTCCCAGGATGGAGTGGCATTGCTCACATGTTCATTTCCTGAAGATGCGCAATAGTTCTTTCAATTAGACAAAGTAAGAAAATTCCTCTGGCATACAAATGTGGTCATAGTCATCTTGGTCCAGAAGTCACCAGCAGGGTTTATTCTACTTTCAGCTTTAAATTACCAAAGTAAAAGAGACCATTCCTTTTCACCCATCTGATTTCTTCATGCTTTGAAGAGCCCTGAACTGGTTTCTTGGTGGAAACAATCTACTGCTTGCCAAATAAATCATCCAAGCTTTACCTGATACAGCTTTGTCTTCTTTTCCAGTTGGCTACAGCACTGGTTGCCTATTCTTGTATCTCTATTTCCCTTTTGAGGGAATACATTCATGATCTTTTGTCTCCCAGGCCTATGTCTTGGTTCTATCTCTTTCCTGATTGCCATAACCTGCTAGTTCTTCTCCTTTTCTCAAGGTTATTAGATTGTCCATCTTAGATGTGGGAAGCTTCTTCTTGATTTTCACAAGAAGCCCTATTATCCATCTTTAGTACTAGCTAAAAGCTTAAGAGTCTTTTCTTTCTGTTAAAGGGCATTGATCATGCAAAGACTTGAGTGCAGATGGTGATTGGACTGGGGTAGAGTAGACAGTGGCTTGCATTTACAGAGTTTGGGTATTTGTACACCTTGGTGCTGAATAAGAAACTTTTCCTAAGCATGAACCAATTTGAATTAATTAATTTGAGGCAGGTGACTATTAGGAAGAAAGCCTTTTGGTGGTATCACCCCAGTTATGGAGTAGTCTCCCCATAACTTGACCATCTTTATTATTTTCTATCGCCAGGAAATGCCAATTGTTAATTTAGTTTTCTCAGTTTCAAACCTGGATATAATTATTATTATTGTTGTTGTTATTATTATTTCAACTTTATTACTTTTAGAGTATTATTTGTTTGTGAGCCACATAAGGAATTTAATAGAGGAGCTATAAAAAGTAATAAGATTTAAATACCATAAATATAGGCCCTAGGGAAGATGATTCCACTTTACATTTTCTGCTAAAGATGCACAAAATGTCATGAAGGAAAAGTATGGAAAGTGACCTTCAAAATCCTCAGAAGAATAGTTTCATGGAAGTCATATTCTTAGTTTTCCAAGACTTCTGTCTACAGAAGGATTAGTTGACCTCATGTCACCAAAGTAGGGCTGGAGAGGTGAGACAAGGTAACCCAATTCATAAGGAAGGATAATAAAGATTTCAAGTGCTGTTTATCTTGAGCTTTTGGGAGTAGTCTGCAAATTTTCACAGAGTGCTGAACTCTGAACTGGCTTTGAATGTCTGCACTCTATTTTGGGAAGTAATTTTGCTTCCAAAATGTCAGTCTCTTCATCCTCCTTGAAAAGTCTCTGAGCCATACTTTCCAAATATATTTATTTTGGCACTCTCCAGATGTACAGTAAATGTCTTCAGCTATATTTTCCTCTCACTATTTCTCTTTGATTTTACTTTCTGCCTCTTAAATTTGAAACAGTTTACATATCCAACAACCACAGCATTGTACTTTTTTTCTTGGTTTACTAAATTGCTTTTTCATATATTTATTTTGTCTTTGAATCACTTATAATTACAATTCTAACTTCATGCAGATTCATACCCTCCAGCGTTTCACAGATTAAAACTGGAGCATATTGAGTGCAACACAGAAGATATGACCACTATTCAGAATTCTAAGGACATAAGCATTTGCTTTATTCTATGATTCTTCTTTTGTATATCCAACCTGCTTTTACATGTGACCCAGATAATTGCACTAGAGTAGGAAATGAATGAATCTGGTGCAAACTCGTAGAAGTTTGTCATAAGAAGCAAGGAAATCAACTTGGGTACCAGGAATCTGATTACACAGCGCTGTAACTGGAAAGAGTCAGAACTAGAACAAATCAGAAATGCTATGAGTAAATAGGACAAAATAGAAGTAAACAGATTGTAGAACTAATCACAGAAAGAGAAAACGGATTTCTTAGTAGACTGAAAATCTATTAAGAAAATCAGAATTGGGGACTTCCAGTAAGGAAAGGGAGGTGATCCTAAAAGAATACAGAGGAGAGAAATAAAACTCAGAGTATGGAAAACGGTATTAAAAACTGGGAGCAAGGCAGCATAAGAACCCCATTTTTGTGGCAGCAGCTTTGACCCAGACAGACATAATGCAAAGAAAGAAGAGACGAATAGCCTAAAGGCATGGCTAGGAAAAAGAAAAGGAAATAGTTAGCCTAGAGTAAGATGTATGTCTATGAAGGTTCTCAGTCATCCAGGTGGAATTGTCTGTAGCTTGAATCATGTCAACTGGATTTCTATTTTCTCAGTGGAAACGTTTCACTCCTTATCCAAGGAGCTTCTTCAGTCTGAGCAAAGTTAGTAAGGGAATCCTAAATATGTTTCTAGGTAGCTGTGTGACCTTACACCTGGGGCTAGGTCATGGTTATATTGAGATGTTATTTTAAGTAATAAGTTGAGATGTTATTTTAAGTTATTTTAGAGTAAGATGTAGCTTAAGGAGATAAAAAGAACCAAAGCTTTAAAGCAAGAGAGACCAAAATATTTTTTTTTCATAAGTAAGAGGCAGCTTAAGGAAATAAAGGGAAATATGAGACAAAGGGAGAAACTGAAAGTGTGAAAGGAAGAAAGCACAAGGCTTTTCTCTCTGCAGTATTGACCTCTGCTGGCTTGCCTCCTTGCACCTACAAAGGGGCCATGCCCCTTGTGGTGTGCAATGGATTTAGAACAGTTGGCACACACTGCCAATGGGATAAGAGGCTGGCAAGTTTTGCCAGCAAGGTGTTCCCAGAGTATGTGTTGGTTGGGGGAGGTTCATGGCCAAGAGGAAGAGGATCAGATGGGATTCACATGGGCCAGAAAGGAGATGATTCAAGGATGGAGGTCGCCAAGAGGAGAGAGAAAGAGGAAAATTGCAAGACACCTGTGGCTGTGAGCTTCTTTATCAAGGGAGGGTGAAGAGTTGGATTGTTTGAATAAAGTACTCTGCCTTTGTCCTGTTTCAAATAACAGGCTTTTCTATTTATATGATTATATGATTTTGGTGTTTCCACCCTAACTAGCTTGTTAAGCAGCTGCACATACCTAGTCGTGTATATGTGCTGAGCATTCACATGTTATTTTAGCTTACTTCCTCAAAATCCAGTCAAAGGTCAGTTCAGGATATTCTCATGGTTTCTGTTGAAAGGTCACACATGCACAGATCAAGTTCAACCATACAGGGTCTCTTAACAATTGTGCCTGCCTTTTGTTGGTAGACCAGGAAGATCTATATATTCTTTGCTAGAACAAGGATATTGCTTAAGGCCTGTCCACTTGTTCCTGCTTTCTCATAGTTTCAGTTTCCTATAGACTGAGATATTAATAGAAAAGGATAGCACAGCATAAAGGGTTCTTACCTAATAAAGAGTTCCCCTGAACAACCATGCTCTCTGATGGCCTGCAGCTGAAATTCTCTGAGAACTCAGCTTTAATAACCTCCACATTTTAGAAACCAGTTGTAGGAATGGTATTGATTAACCAGTTCTCTGCTTGTTTTCTTTTTGGAAAACACTCTATGCTTGTTCCTTGGGCTAGAGATTTGCTTCTGTTGATCAAGTGTAACTTTGCCTATAACAGAGCAGTTTGAAACAAAAGTATTCCTTATATATGCTCTTAAATACTTATGAGAATTTCACATTTCTAATATGTCGTTGAAGGTTCTCAGTCATCCAGGTGGAACAGTCTGTGGCTTGAATCATGTCAACTGGATTTCTATTTTCTCAGTAGAAACGTTTCACTCCTTATCCAAGAGCTTCTTCAGTCTGAGTAAAGTTAGTAAGGGAATCCTTAAATATGTTTCTAGGCTGGCTGTGTGACCTTGCACCTGGGGCTAGGTCATGGTTATTTTGAGATGTTTATTTCTAAGTCCCTTTATCATCTAAAGGAGGATCGTTAAGATTACCCTGCTGCTGTTGAGCTTGCAAAATGGTCTTAATCTTCCTAGGCACAGAAGACAAAGCAGGAAGGAAGATAGGGGAAAGGTTGTGCCTGAGGCCCCCACCTCTATTCAAGGAAGGATTTTCCAAGTTGGCATAAATGGATTCCTTGACCCCTCTCTCAAACCACCTATCTTCTCTGTCTAAAATGTGAACATTAATGTCCTCAAATGAGTGTCCTTTTTCCTTTAGATGAAGATAAACTGCTGACTCTGGTCCTTTGGTGTTACTTCTCCTGTGTTGGGCCATCCTCCTGTACAAAGTTTGTTTGGTTTCTCCAATGTAGAGTTCACATTTCTAACTTCCATTCCCAAACACCCCCTCCTGCAAAATACGATGTAATATGGCTATAGCTAACTGGTTCAGTCTATAACTTGTTAAATCTGGCCCCTTTTGATAACCCTGTTTTGTAAACCTGTATTTTTATTTTACTTTATAGTGATCAAGAATTATACCAGGAAATAAATAGATTGGGGTGGGGTGGGGATAGCAAGCTTGAAGCCAGCTTTCTATTTGATGAAATAAATATGGAAAACTTTGTTACATCTTTGGAGTGTTTAGGTTGCTGAGTGAAATCCTGCTGAACAAAACAGTATATTCCAGTAGAAATTAGCAGGAATGAAACTCATTTAAGAGAGTGGGATTTATTTCTGAATGAAACAAAGCATGGGACTAGGATATAGGAGACTTAAGTAACCTTCCCTCTTCCATTTTATGAAAGAGAAGAAAGAGGTAATATTGATACATTTGGTGAGAGTATCTGGACAGTGAATTTCACAATATTCTTGACCATTGAAAAAGCTACTTTTCAGGAAATTATGGAGTCAGTTATTAAATCCTTAGAAAAGACGTCAACAAGTGTATATATATAGAGAGGATGATATTCCCATGGAGGAAAAAAAATAATTGCACAGGTTTGGGATGCCTATAACCTTGTAGCTAGCTTTTTCAGATATAATACCTGTTCTACACACTAATTGGGTATTTGAATTCACAGATAAATTTAATTTCCCCTTCTCTGCCTTAAAACAAGATGCCATATTTCTTCTATTTGTGCTGTTTCTTCAGTAGTACTTAGATAATGGTCCCTTGGTTTGTGTGTGTGTGTGTAGATATTACAATAACAGATTCTCTCAATTTCAGCATAGGAATTATAGACAATAGGCACACATGATGACATCATGCAGGTCATGATGTCATCACGGTAATGTAAATTATGTAATTTGTCTGATGATATCATGACACATGTGACATTACTTGCCTCTTTGCCCCCTGCAGTTGCCCTTGTGAGGAATACAGCCAGCATTTCCTCCATTTCCTACTTACTGTAAATATTCTTACTGTAAATCATTTCTAAACCCTACATTATTCAATACAAGTCCAGTAGTAGTTTTACCACTAGATGTGGCAAAGCCACTTATATCAATGTATTCAGCAGTATTTTTTCTAGAAGCCTTTTCCTAATTGATTTATTTAGTCTATGTGACCTCTTCCTAATACATTCCTTACTGTATTTCCAAATGAAAATACTGACAGAATCCAACTTAAGCAGAAAGGGGCGAGGTCAAAAAAATGGCACCTCTGTATGTGCATGGGGAGGAGGAAGAGAAATATTGTAATGGTGCAGGGAAAGTGGCATGGCATAAGGCTCACTAATGACCAAGGGAAAATGAAGTTATCAGGCATCACTGGCTATCCAGCATTAATTGTTTTGTATTCATTGCAATGTTAATAAAGCTGATCTATCCACGAAATTGTCTTAGTTAACTAGAATAAATCACCCTGGAGCTGCAATATCCATAGCACTGTGTCCATAGCTTTCTTTTGCTTGATAATTTATTTCAGTTCCAAGAGATTAAAACAAACAAACACACCTTCAGCCTTTTGGAGGATCACTCTTTTGAGAGGCTATCTTCATATTTCTGCCCAGATTGCAGGTGTGTGAGAGCATCCGAACAGCAAAACAATCAAATCTCAAATATTGAAAAGGTTAAAGCCATACAGCAATCTGCTGTGTTTCCAGACAGTCCTGGTTATTACCATTCGGAAACCTCATTGCTGTGACAAAGATAATAATAAGAACAGATAAGGATAGAGTTTGAATCTAGTTCTGTGACAATGGCAATCAGGAAAATGGGAAATGGTGAGAACTCTGGGCATTTTCATGACACTGTTCAGATTGCTCATTGTAGATGTGTTACTGTTGCAAAGCCTAAGTAAGGACACAACTTTTGCTAATTTGATGCATCAATTCAATAGCCTTTAACAATATGTCCTTCCCCTGGTATTGGCTGCAAATGTCAGAGCTTGGGAAACTAATTAACCCTGGAATTTCCAAGGGGGAAGGGATCTTAACAACTTTTTTCTATTTTACACCTCCTACAATGGGAATTGCCTTCTGTGGGGAAAGTATTAGATTTCTTTTTAGTATGCTAATTCCCAGTTTAGTCCTTTCTCTTATTTTTGCTGTTCATTATTATCTTCCTATTCTTCCATCTCATGGCCTTCTTGGCAGGCCTATTTCATATCCAAGTACCTTGGTTATTTTTCTTCATCTCCCCTTTGCATAGTTTTCCTTGCTGTAATAAAGGAAATTAAGTAATTCATTATCTTTTTCTTTCAAAGCACTCTTTTGTTCTCATTTTCTAGAACTTACAGAAACTATGATAATTGCCTTTTGATTCCAGTATATCTTTTGGTGTGTTACAACAAGGCTATCAAGAATAATATTTTTGCCTTGATGTTATCATGCTTGATTCAACAGTTTTGAACAAAACAGCATACAGTTGAAAAAGAGGCATACAAAAAAATTGTATATATTGTGAAAGCTATGTATGATAAATGGTTGATTAAACTGTGTATTCTAAGAAACTCTCAATAAAAGATAATATGTTAGACTAGCTGCATTAAAAAACAAAATGAAATAACAAAATAGTATTGATTAGGGAGATTCATGTTACATTCAAAATGTGTGTTTTAAGGACAGTTGTATGAGAATACAAATCTAATTTTTTGTGTATGATTTGTAAAACAATTGGTAAAAAAAGATACGATGGAATGGACAGAATAATGAATGAAGAAAGGCAACACTGACATCAACTTGATGGCTTCACCTATTGAAATTCTGCTTCATAGTTTGCTATTAAATGCACAAGTACCCAGAGAAAAAGGATATAATTCTTCAGGTGTTAGATAAATGTATATACTTATCCTGAAAATACAACTTTCAAAACTCTCCTATGACCATTACATTACATTCTTTTCCCTATTGAGAAGGTATTCATAAATTGAAGTGCTAAGAATGCTTTGAAATTAGCTAGGAATGTGAGACAATTTCCTTCCAGAGGCTATTCCCAATAATGAAACACTATTATTCTGCTTATCTTCTTTTTCTTCAGGGTATCCATATGGGAGGTCATGTTGTGTTTTAAAATTGGCTTGCAATTGATTTGTACATAGCCACAGGTGCCAGCAAAATATCCTGAACTGAGTGGCAATCTTAACTGGGTTGTGTGGAGAACAAATCAAATCAAAATAAAGCAAATCAAAACAACTCACCAAAGAAACTTATCTAACTTAACAAATCTGTTTTTGCAGACACTTACATTAAATATGGTATGAATGATTATTCTCAAAATTCTGAGCAAGATTAATTTGTTAGTAATTTGTATTCAATAAGTTGATATCTGTGTAACCAAATGTTTCTCAACCTCAGCAACTTTAAGATGTGTGGACCTCAACTACCAGAATTCCCCAGCCAGCCATGGGGAACAGGAGTAAGTCACAAGTTCCTGGACCTATTGTAATATGTGGGGGTTTTTTTACATCAAAGACTACACATGGGCTTTGAGTGGAATGCTGGAGGCCATGTTCCAAAAATGTATTGGATAGGACCAATATAAAAAACTCCTTTGAAAGAACACAAAAGTCTTCAAAAGAATATAAAACAAGAATATGCATGGCTGTCAAAGAAAGAATAGAGTGACACCAACAAAGGGAATGCTTGGGTACAGGAAAGTCGAAGAGCTGAACACCTTTTGTGAAATGCAAGTAAGGTATGGATGACTTATTTTATTAAAAAAATGCATTTATTTTCATTCCATTTTCTTAGAGTGTTTGTGTTCATATATATTATCATATATTTTCACTCATTCATTCATTCATTCATTCATTCATTTTCATTCATTCACACAACTTTTTCCTGATTTGCTTTGTGGAGCTATTTTGAACCTGAGAATTGCACTGCAATATTTAAAGAATAGTATAATATGAAAAATAATTATGCTTTGTTCTTCATATTAGTTAGGGAGTATCAAATTCATTTGAGATGCTTAAAAATACAAATTTAAATCCCATCCTTGGATACAAGTCTCTGTTACCATATTGTTTCCAGTGTTATTATGTAGTTATATTGTACATTAACTTGTAATTGCTTGTTTTGTACTGTATATATATCATGTACCTTGTACTAAATATTTGTGTGAATATATTTGTATTTATTTGTATATATTTGTGAAAATATTTGTATTCACATGTATGAAAAATGGAAGGCTTATGGAGATAGAAGTGTTTGGTCTGGTAGATTTCAAGTTATGCAACATGTAGGAAAAAAAACAAAACAGGGTGAAGACATCTAAGATGGCTTAACAAGAGGTGGTTCTCAGGTGAACTGGATTAGGTGATCACCCTCAAGCAGGAAAATATAAAGCCAATCCTTGCCAGAAGTAATAAAAGTGGGTGTACTTCTGGGCCATCACACAGAATGAGATACCATGCATGGTAAGTTTTCTTCATCAATTCTTCTGAAACTCAAACCTGACCTGCACAGCTAGATTGTGTACTGTATCTAAAGGTTCTTGTCTCCAGGGAAATACGTAAAGTATCATGCTCATATTATTCCGAACAGCCATTTTAGAATAACCAGGCCTACCACCAATATCCTTTGACTGCTTGAAGATATACTCACTTCAGGTACAAGAGTTTACCAATCAGCATAACTGACCTTTGTACCCTGAGATGGTGAACTTAAAGATTCTTGGAATTGCCCCTTTGTATCATGTTATGCTTTAATGTTCTCAGGAAAGAAATAATCATATGGGTTCAATTACAAAGAGAACAGGGTGAGATGAAATCTGTGAGGATGTTGAATCCTATACCCCAGAACCATAGGAAATGACGGTATACTTTGATTACTCTCTTGGGAATGCCAAAGAAACAGTTATTCTCAAGAGAGAGTTGTTGGTGTTAAGTTAACTAACAATAGTTAGTCTAGTGATTCTCCACCTCAATCACTGCCAGGGATTTCTCACAGGACTCGTAATATCACTTACAACCATCTGTGCAGTGGCTCAATTAGAGAGAAGGATCATAAAATCCTTTGGTAGAAAATCACTCTCTCCCTGTTGGTTGTTTCAGTCATCCTATGGGGTTTATGGGGAAGTGCAAAGCTTTGCTTTCATATGTCCCTGATTTTCAGGGTAATAAGTTCACTGTGGCCATCTGAGATTTGGATACTTGAAGTATGTACAGAGGAGATGATTCACTAGGCAATAATAATAAAAACTGGGCTCTCTAAAGTTCAAATCAAAAAGAGGATGTTCTCTTGTAGTCTGTGATTCAGGGTCAAATTATGCTTGATAATGTTACCCAACATGTTTTTGCTTTTTCAGGTAAAACACGTGTGTTACCTATATGTCTGTAGACCCAACATTACGAACATTTCAATTTCTACTGCTTGCTCTTCCTAAAGAAACAACCTCTAATGGGCTGCAACCTCAAATGGGAAAGAACAAAAGGAACGCTATGACCACATTTTAGTACAACTCTGTGCATATCTCTCAGAAGTAGGCTGCATTGAGTTCTGCAGGTTGCATTTTAAAGATGTGTTTTAAGTTTCAGTCTTTGCCTTTTTGTTTTCTACCTCCAAACTGACTTCAACTGCTTTCAGTGCTGTGGGGAAGAAAGAAACAGGCACAGTACTTGTCGAAGAAAGGTCAAAACGGTGCTCACTAGCTATCAGATGCTACAGCTAGAAAGGAAGCAAGGCATATACAGTACTTGCTTATTTTCTTGATGAATGGAGTAGAATGACTGATGAACACTTTCCCCCTTCTTCCTCTTTATGAGTCCTAAATCTACAAAAAAAAGAGGAGGACTTAATCTATACTTGGAAGGTACCAAATCCCTCCTTGGTGCAGGATCTGTTAAAGCAGAATAGACAGATGGCTACCTAGCCTCTGTCTTCAGACCTCCAGTGAAAGAGAACTTCATCTGGCAGTTTGTTCCACTGGCTGGCAGCTCATAGAGCAAGAAAGTTCTTCCTGGCCTCCAGCCTGATCCTTGCAGTTCTAACTCATTGAATCTGGCCCTGCCCTCTTCAGCAGTACAGAATACATCCACTCCTCCTTTTGCGTGAGAACTTTTCATATATTTGGAGACTGCTATCACAGCTTTCCTCAATAATCTCTCCTACAGACTAAACATATCCAGACCTTTTAACTGGTCCTCATAGAACTTGGTTTCCAAACCTCTCACCATCTTCCTGGCCCTCCTTTGAAACTCACTCCAATTTGTCACTGTCCTTTTTGAATTATAGCACCCAGTCTGGACACAATATTCCAGGACAGAGTAGACCAGAACAATTACTTCTTGTGATCTGGATTCTGTGTTCTGGTTAATGCACTGCAAGATAGCATTGCCTTTTAGCAGCTGGCTTATGTTTAACTTGTGGTTGACAATGATACCCAGATCCCTTACACAGGTATTCCTGTCAAACCAGATCTTCCCCCATCCTATTCATAACTTTCATTTTTCCTGCCCAGATGCAGAAATGTACAGTTCCCCCTGTTACATTCCATCCAATTCATTTCAGCCCACTGCTGAAGCCTATCTAGATTGACCTCCTGGCTTGCTTGCTTATTCACCAGGCTTTCATGCTGCTCCAAACATAGTTGATTCCGGGTGGCTTACAACCTACAAACAATTATAAAGTTAAAACAATATACAACGTTATTCATAACAAAATTCCATCCAATACTGAGGATTAACCCACAAGTATGTACATTCACTCATCAGGAGGGAACAACACAAATACAACCCCCCAGAATCCAAACCCCACTGAAAAACCAAAACTTTGTGGAAGGCCAGCAGAGTGTGAATGCTATTCCAGAAGCATTCATAGAAGGTCAGAAGAATTGGATGATAATGTCATTCATTGGAATGCTATTCCAAAGAACAGGGGCAGCAATAGAGAAGGTCTGATCCTGAGATTCTGTAGATGACTCTCCCTGAGGTTTGGAGTCTGGAGAGACCCTTCTCTTCCAACCTAAATGGATGGGCAGAAACTGCTGGTATTAGGCAGCTCCATGGATAACCAGATCCTGAACTGTGCAGGGCTTTAAAAAATAACCACCAGCACCTTGAATTACACCATGAAGCACATTTTTACTGGTGCACATTTTGAAGCAGAGGTGTTACATGGGCAAACTGACTAGTTTCCATAACTGCTTGGCTGCTGCATCCTGGACCAACTAAACCATTTGAGCAGTCTTCAAGGGTAACCCCACGTACAGCACATTCCAGTAATAAATACAGGTGATCAAGGCATGAGTAAAGTCTTCCAATCCAAAAAATTCTGTAAGTGTCACACAAGATGGAACTATGCAAAGGCCCTACTCATCACAGCTGTCTTCAGCTCAGAAGCTGGTAGTCTAGTCTAGGACGACTCACAGATTGCAGATCAACTCTGCATGTGCAGATATGACCCCATGCAGAATCAGAAATGAAATAATCATGGAATAACTCTGTCTTGTTGGGATTGAGTCTGTTTGAGAATTGTTTGAATCTTCTTTCATCTAAGATATTATCTATCCCCTCCTAGCTTTGTGTCATCTGCAAATTTGATAAGTGTCCCTCAACCCCATTATCCATTGTTAAAATGTTAAACAGCATAGGCCCAGGAATAACCCAGTGGCAGTCCACTCAATACTTGATTCCAAGCTTAAATAGAGCTACTGTATTAATGAGCACTCTACCATTTTTAACTTGTAAACGTAACTCAGTATACTTTATGCTGGGCAGGGGGTATACAGACCAGATTTTTGTTCTTCAGGGTTTCATTAGGAAATAAATGAAAGTGAGAACACTCATTGTACAATTCTGGGTTTAGAGAAACTCTATGATAAAGTGAATAGGCCTGAATTATGGAATATTTTTCATGGAACTAAAAATCACTGTATGCAGTAAGAATGGCATATGATGGGAATAAAGCATATGAAACAGTAAATGATATGCTTGGTGCATGGTTCAGAATTTACCAAAGAGTAAGGCAAGGATATGTGCTTGGTTTTTAAATGAATTTAGTGATAAATAAATAACAAATGCATGTGGTGATATTAGGAACATGTTAGTTTATTATTTATTTATTATTCAAACTTATATTACCGCCCATCTCCCCCAATCGGGGGACCCTGGGCGGTTCACAATAAAAGTTTGGGGTATGAATGTACATACATTTTGGTCTGCTGTTTTGTTGGCTGAGAGCCTAAATGATATTCCAGTGAATGTTAGACAGATTATATACCACAACAAAGAATATAGATCTGGAAACAAGTGTATCAAAAACTAATGTAGTTGTGTTTGACAGGGAAAATGAAATAAACAATTGCAAATTATACATAGATTATGAAAAACTAGGCCAAGTGGATGAATTTCTGTATCTTGGTAAAAGGTTTACTAAAGATAGGAAAATAGTTAATTTTTTGCAGATGCTGGTAGAAAGGTGATGGATAGAATATGGTCTGTTCTGAGGAATGACATTTGATGATAAGAGTAAAAATTGATTGAGTAAAAGAGAATGCTTCTGTTCACTGTGCTGTCTGAGAGTGAGAGTTGAGTATTTCATGAGAAACATGAAAGTAAGCTGAATGTTGTAGGAATGGCAGTATTTAAGAAGTTTGTATGGTAAAACAAGAAGACATGGGGTCAAGAATGGGTGGATGTTTAATGTGGAATGAATAAAAAACCAAGTGTTTGGTATGAAAAAAAAGTACATTGAGGTGGTTTGATTACGTAGGAAGAATGAATGAGGGTTAAATTTTAGAACAAAAACTATAAAGGAAGCCAATCAAAGCACATACATGAAGGAGAAGTGGAAGGTTGAAAAACCACTAGGTGGTGTTGATTAAATCCTCAGAAAATGATAGGAAGTTTAAAGAGCAAAAGGCAATGTATAAAGCAAAGTATGGATGCTCTGGAAGTAATTTTTACAAAGATAGAATTATATGGAGAGGTACCTGCAATAGGGCGTGGTGGCTCAGCGGGTAAGACGCCAGGCTTGTCGATCGGAAGATCGCAAGTTCGGAGGTTTGAATCCCTAGCCCCACGTGACGGAGTGAGCTCCCGCACTAGCCCCAGCTCTTGCCAACCTAGCAATTCAAAAGCATGCAAATGCAAGTAGATTAATAGGTACCACTTCGGTGGGTAGGTAACAGCGTTCTGCGCACGTCATGCCAGCCACATAACCGTGGAAGTGTCTTCGGACAACGCTGGCTCTTCGGCTAACAAACGGAGATGAGCACCGGCCCCTAGAGTCGGACTCGACTGCACAAATGTGCGGGGGAAACCTTTACCTTTACCTTTAAACTAGATTTAGCTATTTTTCTTTTTCTTTAGCTTCTTTAATTTCTTTGACTTCCTATTCTCTACTCCTTTTCTGTGTTTTGCATGTTGTTGTTTACTCAAAAGGAATAGCTTGTTGGATAGGTATAAATGTATGTGATTAACATGTCTAAAGTAATGTTTTCTGTACTTGGCTCCACCTCCCGTGAGATATAGAGAGATGAGATTAGATAGATAGATTCTTATCCTTAATACTGTGTTTGAAAGAAATGGTACCCATGAAATGTTCCTTGTACATTTTGAAACATTTGACAAAGTCCTCATGGATCATGAAAATCAAAAGTGCAAATTTATCTCTAGCAGTTGTACTCACAGCTGCCAACTCCTGTGGCTCATTTATTTGTTTCTGGGCTCTTGTCTTTTATATGAAAAGAGCATTAAAAAACAGGTTTAGGATTTATAAAACTTTAAGTGCACAGTTGGAATATGTAAGGATTTGAGCAGCTTTGGAAGGCTTCAGAGCTCCAGAAGGGAGCCAGGAAAAAAAGTCAATAGAAGGTAAAACAAATTCAGTGTTTTTCTGTGTTTTAACTTAGTCTCTCATATAGCAACATATAAGATTTCCTATTTTGGAAATGCTAAGCAGGCTGAAATCTAAAGTTTCTAGAACTCAGCTACTGATTTTCCATAGTTTCTCCACCACTCAATCATAACTGGAATTCCCTTTCTTCAATAGATGGGGAATTTATTAATTTTCAGCAGCGAAATGCCCTGTCACATTTAATCACTGTCTTCATATCCTATGGGGTCTTCTTGCCTTGGATTTCTTCCAGGCAGAAGAGTGCAACCTAGAAATGTTGTAGAGCTTTACCAAAGCTTACGTAGAAAACAACTTCCAGGACCAGCCAACTATATTTTGATATGGTCAATTGACTAATCAATAAACTATACTATTCTATTCACCCACAGCTCCCCAGAGGTCGAGTCTGCCACCTCCAGAATATAATCCATCCATCTTGCCCTAGGTCGGCCCCGCTTCCTTTTGCCTTCCACTTTCCCTAGCATCAGCATCTTCTCCAGCAGAGCTTTCCAAACTGTGTGTCGCCACACACAGTGTGGTGTGTCGCCACACCACCCGGAAGCGGCGGCGCATGCGTGCACGGCGGCCGCCATGCGCGCGTGCGCCGCCGCATTCCCCCTGCACCGCTGCACGCCCCCTGCGCCACCACCGTGCGCGCGTGCCGCCGAACCCCCCCGCGCCATCGTCGTGCGTGCGCGCCACCGCACGCCCCCCGTGCCGTCGTCGTCCGTGCGCGCCGCCGCACGCCCCCCCCACGCCATCGCCGTGCGCGCGCCGCCGCTGCTGCTGATGTGTCGCCAGCGGCAGCACTTTGGAAAGCCCTGTTCTCCAGGGTATCCTGTCTTCTCATTATATGGCCAGAGTACCTCAGTTTTGCCTTTAATATCATTCCCTCAAGTGAGCAGTCTGGGTTGATTTCCTGGAGTATGGACTAGTTTGATCTTCTTGCAGTCCACAGCACTCTCAGGATTTTCCTCCAACACCACAGTTCAAAAGCATCTATCTTCCTTCACTCAGCCTTCCTTATGGTCCAGCTCTCGCAGCCATAGGTTACTACAGGGAATAACATTGCTTTAACTATGCGGACCTTTGTTGTCAGTGTGATGTCTCTGCTCTTAACTATTTTATCGAGATTTGCCATTGCTCTCCTCCCAAGAAGTAGACGTCTTCTGATTTCCTGGCTGCAGTCAGCGTCTGCAGTAATCTTTGCGCCTAGAAATACAAAGTCTGTCACTGCCTCCACGTTTTCTCCCTCTATTTGCCAGTTATCAATCAAGCTGGTTGCCGTAATCTTGGTCTTTTTGAGGTTTAACTGCAACCCAGCTTTTGCACTTTCTTCTTTCACCTTCGTCATAAGGCTCCTCAGCTCCTCCTCTCTTTCAGCCATGAATGTGGTGTCATCTGCATATCTGAGATTGTTAATGTTTCTTCCAGCGATATTAACTACAGCCTTGGATTCATCAAGACCAGCACGTCGCATGATGTGTTCTGCGTACAAGTTGAATAGATAGGGTGAGAGTATACAACCCTGCCTTACTACTTTCCCAGTCTTAAACCAGTCCGTTGTTTCATGGTCTGTTCTTACCATTGCTACTTGGTCGTTATACAGATTCCTCAGGAGGCAGACAAGATGACTTGGTATCCCCATACCACCAAGAACTTGCCACAATTTGTTATGATCCACACAGTAAAAGGCTTTAGAATAGTCAATAAAAGAGAAATAGATGTTTTTCTGAAACTCCCTGGCTTTCTCCATTATCCAGCGGATATTGGCAATTTGGTCTTTAGTTCCTCTGCCTTTTCTAAACCCAGCTTGTACATCTGGCAGTTCTCGCTCCATGAATTGCTGGAGTCTACCTTATAAGATCTTGAGCATTACCTTACTGGCATGTGAAATAAGCACCACTGTCCTGAGACCTCTTATACAAATTGTTTCCAATTCCCATTCTATTCTTTCCTACTCAATGGGAATTGGAAACAATTTGTATAAGAGGTCTCAGGACTCTCTGTCCATCAGCAGTTTAACTTTACAAAACCTGAATAGAAGTGGACCAAAGTTGGTATGGGAAGAGAAACCAGCCAAAGAAAGATCAGATTTGAAAATGGGCTGAATCCATATTCTTCTTTTTAATTAGGTTTTATTAAATATTTTAATAAATAAAAAACAAAGAAAAAAGGGAAGAAAAATGAAAGATAATAAAGTGCAAAGAAAAACGAAAGGAAAAAGAGAAAAATAACTAATGAAACTAAAGTATATAACTTCTGACCTTCTTTTCAACAGATATTAACAAAACCGTAATCTCCCCCCCCCAACTATTCCAGAAATCCCTTCAGCCCCTTATTTAATTCTTATGTTTTTGAACTTGGACTTCTGGGTAGAACAGTAGTGGGATAACATGCCTTTGCCTAACAGTGGAGACAATGCTGAGGAGGCAGCCGGGCTTAAACCCAAGTGAACGGTGCTTCCACGGACAAAGGATAAGCCATGAGATCATCCATCTGTACTCCAGAAAGCTGCTCCTTGGGAGAAGGCTGGCACGATCCAAAGGGATTTTGCCAGCACCTCTCAAGTAGTGCATCTGGAGCTGCAGAAGAAAATGGGCTGAATCCAGTCAGGAGCTGCAGAGAAAAAATGCAGAAAAAAAGCCCAGTGCATCCCTATGGAAGAGGCAGTTGGGCAGTGACTTTGAATGATGCCGATTCCTCCATTCTAAGGACGTCTTCTTCCTAGTCACATGACCCACAGCAGAGTATATGCAGCCGGCTCTGTGTTTTCCAGTACACCAATACACATAGATGCAACATAAGGGGAAAGCAGAAATGCACACACACAGTATGTATTATGTTTTTACACAGAATCAAAATACAGACATTTCCTATGGTCACTGCTTGGAAAGAATTCCAGAAATCATCTTCCATGTTTTCTCTTCCTTGGAAGGGAAATAAATTACATAAAGGGAATCCAGGCTACAGTATATGTCTGCCTGTCTGTCAGTCTGTCAACTAACTACTGAACAGAATGGGACCAAATTTGGTATGGGGGAGAAGCCAGCAAAACAAAGATCAAGTGTGAAAAATGGGCCAGACCAGGCTAGAGAAAAAGTTCCAGAAAAATTCTTCCAATGCATGCTTCTGGGACAGGCAGTTTCTGACTCCTCTAGTTGAAGCCGTCCTTTACTCCTTCCCCAGTTTTGTGACTCGGAGTGGAGCTGCTATTAAAATGTTGAAAAGAATATGCTTTGCATATTCTCCCCAACTTTCTAAATCTCCAAGGAGAAACAGGTTCCACCACCAATTTCCCCCTTAATTTCCCACCCTTCTTTTACTTTACTCATGTAGAAGCAATAGAGGGAATTACTGAGAATTACTTTTGGAAAAGAGGGCCACATTTCAGTTAACCTTAGCGAAAAATGTATTAAAGGATCTTACATTCTTAAAGAATATAATTTAGATAAATTCCTTTATTTTCTTTCCTCTAAAGCTAAAATGGCAAAAGCCAAGGTGACAACAATGACATGATAAAGAGCTGAAGCTTAGCTGATGAAATTAAAAGAAATGTCACAAAATATCTACAGGAGCCTTCATCCTTGGATATTTAAAAAAGATAATGGTGACATATTTGGAGATTTCCTTAAAAGCTTACATTGCTCACAATATAACTGCACTGTAGCTGATAATGAATTCCTTACTGTGCTGCCCATCCTTTGTCAATTGGCATTCACAGAGTGAGTTTAGCTTATCATTAGGATGTTAGATGAAGACTTTCACACAGCTGGAGCATTTTCTAGTGAATAGAATTGGGGAGAATTCAGCAATATTTCTCTTATGCAGCCATAGCTGGCTACATATCAGTTGCATCCGATGCTGTGAAAACATTCTGAGATTCGAAAATGATAATTTTTGTGAATAGACAATACCTTGTTACATTTTTTAAACATAGCCATATTTCAAAAGTGTAATCTAAACAATCTTATTCTTTCTAGTCCTATTGTTTACTATTCTATTATTGAAATGTCATCAGGGTACATTTTGGTGTTCTCTTTTTTATGATGTGACCCTCTTATATGTCAAGCATATGAAAATTATATTGATTCTCATAACTTTGGCCACATAGAGCATCAGTATTCTAAACAAAGTTGGCAAGGCAATATATTGAACTGCCTGTCTTTTTTTATTACTATTATTTTCAAATGTCATTATCAAAACTTGCTAGCATTGTGCTCATCAGATGCAACCCAGTGTCAAATCCAATACTTAATTGAGGTGATATAGAAAGATTTGGAAGAGGACGTAAGATTGGCAGATAATAGTACTAACCATGAAACCCTCCCTTCACTGAAAACTTCAGGTTGAAGACCAAGAGAAATTTGTTTTTATATACTGATTTAAAAAAAAAATCTAAAGAGGGAACAATTAAATGCAAATGTTATTGCCTACAAGCTGAACTTTTCCAGGTTTCTTACCTGTATGATTTTCAAACAACTCATAGAACTGTCTATGAAGGTTCTCAGTCATCCAGGTGGAATTGTCTGTAGCTTGAATCATGTCAACTGGATTTCTATTTTCTTAGTGGAAACGTTTCACTCCTTATCCAAGGAGCTTCTTCAGTCTGAGTAAAGTTAGTAAGGGAATCCTTAAATATGTTTCTAGGCTGGCTGTGTGACCTTGCACCTGGGGCTAGGTCATGGTTATTTTGAGATGTTTGTTTCTAAGTCCCTTTATCATCTAAAGGAGGATCGTTAAGATTACCCTGCTGCTGTTGAGCTTGTGAAATGGTCTTAATCTTCCTAGGCACAGAAGACAAAGCAGGAAGGAAGATAGGAGAAAGGTTATGCCTGAGGCCCCCACCTCTATTCAAGGAAGGATTTTCCAAGTTGGCATGAATGGATTCCTTGACCCCTCTCTCAAACCACCTATCTTCTCTGTCTAAAATGTGAACATTAATGTCCTCAAATGAGTGTCCTTTTTCCTTTAGATGAAGATAAACTGCTGACTCTGGTCCTGTGGTGTTACTTCTCCTGTGTTGGGCCATCCTCCTGTACAAAGGTTGTTTGGTTTCTCCAATGTAGAGTTCAGAGCACTCCTCACTGCACTGGATTGCATACACTACATTGCTTTCCTTGTGTTTTGGAGTTTGATCTTTGGGGTGTACAAGCCTCTGTCTCAGTGTGTTGGTGAGTTTGAAATATACAGGTATGTGGTGTTTGCCAAATATCCGTTTTATCTTTTCAGACACGCCAGCCATGTAAGGAATGACCAGGTTCTTCCGTTTACTCTGAGTCTCAGCCCTATCTGTCGCTGTTTTAGGTCTGGTAGACTTAGATTTAGTGAAGGCCCAATTTGGATATCCACAGGCCTGCAGAGCTGTTCTCAGATGCTGCTTTTCATTCTTTTTGGAATCCATGGAGGTGGGGATGGTTTCTGCTCTGTGTGACAATGTCCTGATGACTCCTAGTTTGTGCTGCAGTGGATGGTGGGAGTCAAACATCAGGTATTGACCTGTGTGTGTGGGTTTCCTGTAGATCCCTATTTCTAGCTTGCCACCGGTCCCAATGAGGACTTCACAGTCTAGGAATGCCAGTCTGTTGTCCTTGGTGTCTTCTCTGGTGAAGCTAATGTTGGCATCTATAGTGTTTATATGGTCCGTGAAGGCCTGTACTTCCTGGGCCTTGATTTTGACCCAGGAGTCATCCACATACCTAAACCAGTGGGTGGGCACCGTTCCCTGGAATGTGTTGAGTGCTTTCTTCTCCACTTCTTCCATGTATAAATTGGCCACAATGGGTGACACAGGAGAACCCATGGCACAGCCGTGTTTTTGTCTGTAAAAGTCACCTCTGTATGTGAAATAAGTGGTGTTAAGACACAGGTCCAGAAGATGGCAGATCTGGTTTGGGTTGAGATGGCTTCTCCTTTCCAGGGTGCTGTCCTCTTCTAGTCTCTTCCTGACAGCGGATAGAGCATGAGTGGTGGGGATGATGGTGAAAAGGGAGGACACATCAAAGGAGACCATAGTTTCATCTGTATCCAGTTTCAGGATCTTTGCTTTGGAAACAAATTCTTCCGAATTATGGATGTGGTGTTCAGAGTGTCCAACTAGAGGTGCTAGTATGGTAGAGAGGTGTTTGGCAATGTTGTATGTTACCGAATTGATGCTGCTGACTATGGGTCGGAGGGGTGTTCCTTCCTTGTGGATCTTAGGAAGTCCGTAGATGCAGGGGATGGCTTCTCCAGGATACAGACGGTGGTAGGTAATCCTATCGATGGAGCCATCATGTTCCAATTGTTTCAAACTGTCTATTGCCTTTTTCTTGTAATTGTTGGTGGGGTCTCTTTTCAGTTTTTCATATGTATGGTGATCCTCCAAAAGTGAGGTAATTTTATTGTGGTAGTCTGCAGTGTTTAGAACCACTGTACATCTTCCTTTGTCAGCAGGTAAAATGGTGATGGTTTCATCTTTGCTGAGGGCTGTCAGGGCTCTCCTCTCTTGGACGGTAAGGTTGGGGGGAGGAGGTTGAGCACTGGACAGAGCTGCAGATATTTTAAGCCGGAGTTGTTCTGCTTCTTCAAAAGGTAGGTGGTTGTTGTGGATGGCAGATTCTGTGGCTGTATTCTGTGGCAGTTGTGGAGCTCATTACAGCCACAGAATCTGCCATCCACAACAACCACCTACCTTTTGAAGAAGCAGAACAACTCCGGCTTAAAATATCTGCAGCTCTGTCCAGTGCTCAACCTCCTCCCCCCAACCTTACCGTCCAAGAGAGGAGAGCCCTGACAGCCCTCAGCAAAGATGAAACCATCACCATTTTACCTGCTGACAAAGGAAGATTTACAGTGGTTCTAAACACTGCAGACTACCACAATAAAATTACCTCACTTTTGGAGGATCACCATACATATGAAAAACTGAAAAGAGACCCCACCAACAATTACAAGAAAAAGGCAATAGACAGTTTGAAACAATTGGAACATGATGGCTCCATCGATAGGATTACCTACCACCGTCTGTATCCTGGAGAAGCCATCCCCTGCATCTACGGACTTCCTAAGATCCACAAGGAAGGAACACCCCTCCGACCCATAGTCAGCAGCATCAATTCGGTAACATACAACATTGCCAAACACCTCTCTACCATACTAGCACCTCTAGTTGGACACTCTGAACACCACATCCATAATTCGGAAGAATTTGTTTCCAAAGCAAAGATCCTGAAACTGGATACAGATGAAACTATGGTCTCCTTTGATGTGTCCTCCCTTTTCACCATCATCCCCACCACTCATGCTCTATCCGCTGTCAGGAAGAGACTAGAAGAGGACAGCACCCTGGAAAGGAGAAGCCATCTCAACCCAAACCAGATCTGCCATCTTCTGGACCTGTGTCTTAACACCACTTATTTCACATACAGAGGTGACTTTTACAGACAAAAACACGGCTGTGCCATGGGTTCTCCTGTGTCACCCATTGTGGCCAATTTATACATGGAAGAAGTGGAGAAGAAAGCACTCAACACATTCCAGGGAACGGTGCCCACCCACTGGTTTAGGTATGTGGATGACTCCTGGGTCAAAATCAAGGCCCAGGAAGTACAGGCCTTCACGGACCATATAAACACTATAGATGCCAACATTAGCTTCACCAGAGAAGACACCAAGGACAACAGACTGGCATTCCTAGACTGTGAAGTCCTCATTGGGACCGGTGGCAAGCTAGAAATAGGGATCTACAGGAAACCCACACACACAGGTCAATACCTGATGTTTGACTCCCACCATCCACTGCAGCACAAACTAGGAGTCATCAGGACATTGTCACACAGAGTAGAAACCATCCCCACCTCCATGGATTCCAAAAAGAATGAAAAGCAGCATCTGAGAACAGCTCTGCAGGCCTGTGGATATCCAAATTGGGCCTTCACTAAATCTAAGTCTACCAGACCTAAAACAGCGACAGATAGGGCTGAGACTCAGAGTAAACGGAAGAACCTGGTCATTCCTTACATGGCTGGCGTGTCTGAAAAGATAAAACGGATATTTGGCAAACACCACATACCTGTATATTTCAAACCCACCAACTCACTGAGACAGAGGCTTGTACACCCCAAAGATCAAACTCCAAAACACAAGGAAAGCAATGTAGTGTATGCAATCCAGTGCAGTGAGGAGTGCTCTGAACTCTACATTGGAGAAACCAAACAACCTTTGTACAGGAGGATGGCCCAACACAGGAGAAGTAACACCACAGGACCAGAGTCAGCAGTTTATCTTCATCTAAAGGAAAAAGGACACTCATTTGAGGACATTAATGTTCACATTTTAGACAGAGAAGATAGGTGGTTTGAGAGAGGGGTCAAGGAATCCATTCATGCCAACTTGGAAAATCCTTCCTTGAATAGAGGTGGGGGCCTCAGGCATAACCTTTCTCCTATCTTCCTTCCTGCTTTGTCTTCTGTGCCTAGGAAGATTAAGACCATTTCACAAGCTCAACAGCAGCAGGGTAATCTTAACGATCCTCCTTTAGATGATAAAGGGACTTAGAAACAAACATCTCAAAATAACCATGACCTAGCCCCAGGTGCAAGGTCACACAGCCAGCCTAGAAACATATTTAAGGATTCCCTTACTAACTTTACTCAGACTGAAGAAGCTCCTTGGATAAGGAGTGAAACGTTTCCACTAAGAAAATAGAAATCCAGTTGACATGATTCAAGCTACAGACAACTCATAGAACTGTTCTAAATTCTCTCTTTCAGTTTCCAGAAAACATTCTTACTCTGTCAAATAGTTTTGTGTTTGCTTATCCTATTCCTAGGAGCCTTTTCAGTTTCTTTAAAATAACTTCTAGTGCTCTTACTGAAATTACTGTACACCCTGTGATTTGACTATGGTATTTTTGAAATTTTTCAAATCTATTGATTCTGCCCCCATGCTTTTTCAACTCGCCAATCCTTTTGGTTATCCACTCAATGTATTTCCCCAGGAACACTGGATGTATCCTGTGATGGAATGGTGACAATGTCAACAGCACCTAGTTAGTGAAATATTATAACTCTGTACTAAGTATAAAGTTGGTTTAACTCTTATCCTTAGCAAGTTATTGGTTCGTTGTGTTTGCTTCTTCACATTTTACCTCTGTGTGTGTGTTTGTGTGTGTGTGTTTTTAAACTGCAGACATGAGAATTATGACTACAATCAAACTATCCTCTTTTGTAAAAGCTCTTCCTAAAGTGAGTAATCTTTTCTGCTTCTCTTTGATAAACGGATTTATTTGTTTTCGAAAGAACTGGAGTTAGAATATTTCCTGGGGACATTTCTATTTGTACAGGAATCTGCAATCTTTTTTTTCCCTTTTTCTTATAAATTTATCCCTGGCCTTTCTATTGTATTTTTGTGTATATGCTTGTGCATGTCAGTGCTGTGGCTAACATCAAAAGATTCAAAATTAAGAATATCAACAAGCAAAGCCACTGTTGTAGTTTTAAAAAAGGAGTCATGATCAAGTGAGCTTTCTTCTGAACACTCAGGAAATCTGAGACTGGGATTACTGCTTTATTAATCAAGTATTGTAGTCAATTCTGCAATAACAGAAAAGAAAGTGGGCCAACATTGGTTTTCAAGGCTCAGTTTTTATATTATTTTCATATAATTATCATTATATTACAGAAAGGAAGACTCTAATGAGTCTGTGGGTAAAATTAGATTATCAGATTTCTAGTGGGTTTGGAATACTGATTTTGCTTTTCAATCAGTGTTTGGTACTGAAAACCCATACCAATTATATTATTACTTAATTCATTTGAGAGGCATTGATCTCACTCACTCACTCACTCACTCACTCACTCACTCACTCACTCATCTATCTATGCTTTTGAGTCAGTGTTGACTCCTGGCAACTGCCTGGACAAGTCCCTGCAGTTTTCTTGGCAAGATTTTGGGAGTGGTTTGCTATTTCCTTCTTCCTAGGGGTGAGAAAGAGTGACTGGCCCAAGGTCACCCAGCTGGCTTTGTGCCTAAGGTGGGGTTGGAACTCACGGTCTCCTGGTTTCTAGCCTGGTGCCTTAACCACTATAACAAACTGGCTGGCAGACTGGCTGGCTGATTTGTTTGTTTGTTTGTTTCAGGGAATAAACAATGAAGGTAAAACTAAAAGTTACATACAGCTACCTCATGTAGGGGCGTGGTGGCTCAGCGGGTAAGACGCCAGGCTTGTCGATCGGAAGATCGCAAGTTTGGAAGTTCAAATCCCTAGCCCCGCGTGATGGAGTGAGTTCCCGCACTCGCTCCAGCTCTTGCTAACCTAGCAATTTGAAAGCATGCAAATGCAAGTAGATTAATAGGTAACACTTCAGTGGGTAGGTAACAGCATTCTGCGTGCATCATGCCAGCCACATGACCGTGGAAGCATCTTCGGACAGCGCTGGCTCTTTGGCTAACAAACGGAGATGAGCACCAGCCCCTAGAGTCAGACACGACAGCACAAATGTGCGGGGGGAACCTTTACCTTTTACCTTACCTCATGTACCAGTTAAGTGAAGGGACAGAAGTCCACACAAGAGCTTATCATAGGGTGACCATACGTCCTGTTTTGAAAGGGACAGTCCCGTTATTTTAGCATTTTTCAACCGTCCCGTCATTTTAATCAAAATCTCAATTTTGTCCCTTTTTTAAACCCGGCGGGAAGGAGGACAGGAAGACAGGAAGGAGGACTGGAGCCGGAATTGCCATTGGAGGCAGCCCGGAAGAGGCCCTATCAGCGCGGTAACTGGAAGCCCAGTTGCCACGTGCGAGCCCAGCAGCAGACACAGCACCACAGTCCAGGTTCCTGCCTCCTTACCTGATCCTGAGATTGTCTGCCCAGCAGTGGTGAGGCCAGGGAAAGCAGGCACGGGAAGGTTGTGGGAAGAGGGTGCGTGTGTGTGCGCGTGTGTGCGCGTGCGCACACGCAGATTACTTGCTCACAGTAATCGCGCACACACACACACGCATAAACTCCACACCCTCTTTCTCCAGCCTCCCTGCAACAGCTGCGGGTGCATTTGGTCATGGGGAGGCTGGAGAATGAGGGTGTGGTGTGTGTGTGTGTGTGTGTGCGCGCATCTGATCGGGCTTGGCCAAGGGAGGAGAGTTGTCGGGCCGCCGAGCAGGAGAAGCAGGAGCCGGCCACCCTGGGGAGCTTCTGCGGGCAGCAAGGGGCGGAGTGGTCGACAACTCTCCTCCCTCGGCCAAGCCCGATCAGATGCTCACACACACACACACACTCACAGGACAGACTGCCCTGGCAGGAGCTGGCCATGCTGGGGGGCTTCAGCGGGCAGCAAGGGGTGGAGTGGTGTGGCTGAAGCCCCCCAGCGCGGCCGGCTCCTGCTTCTCCTGCTCTGCGGCGGTGGCAGCATCGACTCTCCTCCCTCCCTCGGCCAAGCCCGAGAGGGATGGGGCAGTGGTGGGCCTCCATCCCCTCCATCCCCGCCCCTTGTTCCCTGGCCGATGACGGTGCTGTGTGCACAGTGTGTGTACTCCGGCCTCCCCAAAACACACCAGCTCTGCCACACCATTTACTGCTAGAAGAAAAAAAAACGTTTAAAAATCGTAAAAAAAATATTAAAATCCGAGCCAATCACGCCGATGGGGGCGGGGTTTGCAGGCGGGAGCCAATCGTGTGGGGCAGGGGCGGGGTTTGCAGGTGGGAGCCAATTGCGTGGACTGGGGGGTGGGGTTTGGAGGCCGGCATGGTGGCATAAGACCCTGTCCTGTTTTGCCATCCCAAAAGTCCCGTTTTTGTCTGAAGGAAATATGGTCAGCCTAGCTTATCAGTACCTTTTAACATTGAGAGACTAATGACTAATAATCATTTATAGCAAAATGACAAACCTAGAGAAAATATTTAAATATAAAGGATTCAAAGGTACATGTTTTCAATGCCATGGACTTCCTAATTTTAATGTATGACTGTAAAAGCTGGGGCTAAAATGAATAAATGTAGAAAAATCTTGGCTTTTGAATTGTGGTGTTGGAAAATACCTCAGGTAACAACAACAAATAATTGAGTGAGTAAAACTGAGACAACTTACTAGGAGCTCTAATAATAAAGTTAAAGTTTAAATATTTTGAGCACATAATGCATAAGCAACAGTCTTTGAAGAAGACCCTGATGCTTGGAAAAACTGAAGGCATTAGAAGCCAGCAGAAGGCAAGATGACTAGATGTTGTCATGAACTTGTAAGAACTCAAGTTACTGACATCAGTCTTGGTGAACTTTTGTCCATCAAAGAATCTTAAGCAAATGACTGAAGAACATCCCAATTCTTCTTTTAAAAGGCTTTAAAGTAATCCAACAATCAAGATATCTTGTGCCCCAAGTTTCAAAAAGCTTAGATATTCTCTATTTTCTATCACATTAGCTGAGGAAATAAAATGAATACAAGTATTTGATGTATTTTTTTTTGGGGTCTCCAAAAGACATAAAACTTTTGGGAGCTGATGATGGCATAAAAGTGGATGGGAGCACTTTTTAAAATTTAAAATTAATGTACCTAATATTAATATGATTGCTACAGAGTTCCTATATATCAAAATTTCTATCAACTCCAAAAGTAAAATTTGGTAACAAATTTGGAAAGCTGCTGTGGCTACACCCAAAATTTGGTCCTCACAGCTATAAATATTTATTAATTAGTTATTTTATTCAGTCTGTCCTTGCTTAGCATTCATTTGTATAGTGGGATAGTATCTTATAGATTCAACTTAAAAAAAATCTTTACATAGGACAAAGGTAGAAAGGAGGTATACACAAAGGATAGCATTGTGTCCTGCAACTAATGATACAACCTATAGTTTGAGCCCAATCAATTACATCATGTAAAATAAACATAATTATAAGATATTCTTTCATTGTTCTTGCATGATGTTTTCAGTTCTTGGAGAATGCTTAATTATTCTTTTTTGTTCCTTTCAAAAAAGAAAATGGGAGAAAAAAAAAACAATCTTAACACACAATGTCCCATGTGCTTTATATAACTTTTCCTAATTCTATAGTGCCAGTAAATAACATCACCCTCTTAACATTCTTTTTCTTTTATGTTTGATTGCTCAATAGCTTTACTTGCAGCAGTGTAAAACTGTCTGCCTCAGAATTTAATTTATTTCCTAAATAAAGGAAAACAAAGGATCTCTTCTGCAACAATATTGATTTCATCAGTGAGAAAGTTTCTGCAGAGGTCTACTTCTACATGTAGAAGCTAATCAAATTCTTTCCCACTACAGGTTGCTGGGGTAGCACAGGTGACCAAGACAGGGTCAAACTCAGCTATTTGGCTGAATGACACCCCTTCCCCCATAAAAAATCTTCCATGCTGATGTTGGAACAGTGTTGTAAGTATTCCTAAACACAGTACATCACTCTTGCTGATAATTCACAGCCTTAGAAATCTATCTTATACATATTGGCTGGTAGCATCGCTCTAGGCTTTTGACAAGAAAATGTTCCCAGTTCTACCTTTCCATACTTATTAACATCTAGAAGCGGCAGTGGAGGTGGAATTTGCCATAATAGAAGCCACTGTTGCCTGGAATGTTATTCATCCTGCTGATTCAGAACATGGGGATATTTAGTAAGCCCCAGATGAAACTAGGGCTTGAAATGGCTGCCCAAACTGGAATTTTTAAGCAGGTAGGAACAAGCATATTTCTGTTTTGACTTTTGCCCCTTGCCTCTTGCATCAGGCCTGGTTACTTGATGGACTGCCTGCCTCCCATAGTATCTGCCCGGCTGATTCAGTCTTGCAGGGTTTGTGCACTCTGGGTTCCTTCGATTAAACAATGTCATCTATTGAAGCCCTGGAAGCATGCCTTCTCTGTAGTAGCCCCTGCCCTCTGGAGTGAAGTTCTTCGAGATCTGGATGGCCCTCAGTCTGCTGTTGTTTAGAAGAGCCCTGAAGACCTGGTTCTTCCCCCAGGCCTTTAGCAAGGGAGAGTAAGACCCCTCGCTTCATTCCATCTGGTCTGTCATTCTTGCCATCTTTTATATTTTGTCCTTTTATTGGTTTTATTATAATTTCTTTGTTTTGATTGTGTGAGCTGCCCAGAGTCATTGGGAGTTGGGCAGCATACAAGGGGTATGCTAATAATATGTAATAATACATATTATTATTATATTGACTGCTCATTGTCTTCGAAGGAACAATACAAGTTATTTTTCCCCCCATGGTTTGACTGCTAAGGTATCAGAAAATGGAGGCAGCTCAATCCTAAATTTGAGAGAGTGCAGATGCTCATTTGATGGGCATCATGTATTCAAGCCAGAAATTGTAATGCTCAAATTCCCATCACAAAGGATTGTTGCTCCACTATTTATAGGGTGTCCCATGACTAAACCTATGTAGAAATGGATTTGAGTAATTTTATATAGCTTTTCATCTGCCCTAAGTACATACTTCTGTTCCCTCACCATCTTTGCTACCTCTTCTATTCCCTTAACCCTATCTTAGAGATTCCATTCTTTCTAGCAAGGCCCCAGCTGTAGAAGGCACTTAAGTTCATCCAAGGAAATGATTCCAAAATGCTGCTTCCTCCTGCTTTTTCCTTCATATCTGTTAAATAAGGCCTAGCAGTAACCATCTGTCTTTCCCAAACCTTCTCTGTGGATAAGTCAATTCCCCTGGCTTTTTTTTCTTTCCTGTAATATGTAAAACAATTTGGGCCCTTACAGCATGATGAAGTGATGGTACCTGCTTGCCTCGCTATTTTCCTTTAAACCTGAAGAGTTGTTGTCATAAATATCTCCATGCTCCCCCTTCTTTTTTTAAAAAATGAAACATGTAAATGGCTGGATATATGGCTAGTTCAAATAAGACCAGATCTCTATCCCAGAGCACATCTATCTGTGATTGGGAGGCAAACAATCACAAATAGTCATGAACCATGACCATGCCCCACAAAGGTTGAAGGGATTTGAGGATTCAAAGCTACTTCATGTGCCAGACTGAAAGAAGAAAAAGAAAGAAACACAGAGCCTCTTGGTATGATAAAGCACTCTTCTCCCTTCATAGGCTGGACTCTGATAATACAAATTGCTCAGATAGATGACTAACACATATTTTCTCCTGATGGAGTGCAATACTGTACCTGCTTCAGCAATAGGGGAAATATTATAATTATAATTTCATTAAACACAATGATTAAAATACTGTATGTATCAATAAAGTCAGTACTTTTCCAAGTGCACACAAAAGGGACTATTTTGCAGTTATTTTTAAGAAGATGAATCAGAACTGTATAAATAGAATTATAGGCTTCCTCAAGTCAAATAAATGTTTGCCTTTCTAATTCTGCTCATATTTTATTCGTACAAGGCAAAACCATTGGTCTTCTTCATGTTACAGTTGTACTTTCTCCCTTTTATTTCTCACACCTGGACAAATATTGAATTTATAGGGGCACAATAAAGTTAGATTAGAGATCATGAAAGATGTCATTATGTTCCTGCTATAACAACAGAGAATCGTTATTATAAGATGATCTGTAGCTGCAAAGTGGCTAACAAACACTCTGTGTAAAATGAAGACTTCCAAAGATATACTCTTTTGTTTGCATTACAATGTTCCTCCGTTGGGCATCAATACAACTTATTTATAAAATTGTTCTTTGATGGACGAGCTCAGCAGTCTATCACCACAAAATCACTCAGAATCCATTGTATATTTTGAATTCCCATTCTTGCTGCATTGCCTTGTAATACATTTTTCCAACAACCCTATTCTTTTACTTATATAGTAATGAATAACAATTGCTCTAAGACAAGTTCCATGTTCAAAGCAACATGGAAGAAGAGAAAAATGAACACACTGTGTTAAGCATATTTTTGTTTAGAAATTTCCTCTTGATTAGCTTCAGTATCCTACTGGATTCTCAACTATAAGACATAACTGTCTTATATGTGGATCGTTGCAATGTCATTAAAAGCTTTTGTGAAACACCATCCAAGTGAGCATTTTCAACATTGATTTTGACTAATGGGTATTGTGTATGTGTGTGTGTGTGTGTGCGTGCATATTTGTAACTATTATTCTCTATCATTATACTTGTCATAGTAAATTTTCCTGCAGTTTGTAAAGTAAATTACAGTATGAATAATTTTTTCCTCTTTTTTTTCTTCTTTTCCATCCTTTCTTCAGACCAGGCTAGACCTTGGAGCCAGAACAAGAAACAGGAATGGTGTGCATGGCAGCTTGGCCAAGGAGGCTGGAAAGGAAGGCTGCAAGCAACATTAAGGGAAGCATCATCATTACCTTCAAAGTGTGTGCAATGTTTGTCTTCCTTCCTGAAGAGGATCCAATCTATCCCTGCTGCATGTGCAAGCCTGTTTCCTTACTGGGCAAGAAAGGTGGTGATGCTGTGGTGATGGGTGATTTGCTGTCAAGGCAGCTGCATGCAGACATGGTATGAAGTCATGAGAGGTATCTGAAAGATAATTTCAGATGTCTGGATATGTGCTATAGACATATAGATCTCTATATAAATATAGAGATATGTGATATAGAGATTACCAAGATTACTCCAGCATATCAACAATTAGTTGACAATTTCCCTTTCATGAAAAGAGTACAGTCTGTTGTCCAGTTTATCATGGTTATGCCACTAGGGAAATGAGGGAACTGCAGCTTAGGATAGACAATGAGATGGTAGGAGAGAACTTGGCTAATTTAAATTAATTCAGGGGTTCAAGGCCACATAGATTACAATCCAGGATACTGAAGAAACTAACAGAGGTGATTGCAGAAATACTGGGTACCACAGTTCAAAAAGGACAGTGACAAATTAGAGTAGGTTCAGAGGAGAGCTGCCAAGGCTGGAAACCAAGCTCTCTGAGGAATGGTTGAAGGATCTTAGTATGTTTAGCCTTCAGAAAAAACAACCAAGGGAGATATGATACTAGTTTTCAAATATCAGAACTGTTAATACATAGAAGGTGAAGTGGTCTTACTCTCTATTGCTCTAGGAGGCAGGATCAGAACCAATGGTTTAGAAGTTCAAGGAACTAGGTTTGGGCTAGACATCAGGAGAAACTGTATGAGCTGTCAGCCAGTGGAACAGGCTTCTACATAGCATAGGAGTTCTTTGCTAGAGGTCTACAGTCAGGTGCTGCATGGTCACCTGTCAGAGGTGTTCTGGTATGTCCATCACTGAGCAGGAAATTGGACTAGATGACCTTTATTGTCACTTCCAACTCTATGTTTGCATGATTCTATGGTTTTATACTTTTCATAATGTGTACAATTATTCATTACATTTTTATCAAGAATAATGGGTCAATAGAAGAGAATATATGTAGCTCAGGGTTTAACTGTGGAGTCCTTAGTGCTCTCTGAGCTTGGTTGTTTGCTTGAAGACATTTTATTACCTGACTAGGTAACATCATCAAGGTACTATCATCCAGCTACCCAATATCCACCATGCTATCTGCATATCCTCCAAAAAGGCCTCAAATATAACATAAATGATTCTAATCAGTTAGAATTCTTTTCAGCATTAGAAGCAGCATTGAAAACTACAGGACTTACCACAGACTCAAGAAAACATGAGGCAGACAATCATACCACAGACCAGAAGAACACAGAATCAGATCCAACTCAAATCAGAGGACAAAGCAGCTCTCAAAAACCTAAAGAAGGACCAAACCATCATCATTCTCCCAGCAGACAAAGGTTATCATGGACAGAACACAATACATACAAAAAGCTAAAGAATTATGGGAGGACAAAGAAACCTACATTCCAGTAAACACCAACCCAATACAGAAACTGCACAACCTGATCAAGAGAACCCTCAATTATCTAAGCAAGAAAGATCAATCACAAAAGAAGAACAGTGGCTGATGAAGAGTGGTGGACCTATCCTCCCACACTTCTATGGACGCCCAAAACTACACAAGCCTGACATACCTCTTCGTCCAATTGTATTGTTACCAGGGACACCCAGACACAACATAGCCAAAGAATTTACAAAAAACCTTGGACATCTCACAGAGTGGAGTAAGTATTCTATCAACTCCCCAATACAGTGCCTCCAGAAAATCAAAGAACTAAAAATAGAAGATGAAAGTATGGTTTCATTCAATGTCACAGCACTCTTTACATCCATAGATCCAGAACTAGCAAAAGAATCCATGGCAGCAGTACTACACAACACACCTCATACTAAGGACATTGATGATGTTACTTAGTCAGGTAGTGAAAAGCCTGCAAGCAAACAACCAACCTCAGAGTGCACCAAGATCTCCACAATAAGGGGGTCAATATTACAATATATATACATTTTAAAGGAATACTTCTTCAATTAGAATTTAAAAATTAGAATGTTTGCTACTATTTTGCTTAAGAATGTTCAGCTTCCTTCCTCCTTCTACCAGCCCTTCCATCTCTAGAAATGGAGGCATTAATGAGGGATGGGGATGGGAAAGATTAAGTAAGTGTCACACTGTCACATTGCAATCTCCAACCCTTTTGTGTATGTATCATGACGTTTCAAACATGTACAAAAGGGGTAGAGCTTGCATCACGATGGCACAATATTTGTTTTGTCATTTTGATGAAACCATCACATCATGCGGATGCCCCTGCCCTGAAGAAGGCCTGTCCCTTTATCACCTGGCTACAAAAAGAGGTTGTGGATTGAAGGATGCCCTTCTTATCCATCTATCCTTTCTGGAAAATTGATATACCATAGGCCATGGAGAAATCATGGTAGTCCATGGATTCACAGTTTTTATACAATCAATTTGCATAACTATAAAGAAAACAAAAAAATAATGTTCTATGGTTTTACAGTCAGCTAATGGTGAGTTTTTGCCATACTTTCTCAAATGCTCAAAAACGAAGCAGGAGGAAAACAATATTGTGTCCCGTGTAAATAAAATAGCTAACTTGGGAGTGTGGCTGCGATTTTTGTTTTTGAGAAACCATTAAACCTGGCGGATTATACATTCTGTAGTTACTTGATGTATTCCTGGCATCATTAGGCTGCCATGCCATTATGGAAGATTATATCATGTAATGATGGAGCTGTGGGAATCCCATTTACATAAATGTTTCTTTTATTGTTCACCACTCTGTTCTCACTTATCAGGTGGTCTCGCAAGAACACTTTGAGACAGATTTTGCCCATTATACTCATGAACATTTTCTCAATGAAAATGTGTATCATTCAGTGGCTAGATTTCAGCCAAACTAAGTTATAGCAGTTTGTCTCATTAACTTACAGTAAAGACTAAATCTGGTTTGGAACTGACTGTCTTATAGAGTCAAAGGCCCAATCGATCTCATGGAGTTATTGGAAGAAATACTTTTCTGTGCAGCATTAGGTGGAGAATCCTGGTGCTCACATCACAAACTCCATAGGAAGGGGAGAATTCAAGGGCGTGGCAGTGGGGCTAGGCAAGCTAGGTTAGACCCACAGTTCCATATCTACACTTCTTGCTTGGTCTACATCTACCTACCCACATAGATGTCTAGAACGGAGATTGGCCATAGGTGATCTAACCTGGAATGTTTAACTTTCAGGAAGATTGAGTATGAATATGTTGTTCTCCCCTAGCTTGTCACCTGGAAAAGTATTTGGCTAAACAGTTAATTGTTTTTCCTCTCGTAACAGTGCAGTGGGAATTATGAACATGATATATCTCCCTGGAATTCTTTCAGGCACAGAATTCCTTTTAAACCTATCTCAGCAAATAGATTTCTGAAGAATAATCCAGAGGTGCCTATCTAATCCAGAGATGCCTATCTATCAGTGCTTATCTAAATTGGAACTTTTCTACATTATACTGGCAAAAGTGAAAATGAATTTCCACCAAAGATGATAATATCTAACAATGTCCACTTTGTCATTCTTTTTGGCCTAGGAAAATCAGCCAGCAATTTGTCATAATGAATTCTGATGCATTAATTTGTTTATTTGAGCTTTATACACTTCCTCAATCCAATTTGACTCTAGGCAGTTTACAATGTGTAAACTGAATCTGGGTAGGCTTTGGAATGACCTTTTATACAATCTATCAAAACCTTCTGAGCTATCATCTTTTTATATACTGACAGCTGCCAATCCATTTATCCAGTTCCTCCACATGTTCCTAATTGGATAAATCTCTTTTTGTTGTCTCTTTTTCTGAATATAAAACCTCAAATGTTCTAGTGGGGAATGAACAAATATATCACATTAGTTTTACTCAGTTTCTCCCTCCCCTGACCTTCAATCTCTTTCTTCCCATTTCTTCATGAGGTTGCAGGACTGCTTTGGGGTGTACTTTTCCCTCACATGCTTAACAATCCATACCAAATGTAGAGAAATGAGGAAAGTAAAGAATAATAACATATTTGAGATTAGTTTGAAAGTACAAATTGGAAGAATTTCTCAGCACTCCTGGCTGTAACCTTTCCATGTGGGCAAGATAATCCCTGGATAAAAGAAAGTATTTTTCTCCATTTCTTATTATCTCTGTAGTAGATGAATATCTAGACTACCACTGGCAGCTTCTATGATTGCATATAATATTGAGAGTCAGTTACAAGCTAAGACACTTTTAGAAAACTTAAATGTCAAAAAATTATACAAGTATAAAAAGGAGGTCTTCTATTTTTAGAATTATTACCTAATAATTCATAAGATAAGGCTAAGGACTCATAATTAAAAAAAAATAGTCGAGGAGAGCCAATGTATGCAATAATACACTTTCACTTAACCACAATAACCTAAGCCCAAAGATAACAGTTTGATAACCATTTTGTTGCTATATAGTGTCTTGTGTCCTTTGGGATTTTGGCAGATTATAAGCATTGTAAAACAAACAATAAATAGACAAGCAGAAAAAATATATACAACAAAAGATTTACAGTGTCATATTCTTTGATATCATAATTTTCCTGCAGCTAAATAACATACTTGGATTTTCTTAGGAGAGCACCACTCAAATGTCTCTCCTACAGGCAAGAACCAACTGAAGGGAACAAATCAGTCCTTGGTACTGCTCTGGATCAACGTTACCTTTTGCCTTTACATTCCTTCTCTTTTTTTGCTAGGAATGTTTTCATTTTTAGAAATAATTACACTCATTGCCACTAATGCCCTTTCCTCTATATTTTCCTTAATCAGTCAACTAAGATCCATAGATACTAATAAATACAAAACCAGACTTAAATGTCTCTGCTAACACACACAGACGTACAAATTTATATTTATTCTTATTTATTTATTTATTTAATTTTCATCCTGCCTTTATTATTTTTATAAATAACTCAAGGCGATGAACATACCTAATACTCATTCCTCACCACAGACTCCTGGTTTCTAGCCCAGCACCTTAACTACTAGACCAAACTTCTATATCCAAGAAGATAAGAAAGGATAACTTGATTCAGTTGGAATTATTTTCAACAAAGTAATTTACTAAATCAATTCTAGCCAATTCAGCCCTCCAGGGGGAGAAATCAGCATATTCAGGGGGATTTTATAATTTTGGTAAATGTCTGTCCTGTACCCCAATTCAGCTTTTCAGCATGTAAACTACATCTATGTAGTACATTCTACAGCTACTTGATGAATTAAATCATGATCAATTTAAATATGTACTGATCTGATCTGCATGTCCCAGACTAATGTATGGATCAAGATATAATTATTCATTTAGTTTTGCACTTCTTGAAAGTTTGGGTACAGTTCTTGGACTAAAAGTTATACATCATATTGGCTCTAAAGAAGATTATGTGCATACATATTATTGCTAATGTGTAACCAAAGCAGGAACAATGTATACAAAATATAGATGCAAAAATAACAAGTAAAACAAGTTTTTTATCAATATATCAAAGCAGTAGTAAAATCAAATGCATTAAATGTACTTTATGAAATCCAGTTTTAATCAGTACAGTAACCATAAAAAAGTGCTCACAGATTCACAAAACAGAATCTAGATAAATATTTTTCTGTCTTTTCCACTAATACTAAGTCTTATGCAAATGCATGCATAAAGATTATATATTATATAAATATTCCTTCGCTTGACATATTATCTTAAATCCTTATTTGATATTCTGGTATTCCTGACTATTTATCATATGGATGTGACATTTCTTTAATTACTTCATGATGATTTTATTCACACAACAAGGATTTCATTATAGAAGTGACATCAAAGACTGAAAATTCCCCTCCTGCAAGGAAACATTTTTTTAAAGGGCCAGATGTTTCTAAACAAATAAATAGCAATGTCTGTGTTGCTGTGATTGCAAAGTTGATTTTAAGAATGTACATTTTATTTTTACTTGCATTTCTTATGTCTATATATCTGGACTACTGTGAATGCCAGCTTAGCACAGCTAACTAGAAAGAATGCCCAATACAGGATTTACAAGGTAGCTAGAAATCAGTGTTGGATTTGTAAATGTTGGCAGCATTACAATGAATAACTTTTGCTTTTATCCTTTAGAGCTTCAGAGGAAAGATTACAGTAGGTATGACAAGAATTCAATTTTCCTTGTCTTCCAAACTCTCATCTCCAAATATCTCAACAGATCACTGTAATTCAAACTTATCATAAATAAGCAGGAGAGATTGTTTGTTCAAGTACTTGAATACTTTAAAATCAGCCATAAAATATTATCTCTAAGCAGGTTGTAAAGGTTAATGACCCATGCATTGTTGAGAATTTGTATGTACTATTTGTTTCACTTAATAAACGTTAGCTTGTATTTGAACATGGCACAAAACATAAATCAGTTGACATTTAACAAATCTACTTCTTTTTCTTATGGGTTCCTGACTTGATAATTCCTACTCCTTATAAAAACTTAGAAATACTGCCTCTTGAAATGAGCCATGCTTATTGAGTCAAATTATTCAAGCAAATTGTAGCTGGAGAACAGAGATACATGGTTTGTTTGTGAATATGCTCTTTTATAAATGCCCCCTTATATTCTGTCATAGTATTTGTTCATTCAGCTCACCATTATTTCCTGTGCGGGATCACATTTAGGGATCCCTTCCTTAAAGGGTGCTAGAACAAAGAAAGGGTTGGTGCCAGGACCAAGGGAAAAAAGTCTAATTTAATTGAAATAGTTCCCAGGTACTTTATAATTTTTTTTCTCTATCATACTAAAATTTGTAATTTAACACAACTCACCCAATGCTCTCATGTCTTCATGTAGTTTTGTGGCCTCCTGTTGTACAACCCTGGTTTACACTGAATGGAAGCAGCTGTTTGTGATTTCAGAAAGCCTTATCTGGAAATGTTGGCGATTGAATGTGGAACTTTGTGAATTAAGCTAGTGGACTTGGCCACCTATTCCTACTACAGAAATAGAACAGACCAGGATAAGAGAAAAGTGCAATTGCTCTTATTTCTATTCTATCTTTTCTTTCTACCTTAGGGCAAGCAGCTCTTAGGAGCTGAAGAAAAGCTGATGGTAGAGTGATAACAAAATCTAAATACAAAAATAAAACAGGTGTGCAATCATTTAATTCTTACTTCCTGCCACTGTGGGGTCTAAAGAACTCTGTCTGAATTCATGGCCTGCATGAGCTAGAATAAGACTGTTGCATACATCCTTCATATAAAAGTCCTTGTTTCCCACAATTCCCCCTACAAAATCAGTTGACTCCATCAGAAGCAATGCATCAAGTTGTAACTGAAGTCATAAAATTTCTGGCACAAACAAGGGAATGAGAAATAGCTAAGATTTATTCATTTATTCATTACATTTCTAGGCCACCAAACTTCAAAAGGACTGAGTGGCCTCACAAAGTTAAAAGAAACAACCATCATAAAAACAACCACCATACATAAAAAAACTGTCTGAGGAAGCCACAAACTATCCTTCCACATTCTTCCAACTTAAAGGGCCTGCCCAACCCTCCTACCTGAAACCTGGAGGAAAATCCAGATTTTAAGGATCACTTGAATGTGGGCAAAGTGGAGGCCATACAAATCTCTGCAGAGATGCTGTTCCAAGAGGCAGGGGTAGTGATACAGAAGGTGGGGAGGGAGCTGGTTTGATTCTCCCTCCCCAAAGACTTCACTCAAATCTCTATATTGTTTGGGGATGTTCTCAGTTTCCGTCTCTCCCCTTGCGCCTCTTCCCTTTGATCTGAGGCTGAGCCTACTAATTCGTGTTTGGTTGGCTGTCCTGGGGGCTGGGTTCCCTTGCCCTTCTCGTTTCCAAACCTCAAGCTGCTTTTTGCCCAGTCTATTTGGGGATTCCAGGCTTGTAACCACGATAGTCCCAAAACCGATGGCGGGTCTGGGACAGGAGCCACTATAAATCGCAACACCTCTTCGTGGTCCCCTATATTCATTCGGACTGACTCAGTGTAATACTTAGCCGGTCCACTCTTCATCTCAGTCCCATCAAGTTGTATGAAGCCATTTGGTTCTTTTAATTTCTCCACCTTTAACCCCAATTTTGTTACAATACTAGGGTGCATGAGACTTCAAGCGCATCCCGAATCCAATAATCCTGTGAGTCTTAAACTGCCCTTTCCCCCAGATGCTTTTATCTGTATTTTTACCAGCATTGCTGGGCAGTCCCCACTCACCATCCAATTTGCATGCCTTTCATGCTCAGCCTGCTCATTGGTGCTCAGAACAAGCTGTCGCCATTTCCTGCCTGTTGGCATTCGTCCTCAGACGAGTTCCCCTCCTCCAACAAGGTATCATGGGGTCTTCCCCCCTTTGCCACAGCTGTGGGTACCTTGATCTTTACTGCTGGAGTTTTGGTGCTGCTGCCCCCTTTCTTACTTCCTCCGGCTGCTGCGTTCTGGGTGCATTCGGCGACTCGGTGCCCCTCTCCGCCGCATTTGAAGCACAATCTCTTTCTTGTCCAACATTCCTTCTCCTCCTCCCATGATTTGCAAACCTTGCGGTTCTCAGACTGGAGGTTGTCCCCTGTTGAGCACTTGCTTCTCACCTTGTCTCATTGTTGCTCTTTGACTTGAGCTTGTAAGTTCTCTATTTCTCCAGCCAAACAAATCCATTCTCTCACTGTCTTTGGGTTGCCTCGCATTAAGGCCCATTGTAGGATTTCTGCTTGCAGACCCCTCCGGAAACACTGCACCTTCAGAGACTCAGGCCAGTCCGATAGCCTTCCAGCCAGTTTCCTGAACTCCAGCAAGTATTTGGAAACTGACCTGTCACCTTGTTTGAGGCGCTGTAGGTTCACCTCGGCTTTCAATTTTAGCAAAGGGTCTTCAAACCTTTCTCTTAATGCGCTCATAAATTTGTCAAAGCTTCTCAGTTCTAGAGCTTGCACATCGTGGAGCCCCACTAACCATTCTGCCTCCTCCCCCTCTAGGCAGGTCAACACACAGTTTATCTTTGCTTCTTCAGAGAAAAAGGAACCCCCGTGCTCCCCCATAAAACCCCTCATGAGGGTCAGGAAGCAGGCTAATGTTTTGGGTCACCCATGAATTTCGTCTTTAGTTCCCGGGTTCCGATGTGCCTATTGGTACCATGTGCTTTGCTTGCTCCCCTTATGGGAGCTCTTGGGAAAGAGTGGTCATTGGGAGCTCTTCCTTTCACCAGCTGTCCCCCTCCCATCCTCAAACTTCCAGGGCTCTCACCCATCACCAGCTGGGTGCTCACCTCTGTTCTGGCTGCTGCCAAGAATTCTAGGCTCTGCAGCACTCTCTCCAACATTCCCTGCAGACAGTCCATGCGTTCCTCCATCTGCCTGAACCTTTCATTTGTTGCACGGTTTGTCACCAACCTTCCCAATTCGGGGCTTCCTCCGTAACTGGTTGTCAATGAATTTGATCCCCCTTTGCAGTCTCCAACGTGATGAGCCCATGGGGGATCATACTCCAGCATCAATTGCCATTGTGGCATGGTTCCCCAGGTGGTCAGGGTCACCATTGTGCTGAGGGTTGGTGGGATTCGGATACCTGTGCCGCTAGCCTCCCCACCCAGGGTTGAGGTTTCGACTTCAGGCTCCGGTTCTCCCATCCGCAAACTGTCCTCGAAGAGTTGACCGCTCTCCTTTAAGTCCATCATTGCTGACTTGAATCTTTCTGTGACAATCCTGAGCTAGCAATCAGTACTCCTCACACGAAACATGTTGGAGTCGAAAGGAATCTTTATTGAAGTTCGTGATCCATAACACTTTAAAGATTCAAGTGACTACAGTTCTACAAGTTACAATATAAGTACATGTCTCCCCCCACTTTTCCAACAAGTCTGTGCCTCTTTTGTTCTGAGTACCCTGTCCGGTGTGCATGGTGCTGAATCCACATCGGCTGTTTCTTTCCTGCACATCCGCCAGCACTCCCCGACTGGAATCATGTCATAAATGGCTCCGTGGCAGAGGCCATTCGTGACAGCCTCTCTCCTGGGTCCTGCTACATGACATTTTGTAATGACTGGGACCTGAAACAAGATAACTCTGTTGAAGTGCATAGAATGGGCAGACATTACAGAAGACAGGACGTCCTGCAAATAACTAGGTGGAATGCCATGTAGGGCTTTATAAGTGGTACAAGCACCTTGAATGGCACTCTTTATGCTGTGAAATTACTATTATCCTGCAGTCAAAACAATTATTGTTTCTTATGTGTCTGAAAATAGCTTGGTGGTATAATACATTTTAAACTATTTTTATTTTTTTATAATAAGGCTGCATCATTCATTCATTCATTCATTCATTCGTTCATTCTCATTTGATTTCTATAGCCGCCCATCTCAACAAGTGACTCTGGGCGGCTCACAACAATAAAAACCATAAAACAGTTGAAGCAATTACAATTAAAACTATTAAAATACAAAATAAATATACATGGCTGCCAAGTAAGCAATGTGTGGATGTTAATATAGGCAAGAAATGGGACCCTTCCCACATTCAGGGTCCCAGGGAACATAACCAGGTCTTCACGGCCTTGCGAAAGGCCAACAGGGTCAGGGACATCCTGATCTCTGAAGGGAGAATATTCCACAGGGCAGGGGCTACGGCACAGAAGGAGCGCCTTCTATTCCCCGCCAACAAACATTCCTTGGCTGATGGGACCCGTAGCATACCCAACCTACCAGACCAAATTGGACAGGTAGAAAAAACTGGGAGAAGACAGTCCCTTAGGTAACCCAGTCCCAAGCCTGGGCCTTAAAGGTGACAACCAGCACCTTGAATTGCACCCGGAAGCACACTGGCAACCAATGCAGCTGATGTAGCAGCAGTTTTACGTGCGTCGAATATCCGACTCCATTTACTACACGTGCAGCCGCATTCTGCACCAGTTGAAGCTTATGATTATGATTATATATGTGTACACACACACACACCAACACGTTCAGGCAGTCATAGTCCCATATAGGTTATCTCTGAAGAAGACCTATCTTTATCACTGGTAGAACCAGTAGCTCTCTTTATTCATGTTTTTAGAAAATATTTTTTTTCCTGCATCCTATGCTGTTAACTCCTTTTTGTCTGATTAATGCATCATATTACTAATTCAGCCTTAGAAAGATTGAGGGAAAGATAGAATTCTTTACTGCTATCTTTGCTTTCAAAGACAAGCCAGAGTTACTTTATTTAAGGACAATCTATTAAACAAAGTATTGTTTAAGAGGTTTTTTTTAATTTGTTGTTGTTGTTCAGTCATTTAGTCGTGTCTGACTCTTCGTGACCTCATGGACCATAGCACGCCAGGCCTTCCTGTCCTCCACTGTCTCTCGGAGTTTACTCAAATTCATGTTCATTACATCGGTGATGCTATCTAACCATCTCATCCTCTGCCGTCCCCTTCTCCTTTTGCCTTCAGTCTTTCCCAGCATCAGGGTCTTTTCCAGTGAGTCCTCTCTTCACATTAGGTGGCCAAAGTATTTGAGCTTCAGCTTCAGCATCTGTCCTTCCAATGAGCAGTCAGGGTTGATTTCCTTTAGGATTGACTGGTTTGACCTCCTTGCAGTCCAAGGGACTCTCAAGAGTCTTCTCCAGCACCACAGTTCGAAAGCATCAATTCTTCGGCACTCAGCCTTCCTTATGGTCCAACTCTCACAGCCATACATTACTACTGGGAAAACCATAGCTTTAACTATACGGACCTTTGTCAGCAAGGTGATGTCTCTGCTTTTTAATATGCTGTCTAGGTTTGCCATAGCTTTCCTCCCAATGTCCTGTTCCAACTTAATACAGAGACTTGAATTGCTTAACAGTTTTTATTAAGTACTATCAGATCAATTGGGTGGCAGGCTCCAAGATAATCTTCTTCTGTTATAGGGCACAGTACTGTATTCTACTTCAATCTGATGGGTTTTGGGATCTGGAAACAATACAACAGGACAGGAACAAGGCAAGACAACACAAGCAAGACAATCAGTACAATCAAGAATAATTACCAGACTGGTTCTGGGCATTAACTAGCAGGACAACTTACACAACTACTAATCTACTAGGTGGTAATTACATCAAGAATTAATTCAGGCAATGTACAGTTTAACAAGAACAAAACAGACAGTTATGGTTTTTTGTCAAAGGTAGGCAAGGCTGGATTAGGAGGAAGGTGGAAAGGACTGGGTATTTTAAAAGGCTGGCTGGGTTTTAATAGGAAGGAATGGGAAGGGTTAATTAACTGGGTTGTTCTGAAGACAGGTAGTTGGGAGCTTGATAGAAGATCCTCTGCTGTAACAGACTTTCCAATATTTGAGGTCTGAGGCAATTTGGGGTCAGAGTAATTCAGCCCAGCAACAGTATGCTGTTTGACAGGTGATAAGCGGTCTTTGTTTTTAACAGCAGGGGGCTTGAAATAGCCGGAAGGCACTGGCGAGACAGCAGCAGCGGCGAAGAAAGACAGCCCAGAGACAGATCCGTCAGCGTAGACAGGCACGGAGGGAAGCCACGGCGTTGACGCTGAGGCAGCAAGGGAAGCAACTGCAGAAGGAGTCTCCTCAGAAACTGCGACGGAAGACAGCTCCGAAAGGTAAGGAGAACTGGTTGATCAGTGGATCCAAGGGCTGGAGTTAGTCTGAGGATGGGGAGGGCTAGAGAGATCGTTTAAGCAGGGCTTCTGTGGTGTGAGCAGCTGTGGAAGAAGTCTGGAGCTGAAGGTATGTGGTACTCCTGAAGAACGGTTGTCCCTGACAACCCGTTCTTCGTTGTTTCCTCCTTTTATACTTTGTATCTCGCGCTGTTCGAATGCAGCAGCCAATGGGCGTGCTGCGTTCTTGGCTCTTTTTTTTTGAAATTGAGTTCAACTCTGCTGCAACGTTTTTATCGTTGCAACGGAGTTTTACCTTTTCCCTTTTCCTGCTGCCAGACTTGGCCTCTTTTGACCAGTCCTTCCTAACATTATCCCCCCCCCGCAGGACCCCCATCCCTCCGGCTTTGTGGCCTAGGCTTTGTCAGGTAACGTTGATGGAAATCTTGAAGCTTCGCAGGGGCATGAACATGGGAAGCATTTTCCCAAGAGTTTTCTTGTGGTCCATAACCTTTCCAAGATATCAGATATTGGAGTCGTCCATGGCGAACCCGTGAATCTAGGATGCATGCAACCTCATATTCTGCTTCACCCTGAACCAGGACTGGAGGTGGTGGTGGTTTGATAGTTCGTAATGGGCTAGGTGCACCGGCTAGAATCAGTAAGGATATATGAAATACAGGATGAATTTTCATGTGTGATGGGATGGTAAGACGGAAGGCCACCAGATTGATAATGGTTTCGATAGGAAAAGGCCCCACAAATCTGTGATCTAATTTCTTTGAAGGGCGAGAAGACGTAAGGTGTTTAGTGGAAAGCCACACTAAATCTCCCACTGAGAGTGGAGGCCCAGCACGTCGATGACGATCAGCAAATCTTTTATAGTCCTCCTTAGCCTTTTTAGATGGTTCTGGAGTGCCAGATGTGTGGCCTGTAGGTCTTGTAAAAATTGATTTGCTGCAGGAACCGCTGAGTCAGGAGAGTCCATAGGGAATGAGCGGGGATGAAACCCATAATTAGCCAAGAATGGTGACATTTTTGTTGTAGTATGTTGTGAGTTGTTATACGAATATTCCGCTAAAGATAATAACTCGACCCAATTATCTTGTAAATGATTAACGTAACAGCGCAGGTATTGTTCTAAGATGGAATTTACTCTTTCTGTCTCCCCATCAGATTGTGGGTGATGGGACGATGATAATTGTCTGTGAATTTGTAAGACGGTAAGTAAAGCCTTCCAGAATTTTGCCGTAAACTGTGGTCCCCGATCTGAAACCACCCCTTTTGCTAACCCATGCAATCGGAAGATATGTTTTATGTACAGTTGTGCCGTGTCTTTTGCTGTGGGAAGTCCTTTACAGGCGATAAAATGTGCCATCTTGGTCAGGGTATCTACAACTACTGAGATGGTTGTTGCCCTATTAGATTTTGGAAGATCCGTGATGAAATCCATTGATATGGTCTCCCAAGGTTGTTCCAGTGTGGGTAGGGGAAGTAACAATCCTGTCGGTTTGCCCGGCTGATGTTTTGCTCTACGGCAGGTAGGGCAGGATGATATATAGGTTTTTACATCATGATGGAGTCGTGGCCACCAAAAGTTCCTTGATATCAGATTGAGGGTTTTGTAAAACCCGAAGTGACCTGCGGCAGGTTTATCATGAGATAGCTTTAGTACTTCTTCTCGTAGGTTTCCAGCAGGTACATAATAGCAACCCCTGAAACGTAGTAGATTATCGCTCCAGGACCATTGTCCTGATTGGTTTTTCGGTAGTTGGGATATTTCACGTATCTTTTTCTTAACCAATGGATCCTGTTGCTGCTGCTCTCGAATGTCTTGTAATAGATTGCTGGAGGTTTGTAGTACAGCGATTCATTCTACAGGAATGACCGTTTGTCTTATCAATTCTTTCTTGGTTTGAGCATATTCTGGCTTGCATGAAAGTGCATCTGCTCGTTGATTCTTCCCTCTCGGAATGTAGGTGACTTTGAAATCAAAACGGGAAAAGAACAAAGACCAACAGATCTGACGCTGATTGAGGTTGCGTGCTGTTTTAAGATGCTCTAAGTTCCGATGGTCCGTTCTTACCTCAACAACATGTCTAGCCCCTTCCAGGTGGTGTCTCCAAACTTCAAAAGCGACTTTGATGGCCAAGAGCTCTTTGTCCCATATAGTATATGCTTGTTCGGGTGCTGTTAGTTTTCTCGAGTAGTAGGCACAAGGTAAAAGTAACCCATCCTCTGAATTTGCCTGAAGTAGCACCGCCCCGATGGCAATATCTGAGGCATCAGTCTCTACTACAAATGGTAATGCTGGATTGGGGTGTTTCAAAATGGGGTCAGTCATAAAGAGAGCCTTTACCTTGTTGAAAGCTTGGGTCTCCATGTTTCCCCATTGGAAGGTAGATCATTTACGCAATAAGTTGGACAGCGGAGCTGTGATTTCTGCAAATTGCGGTATGAAATTTCTGTAATAGTTAGCGAATCCTAGAAGTCGCTGTACATCCTTGGCCTGTTTAGGTGTTTGCCATGACTGTAATGCCTCTATCTTGCCTGGTTCCATCTCGATTCCAGTGGCAGAGATCCGATGTCCCAAAAATTCTAACGTCTCCTGAGCAAACTGGCATTTTTCCAGTTTGGCATAGAGTTGGTTTTCACGCAGGCGTTGTAACACTACTCGAACATGCTGGACATGCATGTCATGGGATGCGGAGTAAATCAGGAGATCATCTAAGTAGATTATTAAAAACTGGTCTAAAAGTTCTTTAAAAATGTCATGCATGAAATACATGAAGACTGCAGGAGCATTCGACAACCCAAATGGCATGACTGTGAATTCAAAATGGCCGTAACACGTACGGAACGCCGTTTTCCATTCGTCTCCTGCTCTAATTCGTACTAGGTTATAAGCTCCTCTTAGATCCAATTTAGTAAAGACCTTGGCCCCTTGGACCCGTTCCAGCAGTTCTGAAATCAAAGGTAACGGATATCTGTTCTTGATGGTAATGTCATTTAATTTGCGATAGTCACAACAGAGCCGTAACTCTCCTGATTTTTTTTTAACAAAAAGCACTGGTGCAGCTAACGGTGAAGTAGATGGTCGAATAAATTTCTTCTTCAGATTGGAGTCTACAAACTCTCGGAGAGCTATTCGTTCGGGTTCTGATAAATAATAAATTCGTCCCACTGGAAGTTTGGCACCGGGAATTAACTCGATGGGATAGTCGTAAGTTCTATGGGGAGGAAGCTGTTCTGCTTCTTTTTCATTGAAGACATCCAGGTATTCATGGAATGGTTCAGGAATCTGTTTTTCAATTTCAGTCATATAAGCACCGGCAACTGTAACTGTCTGATGTTGACCACATTGTGGACTAAAAAATTCCACTTCCCCGCTCGACCAGACAATCTTTGGTTCATGGATTCTTAACCAGTCCAAACCTAAGACTATGGGAAACTTTGGCGTGACCACTAAGTAAAAGTTAATCTCTTCTAGATGAGTTCCAATCCTCATGCTCAGGCGTTGAGTGATAGCTGTCACTGGTCCAGACCTCAAGGGTCGTCCATCAATGGTTTCCACCATCACAGGAGATTGGACCTTGGTCTGAGGAATTCCCCATAGCCTCGTGAATTCCATATCCATACAGCTAATAGTGGCCCCTGAGTCCACCATACCTTGAGCTGTAACTATTGGTGCCTGATCCAATTGTATAGTCACAGTTAATGCCAAATGTCCTGGAGGAAAGAAACTTCACAGTGATCCTTGGCCTTCAGTACTCCCCACCCAACCTAATTGCCCCCTTAGGTTGGGCATCGTCCGTTTCCCACCTGAAAGACAGCCTTGGTCTTGACTGGGCAGCTAGCCGCAATATGTCCAATACCTGCACAATATAGGCATAAGCCTTCTCGCCGGCGTCATTCTTTTTCGGTTTGAGTAAGGCGTGGTCGAGCCCCCTCTAAAGGTGGTATAACCTGTGGAGTTTCCCCCACCGGTCTCCAGTTGCGGTAAGCTGGACTAATTCCTGAATAGAAAGGGCGTCTCTCCCGGCGTTGCTGCAATCTCCCATCAATCTGAAGTCAGAGGTGGGTTAATTCCTTCAGGGTAGAGGGACATTGGATACGGGCAAGTTCATCCAATATTTCTGCTGATAAACCTTCTTGAAATTGATCTACCAATGCCTCTTCTCCCCAGTGTAAATTTTGAGCGATAGCCCGGAAGGTACTAATGTAATCTGCTACAGGTGAACGGCCTTGCCTCAATCTGCGTAATCTGCGACTAGCTGATTGGACCTTTACCGGGTCCTCGTACATGTCCTTTAATTGTTGAATGAATTCCTCAAAATCATCTAATATGGGGCTTTGTTGAATGATAAGAGGCGAGGCCCACTGGGCGGCAATTCCAGTCAGGAGGTTAATAATAAATCCTACCTTGTGCCTGTCAGTAGGGAAATCCTCCTCACGTAAACTTATGCACAGCTGGCACTGGGCCAAAAAGGCCGGGAATTGGCTTAGGTTGCCATCAAATTTTTCCGGTGTAGCCACAGGGCATTTTGGGTGCGTTGGTGCTCCGCTTGCCAGTTGTGCAAGAAGTTGTGCCAGCTGGGCACTTAAGGTGGCGACCTGTTGCCGGAGTTGTTCTGACTCGGATGATATGGTTTCCTTGGCTACAAGCTTTCTGGCCTTGCTTTTCCTCATCAGAACGGTGGTCAGGGACAATCTGTCCTGTTCCAACTTAATACAGAGACTTGAATTGCTTAACAGTTTTTATTAAGTACTATCAGATCAATTGGGTGGCAGGCTCCGAGATAATCTTCTTCTGTTATAGGGCACAGTACTGTATTCTACTTCAATCTGATGGGTTTTGGGATCTGGAAACAATACAACAGGACAGGAACAAGGCAAGACAACACAAGCAAGACAATCAGTACAATCAAGAATAATTACCAGACTGGTTCTGGGCATTAACTAGCAGGACAACTTACACAACTACTAATCTACTAGGTGGTAATTACATCAAGAATTAATTCAGGCAATGTACAGTTTAACAAGAACAAAACAGACAGTTATGGTTTTTTGTCAAAGGTAGGCAAGGCTGGATTAGGAGGAAGGTGGAAAGGACTGAGTATTTTAAAAGGCTGGCTGGGTTTTAATAGGAAGGAATGGGAAGGGTTAATTAACTGGGTTGTTCTGAAGACAGGTAGTTGGGAGCTTGATAGAAGATCCTCTGCTGTAACAGACTTTCCAATATTTGAGGTCTGAGGCAATTTAGGGTCAGAGTAATTCAGCCCAGCAACAGTATGCTGTTTGACAGGTGATAAGCGGTCTTTGTTTTTAACAGCAGGGGGCTTGAAATAGCCGGAAGGCACTGGCGAGGCAGCAGCAGCGGCGAAGAAAGACAGCCCAGAGACAGATCCGTCAGCGTAGACAGGCACGGAGGGAAGCCACGGCGTTGACGCTGAGGCAGCAAGGGAAGCAACTGCAGAAGGAGTCTCCTCAGAAACTGCGACGGAAGACAGCTCCGAAAGGTAAGGAGAACTGGTTGATCGGTGGATCCGAGGGCTGGAGTTAGTCTGAGGATGGGGAGGGCTAGAGAGATCATTTAAGCAGGGCTTCTGTGGTGTGAGCAGCTGTGGAAGAAGTCTGGAGCTGAAGGTATGTGGTACTCCTGAAGAACGGTTATCCCTGACAACCCGTTCTTCGTTGTTTCCTCCTTTTATACTTTGTATCTCGCGCTGTTCGAATGCAGCAGCCAATAGGCGTGCTGCGTTCTTGGCTCTTTTTTTTGAAATTGAGTTCAACTCTGCTGCAACGTTTTTATCGTTGCAACGGAGTTTTACCTTTTCCCTTTTCCTGCTGCCAGACTTGGCCTCTTTTGACCAGTCCTTATGCTGTCTAGGTTTGCCATAGCTTTCCTCCCAAGGAGCAAGCGTCTTTTAATTTCATGGCTGCAGTCACCGTCTGCGGTGATCTTGGAGCCCAAGAAAATAAAATCTGTCACTGCTTCCATTTCTTCCCCTTCTATTTGCCAGGAAGTGATGGGACCAGATGCCATGATCTGGGTTTTTTTAATGTTGAGTTTCAAGCCAGCTTTTGCACTCTCCTGTTTCACCCTCATCAAGAGGCTCTTTAGTTCCTCTTCACTTTCTGCCATTAGGGTGGTATCGTCTGCATATCTGAGGTTGTTGATATTTTTAATAGTTCTCATTTAACAACTCAGTTTAAAAACCTAGCAGCAGCACAACACCAAGCTGCTTAACTTAACTAATCTAATAGGCTAATAGTACTTTTACAGTTCTACAAACCTGCAGAACACTCCTGAGGAATTGAAAAAAAAAGTTTTTTATCATTATTCCTTTTCTTCCCTTGGAATTCCATGAACATTACAATATACAAAGCAATGTATTCCCTGTGCTTCTGTTAATGAGAACTCATTTTAAAAAAATTTAAACAACAACACATTCTTTAAATTAATACTTCTCATGTGCTAGCAGTGATTTGCATTGAATAAGTTGTTTCTCTGGATTGAATAGAAGACTCCTGAAGAATATTAATAGTTTTATCAAGACTGCTGTTGTTTCACTTAAATTTCTACAAATGTTTATTTAGTTCAAAACTTCTTGACATTTGTTGGATTAACAGAATCACACACCTACTCATTTGCTTTCTTCAAATGTCTTTGGATATTTTGTCTGAAAAGATACTGCTAATTCATCCTGAAATTTTAATTTATGTTAAATAGCTCACAATAATTCCTTCATGGTATTTTCTCATTATCCATCTTTTTGCCTATGTATTCCTAATCCTTCTTAAGCTTCAAGATTTAACATACCTTTTTGATACCACAGATATGCTAAAAACCTTTTAAGGCACCATGGTTGTACTATGGAGTCCTTGGTGCTCTCTGAGCTTGGTTGTTTGCTTGCAGACATTTCATTACCCGACTAGGTAACATGATCAGTGCGAGTGAGTGTGGGGTTTGCTCCCTGTTTATTTGCAGTGGCTTGCCGTGCCGGTGTTGCTGGGGATGTGGTTTTCTCCATGACAGTTCTCTTCTATTGGAACTATGGTTGTTGTTCAATCTATTTCTTTCAGTAAATATGAGGACAAAGAAGCATGTAAATAGAGCTTTTCATATCTTTCCCCCCTAATGATACCTCACTGTGCTGGATTACAAAACACTTGTAAAATCTCAAAAAATTCCTCTTTTATTAATAAAGTCAAAAATTAGACGAAGAGCCCTTAGAAATCCCAGCATACATGTAACACTCAGCATCTTGTTTCAAGAATCTCAGCTACTCAAAATCTTTTGCCAGTCCTCTCATATGTTTTTATCTGTTCCCCATTGAAAAGTTTTTATCTGCTATGGGAGCCCTTCCTACTGAGCCAATTACAGCCATATTCCAGATTCTTATTATATTTCTATATCAGGCTTCTGGGGAAAAAATAAGTGGCACCATGGCCTTTTTCTCCTGCTTGTTAATAAATAATAGTAACTTATTACTAGTAAAGATGCCTTTGCAACAGTAAGGATGAACATCAGAAGGGTTGTGCTGGTTCAGACAAAAGGCCCATCCAGGGCAACATTCTGTTCCCAGTAGCCAAGCAGCACGAGCCCCATTCCATTCATGTTTCCTAGTAACTGGTATTCAGTGTTCTTTCAGGATGGTATTTAATGCAACCGAGAGAGAATTCTCTCCACATCACAACCAACAACCACACATATTTCAGACATCATGTGGATATTTATTAAAAGCAAGAAAAAGAAAATGGACTGTCTAAGATGCCCAAATTACAGAATTTATTTCTGTTGTTGTGGATCTTATAGATTCCATGTTTTGCTATGGTATTGGTGATTCTCCTCCTTTTTCTTCTTTATTTTTCTATATTTTTGTAACTCAGTGCTTTGGTACAAATTATGATAAACAGCTTAATGAACATATGTGTCGCAAGGTCATGCCAAAACCACTTTTCCTTAAAATATGAATAACTTAGGCCGATAGCTAATGTTTCACCATGAGCTGCCTTAATAAGAAACTGGATAGGGCCAAGGTTAAATGTTCTTAACTGATCAACCTACAGTATTTTCATGTGGAAAATATGCAGGCTGCATGCCATCCTTGGAGACCTCTTTCGATTTCCAGGCCCCTACAAATCATTCTTCGTGTTTCTGTTGCTGCAAATATGTAGGAATGAAGGTTCATAAAGGTAATTTTCCACACAAACTTTCTTTTTCAGAATAATTGGTCAACATTATGGAGAGCCTTTTTAAAAACAAGACATTTATTTTTATTTATTTTATTTTATCTTATTTATACCCCGCCTATCCCCTCCCTAAGCGGAGGGCTCTAGGCGGCTTACAATCAATCATCATACATATATTATTTATACAATCAGATTCTAATTACCCGCGCGGTTAGGGAAGGGGTGAGGGAACCAGCTCTTCAATCGCAGGTCGGACTACATGTCCCAGGAACCTTTGCTTCAGAGCCGGCTGCTGACGTCCAGGAAGTTGATGTTTTTCGGGCTCCGCCGTCCTCTGCCGTCCTCCATCGCCATCCACGGGAACCAGCTTCTTCTCGGTCCGAGGGCGACCCTCCGAAAAGGACGCCAGCAAATTGGCCCACGTGAGTGGTCCCCATTTATCTACTTGCAGGGCTTTCGATCAGCTGGGTGGGCTGGAGCTGGGGCTAGTGACGGGCGCTCACCCCGCCACGCGGATTCGAACTGCTGACGTTATGGTCGGCAGACTAACGGCTCAGCGGTTTAACCCGCTGAGCCACCGCGCCCCATGTCTAAAAACAAGACATGATCTTAAGATGAGTTATTTGGTAATCCTGAAGTATATTCAAAACCAAATCTTTACTTTTCTGTGTCAGAAGACGGAAATTTCATAAACTATCCAGTAATTATTCTATCATACCCACACCCCAATAGTTAAAATGCCATTTTGGAGTTCTTTGAGAAACTGGCTCATCACTAAATAAAAATAATTGTTACAGAACACACACAAACAATTTCATTTCTCAGAATTACTGAGATAATGGTAAAACAGTGTCCTTTTGCAAGAAACAATCAAACCTCTAGCTCGTCTATCGTAATTAGAGTTGAACTCTAGCTGCCCTTCCCTTCCTAACATATTTTGATTTTGAAAAATTGCTGATAGTGGACATAAACATTGGAAAAAAAAACCTTTGTGAGAGATCTTCCTAACTTACAGGAGAAAATGAGCCTGTCATTTTATATTAAACAACAATTTGTGAGTAAAGATGGCATTAAATAGCTAGGAAATCAGTACCTGATGCTGTATTAATTATTCAAAGTATTTATCCAGTAGAAACTTATGAAAAACAAATTATCATTTAAACAAACGGATTGACAAGCTCAATAAATTTGGGACAGGTTTGATTGATCTCACTTTTGCCTGCCCATGTCAGTTTCACAACCAATTATTATTGAGTTGGTACTCTCCTGTCTCAGTATTAATAATATATTACATTTTAAAATGTATATTTAATCCCAATTTTCAGATTTTGAGCTAGGAGCCATCTTGCAAAATCAGAGAAGTGTGTGAACTGGAGACTGTTTTCTGATCTAGGTATTAATCTTAGAAATATGTGTTAGATCAGTTCACTTAAATCTGTGAACTTCGCAAGCATCTCAAACATCCTTACTTGGATTTACCATAATTCCCAAGACCAGGAACCTCCCACAGTCCTCTCCAGCCATCCATGGAAGGGGAAGCTGGGCACCCCAAGGCACTTTAGCTTCACTAGTTCTCAGCGCCATCAGTGTACCCAGCAACCACCTCCCCACTTCACTACAACACACTCATACACACTTGCATTCACAGGCACCACTCCCCTGCTGTTCCTACCCTTCCCACTCACCCCCCACCAATTCTCCTCTGGCTCTCACCCAGAGGAAGGAGTCTATCCTCAGTCCACTGTGGGAAACCCACAGTCCAGCACTCAGGCAGTTACCCATCAGATGGAGCTGCAGTGTTTTCTTCCTCCTTGGGGCTACCAGGAGGGAAGGCAAAATGGCCTCCATGGGGAAAGGGGGTCCACAGTACTCTATTGCAATACCTCCCTGCTGGCCACCACCCACACCTCCAAAGCCCCAGTGCCCAGCAATGAAAAACAGATGGTGCAAGAAGGGACCATCTCCAAAACTGCCGTAGGGTCCGTAAGCACGGGTTGTATGGTAGGTGCAGCAGGAGAAAAAAAGCAGCCCTGCCTCCAGTGTGACCCATCCTCTGGCCCATTCCTCAGTCTGCTCCTACAGCTGGTCCTCCAAGAGAAGCCAAGCCGGTCTGAGAAAACTGCTGTCAAGTTAAAAAAAAAAACCACACAAATGCCGCCAAGTCCACAAACGCACCAAATGTAGTCTGCTAGGTAGGCATGGCCAGAGCTGCAAGACAGCAAGTGTGGCCATCCTCCAACATAGCCCATCCTCCAGTCCTTTCCTCCAGCCCGAATATATCCAAAATAGTCTGAGCATGTCCAAAAGTCTAACTTCCACCCAGGTAAGTGCCACCCTAGAAACATCCTCCAACACACACACATCATACAGTCACAAGGACAGTGGCTCCGTGGCTTCCACTCTCTCTGTTAGTCCTGTCTTGTTTCAGAAGTCCCTCAAGACCTGGCTATGCCATCAGGCCTGGGGCTCCCAGGGGACTGGTGAGATCTTGAGGTTGCTCCATTACTGTGATTAACCTTCATTCTCTCTTGTGCCTTGTGTTTTTTTTTACATTTGTTAAAAATGGCTGATATTTATAAATATAAATATCATAAAAATAAATGATATTTATTGTTTTAATTAATTGTTGTACACCGCCCAGAGTCACTTTTTGTGAGATGAGTGGCCATATAAATTTGATTGATAAATAAATAAGCAAGCAAGCCAGCCAGCCAGCCAGCCTAATGTCAGGAGAGCAATCTATTCTGATTTCCTTAAATTACTAAATTCAGGCTTTGGTAGAATGAATTAATTCACTATGAACAATGTGGCATGTTACTAAATTATGGCAATAGAAAAATAATTTTTTCCCTATCCAGAAGAAATGAGTAACAGAAATCTTCAAATAAAAGCTAATGTGTGTATGTGTGTGTGTGTGTTTAAAAAATATGCCCTGTTTCCATTCTTTTTTCGGTCTAACTACATGGCAGAATATAATTGACCATGGCTCAATTTAGAAAGCTAAGTAAAGTTGTTCCTGGTTACTAATTGGATTAAGTTCTCTTCTCCTATACAGAAGAATTTTTTAGTGCAACATCATAGTGGCATTAACAGCAGTTATTATCACGTGTTAACATGGGTCTACTTCTGATACTGTCTTTGGCCAGAAGGTATATCCCTACAGTAGAGGGCACATGCTACTTCCACTGTATTCATAATCTATTAAGTCATCTTTTTGTTCCACGTGCTGTTCCTTCTCAACATACTGTAGGTACAGTATGCACATACTGTATATGTGTTGTGGAAGGACCTATGATTTGGGCTCCTATTGATCAAAGCCCTGCTCTTTTGTATGTTTGTATGATGTTGACTCATGGAGAGAGGGCCAGGGCTTTGATAACACACCTGCCATCTTAGTCCCCTTTCCCATCCCCATTATGGACACCTCTGTATGGAAGCCTATGATTCACAGATATTTATTTGAGTGGCGTACCCAAACCATAAGGTCCTAACAGGTGGCCATACCTGGCTGGCTCAGTCTGGGCTTATAAGATAAGGAGTAGCTGGCTTGGTTAGTATTTGGAACCTCTAGGAAATGTCAGGGCTAAATGGGAAATAAAATAAAATCCTGAAAAAGAACAATCCATTTCTTTATTGTTCCCCAGAAAACTATATACATGAAATTAACAGGAACTAAGCTTAATTCTAAAGAGTTTTTTACATTACCTAAGTCACACAGTACATTATAAAAAAGGAGAGGGAGATAACACTGCCCACCAATTTTCAGCCCATGAGTTGCATAGGCAAAGCTACTGCTGTAACACATGCTTGTCATCTGGAACAGTGCCATCGTATTTTGGCTACTGGTTTAGTTTACTTTTGTTTTCCAATTCCACTACAAACAGTTATAAAGAAATACTATTTATTTAGACTTCAAGGAGGTTAGAAACAATTTTTGTATTTCACCCAGCAGACCTAAATGGAGGACAAGATTGCTCAGAAAATGTGGGGGAATTCTCACAGAAAGAAAAAAAGGATGGAAGTTATGGGCAGTTTGATGTCATGGAACAATTGAAGATACTTTTTTGTAATCAAAGTTAAAATTGCTGCCTTATGCAATCTTAGAAGGACAGCTTTCATTTTGTGAGAATCTTTCTCTCTCCCTCTCTCTCATCTATTCATGTTATACTACTTGAGTGTTATGTTCTACAATATTAACACAGGGATTGAATTGAGCCCCCTTTATCCCTTAAGATGTTACTTTTGTCTAACCAAATAATTCACCTGCAGTCCTGTCCTCATGAACTGATGATGTGAGAAAAGAAGCCATTACAACTTGCATTCTATGAAATGTACAATTCCTGGAAGAAAGAATATTTCTGTGTGGGGTTGAATCATCTGGCTCAGTTTTAAAACTTGGGATTATTGAGATCAGTATCACCAGTGATTTAGATCAAAGAATTGCCAACCTAGCAATTCGAAAGCATGCAAATGCAAGTACATTAATAGGTACCACTTTGGTAGGTAGGTAACAGCGTTCCGCATGCATCATGCTGGCCACATGACTGTGGAAGCATCTTTGGACAATACTGGCTCTTTGGCTCAATGGATCTCAATGTCACAAACATAAGGGGAGGAGCTTACAGTGTGATATCGTGATGCTTGTTTTGTCATTATGACAAAACTGTCAGATTCTGTGGGGACCTCAGTTCAAAGGTATTTATGCAAGGTGTATGTATATTTTTTTATATGCAGATACACAAAGAAAATGCCCTGTATTCATCTCTATCTCTTTTATGTAATTATACAACTACCATGAATCTAAGTGTCATAAGTGTTGGAGGGAAAGAGTAACTTTCTGTCCATATTTGCTATTGCTTTGCATTTACTTTTGAATAACTATATACCAAAGTATAGTTTATCCAATAAACTTGATGTAAACTAGATAAATTTATATTTTATTCACCTTTCTATAATGCCCACACATTTAAAGAACACATGAGGGACTGGTTGTAATGCACTTGTTGGTCATGTGTGCCTTCCATCACAACATACAGTATATTCTAGCACTGCTCTCCAGTATCTGCAAATCTGGAGATAAATAAAGGAAGCTACCCAACATTAGTGATCCAGGGTATTTACTTAAGGACAATATTGTGAAGAAAGGCTCTTCAATTGATTGGGGTCTCTGAGAGTTCAGACTGAGAAAATGTGGCAGCATGACAGTTCTCTTTGGAAAGCATCCTTTTGAAATATTTGCAGAGCCCTAACAAATAGCTATAAATAAACACAAGCTTATGCATGTTTATTCTCAAGTAATTCTTCTTGTGTTCATCAAATCAAGCATGTACAGATTTACAATTATCTTAAACTTTAAAGTCTATGCAGATTTAACACACATGCAAAAACTAACAAACTAAAATCCTCTATAGAAATCTTGAGATATTAGAAATCTCCATTCATATATTATTTATTCAGGATCTTCCCCAAAAGAATTTGAACCGTTTCATAAACATTAACTTCTGGAATTCAACAAATCAACAAGAATATTATTTTACAGCAGATGATTATTTAAAACTTATTTTACCCAACATGGAGCCCTCCAAATATGTTTCCTGAAATTATGGAAGTTGTAGTCCAGCTGATAAAAAATTTCTTTCCAGTCCTGTGTCAAACATGTCTTCTGCATTTTTGCAGTTGTTCTCAGTTACTTTGAGATTAAAATAAATGGATGCTGGGAGAAAAAAAAAAGTGAAAAGGAAGAAATTCTTGGTGAAATGCTCATAGCTGCACATGAGCACATTAATTAGTGGACCCAAAGGTGTATAAGTGCCCTATCTATGCTATTTTCTCCTCTAGACTACAGCTACACCAGTGTTTGGTGCTTCAGTAATCAGAGTAGAAGGCATTGCAAGATGATTCTTCCTATGAGGGTCTTCCAAATAGGAAGAACTAGCAGATACAGAGACTGAAAAGCAGTAAAATATTCACTTTAGTATAAGATGGAGACTGGCAGAGCTATCTGATAATATCCACTCAAAACTGAACCACTGAGTTCAACGGGAATTACTCCCAGTTAAGTAGGTGTAGGAATACACGGTTAAATCAGTAATATTTTACGAACATTTGGGGTTTTTTATTTATACAACATTTTATTATAAAAATTATTATACTTTTCTTTTAATACAATTTTTATTTTATAAAAATTAAATACAAAACAGGGTTCCATAAGTTCTCCTTCATCCTGCATTGGAAGAATACATCTACAGACATCTTATTCATTCTGCAGTTATCTAATAAGAGCATGTCTTTCTAAGCATTTGTATCCATAAATTCTTCAGAACCATGTAGGAAATAATTAATAGGAACAATGAGTTCAGGAAAGGAAGCTTTGCTTATATCCCTGTATTCCCATCCTAAGAACTCAAAACAATTTAGTGCCTTACTGCCAAAAGCATCACATTGCCCCCTGTCAGCACTATTAAATCACACAATAACTTTTATAGGACTGAATGCTCCAAGCAGAAATTGAAACTGGTGAAGTTTATCATAGTTGCTCCTTAAGTGCTCTAATGAAGGTAGCATCGTGAATGATACAGGAGGAAAACATTTTAGAACAACTGTACTTAAAAGTAGTCTAATCCAGGTGGCAAAAAATCTTGTTATTAAGGCCGCTTACTTAGTATTGAGAATGTTAGTGCTTCTTTTAAACTTGTTGCTCTGTTGCATTATCTATGTATTTCATTTTTGTTGATGATTTTGTTGTTGAATTTTGGGATTTATTTTTAATGGGTTTGAAAACTAACTGTGGACATTGTGATTTTTTTTAAAGTACACTGGTCAGCATTTCATTGCCTGCAGAAATGAAAGCAAGGACTACCTTTAAAACACATTATGAAAATTACCTTAAATAGGGGAAGTGAAAATTAAGTGGCATATAATTCATCTGTGGAGGAGAAGACTGGAGTCAACTTGTTGTCTATCAAGAGCCTTATATTTGCCTTTATATTTCCGTATTGAAAGTTCTTTTAAGATGCTGTCTGTGACTTGAACAACCTTATATTTTATCTCTTTGAACACTGAGAATTTATTTGTTATGTTTGTTTATTCATTCAGTCGCTTCTGACTCTTTGTGACTTCATGGACCAGCCCACGCCAGAGCTTCCTGTCGGCCGTCACCATCCCCAGCTCCCCCATGGTTGAGTCCGTCACCTCCAGAATATCATCCATCCATCTTGCCCTTGGTCGGCCCCTCTTCCTTTTGCCTTCCATTTTCCCTAGCATCAGCTTCTTCTCCAGGATATCCTGTCTTCTCATTATGTGGCCAAAGTACTTCAGTTTTGCCTTTAATATCATTCCCTCAAGTGAGCAGTCTTGCTTTATTTCCTGGAGTATGGACTAGTTTGATCTTCTTGCAGTCCAAGGCACTCTCAGAATTTTCCTCCAACACCACAGTTCAAAAGCATCTATCTTCCTTCGCTCAGCCTTCCTTATGGTCCAGCTCTCACAGCCATAGGTTACTACAGGGAATACCATTGCTTTAACTATGCGGACCTTTGTTATCAGTGTGATGTCTCTGCTCTTAACTATTTTATCAAGATTTGCCATTGCTCTCCTCCCAAGAAGTAGACGTCTTCTGATTTCCTGGCTGCAGTCAGCGTCTGAAGTAATCTTTGCGCCTAGAAATACAAAGTCTGTCACTGCCTCCACTTTTTCTCCCTCTATTTGCCAGTCATCAATCAAGCTCGTTGCCATAATCTTGGTTTTTTTGAGGTTTAACTGCAACCCAGCTTTTGCACTTTCTTCTTTCACCTTCGTCATAAGGCTCCTCAGCTCCTCCTTGCTTTCAGCCATCAAAGTGGTATCATCTGCATATCTGAGATTGTTAATGTTTCTTCCAGCGATTTTAACTCCAGCCTTGGATTCCTCAAGCCCAACACGTCGCATGATGTGTTCTGCGTACAGGTTGAATAGGTAGGGTGAGAGTATACAACCCTGCCGTACTCCTTTCCCAATCTTAAATCAGTCCGTTGTTCCGTGCTCTGTTCTTACTGTTGCTACTTGGTCGTTATACAGATTCCTCAGGAGGCAGACAAGATGACTTGGTATCCCCATACCACCAAGAACTTGCCACAATTTGTTATGATCCACACAGTCAAAGACTTTAGAATAGTCAATAAAACAGAAATAGATGTTTTTCTGAAACTTCCTGGCTTTCTCCATTATCCAGCGGATATTGGCAATTTGGTCTCTAGTTCCTCTGCCTTTTCTAAACCCAGCTTGTACATCTGGCAATTCTCGCTCCATGAATTGCTGGAGTCTACCTTGCAAGATCTTGAGCATTACCTTACTGGCATGTGAAATAAGTGCCACTGTTCAATAGTTTGAACATTCTTTATTGCTTCCCTTTTTTGGTATGGGGATATAAGTTGATTTTTTCCAAATTTGCTAGCATATGGCATGCATCACCTTGACAGCATCATCTTGCAAGATTTTAAGCAGTTCAGCTGGGATACCATCGTCTCCTGCTTCCTTGTTATTAGCAATGCTTCTTAAAGCCCATTCAACCTCACTCTTCAGGATGTCTGGCTCTAGCTCACTGACCACACCATCAAAGATATCCCCGATATTATCCTTCCTATACAGATCTTCCATATATTCTTGCCACCTTTTCTTGATCTCTTCTGCTTCTGTTAGGTCCTTGCCATCTTTGTTTTTGATCATACCCATTTTTGCCTGGAATTTACCTCCGATGTTTCTAATTTTCTGGAAGAGGTCTCTTGTCCTTCCTATTCTATTGTCTTCTTCCACTTCCGCACATTGCTTGTTTAAAAATAATTCCTTATCTCTTCTGGCTAACCTCTGGAATTTTGCATTTAATTGGGCATATCTCCCCCTATCACTGTTGCCTTTTGCTTTCCTTCTTTCTTGGGCTACTTCCAGTGTCTCAGCAGACAGCCATTTTGCCTTCTTGGTTTTCTTTTTCTTTGGGACGTTTTTTGTTGCTGCCTCCTGAAAAATGTTGCGAACTTCTGTCCATAGTTCTTCCGGGACCCAATTTACTAAATCTAGTCCCTTAAATCTATTCTTCACCTCCACTGCATATTCCTTAGGAATATTAGTGAGCTCATATCTAACTGATCTGTGGGTCTTCCCTATTCTCTTTAGTCTGATTCTAAATTTTTCAATAAGAAGTTCGTGTTGTATTTTATTATATATAAGTTTATGTTTTATAATAATACAAAAAGGAATGTTTACATTTCCCCCTTTCTTTTCTATTTTTAAATAAAGTTTGGTTTTATTTACCTCTTGTGAAATGGTTTATCTCCCACGGAGGAAGGTTAAGAAAAGCTGATTTCACTAGTGCTAGAACCAGTCAGTCAGGAACCAGAACCATAGAATTTTATATTTATTGTTTTCCCCTTTTATTACTAATATACAAGTTGTTGGAGCCCTATCTTTCTCAAATTTCAGGATTAGGGGAGGATGCCAAATGATGTGCTCCCTTCGAGATAGGTGATGGCAGTAGTAACTCCTAAGTTGCTATAGCAAAGAGGTGGAGATAAATTTTGACCTCCAAGCTTTTGCCATATTGGTTCAGCCCTATCAGTTTGTCTTTATTGTTTTTAAGCAATATTTTTCCTCTCCTTGTGAACAGCTCAGGGATTCTCTAGGAGGAAGTGGAATATAATCAATTAATTAATTAATTAATTAATTGTATGAGATCTATCATTGGCACGAAAATCAATACTAGTTAATCTTTGACCATAGTGATGTCTGCAGGAATAACCTGAGACAATAAGATGGCTATGTTCTGGCTGTGAAGAAGTCTCTGAAACAAACCTGGAGATTTAGGTTTGCCTGTTAGTTTTCTTACATGTCTAGTTTTTGTCTTATTATGTGCAGAAAAGTCTTCTAAGGGGAAGTCATCATCTTCAACTAGTTACAATTTTCAGAAGACCAGTGATAGAGGCTCAAATCCTGAGATCTTTATTTGAATGTTTACATAACAGGACTTCGATAGAAAATAAAACCTTGATTTACAGAATATAAAAACTAGCAACAGTTCTCATTAAAGTTCCATACATCTCTAGCTGTCCATTCAATTTCACTTCTCTGGTTTTTCCTAAAGTCATATTTATGGGCAAGGAAATTAAATGTAATGTAATTAAATATTCCTGCTTTTGGCTTTCACTAACCTTAAATAACCTGTCTGGTTTTAAAAGCAAAATTAGATGTGATGCATCCAAGTTGCAGAAAGGTTTGTTTGTTTGTTTTAATAAATGACAAGAAAGCTTCTTTACCACCACCACTACTCTGCCGCTGGCATCATCATTGTTCTGTAGGTTATTATTGCCATTGGTAGATTAAGTATGCCTGTAATCTAGTACTGTTGCTTGATTAGTTTGGCCTGCCTATATATTTATATTCTTGCAGAATCACTGGAATTAGATGTTTGAATAAAGCAAGCAGCAGGAAAAAACACTAGTGACGCTAGTGTCTTTTGTTTGATCAGTAGAGAAGACACAACAATCTTTTCTCCAATGCTTTTTCAGCTGAACTCCAGCTGGTAAGAGAAGAATAAGTTAGACCAAAAAGATAAGCCAATTCATATAAGCCATCTTGCCTGTTTCTTAGATATAATAAATCAAGACCTTTCAGCCTGATTGTTGCTTTCAGCATCACTCATCACTCAAATAAAATATTTATTTTAATCATAGACCAACATAATATAATGCTACAATACCACAAGGTTTTTATATAGAAACTCTAATTAATAATAATAGTATTAACTAAAATATTATTGCATTAACTCTAAAAAATACACTATAGTATGTAAACTAGTACTGGCCAAACAACTAAAATTAAAAAATAATAGTACAAGTATGTAAAATATGGGAATGATCTTCATCTGGTCTTCTTGATTTTGCTAGTGGCCAATTCCTGATGAATTGTACATTGCCACCCAATGTCTGGTAATATTATATATCATGGGTGGGTTATAGCAGTAAACAGATCTAGCCTGATTAGTACAACCTGGTGACCTTTTGAATATTAGGGAAATAGTGGACTTACTTAGAAAAGTCCTTTCTCCTCCCTTTTTTTTTTTTTTGCTTCTTCTCTTTTTATTGTCCTTTTTGTATGTGAAAATGTCTGAAATGTAAATATGTTGTATACATTGTAAGTATATGTATAATTGTTTATATGTGTTTAATATATATTTTAAATAATAATAATAAAAAAGTCCTGCACTGGCATTTTGCTGTAATTAGCTTTGTGGATTTCATGATTATCAGTAAATTTCCTCTTCCTCCTTCTCCTGCTTCTTCTTATTCTTCCTTCTCTTCACTTTCACACTTTTTGAATTGAAACATGGTTTAGGATGTACCAATATTGCTTATGTTGATCTCTATTCTTCTACACATTTTTGTAATTCCTGCAGTAAATTATCATAATTCTTAACAATTAGAATGAGAGGTTCTGCAAATATGAAGGGGAAATCACAAGAGTCCCCCTTGTGGGGGGAGATGGGCAGTGATAGAAGATGGATGGATGGATGGATGGATGGATGGATGGATGGATAGATAGATAAATAGATAAATAGATAGATGATAGATAAAAAAATAAAATCCATTCATTGTAATTGCTCTGTGGAAAGTTGTTCCATTATTACATTGTTTAATTGAAGGGGCTACTGACTGTAATATGAAGGAAGATATGTGGTTGATAATGATTCTCCATCTGAGGCTGCTCAGCATAATGAGATTGGAATGTGGTTACTGTCAAATTGAGAGGTAACTTCTAAACAGTTTTAAAAATGGAGCAAATTACCCAAGATGATAAAATAATCAATAGCACTCCTTTTAATTCCAGCCAAGTTTGTTGAGTGATTGTTTTCAGTGGAGCCATTTATAGTGAATAGGGTAACAGCCAAATCATCTGAGCCAAAACATCTTGTGTCACTTTTGTCCTTCAAAAGCTTCATCAAGAGAAGGGTATCTGCTTCAGAGTTGGACGGGCAATCCTAATATGTAGGATATTGAGTGGTTTATCTAGGCCTAGTCTAGCATAGAAACTGCCTGCTACCATTATATATGCACCTGAGAAAGCAGAACAAAAGGATATGTGAAAAGGGCTTCCTGTTCAGATGTGAGGTTTCGTGCAGAGCAATGCGAAGCCCGATTGGCCCTGCTCTCCCAAGGCGTGAAAAACGGAATAAAAAGCTGGCACGACTTACCTCAGGTGCCGGAGACAACCAGTCTACCCGTTCTACGCTGAAGTCTCTAAACTCAGCGCCGGACCCTGCTCCCGAGCCTTGCCTTGCGGCCGCCCCGGACCTCACTCTAAAGCCCTGCCTTACCACAGTGGACCCGGTCAAGGTCCAAACTGCCGTCAGGCAGATAAAGGAATTGTGACAAGGGGCCAGGCCAGTAGCTGAATATATCAGTGACTTCAGGCTGCTAGCGCAAGACCTGGATTGGAACAAACCAGCCCTGGTAGACCATTTCCAGGAGGGACTATCATCCGAGCTACTTGACGAACTAGCCAGGACTGAGTGCCCCAGAAACCTCCCAGGCCTGACCCATCTGTGCCTGCAGATCGATGGGCGATTACAGCAACGGAGGTCAAGGAGGCGCTTCGCCCAGCCTCCACCCTTCATCCCGCGTTCCCGAGCCATCGAGGAGCCAATGCAGTTAGGTGTTAGGGGGCGCCAGACCTCGCCTCATGCCTACTATCGAAATTTCATTCCTCAATTCGCAGGACTGACCACACCCTTATCAAACCTGCTCTGGAAGAAGACCAAGTTTCATTGGGGAGACACGGAACAACGCGCTTTCAATAGGCTCAAACTAGCCTTTACCATGGAGTCTATACTCAGGCACCCAGACCCATTCCGGCCATTCATTGTAGAAACAGACACATCTGATGTAGCCGTCAGCGCCATATTGCTCCAGGCCGACCCCCAAACCGGCACCCTTTGCCCTTGTGCTTACCATTCCTGGAAGCTCGCCCCGGCCAAGAAGGCCTATACCATTTGGGACAAGGAGCTCCTGGCCATTAAGGTGGCATTCGAGACATGGAGGCACCATTTGGTAGGGGCGCGACACCCCGTGGAAGTAAGAACCAACCACCGCAACCTAGAACATCTAAAGACCGCCAGGACCTTGAACCAGCGGACCTTCCCAAGTCCCAGGACGCCACTGCTATCCTGGTAGTGGTGGATTCCATGACGAAGATGGCCCACTTCATCGCGTGTAAGGGCTTTCTCATGGCCCAAGGGACGGCACACCTTTATATCAAAAACGTTTTCAAACTGCATGGCATAGTGAAGAGTGTGGTGTCAGACCGTGGCTCACAGTTCACTGCCCGTTTCTGGAAGGCACTCCCCCAGAATCTGGGAATCCAGAGACACTTATCCACCACATTTCATCTACAATCGGATGGAGGAATGGAAAGGGTGAACGCCATCCTGGAGCAGTACCTGCGCTGTTAAGTGAACTACAAACAGGACAATTGGGCAGACTTCCTAGCCTTGGCGGAGTTCGCGTACAACAACGCACAACACTCTTCAACCCAGATGGCTCCCTTCGCTGCAAATTACGGGTTCCACCCGCGATCGTTTCCTCTCACCGCGCCAGACTCAGCTGTGCCAGCTGCAAATCAGTTATTCCAAGAACTACAGGCCAGCCACCAAGTGCTTAATGACCAGTTGGAAAGGGCTAAGGAGGACTACAAACGCTTTGCCGACCACCACCGGAAGACGGGACCCCCTCTAAAGGTTGGTGAGATGGTATGGTTGTCAACAAGACACCTATCCTCTGCACGACCATCTCGGAAGCTGGACCACCGGTTCCTAGGACCATTCCCAGTGGAAGCTGTAGTCAATCCAGTCGCCTTCCGATTAACCCTTCCAGGACACATGCGCATACACACCGTGTTCCACAGATCTTTGCTGGTCCCTACTTCAGCTGACAGCCTGCTCAGAACCAGGAAGACACCACCTCCTTCTGTCATCATCCAAGGAGAGACCGAATACGAGGTTGCTCGCATCCTGGACTCACGCAAACGTCGCGGCCGTCTCCAGTATCTAATAGACTGGAAGGGTTACGGCCCAGATGAGTACTCTTGGGAAGATGCTGCAGACATCCATGCACTGTTACAGGTACAACAATTCCATCGCCAATACCCGGAGAAACCAAGACCACAAAGCAGGGGGGAGGAAGGTCCTGCGGGGGGGATGTGTGAGGTTTCGTGCACTTACCTGGATGCCGACCGACATGCTGGACTCAGAGGAGGAGGAAGAGCCAATCACAGGAGAAGACCGGCTTGGCGCGAAACCAACCAGAGACCCGGAAACGCTGATTGGCAGAGACTCGGAAAGACGCCTCCGCCAATCAGCGCACGCCAAAGGAGAGCAGAAAGGCGGGCAGAGCAACGCGAAGCCCGATTGGGCCCTGCTCTCCCAAGGCGTGAAAAACGGAATAAAAAGCCGGCGCGACTTACCTCAGGTGCCGGAGACAACTGTTCTACCCGTTCTATGCTGAAGTCTCTAAACTCCACGCTGGACCCTGCTCCCAAGCGTTGCCTTGCGGCCGCCCCGGACCTCACTCTAGAGCCCTGTCTTACCACAGTCCCGGACCCAGTGAACGAGCCTAGCCTTGCTACCGCACCAGACCCGGATCCCATGCCTTGCCCCGCCGCCATGCCAAGCCTCAGTTCCAAGCCTTACCCTGCTGCCGTGCCAAGCCTCATACCCGAACCTCTTCCGTTCACTGCGCTTCTGTCCTTGTTACCTGTGGAAGAAACCAGCATCGGGGTAAGTGCCGCCACCTTGCCTGCTCCTCTCCTGACTGCTCGAGCCACCAACTCTCCATTGATCTCCGCTCCAGAGCCAGCCGACGCCAGTCACCAATGGGCTGCCTTTGTTGGGCCCCGGTCTACCCAGACTCCCACCAGCCCAGATCAGCAGTCAAGCCCTGCCAACGCCGGCTACCAGTGGGTTGCTTTTGTCGGGCCCCGGTCTACCCCCAGCCCTGAAAGCCCCACTAACTCCACGCCTACGGACACCTTGCCTGTCACCTCTGGTTCGCCGCCTGCTGCAGCCTCTTCTACAGCGCCTGTACCCTCTCGGCTCCTTCCTGTCTGGCCAGGAGTATTCACGGGACTCGCTGCTATCCAGCCTGTAAAAGAAGAAGAGGACTGTGTAAACTGGGCGGCTTGTGTACCTTGTAAATAAAGTTATTTCAATAACGCTTCCGTGTCAGTCTTAGTTGGAACAGGACATCAGACCACAGTTCAGACCTGATGTGTGAAGACTGGTTTACTTAATAGCTATTAATTACTAATGGGTATCGTGTCTAAAATGGATTGCCATGGGCAAACTGTTTTGTATAAATGAATGAATGAATGAATGAATGAATGAATGAATGAATGAATAAAGTGCTTGCAATGAATGTGACCTAAAACCATTGACAAGTAGCAATTAATTGACCAGGTTTACTGATTTCATATTTAAAAATGATGTTTAGAAATGACCTTTCCTGCAGCTGAAGTGCTATCCTGTAATATTATAGCTCAGTTTGGGATGTCATAACACTTGTCTTCTAAACTTCTAAACTTCAGTTGATGATCCTATTGGTAGGACTCAAAGTTAGGGCTGTCCATAGGGTATCCTGAGAAAGGAATATGTTGGGTTGCTAGTAATTTTGAGATCAATTGGTATTAGTCACTTTCTGTTACTAATGAATATAGCTTCAATAATACACCACAAGGAGTGTTACGTGGTTGCTGTAGCTGTGATCCAACTGGGCTGCAGCAGATGCAAATGGCACCTGTAACTCTTGTAATGAGTCCCTTCTGGGAGTTGGGCGGTGAGAAATCAAATAAATAAATAAATAAATAAATAAATAAATAAATAAATAAATAAGAGGCACCTTCATCTATGTGGGCATGAGGGTGTATTTTTCTGGTAGCCATGTTCTTGTTTGGACATTCTAACTCTAACTCATAATTTTCCTGAAAATCCATTGAGACTTCAACTACCTTATTATTGCTTTCACTGTCATCAGCATGCTATGGTTATCTGAAAGGTTTTCTCTAGCAAATGTTCAAACAAATTTGGGATGTCTTGCACTTGTCTTCTAAACTTCAGTAGATGATCCTATTGGCAGGACTCAAAGTTGGTCTTCCAATAGCTGGCTGTCTTGTGGTAGATTATTACATCCTTTTGTTTTAGTTATAAGATCATCATTTTTATGGCCATATATCATTATTAACTAATAGGGTTGTCAAATCTATAAACACTAGGCACCATCCTTCACTAGGCACTGGGTAAGACCATGTCATTGTTAATTGCTGCTTTGCATCTTGTACCATATTAATATGCCCTTTGTCTGAGTTCCTACCATCTTATATTGGACTGTTATGCCTCCATTTGTTAGTTACTAGGGCCTTGGCCAGTCCCAACATAAAATCCATGATTGAAGTATTTAATGAATCAAGCATTACTCATTTCTCTTCACTTTTCGTTAGTACTGCAACTCCACAGTATAAGCAGCTATTGCCTGCATACTCTTTAGTATCCCAGTTTGTATAGAATTTCTTTTTGTTCAGGTTGTGGTAAGAATATAAAGGATTGGAAGAATATAAAGGATATGCCACCTAGAAACATATTTAAGGATTCCCTTACTAACTTTGCTCAGACTGAAGAAGCTCCTTGGATAAGGAGCGAAACGTTTCCACTGAGAAAATAGAAATCCAGTTGACATGATTCAAGCTACAGACAATTCCACCTGGATGACTGAGAACCTTCATAGACATAAAGGATTGGATTATGTTTTCATCTGCATCAACATTTTCTAATTCTTCTTCCCTCCTGCCCTCCATTCTCTGTTCAGAGGAGAGTTGAGCAGAATTTGGCCTTGAGAGCAAAAGCTTGGCATCTGATCTCCTGCTGATTATCAGGGTTATGAACTTGCACTTTTTTGCATACACAGACCTCTCCCATAAATTGATTTTTGTATTTCAGTAAAGGGCAAATTGAGTATATTTAAAAAATCCAAACAGGAGTAATTTAAAATCTTCTCAGAAAACTTTTCATTCTGATAATTGTCAAGGACCAGGGTGGTGCATTTAAAAGTTATTGCTGCTATTTTCAGTAATTTGTTTGTTTACTCTAGGAAGTTAAAATACCATCTGCATGATGAAACAAGGCACAGGAAGGAAAGGAATTTTCCATTAATTGTTACTGTCTGCTTTTCCTTCCCAAGCTCCATTACAGCTACATTTTCTTTGCAGTTTCCCTGCCCAGAACAGTTTTGGTATGGTATTTGTTACTCTTGGTTTTCCAATAATTCAGCCTTTGTCTACTTTTTCATTACTGGTGATCACTTGGTCATATACTGAGGTCATTGTCTGAGCTGCTAATAAATGTTTTTTGGCCAATAAATTGAAGGTTAGGGTCCAAGTATATTAAACATCTGTCTTTGTTTCCAGCCTTGAAAGCTGGCTATTAATAGGAGTGTGAATTTTTATCCTGAATCACATAAGAAACTGACATTGTGGATTATCCAAATTTGAAAATTTGAAGATTTGGGGAAGATGTTTCACTAGAATGCTTGGGCCAGACAAAGAATCAATACCTTAAAATCAGTTGATTGATAATTATTGTTTTAAAGACATTGTGCTATCAGTATGGTTTACCTGTTACATATACTTGGCAATATATACAAATGAAACATATACTGACTAAACAGTATGGCCTGGATGTTTTAGCAGGTATGAAAGCTGGCTGGGTGACCTTGGGCCAGTCACTTTCTCTCAGCGCAACCCACCTCACAGGGTTGTTGTTGTGGGGAAGATGGGAGGAGGAAGGAGTATTAGGTATGTTTGCCCCACCTTGAGTTATTTATAAAAAATAATAAAGGTGGGATAAAAATAAATAAATAAAGTGTTAGGATCCTTAAGAGATGGATCACTTGAACTGAAATCAACAATCCAATTTTATAAGGAACTAAAAAGCAGAATGAAATTTACTGTTAATTAGATTCCTGAACTGTGGAATGAAGAATTGGAATACCGAATCATGGAAAATTAATGGGTCCAGGTTTTAAGACAATAAAGCATATGTATGATGATATGTGATACCATGGTCGATAGTATCAAAATCCACAGAGAGATCTAGGAGAGCAAGGATGGATGCACTCCCTCCATCCCGCCCTCACCAGAGATCATCCATAAGTGCGACCAATGCAGTCTCTGTCCCATATCTTGGCCTGAAACCTGTCTGAAAGGGGTCTAGATAATCTGTTTCCTCCAGAATCCTCTGGAATTTAAGCGCCACCACTTTCTCGACCACCTTTCCGAAAAAGGGAAGGTGGGAGACAGGATGAAAATTGTCCAGGATAGTAGGGTCCAGGGATGGTTTCTTGAGGAGGGGGTGCCCCAGCGCCTCCTTGAAGGCCACCGGGAACACCCCCTCTGTCAAGGATGTATTAACTGTCACCTGGACCCAACCACATGTCACCTCTTGGGCTGATTTTACCAGCCAGGAAGGGCATGGGTCTAGTTGGCATGTGGTAGCATTTACAATCCAGAGGATCCTGTCCACTTCCTCAGGTCCAACAGGATCAAACTGTTCCCAGATAACAGGGCAAGTATGATCCCCCAGCATCTCCCCAGACTGTGCTTCACACTTAGAGTCCAACTTAGAATGGATCTCAGCAATTTTATCCTGCAGATGCTCTGAAAACTCTTCTGAGTGGCCCTGTAAATGGGTCACTGATTGTACTTGACCCAGAAGTGATCTAGTAATCTTAAACAGGGCTGTCAGGTGGCATTCTACAGATGAAATAAGAGCGGAGAAATATTCACATTTCGCCACTCTTACCGCCACAACGTAGGCCTTAACAGCCCCTCTAGATTTTGTTTGATCAGATTCAATCTTCATCTTTCTCTAGCAGCGCTCTTAACCCTCTTCAAAACCCTCAACTCCTCCATAAACAAAAAACAAAGATGATAAATCTAAATATGTCTCAAAATAATATACAATCTATGGAACAAGCCATGGGCTACAAAAATGTTAAAAAAATAAGATACTTAGGAATAGAAATTACTTCTAAAAATTCAGAGTTATTTCAAAATAATTATATAAAAATTTGGAAGGAAATAAAACGAGACATACAAAATTGGGAAAAACTCCAGATATCTTTTTTAGGTAGAATTTCTACTATCAAAATGAACATTCTCCCAAGGATTCTATTTTTATTTCAAATGATACCAATAAATATTACAGAAAAAACATTTCAAAATTGGCAAAGAGATCTATCTAAATTTATTTGGCTGGGGAAAAAACCGAGAATTAAAAATAAATTTTTACAGGATATTAAGGAAAATGGAGGTTTTGGACTGCCTAATCTTAAATTATATTATGAGTCATGTGTCCTTGTTTGGTTGAGAGATTGGATAAAACTGGAAAATAAAAAATTGTTAAATTTAGAAGGTCATGACCTTATATTTGGTTGGCACGGATACCTTTGGTGTGATAAAAGTAAAGCAGACCCCGCATTTATTAAACATCCAATTAGAAAAACTATTTTAACTGTCTGGAACAAATATAAAAAGCTATTACTACCAAATTTACCTTTGTGGATCTCACCTCAAGAGGCCTTTGCGAGACAAGAAAATGTGAGTGCAAAAAAAATGGCTTAACTATAAAGATTTATTAATATTTGAAGGATCAAATTATAAGATCAAGACAAGAGAGGATTTAGAAAAGGAGGGCCATATTTCTAACTGGTATACCGTACATGCTTACAAATAAAAGAACAATTTAAGATTGACTCTAAAAAAATTAATTTTAAAAATTATTCTGGAAAATGGGATAAAGTATTATGGATGGAAGATGATCATCTGATAACAAAAATGTACAAAAATTTAATACAAAATACAACATCTATTTTATAAAAAAAAACACCTGTATAACTAAATGGGAAGAAAATTTGGGTCATACTATTCAAATTGAAAAATGGGAGAAAATGTGGATAAAAGATTTAAAATTTACTCTAAATTATAACATGAAAGAATTTTTTTTTAAATGATGTATAGATGGTACATCACTCCAAATACATTGTCGAAAATGAATAACACCATGTCAAATAGATGTTGGAAATGTAAAAGGGAAGTTGGTACTTTTTTTCACTTGTGGTGGATGTGTCAAAAAACAAAAAGTTTCTGGGACAAAATACATGAAATTATAAGTAAAATAATACAAGAAGATTTTAAAAAAGAACCGGAACTTTATCTACTGGGATTTATTGGATCAGATCTACACAAGAAACATGGAAAATTACTATTATACTTAATTACTGCTGTAAGAATTATATATGCTAAACACTGGAAAGAAGACTACATACCCAGCATGGAAGAATGGATTATAAAAGTGATGGACTTAGCACAGATGGCAAAATTGACTGATCAACTAAATGATAAAAATATGGATGAGTTTAACTCTTGTTGGAGACCTTTTTACAAATTTATAAAAGAAACGCAAAAAATTCAATTGGAACTTTAATGTAATTAAGTAAGTCGCTAAGTTGGTTTATAAATATGTAAATAATTTTTTGAAGAGAAAGTAGGAAGTCACACATGTTATGTTATGTTATGTTATGTTATGTTATGTTATGTTATGTTATGATGTTATGTTATGTTATGTTATGTTATGTTATGTTATGTTATGTAATATTATGTAAAGTTATTTTAATATTAAAATAAAAATTTATATTTAAAAAAAAAAACTCCTCCATAAACCATGGGGAGTGACGGGTTGAGCGTGGCAAGAGAGGTCGCACAGGCGCGATCCTGTCCAAGGCCCCGGCCGCCTCCCTATTCCAGGCTGCGACCAGGTCCTCCGCTGGACCGTACAGCAGATCCTCTTTATTAAATAAAAATTATTTTATTTAAAAGAAATAAAATAAATTAAATATGTAGATGTGATGAACTATTTTCTAAAACATGGAATTAGTCATTTCATGAAGACCTTTGCCTCTGCTGAGGCTAGGGCACAGCAAAGGGAAACCTTTCATAAATGGAAAGGTATTAAGGAAAGGATTCAGAATATGAGTCTATTATCTATTTTTGAAATTTTTTTCTATTCTAAAAATCTAGAGCAGCTGTTAAGGCCTACCTTGTGGCGGTAAGAGTGGCGAAACATGAATATTTATATAGACTATTGTAACGCGCTCTACATGGGGCTACCCTTGAAGAACGTCTGGAAGCTTCAACTGGTTCAGAATGCGGCCGCGCGAGCAATTTTAGGTGCTTCAAGATCAGCACATATAACACCTCTGCTCCGCAAGCTGCATTGGGTTCCAGTCTGCTTCTGGATTCAATTCAAGGTGTTGGTTATCACGTTTAAAGCCCTACATGGCATGGGTCCAGGTTACCTGATGGACCGTCTCATCCCTATCACATCAACCCGTCCCACCCCGTCCTGCAGAGAGGGCATGCTACGAGCCACCTCTGTAAGAGAGTTCCATCTGATGGGGTCCATGAGACGTGCCTTCTCTGCAGTAGCCCCCACCCTTTGGAATATTCTTCCCCCTGAAATAAGATCGGCCCCCTCTCTCCTGGACTTTAGAAAAAATCTAAAGACCTGGTTTTGCCATCATGCTTGGGGAGGGGAGGGAAATAGCCAGTCTTGGGCATATGTTAACTACTATGCATGTTTTTCTGGGCAGCTTTAAAATCGGTATTGGGAGCACAGAACTCTGAACTACATATTGGATGTATAGATTGTTACATGAGTCTCAGGTTTGACTTACAGTCACTCAGCCACACACACACACACACACACACACACACACACACACACACACACAGCCTCTCAAAGCACATGGATCTTGCAGCCCCCCTTGCTCTCTATCTGAGTTTTCCAGATAGGTGTGGTTAGAACATATGAGACACACAGCCCTGGTTAAAGCTGGGAAATAATTAGGAACACATGCAAATCATTTTCAACTGAATACTGAGGCATGTTCTGATGGAATACATGGAGACCCCATGAATTTAAAGTAGCAGCAAAACTTTACTGGTTACAATGTACATTTGCTCTTTCTCTCTCATGCACACAAACACTCATTCTGATTTACCCATGTCCTTCTCAACTAAGCTTCCAGGCACTAGCTAGAGGGACAGAAGCTGCCAAGTCCAGATCCAGGATGACTCGAAGAGTAGGCGGCCTTTTTCCCCTAAAACCACTTGCTCTATTGATTCACAAAGCTGGTAGCTGTCCTTGTCTAGTTGATTCACAAGTCTGGTAGCTATTGATAGGATTGGGAGGTGGGTTTCGTGTATTCAATGCCTGGCCTCCTTTGTCTGCTTTCTGGTGACTTTTTCTGCTTTCTCCTTTGATCTTTAATGACTTGGTTCCTTCTTATTTACCCCCCAAAGGGATAGTTTTGAAAAAATTCCTGGCTTTTGTCCTTTCTGAGTATATGCCTGCTACATTTTTAGGTTATGGCAACTTCAGCCTCGTCTTACATTCTCACACACCCCATGTTCTCACAATATGTTTTCCTATTCTATTACATTCAGAAAATATGAAAGCAATATATTCATTTTAACATTCTGAATTTCCCCTCCCTAGGGATTTCCTTTGAATTTTTATTTGGAAACTGATTATAGAAATGTTATCAAAGCAGAACTAGTAAGTGACATTAATTCTTTTTTTGTAATATATTTTATTAAGTTTTAAATATACATAGTTAAAAGGTTGGAAACAAAAAAAGAAATAGAAATACAAATCAAAGAAAGAAGAAAAAAAGTGTAGTAAAGCAAAGAAAAAAAGAAAAAGATGAAACATAGAAATTAGTCAACTTCCGATTTATCTCTGGTCATAGTAATTTAAAAAGTTTATCTTACATGCTAGGTCTATATATAACATTGAAAAACATTTCTTGTCTAATATATCAGTTTATATATATTTTAATCTTCAAATCCCCATATAAGCTTTGCCCCTCCAGCATTTTGCAAATAGTCCGTTAATGGTTTCCACTCTTTAAGAAAGTAATAATTTGAATTTTCTTTTAATAAACATGTCAATTTATCATTTTCTGCCATGTCCATCAATTTTAACATCCAGTCTTGTATCGTAGGTGTAATCTGGTTTTTCCAATTTTGTGCATATACAAGTCTTGCTGCTGTAATCATGTATTGCATAATTCTTCTAAATTGTTTTCCTATTTGTTCTTCTAATATTCCCAATAAAAATAATTCTGATTTAAATGGAACTCGAATTTGTAAAATATTTTGCATCAATGAGTGTATCTGAGTCCAAAATTTCCTTGCAATCTCACATGTCCACCACATATGGTAAAATGACCCCTCTTTTTTTTTACATTTCCAACACAAGTTGGAAACATTCCCATACATTTTAGCTAGTTTTTGTGGGGTCATATACCATCTGTACATCATCTTATAGAAATTTTCCTTCAAGTTATAACACAAAGTAAATTTTAGTCCTTTAATCCACATATCTTCCCATTGTTGCATTTGAATATTATGACCAATATTTTTTGCCCATTTAATCATGCAGTCTTTGACTTGTTCCTCTACCATTTCACCTTTTAACAATAATTTATACATTTTAGCAATTAAGTGATCATCTGTCTCACATACTGTAGTTGTGTCTCAAATTCCGATTTGGTTTGTTCAAATTCAAAATCTTTTTTATCTGATTTAAATTTTTCTACAAGTTGCATGTAAGAAAGCAATTGAAAGGTATATCCTTCTAAGGCCAGTTCTTATTCTAAGTGACATTAATTCAAAATATAATGATAATGTTTTATGGTTGTACACAACAGGTGTCCTGTTGACTCAATGTACTGCTATCTAGCAGGGACTTTGGTCCCATAATGAGCATTGCAAAGATTTGACTTTTATTTTGCTGCAACTTCTATACCACCTTCCAGGTTGTTATGAAGGTTCAACCAACTCTTCTGAGTACCCAAATTGCATGCCACTTTTTAGTGGTAAAAATGTGATAGTGTTTACACAGATTGCATCCAATCCCCATTCCTTCAACCCAGAGGCACATTTATTTATTTATTTATTTATTGTTTGCTTGCTTGCTTGCTTGCTTGCTTGCTTATTTATTTAGCTAGCTAGCTAGCTAGCAAGCAAGCAAGCAAGCAAGCAACATTTATATCTAACCCATTTTAAAGAGATTCTGGGCACCATACATAAAATCTAAAAATAAAAAACATTCTCTAAAACAGAATGAACAAAGAAATGATTTTAGGATAAAATTTCTAGTAGTTCTAATTTAGACATATCTAAATCTTCAAACTTTTTACCTCTTGCCAACAGCATTACTTTCTAGTTGTAATTCCAACTAATAATACCCACTCTGATAAAATTCAAAGACAGAGACCAAATCCCACTGAATTTGATAAGCATGTAGGTGTGCATTTGTACTGAAATGGCCTAGAGGTACTTCAAGGTGATGTAATATTAATATAAAACATGTAGAGGAGGCAAAAAATAAAACTGAGTCAGATCTAGAACTATTTCTGAGTGGCAGAGGGGGAAACTGGTAGGAGGATAGTGCAGAGTGCTTTTAATTCCAGTGATATGTGACATTTCTAATCCAATTCTTTTACAATTAAAGAGTATTGAGCCTTTTATGTCATTTATGTTATCAGTATTATCCTTATTATGGCACTTTGCTTTAATCAAGAGTAAAATGATACTGAATTTCTAATCCAACATGTGATTTTCCTTCCAACCAAATAATAAGAGATAGTTTCAGGGCAGTTTTTGTCCTCTATCAAGGAAAATGTAAATGTCTACCTACAAAATGAGCAATAGGCTGTGCAAGGCTTTGAATGCTGCTTTGAGCAAAGCACCACTTGGAGGCTGCTTCACAAAGCAGTGCCAGTTCCTACTTCCAACAGGCAAAGCAAAAGCTACTGCCCCAGAAGAGACTTTGATGCATGTGTAACACAAACACAGAAACCTCTTCCAGCTACTGGGAGGGCTGAGGGGTCTGTCAGAGGGATGTGAAGCAACTTGACAAGATGAATCGCATCATCATACAGCCTCAATAAGGCTAATAGCGTTGCTTCCATGACACAAAGCACCTGGCTGGAACGATTTGTAACTGCCTAGCATAGACATACTGGCCTAGCTACAGCACACGGGGACTCTAGTAGTAGAATGTGCAGTACAGACTGTGATGGTTGGGGTAAGTGCAGGCACTTCTTATAAACTGGATTATGAAATCATGTTTATCCTTCTACTTCTGCCAGTCTGCTACTACATTGATTTGATACCAGGAAGAGACAGTTTGTTTTTCCAGTTACCAATCTGGGGTAACTGGGGCATCCTATGAGTTCTCAAGATTTGATAGGTGATATGTGATTGGCTGGCAAAAAGCATAGTGATCTCAGGCATGTTACCCTTCCCTTCCCCTTTTTTGGGAAAAGGCTTGAAAAGATTCAACTGCCCCATGCCTATCACAAGTGTGCTTCTTATCTATGTTTCAGCTAGCAATCTTTGAGTCAGAACCTTATCTAGAGAGAAAACCAGCAGCTTGGTGCTGTTTTCCTGACTGATGTCTATGAAGGTTCTCAGTCATCCAGGTGGAATTGTCTGTAGCTTGAATCATGTCAACTGGATTTCTATTTTCTCAGTGGAAACGTTTCGCTCCTTATCCAAGGAGCTTCTTCAGTCTGAGCAAAGTTGGTAAGGGAATCCTAAATATGAATATATTTATCCTAAATATATAAATATATATTTATAAATATATATAAATATATAAATATATATAAATATATAAATCCTAAATATATTTAGGATTCCCTTACCAACTTTGCTCAGACTGAAGAAGCTCCTTGGATAAGGAGCGAAACGTTTCCACTGAGAAAATAGAAATCCAGTTGACATGATTCAAGCTACAGACATTTCCTGACTGATGCTGCACAAACAATTTGTAGGGCTTCAACATAATGTACCAGTGTGTAAGTCTTCAGTAAAAATCTTTCATCTTTTCTAACCAAGCTCATTTTTAACCAAATGTGGCCTCACTTAAGTTTTCCCACTGCCAATATCCAGGAGTCATTCTGCTTCCTGGCCACTGAGGTCCATCAGTACTATTCCTGCAGACTGCTGGGAATTTTGCTGGAAGTAGACTTGGACACTTTCTGGGACAGCCTTTAGGCCAACATCTAGATTTGTCACAATTTCCTCTCCTGTTACTTTCTCAGTCTCCTTTGCATTTTGTTTTGGGGTTTCTTCATTCTCACCTTTTTCTTGTGCTACCACTTTAAGACAATTCACTTTTTGAAGTTTGGCTTTCTCCTTGGGAATTGCATCCCCAACGGTGGGCTTTTTGCCAAACTGAGCAATACCTTTGTTGCTGTCTTTGGCTTTTTGAGCAGCTAAGTAATTGTTCAGCTGATTCAACTGCTCTCCACATTGAGTTAGGATGGTGTTCATGAATCTATAACCTGGAAGTACTTGCAAGAATGGCTGAAGTACCAGCTACTGGGAGGGCTGAGGGGTCTGTCAGAGGGATGTGAAGCAACTTGACAAGATGAATCGCATCATCATACAGCCTCAATAAGGCTAATAGCGTTGCTTCCATGACACAAAGCACCTGGCTGGAACGATTTGTAACTGCCTATCATTCATTTGACATGTAACTCCAACAATCTGTGCCATAACCCTCTAACTCCTTTTGCAAAGTCATATATGCATTTTTCCCCTCTACCCAATGATGATTATGTGCCATCAGGTTGGGGTTGACTCTGAGCAGCCACATAGATCTGTCCCCAGCCTGGTCCTTCAGGTCTTGCAACAGTGCACTCATTGCTGCTGTAATCGAGTTCATCCAACTTGCTTCTGGTCATTCTCTTTTTCTCTTTCCTTACACCTTTTCCAACATAGACTTCTTGAGAGATCTCCACCCATTGGTCTACTCTTATTCCTAACCATATCTATTTTGTAAGTTAGATTTAAGGAAAGAATTACAGAGATTTGCCCTCGAACTAATAAACACTACCCAATGCAGTTCAGGTATAGTATATCAGCCCACATTGTTCTTTATTAAACTCACAGATTTTTAATGTCAGGGTCTGTGACAGTCCAACTTAGTTGCCAGCTTTTACTTCCATTCCAGTTTTCTTCCATTCTACTTGCCAGATTTCTCTCTGATGATTTCTTAAGAGTCCACCTCTAAAGCCAGCCCATCTCTGACCCTTCCTTTCTGTCCTTTGTTGTTTATTCGTTCAGTCGTTTCCGACTCTTCGTGACTTCATGGACCAGTCCACGCCAGAGCTTTCTGTCGGCCGTCACCATCCCCAGCTCCCCAATGGTTGAGTCCGTCACCTCCAGAATACCATCCATCCATCTTGCCCTTGGTCGGCCCCTCTTCCTTTTGCCTTCCACTTTCCCTAGCATCAGCTTCTTCTCCAGGGTATCCTGTCTTCTCATTATGTGGCCAAAGTACTTCAGTTTTGCCTTTAATATCATTCCCTCAAGTGAGCAGTCTGGCTTGATTTCCTGGAGTATGGACTGGTTTGATCTTCTTGCAGTCCAAGGCACTCTCAGAATTTTCCTCCAACACCACAGTTCAAAAGCATCGATCTTCCTTCGCTCAGCCTTCCTTATGGTCCAGCTCTCGCAGCCATAGGTTACTACAGGGAATACCATTGCTTTAACTATGCGGACCTTTGTTGTCAGTGTGATGTCTCTGCTCTTAACTATTTTATCAAGATTTGCCATTGCTCTCCTCCCAAGAAGTAGACGTCTTCTGATTTCCTGGCTGCAGTCAGCGTCTGCAGTAATCTTTGCGCCTAGAAATACAAAGTCTGTCACTGCCTCCACTTTTTCTCCCTCTATTTGCCAGTCATCAATCAAGCTCGTTGCCATAATCTTGGTTTTTTTGAGGTTTAACTGCAACCCAGCTTTTGCACTTTCTTCTTTCACCTTCGTCATAAGGCTCCTCAACTCCTCCTCGCTTTCAGCCATCAAAGTGGTATCATCTGCATATCTGAGATTGTTAATGTGTCATCCAGCGATTTTAACTCCAGCCTTGGATTCCTCAAGCCCAGCATGTCGCATGATGTGTTCTGCGTACAGGTTGAATAGGTAGGGTGAGAGTATACAACCCTGCCGTACTCCTTTCCCAATCTTAAACCAGTCCGTTGTTCCGTGCTCTGTTCTTACCGTTGCTACTTGGTCGTTATACAGATTCCTCAGGAGGCAGACAAGATGACTTGGTATCCCCATACCACCAAGAACTTGCCACAATTTGTTATGATCCACACAGTCAAAGGCTTTAGAATAGTCAATAAAACAGAAATAGATGTTTTTCTGAAATTCCCTGGCTTTCTCCATTATCCAGCGGATATTGGCAATTTGGTCTCTAGTTCCTCTGCCTTTTCTAAACCCAGCTTGTACATCTGGCAATTCTCGCTCCATGAATTGCTGGAGTCTACCCTGCAAGATCTTGAGCATTACCTTACTGGCATGTGAAATAAGTGCCACTGTTCGATAGTTTGAACATTCTTTAGTGTTTCCCTTTTTTGGTATGGGGATATAAGTTGATTTTTTCCAATCTGATGGCCATTCTTGTGTTTTCCAAATTTGCTGGCATATGGCATGCATCACCCTGACAGCATCATCTTGCAAGATTTTAAACAGTTCAGCTGGGATACCATCGTCTCCTGCTGCCTTGTTATTAGCAATGCTTCTTAAGGCCCATTCAACCTCACTCTTCAGGATGTCTGGCTCTAACTCACTGACCACACCGTCAAAGCTATCTCCAATATTATTATCCTTCCTATACAGATCTTCCGTATATTCGTGCCACCTTTTCTTGATCTCTTCTGCTTCTGTTAGGTCCTTACCATCTTTGTTTTTGATCATACCCATTTTTGCCTGGAATTTACCTCCGATGTTTCTAATTTTCTGGAAGAGGTCTCTTGTCCTTCCTATTCTATTGTCTTCTTCCACTTCCGCACATTGCTTGTTTAAAAATAATTCCTTATCTCTTCTGGCTAACCTCTGGAATTTTGCATTTAATTGGGCATATCTCCCCCTATCACTGTTGCCTTTTGCTTTCCTTCTTTCTTGGGCTACTTCCAGTGTTTCCGCAGACAGCCATCTTGCCTTCTTGGTTTTCTTTTTCTTTGGGACGTTTTTTGTTGCCGCCTCCTGAACAATGTTGCGAACTTCTGTCCATAGTTCTTCTGGGACCCTATCTACTAAATCTAGTCCCTTAAATCTATTCTTCACCTCCACTGCATATTCCTTAGGAATATTAGTGAGCTCATATCTAACTGATCTGTGGGTCTTCCCTATTCTCTTTAGTCTGATTCTAAATTTTGCAATAAGAAGTTCGTGATCTGAACTACAGTCAGCTCCAGGTCTTGTTTTTACCGACTGTATAGAGGTCCGCCACCTTTGGCTGCAAAGGATGTAGTCAATCTGATTTCGGTGTCGACCATCTGGTGAAGTCCATGTATAAAGTCGTCTTTTAGGTTGTTGGAAGAGAGTGTTTGTTATGCACAGTGAGTTGTCTTGGCAAAATTCTATCAGCCTATGTCCTGCTTCATTTTGTTCTCCCAGACCATGCTTGCCTGTAATTCCAGGTGTCGTCTGACTACCCACCTTAGCATTCCAGTCTCCTGTAATGAAAATAACATCTCTTTTTGGTGTATTATCTAGTAGGTGCTGCAGATCCTCATAGAACTGATCTACTTCTGCTTCTTCAGCATCTGTGGTTGGGGCGTATATTTGGATCACTGTGATGTTAAATGGCTTACCCTGAATTCGAATTGAGATCATTCTATCGTTTTTTGGATTGTATCCAAGCACTGCTTTAGCCACTTTATTATTAATTATGAAGGCTACTCCATTTCTTCTGTGGTCCTCTTGTCCACAGTAGTAGATCTGGTGGTCATCTGATGTGAAGTGGCCCATCCCAGTCCATTTCAGTTCACTGACACCTAAAATGTCTATATTTAATCTTGACATCTCACCAATAACCACATCCAATTTGCCCTGGCTCATAGATCTTACATTCCAGGTTCCTATGGTGTGTTGATCTTTAGAACATCGGATTCGTCGTTCACCACCAGCACCGTCGGCCGCTAGCCGTCCTTTCGGCTTTGAGCTAGCTGCGTCATCACATCTGGGGCTATTTGAACGTATCCTCTGTTCCTCCCCAGTAGCATTTTGACCATCTTCCGAACTGGGAGTCCCATCTTCCGATGGTATACCGACATATATTTGGTTGTACTGATCCATTTAGTTTTCATGGCAAGAATACTGGGGTGGGTTGCCATTACCTTCCCCAGGGATCGTATTTAGTCTGACCTCTCTGCCACGACCTTCCCGTCTTGGGTGTCCCTTCACGGTTTAGCTCATGGTGTCATTGAGGTGCTCAAGCTCCAGCACCACAACAAGGTAACGATCTCCTTTGCTGGAGCCTTTCTGTCCTATGAGAACCATTTCTATGATTCTCTCTACTCTCCTACACTAACTAGCAGAAAACATTTGTTGAAGTATGAAAGTATGCATTAAAGTATGGCTACGTGATAAGATGGCAAAAAGCCATGGCAATTGCAGGCACATCATAGAATCTTTTTATATATTTTCCTACAAAATATCGTCTGTCAAACTTGTTCAGAACTGAAATAAATAAACTGCACACTTGCCTGATCCTCATCCAACACACCTACTAGGTGAATGCCTAACCAGGAAGCCTATCAAAATGTGAACAAGCAATATAAATTCTCTGCACCTAGATGTGGGTTAAATGGAATAATGAACCACTCATATTAATGAACATTTGCGGACTAGTGAACAACATAGTGTAATATGAAGCAACATATTAAATTTTAATATTTCTTCATCTTATTCACAAGAGAGAGGGGAAAAAAATGAAATGTTACGAAGATTGAAAATCACCACAGCAGTCCACTTGTTTTTGCTTCCTTAAAGGCTTTATCTGGCAATTATCTTTCTGTCTCTTGTGAAATGCTAATGTTTCCCTAATTTCTGTAACAGTGAAAATAATATACAGTTTCCATAGACTGGTTGAATGCTGTATATAATACTATAACAAATATAGCAAACAGACATTGGCATGAATAAACAATTATAATAACAGAAGGAAGAAAGTAGCAATTGGGTCATGTGCTACTTGTATTTATAAATGATCTGGAGTTAGGGATGAGGTGATACCAAACTGATAAGGACCATGAATGCCAAACGAGATACAAAGAGATCAAAAGCATCTCAACAACTACATAAATGGAAAATAAAACTCCAGCATTAAAGGTCACACGTTGGAGCAAAAAAAAAATCAAATATATAAACCTTTGAAATCTGATCTTGTAGTAGCTATGTTAGAAAAATATCCTGTGAAAACTGGTTCACACAATGATAAGGAAGTTAGCAGCCATTTCCAAAACAATTTGCAACTGCAGGCTGTCCCTCTTTCTCAAAAGAGACAGACATCTTCTCCCTTGCATTGGAAAAGCACAAAATGAAAATTACATTCTAGCTGCTCTGAATTGCCTGTTTATAAATTTCTCATTTTAAAATAAAAGTACTTGCCAAAACTCTTGTGTCATGCTAATCTTTTCCCTAATAATTCTTACTAATCTTTGCTCAGAGAACTCACTTCTTGGATCACTCATTTCCAATCCTGATTGCTGTTAGAGAAGTCTGACATTAATTACAGTTAGTCCTTATTCCCTCCATTAGGCAGGGAAACTTGCCTTGAGTTTGTAGACCTAGGCCATGGTCACGGACCTCTTGGAACCCCATTGATTGCTGAACAAATGCCAATGTTTTATTCCAGTATAAAAATTAAGTGGACCTATACTAGGACAGGTAGATACCCAAATTGACCAACTAGGTCAAGAAGTCAGCCAAATGACACATCATTTAAGTTCAGCTACTAATTGTTGTTGCTGCTGTTGCTGCAGCAGCATCTCTGGCTGCTCCTATTTCTGCAGCTACACTGCTTTGATCTCCTGGTTCCTTGCTTGATAAATAAAATGGGGTTTCAGAGAACTTCAGGGGTCTCATCACTTCAGCGTGAACTACATATTGTAGACAGATATCCTTGAGACTAACTGAATTTTCCATGGATCATTCCTAGGTAGGATTTATACTTGGATTTTGACCCATGGAGCTGCCAAATGGACAGTTGAAATGACAGCATTAATGACTCTTGAAGAGAATATTTGTAGCTCAGGGTTGAACTGTGGAGTCCTTGGTGCTATCTGAGCCTTGTTGTTTTCTTGCAGACGTTTCATTGCCAAGCTAGGCAACATCTTCAGTGCGAAAAGGGAGTGGAACTTGCTCTCTGTTTATATACCCTGGCTTGTCCTGCCTGTGTTGGTGGGGGTGTTGTACTCTCCTTAGTAGTACCTTGATTGGGTTGTTGTGTGCTGCTTGGTTGATTGACTGAGTTAATAGTTCCCTGATTAGGGTCTATATTGTTGTTTGATTGCTCCTCTGCTGCTAATCTTGCTGTTAATCTTTGTCTATCTTGTTGTTGATTGCTGGCCAAGAGGTGTTCTGGTCTTCTGGCTTTTCTATTGTCTCTTATGAATGGTATGTAAATGTTGTTTACCTCTATGTGTCTGCTGATGGCTGCTTTGTCTGAGTGCCAAGCTTCCAGGAATTCTCTAGCATTTTTGGATTTGGCTTGGTTTAATATGCTCACAGTTTCCCAGTTGAAAGTATGGTTGAGTCTGTCCATGTGTTGTGAGATTAAGGAGTTTTCATCATGTCTTCTGACTGCTAGTTGGTGTTCATGGATGCGTTCTGCTAGTCTTCTGCCAGTCTGTCCTACATAGTGGCTGTTACAGTCCTTACACTGTATGTTGTAGATAACCCCTGTTTTTTCTTCTTGGGCTACTGGGTCTTTTGGCTTGTCTATTTCATCACGGAGATTGATGTCAGAGCCACCACCAGAGACTGAGCCCCCTTCTCCCCTCCTGGAAAGCAAGAGAAGCAATCGGCCATCCATAACATGGGAAGAACCCCCAGCAAGACACGTAAGTCTTCCTCCAGCCAGAGGGGCCCAGAGGGAATTGCAAGTTAAGTTTAAAGGGGAGCCCTAGCAATTGTCATACTTTCTGACAAATGTGGCAACATACATGAAAGAGTATGGGGACACATTCCCCTCAGAGACTTCTAAAGTCAATTGAGTCGGGTCCAGACTAAAAGGTCTAGCAGCAGATTGGCTAGTGCAGTTACATGATGCCTCAGCTTTGACCTTGAGTTTCTCTACTGCCGAATATGCGGCACCAGTATGGAACACATCGGCGCATGCAAAGCAAGTAGATATTACTGTGAATGAGGCAATGCACATAGTGACGGGATGCCTCAAACCTATGCCCTTTAATAAACTATACCTCCTTGTTGGCATTGCTCCACTTAAGATTAGAAGGGAAGTAGAAGCAGACGCCGAAAGAACCAAGCAAGAGACTGGCTCTCGTCACCCTCTGAGTGGATATGCTCCTCCAATTCGTCGACTTAAATCTGGAAAGAGCTTTATGGCAAGAACTAATACCCTAGAGGGGTCCAAAGAACACAATCAATTAAGTAAATGGAGGAATGAGCTCACCAATTTTAGTATTTTACCGAAGGAAGAAATGGTCGCTGGAAACACTCTCCCTTATACAGCTTGGAGGACAATGAATAGGATGACGGTGGGGGTACCAAGGTTCAAGACAAATTTATTTAATTGGGGGTTGTTGGCTGACAACAATATATTATGTGAATGTGGAGAAATCCAAGATCCAGAGCATCTGATGGTGTGTCGATTACTGTCGGAGCCTTGTACTCTTGACGACTTACATGTCATAACTTACATGTGCTAATGACAAAGCTATGGCGGTGGCTACATTTTGGCAGAGTGAAGTTTGATCTGGACATGAAATAAATAAATATATGATGCCTCAGCCCCAGAATTGCGTAACTTGGACAATTTTTTCAAAGCATTGAGAGAGAGATTTGAAGATCTGTTAGTAAAGCTAAGGGTTAAAATGGCACTGCAGCAGTTGAGGCAGGGGGGCAAATCTGTATCAGAATATGCCATAGAATTCAAATTGCTTGCTGGGAAAATAACAGAGTGGTCTGAGTCTACTAAGGTGGATTACTTTAAGGGAGGATTAAATCCTGAAGTGTTACATTGGTCACTAGGTCAGGGAGATCCTGTTATTGTGAGAGAGTGGATTTGTTTAGCAGGCGAAGTAGAGAATACTCAATTCCAAGTTAAAAGACAAATAAGAGCTCAAGCCATGGGGAGGAACAATGGAGCTCCAACTCAAATCACTACAACCACAAAGAAATTCATTCAACCCCAGGATGATGACAGAGATAAAAGAATAAAGAGAGGTTTATGCTTCAAATGTGGGAAGGAAGGACATCGAGCCATAGAGTGTCTGCGTGCAACACAAGTTACAACTACAAAAGCCCCTAGCAAACCAACCAAGTCTTCACCGGGCAAATGCAAAGGATTGGCTATTATTGCATCAACCACAGCAGCCCGGAATATCGAAGAACCATTGTACTTCTCAGAGGACTCTGAGGAAGAACTAGAGCAGCCAGCGGGAAATGAGCCTCACCTGCTTTGAAATGCACTGACAAGCAGGTGGGAGATAATGGGTGCATGGACTTGTTGGTGAGTAATGACTGTTCTACTTTGCTAGTGGGGGTGCAGTTAAAGAACTTGAAAACAAAATGTAAAGCTGAACTGAAGGCTATGGTTGATACTGGATGCACCAGATGTTTAATTCATCCAGCTATAGTAACGGGACTGGATTTAAAACAGCCAATTGTGTTTACCCAACTAGATGGTTCAGAGGCAAATGGAGGTCCAGTAGAATACCGCACAGAAACTGTAGCCATGAAAATAGGGAGCCACAAAGAGACTTCGCAATTTATAGTGGCTCCCATAGCAAATTACTCAATCATTTTGGGTCTGCCCTGGATAAAGAGTAGAAAGCCCCAAATCGAATGGGAGACTGGCAGTCTCCACTTTTCAGATGGGCTTTATCAATGAGAGGCTTCCCCAGAATTAAAACCCAAAGCTGAGCTAGCCGGGGTAATGACGACTGAGAGTGCTTCCTCAGCTGTCACTGCATGCTCCCCCAAACTTCCAGAAACTTATGAAGGCTTTGCCGATGTATTTGATGAGAAAGAGTCAGATCAATTACCACCTAATAGGAAAACAGACTGTGCCATAGAAATTGACCCAAATGCCAAACTTTCAAAGCCAAAAATGTATGCCATGTCTGAGAAGGAAAAGGAAGTCTTAAGAGAGTTTATTGATAAAAATTTGGCCAGAGGGTTCATTGAGGCTGCCAGCTCTCTGATGGCAGCACCAGTCTTGTTCCATGCAAAAAAGGATGGGTCATTGCGGCTATACACGGATTATAGAGGATTAAACACCATTTCCACTGCAAATAAATATCCTCTCCCTCTTAAGAGAGATATGTGTCACACTTGTCAAAAGGCACCATTTTCACCAAATTGGATTTGAGAGAAGCCCATTTCTGCATTCGAATTAAACCAGGAGATGAGTGGAAAATGGCTTTCAATTGCCCTTTGGGGTCCTTCCAATATAAAGTTTTACCATTCGGATTGGCTGGGGCCCATGGAGTGTTCATGCAATATATAAATGAGGTCCTCCATGAACACCTATATTAAGGAGTTTTAGTGTATTCTGATGATATATTGATTTACTCTGAAACAGAAGAACATGTGGAATGAGTTAAACAGGTCCTCACTAAACTTCGAGCCGCCCAGCTGTATGCTAAACTCTCCAAATGTGAGTTCCACAAAACAGAATTAGACTATTTAGGATATCGCATTTCTAACAAGGGCATTGGGATGGACCCAGCGAAAATACAAGACCTAGTGGCTTGGGAACCCCCGCGCACCAGGAGGCAATTACAATCTTTTTTGGGTTTTGCCAATTTCTACTGCCAATTCATAGAGAACTTTGCCCAGATTGCCCTACCATTGAATGATTTCTTAAAAACGAAGGGACAGGGTGAAACGCGCAAAGCGAAAAATCCAGGAGCCCGGCTAATTTGGACTCCAGAATGCCAACGTGCCTTTGATCAGCTGAAAACTCTTTTCACTGCCTATCCCATATTAAAGCATCCTGATCCTGATTACCCATTTGTAGTACACACTGACGCTTCAGATTCTGCAATTGGGGCAGTACTTTTACAGAAGGACCCTCAGGGGGATTTGCGCCCATGTGCGTATTTGTCACGCAAATTTACATAAACTGAAAGGAGATGGCATGTATGGGAGAAAGAAGCATTCACTGTGTGAATTGCCTTGTTAACTTGGAGACACTTATTAGAGGGGGCTAAGCACCCATTCGAGATGTGGACAGATCACAAAAATTTACAGGCATTGCATACTCCACAAAGGCTGAATGCCAAGCAACTGCATTGGGCTCAATTCTTCAGTCGCTTTAACTTTTCCCTCAACTATTTCCCAGGAAAAAAGAATTTTTTAGATGATGCCTTGTCCCGCATGCCTCAACATAACAGTCAGCAGCAAGAAGTAGTCGATACTGTGTTTTCTACCCAACAACTAGGACTTGCAGTTCTCACCCACAGTGAAACAAAAAGAACTTCTTTCAGCCCGGTGGCACAGAAAATGAAACTAGAGACAGAGTTGCAACACTAACTGCAAACTGCACTAAAACATGATGTTTGGTTAAATACCAATAAAGCTTCTCTTACTCATCAGAATGGGTATTGGTATTTCAATGACAGATTGTACATTCCTGAACAAATACAAAAGGACATTCTCCAATCTTCCCATGACCATAAAACAGCAGGCCATTTTGGATTTGTGAAAATGTTACACTTAGTGCACAGACAATTTTGGTGGCTGCAATTACGTAAAGATGTTAAGGACTATGTCTCTGAATGTCAACTTTGTGCTTGAACTAAACAAAAAGGGGGAAAGCCCCAAGGACTGCTTCAGCCTGTTGCTAGCCCATCTAGCCCGTGGAAACACTTGGCTATGGATTTTATTGTGGACTTACCTGAAAGCAAGCTAAAAACAGTAATTTGGACAGTTATAGATTTATTCTCTAAACAAGCCCATTTTGTTCCTTGTACAAAAATACCTACCGCTCCTCAACTCGCTAAATTATTTATTCAACATGTGTATCGGGTACACACATGCCCTGAATGTGTAATCTCAGACCAAGGAATAAAATTTACTTCTAAATTTTGGAAATCTTTCCTTAATATAATTGGCACCAAACAATAGTTGAGCTCATCGAACAGCCCTGAGACAGATGGAGCGACTGAACAGGTCCAGTCTACTCTAGAACAATTTTTGCGATGTTATATCAATTTTGTTGTTGTTTATTCATTCAGTCGCTTCCGACTCTTCGTGACTTCATGGACCAGCCCACGCCAGAGCTTCCTGTCAGTCGTCGCCATCCCCAGCTCCCCCACGGTCGAGTCCATCACCTACAGAATATCATCCATCCATCTTGCCCTTGGTCGGCCCCTCTTCCTTTTCCCTTCCGCTTTCCCTAGCATCAGCATCTTCTCCAGGGTATCCTGTCTTCGCATTATGTGGCCAAAGTACTTCAGTTTTGCCTTTAATATCATTCCCTCAAGTGAGCAGTCTGGCTTTGTTTCCTGGAGTATGGACTGGTTTGATCTTCTTGCAGTCCAAGGCACTCTCAGAATTTTCCTCCAACACCACAGTTCAAAAGCATCTATCTTCCTTCGCTCAGCCTTCCTTATGGTCCAGCTCTCACAGCCATAGGTTACTACAGGGAATACCATTGCTTTAACTATGTGGACCTTTGTTGTCAGTGTGATGTCTCTGCTCTTAACTATTTTATCAAGATTTGCCATTGCTCTCCTCCCAAGAAGTAGGCGTCTTCTGATTTCCTGGCTGCAGTCAGCGTCTGCAGTAATCTTTGCGCCTAGAAATACAAAGTCTGTCACTGCCTCCACTTTTTCTCCATCTATTTGCCAGTTATCAATCAAGCTGGTTGCCATAATCTTGGTTTTTTTGAGGTTTAACTGCAACCCAGCTTTTGCACTTTCTTCTTTCACCTTCATCATAAGGCTCCTCAGCTCCTCCTCGCTTTCAGCCATCAAAGTGGTATCATCTGCATATCTGAGATTGTTAATGTTTCTTCCAGCAATTTTAACTCCAGCCTTGGATTCATCAAGCCCAGCACGTCGCATGATGTGTTCTGCGTACAGGTTGAATAGGTAGGGTGAGAGTATACAACCCTGCCGTACTCCTTTCCCAATCTTAAACCAGTCCGTTGTTTCGTGCTCTGTTGTTACTGTTGCTACTTGGTCGTTATACAGTGTCAGAGGGAGCGTGCGGAGATGGAGCGGCTTGCCTCTCTCCTAGGCACCAGTGATCCAAGTACTATGCAGTAAATAGACTCCAAACAGAAGTTATATCAAATATCTTATTTACTTTATATACATACGTATTTACAGATCACTTCCACAAGTAACAAATGATATACCATCAACGATACAGCTTTCACGAGGTAAAATGGGAATAAATGAAATACAGAATATCTCTGCTTATATAGTCAAACTGACCAATCACATTATAGGTCAATCTCGTTATTCACCACACCCAACCTAACTCTAAGCACCTGTTGAATGAGTCGCACATGACACATCATTCCTACAACAATGGCTGCTAATTGGGTGACTGTGCAGAATATTTCACCTTTTACCTAGAAATCAAGCCTCTCGGTATAATTTATATCTAGAAGTAAATTCCTGGGTTTATCATACCCCAACACCCCTTCAATTTACAATAGACATTACATTCAATTGTACAGAATAGAAGACATACACATTTGAGATATACACATCCTATGTCTATCTATGCTTAGAGGCTTTGTCATCACATCTGCTACATTATACTCAGATGGACAATATTGCAAAACAATACAATACAATACACTTCCAATTATTGACTGATCACATGATCACACGAAGGTTGGTCATCATCTCCAGTCACTGTTTTGACAAAATCTGTTGTCATCGGGGTTGAAACTTCTTTACACTGTTCCATATTGTTCTCTCTTAGCAGTGCTTCAATCTTCTTCTGCTGCTCTAGAACATAACCCCCATCAACCTTCTGAATACCCATGACTAGGTAATTCTTAATTTCTCCCAGATCTTTGACATCAAAGTGCTGTTTCAGATTTTCAGTAAACTCAATTACCCTGCTTTGATCTTTCGCTATAAGACAGAAATCGTCTACAAAAATCAAAAGCAAAATCTGTTCATCGTTTTCACATTGCTTTACATACAGACATGGGTCAGCTATACTACACTTGAATCCCATTCTTTGTAATTCCTTATCTAACCTAAGATTCTAGCAACGTGCCGACTGCTTGAGTCCATACAACGCTTTCTGCAACTTGTATACCCTTCCTGCAATCTTTGATTCATACCCTGGGGCTTCAATCATATAGATCTCTTCATTCAAATCAGCATGCAAATATGCTGTTGTGATATCATAATGCTGTACTACACAATTCCCAGCTGCTGCCATTGCTAAGGCAAACCTAAATGTCTCCCCTCTTAGCGTTGGTGCAAAAACCTCATCGTAAGTCTGATTCTTTATCTGGGAAAATCCTTGTGCAACCAACCTAGCCTTATACTGAATATCACCATTCACTAAGGTTTTCTTCTTATACACCCATCTACAGCCTACTGCTCTATGTCCCTCAGGCAGCCTAGTAGATTTGAAAACCTTATGAGAATTAATGGCTTTCATTTCTACATCCATAGCAGCTTTCCATCTACTCTGCTCGTGTTGTGGCAACTTCAATACATCCCTGTAATTACGAGGTTCATAATCAATAAAACACACTTTTACATCACCTGGTGTATAACGCTGAGGTGGTATGCCCTTGTTAACTCTCTCATATCTACGCAACACTGTAGCATCCTGCATCATTGGCACACTAGGAGTTGATTCCTCTTCCTTCTTAATCACATCAGTGGCCTTTCTCCGCTCTGAAAACTCAAAACTTCTCTGACTAGGAAGATATACCTCACTACTCCCGTGTAATCTCTGCCAATTGCTATGCTCACTAAAACTTGCTGATCTAGAAATAACAACTTTCCTGCCATCAGTGAACCTATATCCTTTGGTCCCTGGCTCATACCCCACAAACGTCATCTTCTGTGCTTTTGCCTGTCCTTTCCTACGTACCTCCTTATGCACGTGAACATAGGCAGTGCACCCAAACACCTTCAAATGAGCTAATGGTGGCTTCTTGCCATATAACATATAATATGGAGTTTGGTTTACAGATACACTCCATAACCTGTTAATTAAATAATTAGCAGTTAATATTGCCTCTCCCCAGTATCCTCTTGATAACCCTGAGTCAGCAATGAGTGAATCTTTCACTGTCTGCAATGCCAAATTCCTACGTTCAGCCACGCCATTCTCAGCTGAACTATGTGGGTTAGTTCTCCTATGCACAATGCCCCTTCTACGGAGCCATTGCAGAAAACTCCCACTCAGAAACTCTGTACCCCAGTCAGTTTGTAAACTACACACCTTTGTGCTATACCTACGTTCCACAAACTGCACCCAGTTCCTAAACTTTTCAAATGTTTGACTTTTAGCTTTCAATAGATAACAGAACCCAAATCTAGTGTAATCATCTACAATGACTAAAACATATTTAGCACCCCCTATTGAAGCTGGTAATGGACCAATTAAGTCAGCGTGAACTAATTCAAAACATTTATGTGACTTTCTATCACTGAATTTGCTCACAGGAAACATCTTTGACTTTGCAACCTTACAAGCTGTGCAATCCAAATACACTTGGCACTTTTTCAATTCCATTCCAGAACTTGTTTCTGACATCTTTTCAATCACTTTGAAACTCGGATGCCCAAGCCTTCTGTGCCACAGGTGCGCACATGAATCATGTGTTGGCTTATTAATTTTAGCTAAACCATGATGGCTGCTGCTTGTCCTGGCTTGTACAATTTCATAAAGACAGTTTTGCAAAATACCTTTGCCACAAACATTGTTATCCTTCATAACAATACATTCTTTATTACCAAACTGTACAGTATAACCCTGTTTATCCAATTGTGACACACTAATTATATTGTACTCCAGTTCAGGTACACACAACATTGATAATTCAATATTTAACCCTGGTACATATACAAATCCCTTACCAGTGACAGATGCAATGCTTCCATTAGCTAGAGTAACATGATCTCTATCAGCCTGCCTAAAACTCTTAAACATCTGTCTGTTATTCCCTATATGCTGACAAGCCCCACTGTCAAGTAAAAATGGTCCCTTTAAATTTTGTTCTACACTTGAACTAATTAAAGACAGCTGTGCAGCTTCTCCCGGTTTGGAAATTTTCAGCTTGGCCTTCGGCTTCCGTTTCTTATCACAATGTTTCAACAAATGCCTTTTCGACCCACAGTTAAAACATTTTCGTACATACAAAACGTTCTCAGAATATTCCTTAACAGAAACACTGTTCTGCTTAGCACTAATTACATTAGAACACTGCTGCCTTCTTTGCTCTTCTTCCAGTAATCTGCCAGATAAGTAATTTATGGTCAAATCTTCCTCAGATAACGACCCAAAGCTCATTGCCAAAGTATCCCACGTTTCATTTAGAGAACTGAGAATTATATACACTTTGTTAGCTTCTGTAAATGGCATATCTCTCTGAGCCAATTCCTGGAACAACCCTGTCATATAATGCAGGTGATCCCTTATGTTATCAGATACCCCTAATCTAGCGTGATAAAGTTTTCTTGTTAGTAAAACCTTACATAACGGTGAGCTTCTTAGATAAACATTCTTTAAAGCTTCCCAACACTTATAGGCTAACTGACAGTCTCTAACATAACACAACTGGCTATCTTCCAGAAATAAAATTATGCTTGCCAATGCTCTATCGTCCTTTAGAACAACTTCTTCATCTTCCAGGTCTGGTTCAGGGCAAAGTACACTCCTCCAAAGCCCTTCACGCCGAAGATACATTTCCATTTTATATGCCCATGATGAATAATTACTGTCATTCAGTCTTTCCAGAGGAAAACCTCCCCCGACTGCCGGCAACATCTTCGCTGTGCTCATCTGTCTTCAGCCCCTTCTGGGCAGACACCGATGATTAAAGACACAGAACTTATCAGAAAGTCCTCCAGCTGCAAAACAAGCGTAGGAGAAAAAAAACACACACACACAGGCACGGAACCTGTGAAAGCTCCAAATCACTCCAAATAGCCACACGACTCCTAGATAGGCTTCCAAAGCTTCCAGCTCACAGACTGCACACGATCCACCGATCCACAGCCAGTGCAAAGCCTTCCGTCGTCTATGGCGTCTCCGCCGCCTCTGGGCCCATAACCCTGTCAGAGCGAGCGCACGGAGATGGAGCGGCTTGCCTCTCTCCTAGGCACCAGTGATCCAAGTACTATGCAGTAAATAGACTCCAAACAGAAGTTATATCAAATATCCTATTTACTTTATATACATACGTATTTACAGATCACTTCCACAAGTAACAAATGATACACCATCAACGATATAGCTTTCACGAGGTAAAATGGGAATAAATGAAATACAGAATATCTCTGCTTATATAGTCAAACTGACCAATCACATTATAGGTCAATCTCGTTATTCACCACACCCAACCTAACTCTAAGCACCTGTTGAATGAGTCGCACATGACACATCATTCCTACAACAATGGCTGCTAATTGGGTGACTGTGCAGAATATTTCACATTTTACCTAGAAATCAAGCCTCTCTGTATAATTTATATCTAGAAGTAAATTCCTGGGTTTATCAAACCCCAACATACAGATTCCTCAGGAGGCAGACAAGATGACTTGGTATCCCCATACCACCAAGAACTTGCCACAATTTGTTATGATCCACACAGTCAAAGGCTTTAGAATAGTCAATAAAACAGAAATAGATGTTTTTCTGAAACTCCCTGGCTTTCTCCATTATCCAGCGGACATTGGCAATTTGGTCTCTAGTTCCTCTGCCTTTTCTAAACCCAGCTTGTACATCTGGCAATTCTTGCTCCATGAATTGCTGGAGTCTACCTTGCAAGATCTTGAGCATTACCTTACTGGCATGTGAAATAAGTGCCACTGTTCGATAGTTTGAACATTCTTTAGTGCTTCCCTTTTTTGGTATGGGGATATAAGTTGATTTTTTCCAATCCGATGGCCATTCTCTTGTTTTCCAAATTTGCTGGCATATGGCATGCATCACCTTGACAGCATCATCTTGCAAGATTTTAAACAGTTCAGCTGGGATACCATCGTCTCCTGCTGCCTTGTTATTAGCAATGCTTCTTAAGGCCCATTCAACCTCACTCTTCAGGATGTCTGGCTCTAACTCACTGACCACACCATCAAAGCTATCTCCAATATTATTATCCTTCCTATACAGATCTTCTGTATATTCTTACCACCTTTTCTTGATCTCTTCTGCTTCTGTTAGGTCCTTACCATCTTTGTTTTTGATCATACCCATTTTTGCCTGGAATTTACCTCCGATGTTTCTAATTTTCTGGAAGAGGTCTCTTGTCCTTCCTATTCTATTGTCTTCTTCCACTTCCGCACATTGCTTGTTTAAAAATAATTCCTTATCTCTTCTGGCTAACCTCTGGAATTTTGCATTTAATTGGGCATAACTCCCCCTATCACTGTTGCCTTTTGCTTTCCTTCTTTCTTGGGCTACTTTCACTGTCTCATCAGACAGCCATCTTGCCTTCTTGGTTTTCTTTCTCTTTGGGACGTTTTTTGTTACCGCCTCCTGAACAATGTTGCGAACTTCTGTCCATAGTTCTTCTGGGACCCTATCTACTAAATCTAGTCCCTTAAATCTATTCTTCACCTCCACTGCATATTCCTTAGGAATATTAGTGAGTTCATATCTAACTGATCTGTGGGTCTTCCCTATTCTCTTTAGTCTGATTCTAAATTTTGCAATAAGAAGTTCGTGATCTGAACTACAGTCAGCTCCAGGTCTTGTTTTTACCGACTGTATAGATGTCCGCCACCTTTGGCTGCAAAGGATGTAGTCAATCTGATTTCGGTGTCGACCATCTGGTGAAGTCCATGTATAAAGTCGTCTTTTAGGTTGTTGGAAGAGAGTGTTTGTTATGCACAGTGAGTTGTCTTGGCAAAATTCTATCAGCCTATGTCCTGCTTCATTTTGTTCTCCCAGACCATGGTTGCCTGTAATTCCAGGTGTCATTTGACTACCCACCTTAGCATTCCAGTCTCCTGTAATGAAAATACTATCTCTTTTTGGTGTATTATCCAGTAGGTGCTGCAGATCCTCATAGAACTGATTTACTTCTGCTTCTTCAGCATCTGTGGTTGGGGCATAGATTTGGATCACTGTGATGTTAAATGGCTTACCCTGAATTCGAATTGAGATCATTCTATCGTTTTTTGGATTGTATCCAAGCACTGCTTTAGCCACTTTATTATTAATTATGAAGGCTACTCCATTTCTTCTGTGGTCCTCTTGTCCACAGTAGTAGATCTGGTGGTCATCTGATGTGAAGTGACCCATTCCAGTCCATTTCAGTTCACTGACACCTAAAATGTCTATATTTAATCTTGACATCTCACCAATAACCACATCCAATTTGCCCTGGCTCATAGATCTTACATTCCAGGTTCCTATGGTGTGTTGATCTTTAGAACATCGGATTTGTCGTTCACCACCAGCACCGTCGGCCGCTAGCCGTCCTTTCGGCTTTGAGCTAGCTGCGTCATCACATCTGGGGCTAGTTGAACTTATCCTCTGTTCCTCCCCAGTAGCATTTTGACCATCTTCCGACCTGGGAGTCCCATCTTCCAATGGTATACCGACATATCTCTGGTTGTACTGATCCATTTAGTTTTCACGGCAAGAATACTGGGGTGGGTTGCCATTACCTTCCCCAGGGATCGTATTTATTCTGACCTCTCTGCCACGACCTTCCCGTCTTGGGTGTCCCTTCATGGTTTAGCTCATGGTTTCATTGAGGTGCTCAAGCTCCAGCACCACGACAAGGTAACGATCTCCTTTGCTGGAGTTATATCAATTACCAACAAGATAATTGGGTTGATTTGCTCCCTTTTGCTGAGTCTGTTTGATGAAAGGGTCTTGCTTTGTAGCCCTATTATGGAGCATATTGCTCCCCTTCACCTTACAATCTCCATTCTTCAGGAAACTTTACCATTCCATTTAAAGTTTTTCCTTGTGTGTCCCATAGGCTTGGAGATGGATTGGCTCCAAACTCATAATTCAGAGATTCACTGAAATTAAGGAACAATGCATTTAACTCCCAGAAATGCTAAAATCAGTAGCTGCAGGACATAAGTTCCGTCTACTGTTTCCTATCGATTACCAAGATTGTTTTACTTGCAAAATATTCTGATTTTGCTGACATTTTTGTAAAGGAAGTACACATGTTGTTCTTCCCCATATCACTTTTGTGACTGTGCTATCAACTTGATTCCAGAAGGTTAGATCCTACTAAAGAACAGTACCCTGTGACTGCTTAAGAGTTGGCTTGTTCAAAGGAATTTACTGATTACAATTTACAGGGGTTTATTTGATCCTCTCCATTCCCAGTTTCAGCCCATCTCATTTTCTCTATCTCTCTTAGAGAGGTTCATGATTTCAGACTTTTGAACTCTATGACTTACTTCCTCCCACTCATCTCTGAATTTTTGGAATGGCTACAACAAGTAAGGTTTTTGTTGTTGTTGTTGTTGTTGTTGTTGTTGTTATTATTATTATTATTATTATTATTATTATTATTATACTGAATCCAAAAAAGGCTTGCAATTTGAGTGGTATGAAAGAGGGTCATGAATATTTAACTACTTTTGACACACATGGAAAATGAGTGTAGCAAGATGTGTTTTGGCTTGGTTCACAGCCCCTTCAATCTTCATGAGATTTATGGATAAGATTCTGCATGACAGTTCAGGCTCTTTTATAGTTCTTTCTTTAGGTGACATTTTTATTTATTCTGAAAATCCAGCTACATTCATTAAACATGTAAGGATTGTCCTCTGCACAAGTTGTATGTTAAACTGGAGAGAAATACCTTTGATCCTCCTGTATTAGATTTGGTGGAATATCACATTTCATCTACTGGCATCCAGATGAGCTGGATTCTAAAGTAGAATGTATCCAATTGGAATGTATCCAATTCTGACACCCTTCAAGAAATGTCAGAGATCCAGTATTTTGGAGGTTTTGTAACTTTATTGGGATTTTGCTCCTAATTTTTGTAACTTGCACTACAATTTTTAACTCCCCCCTCCAAAAAAAACCCCCTAAGGAGTCCCATTAAAATGAAGTTTTCATGTACAGCGGACATTTGTGGCATTAAAATAAGAATTCACCTTTCAGCCCCTCCTTTGTCATTCAGACTCCATTTGTCCTTTGCTGTTCAAATGGATGCTTTTGGTTTTGCACTCAGAGATATTGTCCTCCAAGCAGCTGATGATTTCAGGCAAGTTCTTTTGCCTTGTTCCTTTTATTCAAGAGTTACGTTTTTTTAGCAAGGATCTCTTATGAGTAATTGATGTCTTTCAACTTTGGAGACACCTATTAGAAGGAGTAGCATACCCTATTCAAGTCTAGACTGATCACAAGAACCTGGAACATCTTCAGACTTTGCAGATACTCAGACAGCATCAACACATTCCAATGTTGTAAAAAAAAAATGTCAGCACTATTAGAAAATAGACCCAGTACCATTATAGTAAACGAACCAGTCACATAGACATGAAGAACAAAGAAATGGTTTGTGTACAAAACAAGAACAAATAAGAGATAAATTAAATCAGTATATCTGCAATTTTTCATTTTTACCTTATTAGACACATGTACTCCATGTAATGTGAATAACTTAGCCAATCACTATGTACCACAAGTTTGCTTGTATTGTACATCTGTTAAAGTTGATTAAAGATTCTGCTCAGTGTGACTGATCCTGTGGGTCTTTTCCAGGAATCATTGTTTTAAAAAGCTTCTAGGACTTGTTGGTACTCTTTGAGTAATTGAATCATTTTTCCCCCACAGCCCCTAGCTCTCAGAGAAGGACAAGCCGAACCCTGAACATTATATTCCTTATTATCTGTATCCTGCCACCATTTTAGAACCAGAAATATTTGTTCCTCAACACATTTGGGCACACAGTGGTCACACAGTGGTCACTTTGACCACTGACACTTTGGGAGCAGGAAGAAACCTTGCTATCTTTATGGTGGAAGTGCACAAACAAAAGCAAGGAGAATCATGTGCAGGTTTAAACTGGTAACCACTAGGGATACCATTTTGATTTTTCATTGTGCCACAATGGATGGATGTATGTCCCACTTTTTCTGAGGAAGCATTGAAACGTTGCCATAATAGTAAACCTGCAAAGTACTTTTTTTTTTGGGGGGGGGGGATAAAACTGCTCACGTTCTGCTTGGGGAGAGGGGATTTAGTGGTCCTGTGTCAGGGCAAATGTTAAAGCCCTCGTTATTGGATGCTCCTCTCCCTTCCCCTGATTCTATAGCTGGCATGTAAACGTTTCCATTTGCTCCTCTGGCAGAACTTGGAGAAAAGGATTCTGATTTGGATACACTGCCTGTCCAGACAATCAGATTCTCAGAGACCCTCTGTCTGGCACTTCTTTTGTGGACAAAAAGGAAACTTTTCTCTCTCCTGATTCTGTGGTTTCAGAAGATGAGGGTGATGTTTTTATTCAGAGAATGGCTTCAACCAGAATGGAAGGGGAGATCCACTAGGGAATGGGGAGCTTTAGGTTAATCTGTACATTATTAAGTGTATTATTAGGTACAGAACCTGAGCATGTTAAAACAGCATAGTTTACAATCAATGAATGAATTCTAAATGATGAGTCGAAGCCTAACAGAGGCTTTCTATTACCAATACCACTTTGATCTCTGGTTACCAGGAAGTAGCTTGTTTTATATATATGCAGCTTCTTTACTGAAGATTCTCAAAAGATGGTCCAGATACAAATAGAAACTGGGGGAAAAATTGTGAGAAAAGTTCAATTTCTTTTTCATCCGTTCCTTTCCTGTTTCCGCAAATGAAATAATTGTGGATTATTAATGCCAAGTCAGACTTCTACTGAAATCTGTCTCTAAAGTACTCTGGCAGTGTGCTTTGACTGATAAGTTATCAGAGTGATAGGCTATTATTTACATATGTGGTAGTGCCAAACTACTGTACGATGTATCAGTGTGTCGCTTTATCTTGATGCACCATTAGTAGCTTTGGACAAAATTGATACATGAGTCACTGTTTAAATTGTAATTCATCAGGCAAGTACTGTTTTATATTTAGGGTTTCTGCATCATATCATTTTTTTTACTATATTGAACTGTGGAGACAGAATTTAAAACATGTTTTCTGCGCAGAGTTACTGTCCATGCAGCTCAAATTTCTACAAAATGCATTCACATCTTCTTTGAATGGCTGTGTCATATATATACTCTAGGAGTATATATATATATGACTAATTATTATTATTATTAATTAATTATTGATTATTAATATAATTATAATTTAATTATATATATATAATTATATACAGTATAATACATATTATGATATTAATAATTAAAATATTAGAGTCTTTTTTTAAAAAGTGCTATTTTCCAACTCACTACACAAAAGCCCTGTAGAAAAGGAAGATCTTAATTACTTCCTAAAGGATTTATTTATAGAAATTACCAATCTGTAACTCTGGGTGGCTTACAAAATACAACAACAACAGTAATAATACTAAAGATTAAAACATAGAATTAAATAATCAGAAAAGAATATCTGGAAAAATCAACAACCACTCAAAAAATCAAGAACCATTCAAAAGACTAAAAACAAGGGGTACATTAAGACTAAAAAAGATTAAACCAAGGGGTACATCATCCACTCTGACTCAGGGCCTTGGACATCATCTAAGGATTTAGGGCTCATCTAAATAGGGCCAGGATGGAAACTGTGCAAATTTCAGTTGGAATGGTGTTCTGGAGGTTAAAAGGGTGGCCAGCCTAATCCCAGAGGATATACTTTATTGACTATGAGAGCTACTCCATTTCTTCTAAGGGATTCTTGCCCACAGTAGTATATATAATGGTCTCCTGAATTAAATTCGCCCATTCCTGTCCATTTTAGTTCGCTGATTCCCAAGATGTCGATGTTCAATCTTGTCATCTCATGTTTGACCACATCCAGCTTACCTTGATTCATAGTTCTTACATTCCAGGTTCCTATGCAATATTGTTCTTTACAGCATCGGACTTTCCTTCCACTTCCAGACACATCCACAACTGAGCGTCCTTTCGGCTTTGGCCCAGCCGTTTCACACTTTCTGGAGCTACTCGGAATTGCCCTCCGCTCTTCCCCAGTAGCATTTTGGACACCTTCCGACCTGAGGGGCTCATCTTCCGGCGTCATATCTTTTAGCCTTTTGATACTGTCCATGGGTTTTCTTGGCAAGGATACTGGAGTGGTTTGCCATTTCCTCCTCCAGTGGACCACGTTTTGTCAGAACTCTCCATCATGACCTGTTCTTCTTGACCTGACTTCATTGAGTTACGCAAGCCCCTTCGCCACGACAAGGCAGTGATCCATGAAGGGGAGTTGATTCATAACAGCACTTAATTGTGGCAGGTAGGAAAGTATCATCTCACTGAGAGCAGATACAGCTCTGTAGCAAAGCAGATTTATTCTGCACCCTCTTCAGTGCCAAGTAATTTTAGGTTTTCTCAGATCTTTAGGAAGGATCTGACTAAGACCTTGAGAAATCCAGACTCAGCCCTATTTAGAGCAGACTCATTGAAGTCATAGATTTGATTTAATATTGATTGTTTTATCCAAGAAGAACTGTGTCTAGGTTTATTTTTAACCATGTAATATAAACCTAAATTAAAGTTGCCCCAGAGGAACAGTATTAATATTCAACTTTTATTGGCCAATAAATTGTTTTGATTAAACTGACCTTTTATTTCTGCGTTCAGTCCTGTTTCTTCTTTCCCTTTTAGATTATTTACAGAAAACAAGATTAAAAATCAGAAGTTTATTTACTTCCTCAATATTATTTAAAATGTTCAATGATGATTCAAACATACACTGTAAGATTAAACTTGATGGTATGTTAAATCAATATAAAGATAGTGTCCATGCTCTAGGATTAGGATTCATTGGCTCAGTAGTGCTGTGCCAGGCCACCCCTAACAATTCACGCTGCTTCTTAATGTGGCAATGCATTTCCTTTATTAAGAAGTTGCTGCCTAGAAATTAAATATGTTATTTGGTTCCATTGTAAAGAACTGTGTTTAATATGATAATGTCTATATGCCCTTTAAAATATTGATAGCAACTCAACACTATTTGATGCTGCCACGTTTCATGTGAAAAATATACATTTTTTATTTGTAAGCTGCCCAGAGTCACTTTTATAGTGAGATGGGAGGTGTATAAATTTAATAATAAATAAATAAAAATAAAATAAATAAATTTGTGATGAAGTCCAACGTCATTCATATACCAACAGAAGTTTCTGATGGCACAACAATGAGCAATACCATTTTAAAACAATTAATTTCCATCACTGAGGAATCAGAGCAGTTAGGTGAGTAATGCTTTTCATATACCAGTACTTAAGTATTTATATAAAGAATCAACAGATGGGTGTTGGACATTTTGATATATTTTACTGGATTTTATTTTATTAGCTTTAGAGGCTGCCCAACTCCCAGTGTCTCTGGGTGGCTTGTATCTCCAAAAGTAGGAACTAATAAAATGAAAGAAAAGAAGTCACATACTGTACATCTGAAACAAACCATCCAGTAAATCAAAAGAAAAGTAACAGAGGCTCAGCAGCCATTTAGCAGCCATTTAAACCCCAAGCCTGGGAGCATAGCCAGGTTCTCAGACTTGTGGAACAGCTGTAAGGTGGGATCCATACGAATCTCTGGGGGATGCTATTCCAAAGGGTAGGTACCACAACAGAAAAGGCATGGTTCCTAAGTCCTGGCAAATGACACTGCACCAGAGAGAGACGGAGGAGGAGGGGAAGGGGGAGAGAGAAGCTATTACTTCCCAATTTGAAATAACTTTCTATATATCAAAAGTGTATCTTAATAGCACTACCTTTTCCTTGGAAGACTGAAGTCTGTCATGGGGGGTTCGGGCTCGGAGTCAGAGTCAGACGATGAGGACCGGTGGCCAGCCTCTGACGTAGAGATGGAGGGTGAGCAGACAGCTCTAGATAAACGGCTGCCTGAGCAGTCAGAGGAGGCGGGGCTGGTCAGCGAGTAGCAGGCACAGGTGCCGCTGATTAGTGAGCATGAAGACTCAGAGCTGCCTCCTCCTCCCAGTGCTTGAGAAAGGAGAGAGAAAAGGAGAGAGGAACAGCGGAGGTTGGCGAGGCTACAGGTGAGAAAGTAGCCCCGCCCTCCTAGAGCAGCTGTACCCGGGTCTGCCTCTATAAAAAGGGAGCTGCAAGCCCAGACCGTTCATTGGAGACAACCATCTTCTTACTGGACTCCATGTGCCTGGATTCCTGATTGGAAAACCTCATGTCCTGACTCTTGACTCTTGGACTCACTTGACTAATCATGTTTTGAATGTGAAACTCCCTTAAGGCAAGCTCATGGGACTTTGGGGCTTGTTTTTGTAGAGTGTGTGCATTTGCGCTAACACTCCCTGGCCACCTGTTCATTACCTCACAAGTTTACCTCACAAGTTTCTCAGAAAAGTTTTACAACTGCCTCCCTGGTGTATTGTGTGTGATTGGGCTGGGACAGGACAAAGTCTAGTTAAATAAATACACCAGCAAGAACAGCACAGCAGCACAGTTGTCTCCCGCAGAGGTTTAATTTGGAGACAAAGAAAGATGAAATGCACTGCCATGGTGAGAGATCCCCTAGTCTCACTTGAGCCCCTCAAGTTAGAAGGCATCCTCAAGTTAGAGGAAGACACAACATGGTTTCTTTAGTAAAAATTTAAACCCATACTTGTTTCTCCCATCCCTCATTTTTTGAATGAAGGCTATGGAAGTAGAAATTTGTTGATTGAAAAAGACCAGAATAAAGCACTGGGCAGTGTATAAATTAATGAGGTGCTATGTACATCTCATGTCTTTTTTTGTTATGCTTGGCTCTTTACACTAACACTGTGGCAACCCACATCAATTAGAATTCTAAGATGCTCTGTGCTAACAATTCCAAATTTAACTTAGAGCGGGGTGCTTTGATATGAGCTTTTCTCCCTGGGGTGGATATCAGTGAAAAAAAAATAGATGCCAAGCATTAAGGAGATCAGACACAAGTATCTCAGGGTTTTCTGCACTTCAGAAAGGCTCATCTCCTGTTGAGTCACTTTTTAATCGCTTTTAAGACTTGTTCTATGCAGATACACTTTTAAATGGTGTACAAAATCATTTATTACTTTGGTTGACTTTCATTTTCTTCCTTTTAATTGTGAGTGAAATATCTGTAGCTTGAATCATGTCAACTGGATTTCTATTTTCTCAGTGGAAACGTTTCGCTCCTTATCCAAGGAGCTGAAATATGATTTTTGGCCTTTTTTGGACTTATTTATTCAACTCTTTCTTAGGCTTTCTGAGAAAAGTCCTTTAAACATGGTGTTCCCAGTGTGGAGGGTATCAAAATATTTTTTGATATACTGTTCAAATTCTATTATTCTTTCAGTAGAAACATTCAGAATGGTAAAAAGATGAGTCATTTCTCTTGGACAACAAATCTTTTATCTCCTTAAACACTGGCCAAGTAAGAAACAGGACACTGATGGTGAGTTATGTTGAATGCAGCTCCAATATTGGTATAGAGGTTCACTCTGTGAAGTGCAAAGAGTTTCAAGAGTTTTTCAGTATGCTATGCTTTATATTCCCTCTTCATGGATCATTACTTTGTAATGATAAAGAGACTTGTATATTCCGGTGATGCTGGTAGCTACACCACAGAGAGTACACACTTCCAGAAGGGCCAGCAATAATTGAAGAGGGATCAGGCTCAATACAATTCATTGGGCAAGGAAGTGGCAATCTACTCCATTATTCTGCCAAGAAAACCAAATGGATATTTACAACCAGGACAATGTCTGTATACAAAGATTAGCCCCTGTAGTTGGAAGGTATCCAATCTAGGGAAGAACAGAGGGCAAATGCATTGGCGATCACTCGTAGCCGAGTAAGATTGTCTTCCAAAGGTAAAATTTTAACGGTGGATCCGTAAGTGGCTATAAAGGCCAATTCTGGATCCGCACAACCTCCCACAATGAGGGCATAGTAACACTGCTCATGTTTATGATAGGACTGGATTAAAGCCAAAGAATGTCCAGGTGATGAGTCCTCAAAGGCAAAAGCAAAGTGTGATGTTGCAAAGAAATATATGTACCATTGGTATGTGGAATGTCAGACCCATGAGTCAGTGCAAACTTGATGTTGTCAAAGCAGAATTGTCAAGAGTGAACATGGACATTCTCATAATCAGCAACTGAAATGGACTGGAATGGGTCACTTCACTTCAGAAGGACACCAGACAGATCTACTGTGGACAAGAAAATCACAGAAGAAATGAAATAGTTACCATTGTTAAGAAAAGAGTGCTAAAAGCTGCATTCAGATACAACCCACAAAATAATAGGATTATGTCAATTTGAATTCAAGGCAAGCTTTTCAACGTTACTGTGATGCAAATATATGCTCCAGCTACAGATGCAGAAGAAGCTGATACTGAACAACTTGCAGCACTTTGTCAATCTGAAACAAACAAACAAACAAACAAACAAACAATAATCAGCATTTGCAATAGTTGGAAAATTCAGCCTTGGTACCTGAAATGAAGCAGGTGCCATGGAAAATAAACTTTATTGTTTCATGGTGTATTCAGTGATAACTTTCTTATATGTTGCCATCTTAACTGGAAGTCTCTCTTTTTCTATACTTATTTCCTTCTTACTCAAAAGATGGGTTTGCCAAAAGATGAAAAAAGCTTTTAAAATTTGATAAAATTTGATAAAAGTTTATCAAATTTGATAATATTCTATTCCTTACCCAGTCTACCATGGTAGAGATGGGCGGGGATAAATTCAAAAATAATAAAAATTCAACTGGAATTGACTTTTCTGTAATTTAGAACTACAAGGATAGCAGTGAACAGATCTGCTTCATTTTCTGAGGGCAAACATACCAAGCTCTCTGAATTTCTCCTCTTATAGGAGAAACGTTTTACATGTTTCATATTAACAATGTCTCTCTATTTATTGCAGTGTAGCAGAGTCTATTTTTATAAATATTTTATCAGAGGTTTTATTAATTGATAAATTGTGATTTTATACTATAAATATATGAAAATGTTGCCAGCTGTCAAGTGTTATGTTGACTGTGGGTTAGTAGGTCTGGGCAGACCATTTAGTGAGGTCCTCTGCTTGCAAAGTCCACCTTCTGGGTTCATCAAAAACCCAAAGCTTTCTTAGTTGTTCTGGTGGAAGTCTGTTCTGGGGTTCATCTCTAGAAGATGTTGTAAGGGCCTTAATACGGCATTGTTGTTACAGTGACCATACATCCTTTATTATAAAGTGACAATATGGTCACTGTCATTATCATGTCTTTGAGCCGCTGCAACTGCTATTCCTTGTGGGAGAAAATCACCTTGAACGGTGTAACACTTGTGTCACACTTCCGCAAAGTCTGGCCACCCGAGCAGACTTACAGCCTTTGCTTGACTTATGGCATTTTCTTTTGATTCCACTTAGTGAAGTGTGTTGCCAGCATATATATTTTTAGTATATTCACTTTTTAATGAATGTAACATTAAACTAGTTGTGTTTATGATTACATTAAATTGGTGAAACAGAACGTGGACTTCTGCTTGCTAATTTTCATGTCATGAGACCTTTCAAAGGTGCCACATGTCAATGCCATCATTAAGCACCACATCAAATTCTGATATCTAGACAGTCACTTATAAAAAAAGAGACCAAGTATAAAGATATTAGCAGGTCAAGTGATCACAGCTGAGGGAAACAGAACTTAAACCAAATATATCATTCCGTATCATTCTTATAATCCCTCTGTTCCTGAACTTTTAATAATACATTCATAACTGAACACTGCCAATAGCAATGCAATTTTTCAGGGTCTCTACTGATGCTTCTTAGAAAGAAGACTGAATGAAGCATGAAAAGAAGGGAGCATAGTGGTGGTAAATGAACAATGTAATTGAAAGCCTCTGTAACAAAGCATCTTTTATTTTCTTATATTAAAACAAGTTTGGGAACGATTCCATGTCTTATGCTCATTTTTTTAAAAGTACACTAAAAAATTCCATTGTATGATTCTTTTACCATTAACTTTTATTTGCAAACATTAGCAGTAGGGAGTGTGAAAGGTAAATCTTTTCACAGTTTTATTATACTGAAGATTCAACTTATTTTTATTCACTATTGATCCAAATTAAGGAAATTATTTTGTAGAGCTAGGAACTATTATCTGAATCTCTATAACGTCTGTCTTCCTTTTTGTTTGTTTTCTTTTACGAACATTAGAATACCAGTCATCTTTAATATGATAATATGAAGTCATACAGTTCTGAAGTACATAAATGAAGTAAATCCATAGATAAATCCTCATTCACCCTCACCTCATACAATTTGTCATATTTGAAATGGAATAATAATAATAATAATAATAATAATAATAATAATTTCTTCTTTTCTTTGTGGACACAAACACACACCCCTTCTTTGTCAAACTGCCATTCTCGAGCCACGTCTTCCTTGACGCTTCCCACCAAAACACTTCCCCAAGCTGGATAAGAAGAGGGAAACTCCAGGGTAAAAGACTAAGAATAGATCACAATAGAATAATAGGAGCATGAGCCATAAAGAAACCTTCCAATAACCTGATCAGATTTGCTGTAAGCCAGTTGGAGCCACCTGGTAACCTAATCAAATTCACCGTAAGCCGATCAGGTCAGGAAACCGAGGGAACAAAGGTGGAGAGGCAACACCTTAACTTAAGTAAAGGAAAAGGGGCTTCCCTGTAGAATAACAATAATCTAAACCCTATAGGCCAGGGGTCGGCAAACTTTTTATGCCGGGAGCCATTTTGACATGCTCGTGCACATTTTGAAATGCTCGAGAGCCAGGGGGCGGGGTTTGCGGGCGGGGGCCAATCACGTGGAAGGGGGTGGGGTTTGCGGGCGGGGGCCAATCACACGGCTTATTGGGGCGGGTGGGAGGGCAAATCTGTTTGGGAGGGTCGGGGGTCCTCCTCGGCAAGCCCGGCCTCCAGAGCGCGGCATGTCTGGCCGGGTGGAGCGGGTGTGGGGGAGCCGCACAGGCGTCGAGGGGGGCGGGCCCGGCAGCGGAGGCCCAGGCCGCCCGCCCACCCGCTTGCCTGCCTGCTTGCCTCCCTCCGTGAGGCCCCCCGCTGCCTTCCCGGGATCCAAGCCGGAGAGAAAGGGCAGCAGCGGGGCCGCGCTACTGCCACTCGGCGCGGGCAGGGCTGCCGCTTCCGCCCGCCCACGTCGAGCCAAGGAAATGATGGGGGCGGGAAACGAGGCAGGCGGCGACGACAAGCGGCGCGCTTCAGGGGAGCCGCCGCCGCCGGGTGGGTCCCCTCAGGGTGGGCGGAGGCAGGCGGGCAGCCGCTCCTCCTTCTCTCCCACCGGCAGAGGAGGAAGAGGCCCGGGCCACCCGCCCACCCCGCCCGCTCGCTTACCTGCCTGCTTGCCTCCCTCCGCGAGGCCCCCCGCTGCCTTCCCGGGATTGCCTTCCACGCGATCGGCCCGTGAGGACTGGCCAGGGAAGGTGCGCAGGCGGAGCTCCCGTCCCACTGCACCCCAGCCGGAGCGTCCGAGTGCCAACAGGCAGCTCCGCCCGCGCGCCTTCCACGCGATCGGCCCGTGAGGACCGGCCAGTGAAGGTGCGTGGGCGGAGCTCCCGTCCCGCTGCACCCCAGCCGGAGCATCCGAGGGCCAGACAGGCAGCTCCGCCCGCGTGCCTTCCACGCAATCGGCCCGTGAGGACCGGCCAGGGAAGGCGCGCGGGAAGAGCTCCCATCCCGCTGCACCCCAGCCGGAGCATCCGAGTGCCAGGCAGGAAGCTCCACCCGCGCGCCTTCCATGCGATCGGCCCGTGAGGACCGGCCAGGGAAGGCGCGCGGGCGGAGCTCCCGTCCCGCTGCACCCCAGCCAGAGCGTCCGAGTGCCAGACAGGCAGCTCCGCCCATGCGCCTTCCACGCGATCGGCCCGTGAGGACCGGCCAGGGAAGGCACGCGGGCGGAGCTCCCATCCCGCTGCACCCCAGCCAGAGTGTCCGAGTGCCAGACAGGCAGCTCCGCCCGTGCGCCTTCCACGCGATCGGCCCATGAGGACCAGCCAGGGAAGGCGTGCGGGCGGAGCTCCCATCCCGCTGCACCCCATCCGGAGCGTCCGAGTGCCAGGCAGGCAGCTCCGCCCGCACGCCTTCCCTGGCTGGTCCTCGTGGGCCACCAGCGATGCTCCTGTCCCACTGCACCTCTCCAGCTCGTCGGCCACCCGCTGCAGCGTGCGGCTGGGGGGCAGCGCCGCGTCCCCCAGCCGGTGCTGCAGGTAGTCGCCCAGCAGCTGCGCTGTCTCCTCTCGCAGCGCTCCCAGAATGGCGACGCTCTCCTGCCTGCCTGGCGAGCACTTCGGGGGGGCGGCGCCGGCGGCCGTTGCAACGCGGGCGGAGGAAGAGGCGGCGGCGACCAACCAACTTCCCCACCCGCCGACCTCAAAGAAGCGCTGCCCAACCCTGGAAGGCTCCCGAGGGCGGGAGGAGGAAGAATCAATCGCCCTCCTCCAGCGCCGGCCATCAGAGTTTGGGGGCGGGATCCAATTGCATGGAAGGGGCGGGGGTGAGTTCAGCTGTGGAAGAGCCACACTCAAGGGGCCAAAGAGCCGCATCTGGCTCGTGAGCCACAATTTCCAACCCTTGCTATAGGCAAAAGCCACAGCCCAGCAGAGAGCTTAATTGACTAAAAGAACCTGAAACCGCAAAACAATAGGGGGCGTGACCACAGGAATGCATCTAATCTTTGTTCAATTAACGCTCTCGCAGAATTCTTAGAAAGCACCCTCTAGGAAGCCAGTTAAGTGCAATCTAGCTAAACATTGCCTTTTGCGCTCTTTTTCTAACTCAAAACCCACATCTCTATATAAGGGGGTGGTGGTGGGAATACAAGTGTGGCCACCTCCAACCAGCATACTCTGTACTTGCTCTTGGACAATAAAGCAATCACCTCAGTTCAAGAAACTGCCTGCGTTTCTTCATTCCTGGCTCGGAACAGACCCTGGTAAGATTTCCTTCCAACAGGACCAGAAGAGCAGGCTCCACTATAGCATTTCTACCCCTTAGGAGTGTCCTCTGCAGGTATCTGTAGAATCATGTTGAGTCAGATATTTCTCTCCTTCTCTGGAACAGCATCTCCCCAGAGATTAGAGAGAGCACTTTACCCAGTAAGGAAGTGTGTGAAGAAGACAAATCAATGGACTGGGAGATTCACCCAGTAAATTAAATAGCTTACTGCTGTTTAAAATGTCTGTTAGTTTATGTACAGTAATTTATGTGTCTGTATGCTGTTCCCTAATGATATAAATAGAGCTCCAAAAATTCAACAGCAGAGGTAGGATTTTTTAAAATTATTATTATTGGATGTCCTAGAAAGGAAGGAAATCACTCTTTAGAGTCCTGCTACTAGTGGAAAATTTGGCAGCAGGGATCCTGTTTGGGCAATATCTGTGGGAATCAGCTCTCAAACCCTGGACCAGCTTCTGTGTCACCTCTGGGTCCAGGCAATGTAAAACTCAGAGCAGCATTTTTAGTTTAATAACCTAACAAAGCACTAAGGATTTCTTTGAGGCTTTAGTTGCATATCGTCTTATCTGTTCTCCTTAGTAAAACAAAGTTCCATTTTTCTTTGACTAAAAAAGAGATTTACAAATAAGGAGCAAGGCCAGCAATGCACAAACAAATGAATAAGCAAATAGGTTTTCAAAGAAAGAAGTGAAATACTCCCTTTCATAACTGTTCACTTGAATCACTCAATAGGTCTGGAAAGAATTGAGCATTTTTGCTTTTTCTCTATTACTTGGGAAATTAGATGTCATTCATTTTCTGTTCCTGGTTCAGAGGTGAGAAAACCGATGTGGACAGTGTCTTTGGAGCAGGTAGGTAAAATTACATGCTTTGAAGATTACAAGAGAAACCGGTTTGGATTGTGTACCACTTGCTTTGTGACACAAATGGAGCAGCATGCTGCTATTTTCTGGGCTTGTTACAATTTCCCATCAAGAAATTCAGGTGCCAAATGTGCAAGAACAAAGAAAACATTTTAGGCTTTGGAAAAGGTCCTGGAGTTTGACATGCCTGCCCTTTAAAATGCAATGCTCAGTAAAGTGTGTGCAAGACAGGCAATAATAGGCTTTGCTTTTTGTCTTCTGTTCCACCTGGTTGGTGATTTATTGGTCAGTGCCGAGCTGAAGATTAGAATGCCAAACTCTTTGCTTCTGTTACTAAGTCTGTCCTTGTTTTGCTAGCTAAGCTTGGGCCAGGCATCAATATTCACCCCTGTGTTTCTCTGTTTCTGAATCAAAATCTATAAAAGAACTGTTGCAATTTGATGTGGGAGAACTTTCTGTTTGGGAGATTAGGTAACATTTTATTTATTTCTTGATTCTATATTTGCCTTTTCCTCCAGAGCCCTCGTGTCAGTGAACATGGGAACTGCATTGTTTTATCACTGAGTAACTCTTACATTGGTATGGGCAGACGAGCATCAATCCAGTCTGTTGCTATGGCATGCATTTTTCTCATTAGTCCATTCTGTTAAATGTTCTGTGATTTTGTTTTAAGCAAAGGAACAATTATTGTCATACACCATTTCTAGAATATATACATTTTGTATGCATTTTCCCCAAACATATACAGTATCTCTCTCTTTTTCTATACAGACACACACACATACACAAACATGTACAAAATATAGTTTTTTTTAATCTGCAAGGATATTTTGATCAGTGGTAATTGAGTTGTATGCCCATTTGTATGCCCATTCAAGCCACAAGCAATTCCATTTGAATTCCATTTGAAAAGAAATCTATGCCTTGAATTGTTTTTCTTTTTTACAAGCTGACTGTCAATTCTCAGAGTCAAGTATTCAGTTAAGCACAATACAAAACTGAGAATGCTCTGCATCTTTAGGTTTAATCATACCAAATATAATCAATGGATTCTCATCTATGGGAAATTTTTCATTTCATTGTCCACATTATTCAAGAATTTCTCCCATATTTTGGCCTCTCTATAGGCAACAATGATAATATTTATACAACTGGTGTGTGTGTGTGTGTGTGTGTGTGTGTGTGAGAGAGAGAGAGAGAGAGAGAGAATGAGAGAGAGAGAGAGAGAGAGAGAGAGAGAGAGAGAGAGAGAGATTATCCTAAATGTTTTTTAACAGTATCAGTTGAAGGATTAGCTGCCTTGATTCAGTACAGGAACATTTCTCAAAGGGAGCATCTGCCATCTCAACAGAGAACTATGAAGAACCTGAAGAAGTCAAACTTTGAAACCATTCATCAAATGTCCTAGAAGTTCTTGTATCCTTCATAGGTGAAGGAACAAGAACTAGAAAGTCAGGGAAGTTAATCTCCCTTAAGGAACCTTTCAACAGTATTAAGTAACTTTTGCAACATCTCCATATTTCATGTTCTTATCAGCTAATTATGAATTTTGTGGAATTTCTTAATTGTGGTTTATATATTGGTGAAAACTCCTGAGAATACCATGGGCAGCCAAGAAACAAACAAATGGAACATCAAACAAATCAACCCAGAGTTCTCACTCTTGGCACAAATGACAAGGCTCAAATTATCATATTTTGGACACATTATGTGAAGACCCAGCTCTCTGGAGAAGGCTCTAATGTGGATAAACTCAGTTAGAGTAGCAATGGGTATACCTTTGGAAGACGTGAAGGACCACATTAGGAACAGATCACCATGGAGAAAAATCTATCTATGTGGTTGCTAAGAGTTGACATTGACTTGATGACACATAATCAATCAGTGCTTTAAACACACACACACACACACAGAGACATACAGACACACACACACAAACACACACACAGAGAGGTATATATTGAGTTTTCCACAACAGTTGCAGTATAGGATGGCCACATATCATTATAATTGTCAATATATAATATATGTCTATGGCCCCAGTTACTCAGTGGATTGAAGAACTGATGTTACTTGCAACTTATGAACAAGTTTTATACACAACATAGTTATAAGGATTTTTTTTAAAGAAAAACAGTGCATGAACAAAACCAAAGCATTATTCAAATTTGAGGAGGCTTTTCGTGCAGTGGATGATGTTCACTGGAGCTGGAATTTTAGCTGAGTGAACTACAGACCCTTGGGTTGTTGCATGTTAAGGCTGTGTCAACAGCAGCACAGCAATGAATCATTCTGGGTGTGTGGCAAGCTTGTGCTTTGAGGACAGCAAAATTTAGGGTGACATAATTTTCTGCTGGCTCTGGGAAGGGAACATGGCAAAGCAACTGTATGGATGTGTTCTAGGATGCATTCAGAACAAGAAAAAAAGCAAGAGAGGAAGAAATAAAACTCCAAAAGTCATTTTCAGTCCTGTGGTTTTACTGCTTTTGATTATATGAGGTGCTTTTCCACCTCTGCAATGGTCTTCTGAGAGATACAGCAGTATGCAGTTCTGCAAACATCTTTATTCAGGTGTTACTTAGCCCTCTGAAAGGCAGCACAAAAATGCCACAGAATAAAATGCTTTTACCTTTTTTTCTATCTTGCCTGGAGAGATTTATATTCCATCAAATGAAGTCCTTTTTTCCATCAACTAAAGGTATTGCCCATTTGTTGAGTCAGTATTAAAAGCAGATTTAGGACTTTAATGTTTATATTTTCTCCTGCTATTATTATGAACAAAGAGGTGCCCTAGAAGTTTTCTGAATGGTTATAGGCAGCTCAGAAAGAAACTAACTTATCAAGAGTATTTCTACAAGTGACTTTATATATATACATAGTAGTCCCTTATATAGGATAATATGCTAAGATGTTGGGACTTTCTCTCTCTCTCTCTCTCTCCTCCCTTCTTGATTTGTAATTGTCATTTGCAAGAAACAAAACTGGGTCTTCAAGACTGAAAACTCTTTAACAACATTTATCTCTTTTCTGTGCCTCTGGCATTTTGTAAATCTTCAAACGGTTGTATGCAATGCAACTATTTAATTATTTGAATTATTTATAGAATGAATTTGCTGATTGAAACTTTAACATAGAGTCCATGTAGTTCGCATGGTTATTTGATCAATATCACAAGGTTTAAGCTAAGAGATTTGGAATGCTTTGAAAAGCAAGCGTTTGTTTCCCATAGCCAGGGGAACTGATCAAAGGAAAGAATTGAAGGCATTTAAAGCCTACTAGCAAAGACACCTAGATAAAATTCTTTTGGATTCAGAAATCAGTTGAGTATAGAGTGTTAGCAGAATATCTCAATAAGCCTACTGAATCCAGTCAGTTGAATTTAGCAAAACTTGGTAGGGAGGTAAAAGAGCTTTTAAATAGTGTCCCATGATAGTACAGAACAAGAAACTTAAGAGCAACACACACAGTAAACCCCAAAAGCTCAGAAATTAATACACAATACTGACTAAAGTGAACTAAAGCTGAAAAATGTAAAAGGAATCCATGTAATATTAATATAAAACTAGCTAAATCATTCAACATATTACTAAGTCTAGAACGTAAAAAACATACTGCATCATCTTCTCAGTTTTACAGTATAAAGATATTTCAAAAGTTGATGGGGAATGCATCTCTTGAATCCACTCTTTGATATCAGGACTGTAAATTTTGTTCCACCTATGTAGGACCATTCTCTTTGCTGAATTCCAGGCTCAGTAGAGTTAGAGTTCTTCATAAAATGTCAAATTCAATACGATGAATTTTATTTCCTATGATTTTCCCCAAAGTTAAATTAACATATGTAAGAGGCATGGATGGACATGACCAAGTCATATCAGTCAGACAGCCCTTAAATATCTTGCACCGCCAACACTGCTGTTGCTATTCCAAGACAGGGAATCTGTTGGAAGTTGAAGCATTCAGTGTGTGTGCATGACAATACATGAGAGTGGGAATCTCACCTGAGCAATGATTAGTGAAGCAGGTTTTTTTTACCTGCCTAAGCTTTCCCAGCTTGCCTACTCTCCTACAACCTCTCAGTACTGTCTTCTCCAGGTTGGCCTCCTTGCTAAAATAAAAAAGTTGGCCATTTGGGGAGCATGAGTGCTTGGCATGTCACATCAAAACCAAACACAACCCATAAATGGACAGAAGTTGGACATTTCTTTTATACACTAACCTAAAGTTAACCCAGGGTATATATTCATATACTTTCATACAATTGAATTATTAAGTGTTAAGTGAATTTACTTGATAATAAAAAAATAAAATTAAACATATACACTATGGCACCCTCAACACAAGACACTGAATGGTAGAACATTCTTTCAAGTACAGAAGTGAGATGTTCAGACCATTATATATTTGATAGAGTTTTATGTTGTCAGTTTTTTGGTAAACCAGATCAAGAGCTTTGATGGATATCTAGATTTTCACTTACAGTCTACTATTCAAAGTTCCTCATCAGTGAAATTCAAGATACAGTTTTTAAGCTTCTGTCACAAAGAACGTGCTCACACAGCACACTGGGCCATAAACTAGACAACCAAAATTCTGCCCATATAATTATGCAAAGTCAGTCCATGACTTGTGATGCAATGTGTCATGAAAGCCCAAAATATTGGTTTAAGTGAATAAACAGATAATGTGTTGTATGTACAAAGATATTCCTAGCTATCCAGCATAAAAGAGCATAACCTATTCAGCACACATATTCAAAATTCATGCAAAACAGATGCTCTAGGGGAACTGGGAGATGAAGGAATGAAAATTTTCATTCCAGCTAGATATCTTAGCTGCATAACAATTCCAAAATTTAGGAGGGCCTTATCCTTGGCTAGATTCAATGCCCTTCCAACAGCTGTTATTGAAGGGAGATATCGAAATATCCCTTTTGATCAAAGACTGTGCCCATGTGGCAGAGGAGTAATTGAAACAATGGATCATGTCATTTTATATTGGGGAGTCTTTGGTGCTCTCTGAGCCTTGTTGTTTTCATGCAGACGTTTCATTGCCAGGCTAAGTAACATCTTCAGTGCAAAAAGGGAGTGGAACTTGCTGTCTGTTTATATACCCTGGCTTGTCCTGCCTGTGTTGGTGGGGGTCTTGTACTCTCCTTGGTAGTTCCTTGATTGGGCTGTTGTGTGCTGTTTGGGTGATTGACTGAGTTAATAGTTCCTTGATTAAGGTCTATTGTGTTGTTTGATTGCTCCTCTGCTGCTAATCTTGCTGTTAATCTAGTTGTATGCTGGTCTATGACCGAAATAAAAATTGACTATCTGAAAATTTTCATTGGTGAGTGGGTGGCCTTAGAAATTGAAATTTGGTCAGAGAAAAAACATAAAAACTTTTCTGAAAGACTGGAAACCTTTTATGGACTTTTTGCTGAAAGAAGAAAGAAATGAATTGATGATGTATGGACTTGAAGATTAAGAAAGATGTTGGCTGAAGAGACTTGTATAATTTAAGAGAGAGGAGGGACAATAAGATTGTAATTATCTGTTGAAAAGAAGGTTGGTAGTCATTCATATATTTCTTAACTTTAGACTTGTTCTTTCTTTTTCTTTTCTTACACTTTTAAATTTCTTCTCTTTTGATTTCTTTCCTTTTTTCTTTTGATTTGTCTTTTATTGTATGAAAAAATTCTTAATAAATATAAATAAAAAATAAAATGTAATTGTAATTAATCAATAAATAAAATGGGAAGAATGCAATTAGTAGAATTTTCTGACTAGTTTACTTGGCAAGATTCGATAAATGAAAACCTGGGAAATGAAGAACAGAGGAACACCTTTGTTAACCTTGGTGCGGATGCTCCTATTTTAGCTTTGCTGCTGTCTAAATATCTTGACTCAGAACTGTGACACAGCCCTCAAAATGTAAATGAAAAACCTGTGAAACATGGAGTGTGAATTCTGGGTGTATCAAATTAAATAATTCATGTGAAAATATTTTGTATTTGAATCGTATGAGCTTAAGAATTGTATATCTAAAATTATACGAGTGCCCACATATGAAGCTAGTGTCAGGCTGGTGGCATGGCATTGCAGCAGGCCATATTTGTTTGGCTTGAAAGTTTTATGCCTTGAACAGCATTTGGAAGCTTCAGCTGTAGCAGAATAGAGTAGTGCAGGCAGTTAATGGTGCCAGTTATTTGGCGCATGTGACACCACTGCTCCGCAAGTTTCATTTGCTACCAGTTTGCTTCCAGGTGCCATTCAAGGTGCTGGTAGTCACCTATAAAGCCCTACATGAACCTACATGGGCTTGGTTACTTATGAGTCTGACTCATCCCAGTTGTCTCTACCCATCCTATCTGATTCGGCAAGAGAGGCATGCTGCAGGTACTGTCAGCCAAGGAATGTTGGTTGGGAGGGCCCTGAAGAGCAGCCTTTTCTGCGGGGGCACATGCCCTCTGGAACATCATTCCACCTGAGATTAGGTTGGCTCCCACCCTGCTGGCCTTCCATAATGCTTTGAAGATGTGGTTCTGTGCCCAAGCCTGGCCTCCAAGTGTGGGATGGAGCCAGATTCTTGGCTATGTTGAGGTTTATTTCTCCAGCAGCTGTGTATTTTATTTCTTGTTTTATTTTATATATATCATCATCCACCTCCTCTACATGGATGACATCAAGCTGTATGCTGAGTGAACAAGACATCAACTCATTGATCCACCGGACACAGATCTACAGTGAGGACATTGGGATGTCATTCGGACTAGAGAAGTGTGGCCACATGGTAGTAAAGTAACCGCCCAGAGTCCCCTTGTGGGGGGAGATGGGCGGTGATATAAATTGAACAATATAAATAAATAAATAAATAAATAAATAAATAAATAAATAGTAAACAGAGGGAAGGTAGTTAAGACTGATGGGGTGGAACTACCAGCAGGCCACATAGCAGACATACAGACCAGCTACAAGTACCTTGGTATCCCATAGTCACATGGGAACCACGATGAGGAGGCAAGGAAGACAGCAACATCCAAGTACCACCAAAGGATAAGACAGGTCCTGAAGAGCCAGCTCAATGGGAAGAACAAGATGCATGCCGTTAACATGTATGCCCTGCCAGTCATCAGATACCCTATAGTGAGTATAGTGTATAGAGTATAGTGTGTAGAGTATAGTATAGTGAGCTGGCCAAAGGAGGACATGGAGGCTGCTGATGTGAAGACCTGGAAGCTCCTCACAATGTACGGTAGCTTCCACCCCAAGTCCAACTCTGTCCCATTCCAACTATGACTCGACACAGAAAGCGATGGATAACAATCCTTTTATTTATCAGCAATATATACAATAAAAATCATTCTGACTGATAGCTCACTTGCATGCAGTCATGGCACTAGGCAGCGATGGCATGACACGGGAAGGCAGTCCACGTGGTGGCAAGGTGAGGTCCGGGAGGGAGACCGGCACGGTCTCAAGGCAGGGCTTGGAAGCGGGAACCAGCTCCACAACAAGACGAGGCACGGAAAGGCAGTCCAGCATGACAGCAAGGCAAGATTTGAACGTGGAATCCGGCGTGGCAGCAAGGCAAAGGTCGGAAGTGGGCTCCAGCACAGCAACAAGGCAAGACACAGGAGGGAAATCTGGTGCGGCAGCAAGGCAAGGCTCCAAGGCAGGGTCCGGCACAGTCACTAGGCAACGCACAGAAGCGAGAACCGGCACGGAGACAGGGTGAGGCTTGCAAGTGGGACCTGGCACGGCAGCAAGGCAAGGCTCGGGGTCTCAGCTTTCTTTGACGGGAGCAGGAGTCTGTGTTGGCCTGTGTGAACAGTTGTCTCCGGCAATGTGGTCTGGTTTCTGGCGCCTTTTAGGACTTCGATTTTCCCGCCGTTTATCTGAAAGGCCCAATCGCGTCTCTCACTGCTCAGCCCGACTCTCTACCCTCCTTTCTCATGCACTGATAGGTGGCGGTGAATCTGCCCCCTGGCTTTCTCCAATCGGCGGCTTAGAATCTTGCTACCTAAAGCTCTGTGCTGCCCCATCCCCTTGTTCAATTTTCATGCCTTCCCAAACCTTTCCTGCCTTTTCAACTGTCAGCTCCCCCTCCTCCACCTCGGACTCAGCCTCCATCCTGACAGACACCCAGAGACTGTATACCAGCTGGAAAGAGGGCGGGCGGGGTCTCGTGAGTGTCAAAACCACTGTCCTGGATGAGACAGAAGCAGGGGTCTACCACACTAGACAGGACTCAAGGTGCAGACTGTGCAGAGAGGCCTCAGAGACAGTCCAACACATAGTGGCAAGGTGTAAGATGCAGGCAGGAACACCATACACTGAACGGCACAACCAAGTATCTGGCATTGTGCACAGGAACATTTGCACAGCGTATGGGATAGACCCTCCAAAGTCCAGATGGGAGATTCCACAGAAGGTCATGGAGAATGACAGGGCTAAGATCCTGTGGGACTTCCAAATCCAGACAGACAGGCTGGTACTGGCCAATCAACCAGACATTGTGGTAGTAGACAAGGACCAGAAGACGGTGATAATGATAGATGTAATGGTGCCAAGTGACAGGAACATCACGAAGGAGTATGAGAAGCTGGAGAAGTACTAGCACCTGAAGGAGGAACTAGAGAGGATGTGGAAAGTGAAGGCCAAAGTGGTCCCAGTGGTGGTAGGAGCACTCAGGTCTGTGACTCCTAAGCTGGAAAGTAGCTCCAACAGATCCCAGGAGCAAGATCAGAGCTCTCTGTCCAGAAGAGTGCAATGCTAGGAACAGCTAAGATACTGCGCAGAACCCTCAAACTCCCAGGCCTCTGGTAGAGGACCCGAGGTTGAGGAAGACACATACCACCCATAGGGGTGAGAAGGGAATTTTTTTATACATACAGTATACATTCATACATACATAATAAATTATTGTATACTAATATTGTGAGCTGCCCAGAGTCATGTACTGACTGTATATGATGGGTGCTCATATACATTGAAATATACAAACAAACAAATCAGGCAGCTTGCCATCTTTATTGAAGTCAGGACACACAGACATTGCATTAACATGTTATTAAAAAATAAAAGCAAAGGAAAACATGATGAGATGGCAGAGATTCTCATAGAGCTGTAACTGACTGGACCTCTGTGCTGTGCTTCTGAATGTCCCTTTAGAGCAGAATCATTCCATTAACCTAAGGCTTGGTTTGATGATGTAGGTTCACTGTTAATAACACTGCTGAATTAAAAGGCTGTTTAATACATACACAATGAATGCATGATAATATCAGTTGCAGATGCTTGCCATGTGAGAGAAACATCTGGCTTATTGTGTTTCCTGCTGTTAGGCAGTTGGATGCCACACTGGTGAGTCTTCTATGTATACAAAGAATGCTGGTTTTGCTGTAGCAGAAGGATTCCCAATTCTACTCTTCCCCAAACTCATCTTGTTACATGAAGGTTAGCCAGAAGGACATTCACCACACCACTGAGTAATATTTTATCCTGCAAATTTCCAACTTTTGGAAGCCTAGGTGAAGGCCATCTCCAGCAAAAGTTCATGCTTAATTCATAGCTGCCAGTAGCCCAGCAATGCAGCTTCCTTACTCCTTCCCTCTTATATGATTCCTCTGTGATGGTGGCATGTCTCGTTTATAATAATGGCACATGCCATCTATAGGCACAAAGTACTTGGACTAACACATTATTGGTCTATTTAGCATCAGTATTTTTTATATTGACTGGCAATATCTGTCTAGTATTTTTCAGCCCTACCTGGAAAAGCTGAGGATTCAACTTGATACCTTATAATTTTCAGGTAACAGAAGCAGCAGTAGAAAGCTAGGAGAGAAATTAAAATTCTATACCTGGACAAGTTTTAATAGTATCCACTGCCTATTCCCTTTCTTGGAAAATTATAGGCAGAATCCATGTTTTCCCTTACTTCCTTTGTCCATTTTTATTTCAGGATAGATACCTTGTATACTTAACAATTGATTTCATTCATGATAAGTTGAAGGAGAAAAGACCTAGAAATAAAGAATCAGGAGTTAATGTGGACATAAAGAAGAGAAAGGTAACCAGTAGTGCTACTGCCAAGCTACTCTTGATTTGGATCTAGGAATAAGCATTTAAGCCTCAGCAGGTGACAGCATCTAGCCAACCATGGCTGATCCTAAAGAAAAGGATAAGCAGGGTTGAACAGGTAAGCACTTGGATGAAGATTATCAGGAGATACCAGGAATGTAGATGAACCGGGGAGCCATGAAAAAGTAGTGGTTAACCATTTCTAAACTGTTGTCAAGAAAACTATGTAAAAATATTCATGAACTTTCTCTGGGAGTTGAACAAAGCTCCAGGGAATCTTTAACATTATTAAAGAATTGAGCAGAATCCAATCCAGTAGAGTTCCCAGTGGCAAAGGCTAAGGAAAGAAATAACTCACCTCTTTCTATGTAATTTCCAAAGTCCTTTTTCATGTTGCACCTAAGATATTTCTAAACACTTTTTGGGAGAGAAAGGGGAAAAAAAGAGGAAAGAATGAAATAGCAAACTGTTGTTACATTAGTAGATGGGTAAAATGTTGGCAGCGCTGTTTGTTAATACAGAACTGAATTATTGTTCGCTCACGAGCACTCAGATTTTAAATCTAGGAGTTTCTCAAAGAGCATTTTAATAGACTTTGAGACGGGGCTGGTATTGTGAGAATGTCCTGCACAGTGTGTTTCCCGTCAGTTTTGCTTGCAAGCATAAAAATCTCGAAGTAGCAGCAAGAATCTGTGAAATCAATGATAATCTACATGTTATTTTCTGGGAACTTTCTCCCTGCTTTGGCATAAAACCAATAATTTCTACACTAGCCGTACAAAAGGAACTCAAATGACGGGAGACAATTAAGGCATTTTATTCTCTGGGTCCAACCCATTCTCCCCATCTTTTTTGAATGCCACTGATGAAGAAGATTGCCACCTCTGAAAAACTAAGCCACAATAAATCAGTTTGTCTGCTTCCAGATAGAAGCGTGTGCATGTGTGTTTCATGGAGATATACATAGAAACAAAAAAATTACATAAAAAAATTCAGGATGGCAGCCACAGTGGTGAGATTGAAGCTCTGTTTTTTTTATGGACATTGCACATAAAAAATGGGCAGAGCTGCAATTGCATCATTGTGGCCACCATCTTGCCACACCTTGTGGATACCTGCTGTATCTGTGTAATTGGTTTCACTTTTGAACTGCTCTTACTGTTAAGTAAAATTTATTTATTTATTTATTTATTTATTATTTCAATTTATTCCCCGCCCATCTCCCTTGCAAGGGACTCATTCAGTTGGATGTTGTTTTCCTGTAAATGAAACCCATTACTTTGTGTCTTGCTGTCTGAAATAGAGAATGCATCTGGATCTTCTTCTGTGGACACCCTTTTAAGAATTTGAAGGGTGATATATAATCCTTCCTTGGCTGTCCTTTTTCAAGACTCAACATATTTGGCTCTTCCAGTCTGTCCCACAGGATCTATTTTCCTGTCCCCCAATCTTCTTTGATGGCATTCTCAGTGAAAATGCTCATCTCAGAACCTATTCCAATTTCTTGGAATCGTTCTAGAGAATGGTGCCCTAGAACTGGACACAATTTTCAAGGTGGGGGTCTGTTCGGAGCAGAAGGAAATAGAACATTACTTGCTATGATTTCAAAATAATACTTTTGTTGATACACTTTAAAATTGTGTTTGCATGTGCAGCTGCCACCACACAGCTGGCTCATATTCCTCTCCTCTCCTCTCCTCTCCTCTCCTCTCCTCTCCTCTCCTCTCCTCTCCTCTCCTCTCCTCTCCTCTCCTCTCCTCTCCTCTCCTCTCGTTACCAGGCTAAATATCCCTTATCTTATCTATGCATCTGAACCGATTTTCCTAAGTGAAGAACTTTGCATTTATCTCTGCTAAATTTAATTCTCTTACTTTCACTCCATGTTGCTGCACTACACTAGGCACTTGAAAGATTATCAAAGATTACAATGATCCTTCTTCAAAAAGTCTGCTAGTTCAGAGACTGGATTAGCATGGATAGTGCAATCAAAACTTCAGTAATAAGATAAGTCACACAATTTTTGTTTTATTTTTCCAATTAAGGGTAACATTTTCAAAGTGCTTTTTTTTTTCCTCAGAATAGGCCTGAGAAGACATTTTACAGCCTCAGGTGAGGGACAAAATTGCACCATCCCCTTTCCCTATAATATATGGTCAATATATACACAATCAAAATTTGCAATTGAATATTATTTCTACTTCCAATGGAACAACATACTTGAAGCAATAGGCTAATGCAGGGGATGTAAAGCAGGCAGTGTCATACATACACCACTGATCCTCCATCATCTCTCTGTGTTAAATCCTTAGCAAGTGTTATGGCTGCCTAATGGTAAAATCAAACTTTCCATGGAAAAGTGCCCTTCTCCATCAAAAACTAATACTAATTGGGGTTCTTCCCATTCTGGAAAGCCTTCTCCCCACCCACTACAACCACATACTGTGCCTATTCCTGGGATGCTTTGATGAATGTAATCTGTCCCCGCATGGATGGGCCACAGGACTACTACTGTTCTTGCATCATTACACTGAAAATCCAGGACAGGTAAGCCACCACTGATATCTGAGCACAACTACAATAGATCCTCTGGCACAAAATACATTTTCCTCAATCTAGCTCAGATTATTATGCCCAACCTCTGTTTAGATCAGTGTTTCTCAGCCTTGGCAACTTTAAGATGTGTGGACTTCAACTTCCAGAATTCCCCAGCCAGGGAATTCTGGGAATTGAAGTCCATACATCTTAAAGTTGCTAAGGTTGAGAAACACTGGTTTAGATCCTAAACACAGATCCAGTCTAACACATGACTGAGATAATTAATATATGTAATATTTACTTAATATAAACATGGATATCTGCAAGAACAGAAAACCCAGGGAATAGGGCTGTTTTATGGCAACACTGAGATATTGTGCATTTTGTTACAGGTTAGGGTGGTCTTCAAGGGCAGTCCCATGTAAAATGAATTACAGTAGTCCAAAATACAGCATTTAATTCCATCTAAGATGTTAACCCAGGACCCGCCCAGGGTCCCTCCTTGTGGGGGAGATGGGTGGGATATAAATGTAATAAATAAATAAATAAATAAATAAAAATGCTAACAAGCAGATATCTGAATTATGTAATGGATGTATATTTAAGCACAAAAGGTGAAGAAAAGGCAATTCTATGTCAGAAGCAAGGAACAGTAACCATAGAGCAAGTACGTCTGACTGTCCCTGCTTGCTCACCATTCACTGTGGAGTCCTTGGTACTCTCTGAGCCATGTTGTTTTCTTGCAGACATTTCATTGCCAGGCTAGGCAACATCTTCAGTGCGCCCCCCCATCTCCCATCTTATTTCCCCATACCCGACACCACCGAGATCTACTCCCCCATCCTATCCACCCCACAAGTCTCTCCATCCCCCATCCTTGAACCTCCCCTCTCGAACTAAAGAGAACCCCCCTCCAAACAGCATACATACAAAATGCACCCAACTAAGGGGCAAAGTAAAAACCCAACAGGTGCTATAGCACTAGCTCTCAGCACCTATAGGTCATCACCCACCCCCACTGATATCCCAACAACCCAACAACCTCAAGCGCCCCCCTGCCTGGTCACTCTCACCCACCAGCAGGTATCCACTTCACCAACCCCCCCAGCTCTCACCCAGGGGAGAGGATCAACCACACACACTACAATCCCCATCCACCACCCCACAGCCCCTGGATCATCCCTAGGTAGCTTCACGGAGCAAGATCACAAGCTCTGCATACGCGCACAGAGCTCTGCATTTGCACACAAAGCAGTCCAGGAATAGCTTCCTAAAAGATTTCTACAGTATGCCTGTGAAAACTAAGACAAGAGCACAAAATCCCTGAAATGGGTTCTAGTATATTTCATAATCAGTCCAATTTATGTTATATGTTTTGTAGTTATGTGTTATGCTAATATTACTTTTCTTTTCTTTCACTCTTGTTTCAATAATGCCTCAAGTTGTGGCTTTTTCTTTTTTACATCCAGATGGGGATGGATAAAGCCCATGAAATGTGACGTCACTGCTGAAGGCAAAACATTTGTATTTCTGTCCAGCATCCATTCTCTGTATATTTTGGTGTCTTTCCCTAATTGTTGTATATATACTTGGTAAAAGGAAAACAGGTGAGCAGGTGGGAGGAAAGCATGAATCAGTACCAAAGACATAAAGAATCTCATTAATGCCTATTCCCCAGCAATTCAATTCCCTATTAATTCCTTTGGCATTAATCCAGCACACCTTACATTAATGAATCTTCTTTATTATGTCCTTCTCTTTTTCCCTGGATAACCAAGAAAGGAGAAAATAATATGTACACATCTAAAGTAAGAGTGGATTGAGAGAATAAACTGGAGGCATTTGCCTGGCTTTGGGCAATTTTAGTGATGTGCCAAACTCCATCTTTTTTTCTCTTTTTCAAACTCTAAACTAGGAGGCCATTGTGTTATCTGCAGGTATGTATGGGTGGGAGACTTATTTCCCCCTCCCTTTTTGAAAATATTAGAAAAAGAAACATCTATTCATGTCTGGAGCTGAAATCTGAGAAATTCAAAATGGGTGAAAAGAAACAATTCTTCACTTAGCTCACACTTCACTTATGGAATTGTGCTACCATCTTGGATGACTTCAAAAGAGGGTTGGAGGAATCACTGAAATTCCATATCAGGTTTATAGCTCCTATTATAACTACTGCAAAAGCTTCTAATGTCATAGGCAAAATGTCATTCAGGTTGCTGGGGAACATTAGCAGGAAAGTGCTGTTTCATGTGGCATTTTTGAGGTTCCTCTATGTATTGAGTTAGTCATTGTGGGAAGAAAATTCTATCTGAGATAGGGCCAGCATAGACCAATGTTACTGGCCATTGCTCATCTACATGAGGCCAATGATATCTAAAACAGCTGGGCAGGTACCTGTATGGGAAACTTTGGCCTATATTTACTATGACACAGAGTGTTCTTAATAGTGTTCTGGAGATAAAAAATGTACAGGAGTTTAGCTCTTTCATAAAGGCCGTTTGTGAAACATCTAGCTTAGTGAGAAAGCCCTGGTTTTTCTGAATTATATTTAAGCCAAGCTGCTGTGGCTCTCTGAAACGCAAAGGTTAGAAATAGTGGTATGAATTAGATGTACTATATTTTTCTTTCTCTGTTGTTAATTTCATTCTTCCCTGTGATTCATTAAGTTTACTTTAATCCATTGCATTTATCCTATGTTTATTTGAACTTATTTTTATGATTTGTATATTTCTTCCTTCATAAAGCTATGTATTTTGATAAATTAATCTTAATTTCAGACATTGTGAGTTTATTATGGAAAAGTAACACACACATTAAATTGAAACCAACCAATGAATATTTAAGATAGAAGTAAGGCCCTTCCAAAACCAACAGAGCCTACTTCTGAATGCAAGACTATAAATATACTTCTCTTCAGATGCTAATGTTCATTTAATGAAGAGGCCATGAAAGTATGTCCAAATGTACAGTACATCTTGGTTTTTCTTTCACAGAAATTCCAAACAAAGTTAAGAGGCAAAGATTACAGGTGCATCTCAAGAGCTGCTCATAAGTTTTGCCAATATCAGCATGTGCCAATGTGCTGTTTCTTCCAATCGTTAAGTCATTCATATGAATGGCTCATTTTCAGACAACAAAGCATGCAGAGGCAGAAGCAAGAGAAGAATAGAAAATGAACACTTCAAAGGGTCATTGAAAATCACCATAGTCCTATTCCTTGGTCTCTAAAAATGTAACTTGAATCAGAATTACTGGTTTTGTTTTTCTGTTTAGAAGAGATGGGTTTTTTTTCCATACTCTGAAGGGTAACACGCCGAGACACAATATCATCCGCAGTCATTTTGCCTTGCTTCTGTTTGGGAGACTTTCCATAGCAACTGACCTTAACAGCTAGGGAGATATTCAGTGCATTGAGGAGAACAGCTTGGTATTTAATATATCTAGACATCCATACAGCAATGAGAAAACCCTTGAAAGTGAGAGTTTTCCACTCTTTCCAACTTAGTAAATACTTACAAGGTAGAATTGATGTTAGCAGGGCAGAATTCTAATGGTGATGCTTGCTTTTTCCAGAATATATACGGGCGAGCTACATTTGAGTCCAGCTGTGCCAAGTGGAGCTGTATTATAAAAACATCTTTATGTACCTATAGTTAAAGCATTTCCTAACACCAAATTATATATTTCTATCACAAAATTCTTCAAAGGCAATATGTCATGATTATGATTATGATTGATAAAGAACTTTTTACAGTTGCAAGGTTATGCAGAAAATGTAGGTATTCGCTCTACATTAGAATGTAGAAAGTTTAGATACTTTGTACACATTCTTGTAAATACATTAAGCATGATATATAAATACAAAATAATAAGAAGTTGCAGTTGACAGAATTATAGTTAGAGGTATGTGCATGGAAAATATGTATAATGCAGCAGATCTTTGGAGAAAAAGATGGGAACTGGGGCCTTCTGGAGGGTAAGATTAAAAAATGAAGAGAATTCAAAACCTTTCTGCTCTGTGCTGGTTAATTGGAAATCTTTTCTATCTGGTCCATGTCTACCATGGAATGTGGGCTCTGGCCTGGTTCAATGCCTACTCTTGAGTTATAGTCAATGTGGCATTATAAACATGAAAAAGGGAAACCAGTTCATTATTTTTTCCCATAAACACAAAGATATTTTTGCTCTCTAACTTCAAATAACACGATACATCTATTTTTGTGAATATGAATTCAAATCGATCAGATCGGTAGCTTTCAGTCTACTGTACAAATTTCCATTTGATTTTGCAGTTTTCCAAAAGTCACTGCATATTTCTTGATTTCAAAATGGTTGAAAGTTCATTTAAAATGCACATTTTTAGGAAAATGTGTGTTCAGTTTTCCAAGTTTATCTAGAGTTGACTGCATAGTCAGAAGTAACACTTGGGGTGGGGTGGGGGATATAGCATCCATTACAAGCCATGAAGGTGTCATGTGGGTCATGACATAATTATGCAAATTTCACAAATTCTGTAATTTGCATCAATGATAGAGAGACTTGCTCCCTTCTGTCCTTGTACATGCCTATGGGAGACCACTTAAAATTCAGGCAGCTTTTGCCTGTTAAGTTTATTTTCGAAAAGGGAGAGAACAGTTTTATATTCACTGCAGCATGAGCTTTCCAATTTTGGACTCCATTTAAATTCTGGTATTCTTAATGCATCTCGGGATTGTGGATATTGTTCTTGGCCTTCCCTCCCCCCCCCCCCCATTCCTCAAAACCCTGGGTCCAAAAAGAAAATAAAATGTTCTAATCATAACTGTTCTAATGTAATAACCTGGAACTCTGTTTTGGCTCATTAGACTTTAATCTCAAGCAAATTACTATGAATCTCCCCAAAGCAGATATTATAAACATTTTAGTGCTTGTTTTCATGAATCACTAAATCTGATTTATTGCCTCTACAATTTAGTTTACAAATGTGGGGCATTTTTGCAACTTCCAGCATGGAAGGGTATTTACACTGATATACCAAATACACTTGGAGATCTTGTGTAAAGGTTGAATATTTCATGTGAGTGGAAACTAAGTTTAATTACAATCACAGGTGGTTTATTTCGAAGAGATTTCATGCCAGTTTGGTTCCACTTTCTCCTTCTTTAGATTTCATTGTGGTGGAAAACTTTTTTTTCATTAGGGTGTCCTGACCTTCTGCTATCTATCCTCATTAAGTGACTCCTGCTGTTCTTCTATAACACTTGCCACTATGTCCACTGTATGGTTATCATATTTAGATGCAAGGATAAGAGGAGAGATATGGTAGGAAGAAGAATTAAAGAATGGTAGAAAAAGCCTTTTAATAGTGCTTTCCAGAACACCATATTTAACATCTGAGTAAATTCTTAGAATGAAAACAGTATATAGTTTATTACTATTGCTGTTGCTGTTGTTGGAACAGGTACTTAGTTGAACATTTCTCTCTTCCCACCTGTTCCCAATCACACATAGGCCCTGTTATTGAGATATGCAACTATAACCAACTGGCACATACAGTATAACTATTCACTATGGTCCTATAAACAGGTGTAATGCTAGGATCCATGGATGTTTGGGGGGGTGTCAAAAAAAGTCAAATACCCACAACTGTGCAATCAAAGCCCCATCACTTGGTATGTGCATGCCATGCTACACATACAAAAGTGGTAGGGCTTTGATTATGCAGTTTCAGCTACCAACTTGGAAGGAGTATCCTTTACATAGAAGTGTAGTAAGAGTGTGCTCACATTGAGCTTTAGTTAACTCTGGTGGAGGAAGGGATAAATCCAGTTTTGAGCCCAGTTTCAATGCCCACTGATCCTGATGGGCCAGATGATGTCAGTGGGCAGGTATTTAAGGAGAGAAAATACATTTTTTTCCAATTCTATCATCATAACATTTTTGACCCCCACTGCAGTCACCCCTGCTCTCTTCTATTTAATAAAATAGATTGACTCTTTCCACACTTCCTTGTCAGCCTGAATAAAATGCTGCTGCTGCTGTTGTAAGAAATCTATTCATTAATGCTAAAGAGACTCTTAAAGCAGGAGCACCTTCCTTTGAGGTTTACACAGAAGCCTGGAAAAGGCCGTTCCTTTCATGAATGGCCAAGAGGTTTGTGTTCACACAAGAACTGAAGCACTTCTTTCAAATCATGTTCAAAGGATCACAGCCCTAGTATATATCAGGCTTCAATCTTAGTTCTCCAGACACTTATTCAAGGGTAGGCTTCCACAGTAGAAGACTCTTGGACATGACTTGGCTAGATTAGAATAATTACTGAAGTCAAGAATGAAGCCACACATGGAAAGACAATGTCTATAGGTCTGTGCTCCAGAGAGGAAACTCTGGGTTTTTTCTACCTGCACTTACAAGTAACTTGGTGGCCTTGGATGGCTCATACTTAGAATACAGAAGTTCCAGCATGCAAAAGGTATGTGTGTAAACAGGGGCGTCTGGGGTGTGTGTGTGTCAAAAAGTCAAGATGGTGATTGCAACTATGTGATTGAAGCCCTGCACCTTGTGTGTGTGTGCAGTGCGCGTGCAAAGGGGATGAGACTTTGATTGCATGATGACAGCTGCCATTTTACTTTTTGGAAAACTCTCCTTTCCCCTGACGCCCCTGTTTGTAAATACTGAGTACTGGTTTTGAACAACTGCTGATTTGGTTTTTGATTGTGGTGGTGCTTTGCAAATGGAATATTTCTCACTCTATTCTTATTTTTTTTCCCTATTTCTATTTTTTCCTTTATTTTCTTTTCTGCACCTTCTACTCTTTCTTTTTATTCTATTTTTTTCAGTTTGTATTAGTTTTTACTGTTGTAATTATAATCTTTAATAAAATTGCTATATGGAAAAGAAACATTATTCAGTGTTTACTATCAATATATTGAGATTTCTTTCACTTGCAACTGCTGTTAGAAGGCGCTAGAGATGATAGAGATAGAGATAGAGATAGAGATAGAGATAGAGATAGAGATGATAGAGATAGAGATGATAGAGATAGAGATGATAGAGATAGAGATAGAGATAGAGATGATAGAGATAGAGATAGAGATAGAGATAGAGATAGAGATAGATGATAGAGATGGAGATGGAGAGAGAGATGATAGAGATGGAGAGAGAGAGAGAGAGAGAGAGAGAGAGAATGAGAGAGAGAGAGAGAGAGAGAGAGAGAGAGAGAGAGAGAGAGAGAGATGAGAGTCAGTTTGGTGTAATGGTTAAGGCACTGGCCAAGAAACCGGGAGACCATGAGTTCTAGTCCCACTTTAGGCACAAAGCCAGCTGGGTAACCTTGAGCCAGTCACTCTCATTCAGTCCTAAAGAGGCAATGGCGAACCACTTCTCAAAACCTTGCCAAGAAAACTTAAGGGATTTGGCAGTCACCAGGAGTCAACACTAACTTGAAGGCACCAAAAAAAAAGTGTTTGTGTGTGTGTGTGTGTGTATACAGGCACTAAGCACCAGATCCTTAGAAGCAGGGATGTACCACACTAGACAGGACCTGAGGTGCAGACTGTACAGAGAGACCTCAGAGACAGTCCAACACATAGTGGCAGGGTATAAGATGCAGGCAGGAACAGCATACACTGAACGGCACAACCAAGTAGCTGGCATTGTGTACAGGAACATCTGCACAGTGTATGGGCTAGACCCTCCCAAGTCCAGATGGGAAATTCCACAGAAGGTCATGGAAAATAACAGGGCTAAGATCCTGTGAGACTTCCAGATCCAGACAGACAGGCAGCTACTGGCCAGTCAACCAGACATTGTTGTAGTAGACAAGGAGCAGAAGACGGCAGCAGTGATAGATGTAATGGTGCCAAGTGACAGCAACATCAGGAAGAAGGAGTATGAGAAGCTGGAGAAGTACCATTAAGAGGAACTAGAGAGGATGTGCAGAGTGAAGGCTAAAGTGGTCCCAGTGGTAGTAGGAGCACTCAGGTCTGTGACTCCTAAGCTGGGAGAGTGGCTCCAACAGATCGCAGGAGCAACATCAGAGCTCTCTGTCCAGAAGAGTGCAATGCTAGGAACAGCTAAGATACTGCGCAGAACCCTCAAACTCCCAGGCCTCTGGTAGAGGACCCAAAGTTGAGGAAGACATACCACCCACAGGAGTGAGAAAGGATTTTTTATTATTATTATTCCTGTGCTCTATAGGCATATCATTGCCAATATTTCTTACCATTCACTGGGTTGAAACACCCTGCAATACACACTGCTGAAATCCCTCCAGTGCTGTAAGTGACAATGTGTTCAGATGATAGATAGGATCCTATAACAGTTGCAGGCAGAAATGATGTGTTTACTATATGTTTAGTTGTATTGGGTTAAATATCTTCTCACAAGGCTATAAATGCCATTGTTGTTTATATGGTAATAAACAAGCCTGAAGGCAAAGTCAATACATTTAGTGTATCAGAATTTGGATCACTTCCCTGCCCATATGGTGAATGTTATAGTTGCGTGTTTTGCTTCTGTTCTGCCACCCAGGGAAAGCACTCCTAAACAGTGAATGCTATTCAGACTTCTTTTCTTTTAAGATAGTTGGCTACAGTTCCAATTTTCTGCATTGAATATTGGAAAACATTACCAAGAACAAGAAGTTCATGGACTATATGTAAGAATTGGGAGAATTCATTTTGATCCTATAAAATACCTTTCAGAATGTATTTATTATTAAAAGTCCTTTGAGAAGTCCTGTTCCAAGACAAGATCTAATGTGCCTCAATTCCATAGAATAAAATAATAAAGCATTGTCATCCTAAACAACTAAGAATCATCATGCCATCAGAGAAAACTAAATAGATATTAACATAACAGTTCAAAATGCCTCCTCAGTACCATACATTTTTAACTTGCCACCAGAATGATAGTGGGGTTGATGCTAGTGAAGGTTCAGTTGAGAAGTCATTTTTCTTATGGTTCCTATATAATGGGAAGGGGAAATGGCCTTTTAGATATTTGTGTTTCAAGCTATTCCATGTCATATATGTGGAACACCTGAAATTGGGCTCAGAAGCAAAATGGTGACAAATGGATCTCTTTCAGAATTTGTTTGCTATACTGGTGTTTCATTCCAAATCTCTACTAACCTGACACAACTTAAAAGAGACATTAAAAAGTGTAGAGGTCAAGATGGAACCTTGCAGGATTCTACCCAGTATATATGGTTAAATAAAGTATAAAAGGAATTACATCTGAATACTATGCACACAAAGCTCTTCTTTGTAGCTGGATCTTTACCTCCCAAGTAGCGAGACTTACCTTGTGTCAGTCTGGGGAGGAGATAGCTAGTTTTAACTCATTCCTGATTTTGGAGCATTATTCAGGAAAACCAGAGTTCTATCTTCTCATTATTTACCAAGGAAAACATTTATTTATTTATTTATTTATTTATTTATTTATTTATTTATTTATTTATTTATTTATTTTATATAACCGCCCATCTCCCCCAACGGGGAACTCTGGGCGGTTTACAATAATAAAATTAAATAAAAGCATAAAATATAAAATATAAAAACCAACAATTTATACATATAACAGCTCCCATACCTCCCTCCCTCCCTCCCTCCCTCTGTTACAGGATAACATAATAAGAAAGAAGGAAGGAAGCTAAATTTCATAGAACTCAAAGCAGTTTTTTAAATGAAACTACTTATAGTCTGTTTAAATTCCCATGAAGTTTTTACAGCAAAACTAGACTACCACAAGAAGATGATACATACCAACTTTCATAGCACTCAGAGGAGGAATTTCCAAGTTACACCATTGCACTATTTGATGATGGATCTGTGTTCCAAGTATAAATCTAGTATTCCCACGTAATCTCTTTCCTCTCCCCACCAGTGTATCACTGAAAGCAAGTATAACATCATGGGTTCTAAGGCCAGCAAGAACTGGATTTGCAGAAGTGGTGTTGCAATCATTAACTTTTACTCTGATTTTCTCTAGATGTTTGTAATAGAGAACAATACTGTTATATGCAACAAGCATGAAAACAGATTTCTCAATTTCCATCTAGTCAAGAAATTCCTCATTTGTCCCTTCCTTCTCTGCCCTGGGCCAACCAAATTATACTGTGGAAGTTCTGTCTCAGTGTCTGTAGGCTGTGGGGGTCTGGATGGGAAAGATCAGGCTTCACTCAAGCCTAGCAAGACTGAGTAGCTGTGGGTGCCAGGGATTTCCGATCTTTAGTTCTGGATGGGGTTGCACTACCCAGACAGAACCAGTATGCAGTGAGGAAGTCTCTCATGGTTTCCGTTGAAGAGTAGATGGTAGCTGTGGCAAGGCTTATGCACAGCTTCATATTATGTACCAGTTGCACCCCTTCCTGGACCAGGGGGCATTGTGTATGGTAACTCATGCATTGGTCACCTCCCATGTGGACTATTGCAATGCTTTTTACATAAGGCTGCCCTTGAAGAACATATGGAAGATACAATTGGTTCAGAATATGGCAGAACGAGCAATTATGGGTATATCTAGATATGACCATGTTGCACTCTTGTTTTACAAACTTCATTGGCTTCCAATAGGCTTTCAGGTGCAATTCAAGGTGCTGGTTGTCATCTATAAAGTCTTTCATGACACAGGGCTGGGTTATTGGAGGGACCATCTTTCTGCCGGTACACACACACACACACACACACACACACACACACACACATGTTTTGGGGGGTGCCTTCAAGCCAGTGTTGACTCCTGGCAACTGCCTGAGCAAATCCCTGCAGTTTTCTTGGAAGGTTGGAGATGGTATAAAAATTGCCTCAAACTGTCAGGTCTAGGGATGGCTTCTTGAGGCAGTGGCAGGCCACCACCTCCTTAAGCATCAGCAGGAGCACCGTTTCTTAAGGATGCTTTCACTACCACCCACACCCAACCATGCATCATTTCCCAAGAAGCCTTGTCTAACCAGGAGGACAGGTGGCTGAGCTCGCAGCTCTGAGAGCCCTATCTACTCCCTTGAGACAAATAGGATCAAATTCAACCCAGATAACCAAGCCAGACACTTCTTCAGTCAACTCCACTGGAACTTCGTCAAGGCCAGAGTCCACCTTGGAGTGAATCTGAACAACTTTACCTATTAGATGCATACAGTACTCCTCACAGTGGCCCTGTAAATAACCACTAGACCAAAAATCAGAGGCTATTGCTCCTCAGCCCCCTGGCTCTTACTCAAGGACAGGCCTAAACAGTGCCCACTGTATTTGATCACCTCATCCAATTCAATCTCATCAGACTGTAGATGAAAAATGCAAAACCTCTCAAGCCAAAATCCTCCAAATAATGATCGAAAGTCCCCAGGGACAGGCAGGCAGTCTAACTTAACTACAGCTGCTGCTCCCACTTCCTGAGCGGATAATCCTACATGAAAAGTATAAGAAACAGATTGCATACCACCTATACTGTTACATACTGGGCCACCTGTAAGGGCTGCCCCACAAAGTTACATTATACCAGTACTTCCTTGAAGTTACTAGTACATGAGTCACTGAAGCCAAAAAGGGATGCACATCATTTATCAGCCAAAGTTGGTAAAACCATCTTGCCACAAGTTTGCTACAGGGTTGTCCACTTTCAGAACTGGATCCAGGCTCTCAACTGTGCAATTTTATTCAGATCGTACAGTACATATCTCTTGATTTCTGAAGTCCAGACCATGATATCAGTAACAGCTTCAGGTTCACTATGTGAAGTACCTGGCCACAGACACCTCCCTTAATGTCCCTTAGGTTTCATGAGAATGGCAATTGTATCTTCTTGTAATTAAAAGAAGAAGGAAAGTGCAAAACGTAGTGCAAAACAAAGTGTCAGCTTCTTGCCTCATCTTTATCTAGAGGAATCATCTTGGACCCAGAAAGGCCCTATACAGTAGCCAGTTTTCACACAATCAAATTGGTATGAGTTTGGTCTGGAAATGTGTTCCCTCTGCCATGGAAAAAAGAGTAATCTAAGCCAGTATTATAGGGAACATTCTGAGAAAAGAAAACAAGAGAGGTGACTAAGTAGTCTGCCTTTGGACAAATGACAGTTCTGTGACTAATCACACAACCATTTGGGGAATAGGCAATACTACACAGCTGCCATTTTATGAGAGCACTCACTGTATGTTCTCAGAATCCCCAAATTTATCTCTGTCCCTACTCAGGTACTTCAGAAGATTACATCTTGGGAGCTAGTTGGTCACCTGCTTTTTATCATGAGTCTGAAAAGCTGAAGGGCCTGGAATATTGCAAATCATAACAAGAAAACATTTCAGGATGGACATTGACAGTGAGAAACTGCTGCAAACAAGGTCAAAAATATGATCAGGAGGGTGTTGCTTGTTCAAGTGCAAAGGAAATAACTAAAGGTGTAGGGAGTCATTATTCTTCCTGCCTGCCTTGCCTTTAAATTACTAACCATGACTTTGACTTCTTTGCCCTGCTGACAGGAGATGACTTGATTTCATTACTTACTCAGGATGGAGTAAATGTATCCCACTGCCTGTATATGTGCAGCTTTCTCAGCCCTCCTATTGTTAGAGAACCCTTGAAATCACTGGCGTGCTTCATTTAGCTTCCCCCCTCTCATCAGAGCCTTGAAGGAAGCAAGGATATGATGCAGAGAATCCCAATTGCCCACACTACAAATCCCTGCAGTGGGCATTGGCAAGCAAAACACAGAACTCTGTAGAATACATTGATATCTGGAGGGAATAAAGTATCATGACAGTAGGAAGGTTTTAAAAAAAGAAAAAAAACAACAACACCACTTAAGGTTCAGAGTCTTCAGAACTTGATGGCTTCCATTTAGCCTGAGCACATCTCGATTCCCACAGCGACCAAAATAACACTCATCTCTGCTTTTCATATATCTTTTATAGCTTTGCAGGCCCAGAAATACTAGGAAAGGAAGCAAGGGAAAGGTGTGAGGGGGCAGCAATGAATTTTTGCCTTTAAATTGTTTATCTCCATAATGTCTTCTCCTGATAAAACTGCTACTGCACCATTACAGACAATGCATTCCAATTACCTAAAACCCCAAATCAGTGCTGCTTGCAATGTAAATAGCACCACACTGCAGCATGTTGTCTTGTCAAAAGCCTTTGAGCGTGACTTTGGCATCCTTTAGTAATATTTTTGCATGCCAAATATCCCAAGGTATGGACTCTGATTAACTTCTGGCTGATAGTGATCCTACCCTAATGTATTACTGGCAATATTGCAGATCACAAGTTTTTAAGTAGAAAATAACAGCTGCCATTGTAAGTCACTTCCTTCTACCCTGAATTCTGCCAGGAGGAGCTAAATCCATTTTATCTTACACTGTCCTCCATTCTTTGTGCTAGCTCACTAGGGTTCCTGTTTGAACTGAGCTGAAATTTGTCAGAAAACATTTTTTTTCTAAAATAAAACTTATATCTTATTTTATTTATTTTCATTACCTCCCCAAGCTTCTTTAGAAAAATAAAGCCTTTAAGTGTACTGGAGTGATGCTAGATCTGAGACATCATGGATAACAAAAAATGGTAGCTACAGAGCCTATCCAAGCAAGTAGCTATGCTAATACCAATGCTGATAGAACTCTTCCTTGTGAATTTCTCTCCCACCAATGAATGTGAGGATCAGAGGAAATCCAGTCTGTGTTCTTATGTACTTTGCAGGGCAGATTTTCAGGGCTGGCTAAAAGAATTTTAAAAGAAATTTAAAATTAAAAGCACATAGAAAAAAATTGCAAGAATATTTCATTATAATCGTTGTGTTAAGTGCCTAAGATAGAAAGGGTCTTTTGTTGTTACTGTTGTTATTGCTTTAAAAAAATCTAACTAGAAATGTCCTGCATTGTTTTAACTATACAGGGTTTAATGCAGAGATGTTCTTCCTATATAATCTTTCTTGGAATATCCATGTGACCATCAACCACATGTAGCACTACAGGAAGCGTTTAAAACAGAAAGAGCTTCTTGTGCAAAGAGGCCCACAGTGGTGTAAATGTGCAAGGTGTTTTAAGTTTCCTAAGTAGAAAAACTGAACGCTTTTTGGAATGTTACAACAGAGTAAGTAAACCCTCCCTGTATTTCACTCTACATTTTTAATGATATAACAAAAACTAGGCAGGCTTCATTCATTTGGAGAAGCTTGTCCAGCCACAGAAAGGAGTGAAACATCCAAAGTTATTCCTAATGGAATCCCTGGCAAAATTCTTCTGCATCTGTACTTCTGCCCAGAGAAATTATGTGAAATGCTTCACTCTTCATTGCTGACAAACACATTGGAAATGTCCATGAATAAACTAATTTATTTGCCTGCGAATGGGGCAGAGAATTTTCAAAAGACATTTACACTGATTTTTTTTGTTTTGAACTAATTAATCTATTGGCAGCATCCCATTACAAAATATACTGTACTTGATAAAGGAAGAAGCTAGTCAGAAAAAGCTATGCCAATATGTCTGTCTCTCCATATTTGTTTATAGATTTTGTGTGGAGGTGGTTTACTAAAGTACCAATAAATGTAGGATAGAAAGGGCATCCTTCTTACTCTTATTTCAGACAATAAAGTTATGGAAAGGAATATTCTTCCCCAGAATGGACATAACCCATAAAATGGGATCCCCTCTCCTATTTAATATCTATATGAGGTGCTGGGTGAGCTCATCCATTGCCATCAGTACACTGATGATACTCAACTATACATCTCTGCCCCTGGCAAATTAAATGATGCAGTGGATGCCTTATCCCAGTGCCTGGAGGCTATGAGGGTCTGGATGGGGAAAAACAGGCTTCAGCTGAACCCTGGCAAGACTGAGTGGCTTTGGGTTTTGGGTCCTGCCATTTCTGGGATTATGCCATGCTTGGTGCTGGATGAGGTTGCACTGCCCAAAACAGACCCAGTCCACAATATGGGAGTCCTCCTAGACTCATGACTCCTCCTCGAGGAGCAGGTGGCAGTCATGGCTAGGAGGGCCTTTGCACAGCTTTGTGTTGTGTGCCAGTTGTGCCCCTTCCTGGATCAGGAGGCTCTGCTCACTGTCACTCATGCCTTAGTCACCTCCAGATTGGTCTATTGTAACACACTCTACATGGGTCTGCCCTTGAAGAGCATCTGTAAGCTTCAAGTGGTACAGAATGCAGTGGCATGGGCAGTTATGTGTGCCCCTAAGGTAAAGGTTCCCCCCGCACATTTGTGCAGTCGTGTCCGACCCTAGGGGTCGGTGCTCATCGTTTGTTAGCCAAAGAGCCCGCGTTGTCCGAAGACGCTTCCACGGTCATGTGGCCGCATGACACGCACGGAACGCTATTACCTACCCACCAAAGTGGTACCTATTCATCTACTTGCATTTGCAAGCTTTCGAATTGCTAGGTTGGCAAGAGCTGGAGCTAGTGCAGGAGCTCACTCCGCACGCAGGGCTAGGGATTTGAACCTCCGAACTTGCGATCTTCCGATTGACAAGCCTGGCGTCTTACCCGCTGAGCCACCACGCCCCCTTATGAGTAAATTACAGCTACTTAAAGCAAAATTGCACCTCTCAAAAGAATATGCCATTTATTTTAATATACATTATGTAACATAATCAAATGCCCACCTTCAAGATGGGGTAAATAACAAGCAAAATGAGCCCAGTTAGGGTTCAAATTTATGAAAGATAGTTGTCAATTCAAATTTTTATCTAGAGAACTGGAAGATTTTAATTAAATTCAGAACTGTAATTGAGTGTTTTTGTTATGTTAATATGCTATAATTATATTTAATAATAGACATACCACTAGGAGTAGTAATGCTATAATTAATGGATTGCCAGCAGGTCAGCAATCCTTCATTTTAGTAGTCTATACCCACACCTACATAAGAGAGTGTATTCATTGGGGGAATGTGGTTGTACAGATCTCCAGTTAAGTGGATAAATTGTGGATACAGGAACTGATACTTTATACTGTCATGTCCTTCTCTTTATAGACGTGAAATGAATTTATTGGATGGCAATTCTTCAATATTTCATCTTTTTTGTTTTTTTAACATTGCATGTGTATAAAATAAGTGCAGAGAGGAAAAAGCATTTATCAATAGCCACTAATCATGTTTTTATATAAGTTCTAGTTTCAGGGCTGTATGCTTCTTTGCATAAGTTACTGAGAAAAAAACCATGTGAGATTTCCCTTGGTATCTGACTGGGCATTTTGGAGAATGGAATGCTGGCCTAGGTCTTGGTCTGGTATAGAGATGTAAAAGAAATCCATATGAAATTCTGTGGGACCAGATTTGCAAATGTTGTGACGTGAATGGCAGCACTTAAGTTGAAACAAACAGCAAATAAAGGGGAAAAATAGTACATTTGAAGGTGCAGCTGAAAAAATGAAGGGCTTTGTAGGTGATGACCAGCTTCTTGAATTGCATCCAGAAACTGCCTAGTAGCCAAAGTAGTTCACAAAGCAGTGAGAAGTGCCTATTACTGTTCACACCACTGCATTTTGAACCAACTGTAGCGTTTAGATGTCCGTCAAGGGCAGCCCCATGTAGAGCACATTGCAGTAGTCCAATCATGAGGATACTAGGGCATAAGTCACATTCTAAATGGCCTACCAATTGAGGAAAAGGTGCAAGTGGCACACACGATGGACCTTTGCAAAGGTCAACCTTTGCCCTTAAAGTGCTTTGGTTGATCTCTTATATCCATTGTACTACAGGCATTTCAGCATGTGCCCCCTTCTGTCTGAATACGTGATATTGGTGTTGTGGAAAACTAATAATCCACTGAAACATGTACCAAAGCAAAGGAGAATTCAAACAAAGTTTCTTTATTAAAATAGCCTGACAGTGATGACTGGACTTCCAGCCAAGAGGAGGTACAGAGAGCCCTGACAGTACATTGGCAAAGGATTATATAGGACAGTGTTTCTCAACCTTGGCAACCTTCAGATGTGTGGACTTCAACCCCCAGAATTCTGGGAGTTGAAGTCCACACATCTTAAAGTTGCCAAGGTTGAGAAACACTGATATAGGAGATAGAAAAGGATCATCATCAGTTATGAATAATTAATTATATTACATAGACAGGAAAAGCCCCCAACTCTTTATTGGCAATAAGAGAATCATTCAGACTTAGCCTTGAAGCTGGTGCCTGAATTGTGCTGTCAACCCTGACCCATATTTCTTAACCCAAATGACAAGCATTTAAGACTATTTTATGATAAGATAACCCTTTTTCACACTTCTCCTCCAATTAGCTTGTTATCTGCCTTGTGCTTCTTCCTTGGGGTCACTTCCAAACTAAATTACAGTATCAAAGGGCATCCTGATTCCAACAACTTCCTTAGTTTTATACAAGTTTCTACTAACAGTGGAAACATGACTGAAGTAGAAAGATTCAAATCTTATCTAAGAAAATCTATTTTAAAAAAGAAATAACTTTTAAACTTCATGTCGGCATAATGACCGATATTCACCTCCACTTCTTCTTAATTTGTGTTCTTAAACACAGAACCAACAGATAAATGCTGCAAAGTTTAGCAACTGCTTTGCATTTTTATTTAAATTTATTTATTTATTTATTTTTATTTATTGGATTTATCACCGCCCAACTCCCCCAAGGGGGACTCTGAGCGGTTTACAACAGAATTAAAATCATTAATATACATTTCTAATAAAAACATACATAATAAACCATAATTTAAAATATAATAAGTAAAATAAGTAAATCAATGAGAACAACACATTGTAAGAGAAGCTCATCTTATTTTACACATGAAAGTTTGAAAAATGTCCTGGATTGAAAAGCTGGAAGGAAAAAAGTAGAGGGTGACAATGGGAAAATCACTACTACGCTAGCTAAAAAAAATTCACAAATAATGCAATATCAAAATTTGCTTCCCCCCCCCAATAAAAATGGAATTTACATACTGTTCAGATGTCTGATCCTATAATGCCAGTTATTTCAATGGAAGAGGATTATTACTAGCTTTAGGGACAATCAGATTTATGTATGTAATTATTGAATCAAACTGCCTATCAGGTTTCTTAATCTGGAGCTATCAGTGTTATGGGAAATTGTTGTGGAACTGAAAATCCCAATTTTTTGTACATTGCTTTATGCATAAATAAAGGTATCAGGCACATTATGTGCAACCAAAATATTATTGGCATGCTCTCACCACTTTCATTTTGATTAAGGAGGCTTCTCTTTTCAGAAATGTCTTGGCTTGGCTATCCCCTACATCCAATTTTGATGCCTATCTTTAGCCCCAAGCCCCAAGCCTCCACTGTACCTTCCAAGCCGTGCACTCCTGAGGACTTTTCCCCCTTTTACCTTGATATCTTCTCCTCTGAGCAGTGCCACATCTACTTTTCCCTGTATCTAATCCAGGAAATTTCATCTCTGATCTTTCCTATAAAATAACCTTCCGTTCAATATCAACAAATCATCTATCTAGATTTCCTACAGGTCTATATTTCCCTTTCTGCACAGATACAGAAACTACTTCTAGATGCTGAGCTGAAGCTGCTAATTTCAGGCATATTTAACAGGCTACCATGCTGCAAGTCATCTTCTTGACTGTTCTGAGATTTTATAAAAAACTAAAGATTAAGTGCCTTTTTTAAAATTCCCAAGGTATTTTTTATACCAAGAAAGAACTGTGTAGAATATGGTTTTCCTCATCCTCATTATCATTTCAGTAACAAATTGGCATTGAATATCAAACAAGCAATAAGAATTAAGTGAGATTCTTCTGAACTGGAAGTATGCATATTTATCACTGTGTGAAACCATATGTGGAACTGTATTGGCTTGAAAAAGGAAAAAAGGGCTAGGGGAAAAAAATTGTTTGTGAAACTGACATTAACAGATTTACACATTCAGTGATATCCTATAATGCCAGTTATTTCAATGGAAGAGGATTATTACTAGCTTTAGGGACAATCAGATTTATGTATGTAATTATTGAATCAAACTGCCTATCAGGTTTCTTAATCTGGAGCTGTCATATAACTGAGTCTCCCCAGCTAACCCGGTGAAGTCTAAGAGAACTGGGGGAAAATAGCATAGAGATTACAGAATTCCAAGACTAGTTCTAGTTTTTAACTCTTTTTCTACGAGCATTTTAAGAAAGGAAATGTAAGGGACATTTTATAGTCCAGAGAAATCTTCATTAAACTAACACAACAGCAGGTCAATCTGTGTCACTTATAATCAATAAACACATTCCCAAATCCCATTTTTCAGTTGTCTCGATTCATGTGCCAAGTTGCCATCCCATTGACTGAGCTGAGATAGAAAATATTAAAATCTGCTTATTACTGAGGATTAATTTATTATGGAAAATGTATAAATATTACAGACTTGGAGCAATTACAATATAATTCATTATAGAGTGTGTACATATGTAACAACAGTAGACATTTTTCACATTTATGTATGCTTTTATAGTTACTGAATTTGACAAAGTTGAATCATTTACTCCCATAATCTTCATTTCCCCTTAATAACTTCCTTGTACACCATCTACTTGATTTTTACAATTTTTCATCATGTTCATACAATAAAAACGGGCCTTGCAATTTACTAGAACAGTTGATTCTTTATTTTACTGAGTCCTTGTTTTACTATGAAAAATGGGGGCTAATGATGGGCATATAAGCAGTTGCAAATATTGCAAATTATGTCTATTGGCATGTTTTTTCTGATGTTGCAGAGAACATATATGTGTAATAAACAGTACAGAAGGTAGAAAGCTGTTACACAGCTTCCTTCAAAGTAAGGAGACCATAAATATATATATATTTTCACTTCAATAATAAAAGGAAAGTATATTCTCTGTGGTGGATGTGTCTAAAAGGTTGTGAATGAATCCTAGTGCAAGTTTAAGACTCCCCAAACAGTGATTGGACTGCAAAACTGTTCTGTAAACATTCTGCCTCCATATTGCATTGCATAAGAAATTCAGCAATGACTCAAACCGCATTCCCAAAATAACAAACTTGATATTTCAGTTAAGTATTTTGAACATGTGATGCCAGTGAAATGGGAATGAAAATTACACTGCTCACTAACCAGAAGATTTTGGCTCAGAGGCTGGATCCTAAGCCCTGAATGCCTGTATTTGCTGTCAACCATGCAATAGCTTTTTACTTTGAAATTTGCCAGATATGTGACAGAGTCTTAAAATGAAGTTTTCTTTATCCTATTATCCAGCAGGGAAAAATATAAATGCTTTAATATTTTGTTTCAGCATAACTGAGTGAAATTTGCAAGCATAAATAAATAAGTTAAATAAATAACCGCCCAGGGTCCCTCCTTGTGGGGGAGATGGGCGGGATATAAATGTAATAAATAAATAAATAAAAGTTCATAAAGTTAGAATTCTATGAAGGGGAATTTCCTAGAAATTGGTCACTGGATTCTCCTTCTCCTTCACCTCCTCCTCTTCCTCTGCTTTCTCTTCTTCTTGGAATATCATATTTGCAATGATAAAAGCCCTTGTTTGTGTGAAGGGGTTTGTGCAGTAAAAAGGGGTATTTGGAAAGAGTGATTATGCTCCTTCCTAACAGAGATGGATCTGAATGCACAAATAAATACATAAAATCAGAATATTTTTATGATTTCTTTGGGATAACAACAAAGCACAAAATATGCTATATCAGACAGAAAAGACAAAAAAAAAATTGGATATGGAAACAAAACTATAGAGGAAAGCACCGTGAAATCATATGAAATAATTTGAGCATTATATATTATTCAGAAGCAAAAAGAAATAACTAAATTCAGCAATCTAAAACAGCTAACAGCCAGCTTCAGGCAGCAGGACTTCCTTGCATGAATCTGCTCAGAATGAACAGAGACATTTGGAGCAAATCGTAAGAAAAGGGATCACATCACATTCCACCATTTGCCTGATCACACGATCTACTCTGATTTGAAGCAATGCCTATCAAACTCCAGGTTCTTCCACACAGCTATGTGAATATATTTCCCTCCTATTCATGAAGTGGCACAAAAGTATTGTGTGCTGCCTTCATTGTTGGCACTATTTTGCCTCAGAAGTGAGATCCATTACTAGTTCTGGTGCTGTTCTCAAAGATTGGATGCAGGGCAACTTAAGGAAAGTAATCAGTAGATTCCCCTGGTGTCATCTACCCTGGGGAAAACAACTTTCAATAGCAATAGGGAGGATGGAAGATTTGTCACATGGCTAGACTTAAGGGTATAACCATCTCTCAAAATCTGGTCCCAAGGTAGCTGATGCGCAAGATGGGAGGGTCTGAGGAAGGTGGATGAGTTCTGCTCAGTAAAACCAGGTGATGATCTCCTGCTAAACTGAGCAGAACCTCTCTCCTCTAGATGATTGCCATGGGGGTAGATGCTTTACGGCTTTACTGGTAAGATACAAAGAATGGGCATGGTTTCAAAATAACTTTAATACTTTATTGAAGAGCAAGAGATCCTTGTTTAAAAATAGCTCTCCCCCAAATAATGTGACAGGAATTGGGTGGGACATATAATGAAGCAAGATCTTTCTTACTTGAGCATGCTACCTACTCCATAGTGTCTTTTTCCCACCAGGTCTTTGATCGCAGAGATCACACCATGGGATCAAAAACATGGCAGGATGGCAGACACACAAAACTACTGGTGAGGAGGGAAAGCAGCTCTCTCTTTCCCTCCATCCCTATTTGCAATGCCTTCCAACTCCAGAGAACTCAACTAACCAAAAGCAGAATATAAAAAGCCATGAGTCAAGGAAAGAACAATGGTTCGTGTGAAGGGAATAGCCCACAACTGGTCTTGGGTACCACCAACCCCAAGAAGCCCCCCCACTCACCCTAACCCAAGGCCTTGGGGAAGAGCCAGGACTTCAGGGCTTGCTTGAAGGAGAGCAGGGTAGAGGCCATATGAATCTCTATAGGGATGAGTTCCAGAAGGCAAGTGCTGCAACCGAGAAGGCATGCTTCCAGGATCCCATCAAATGGATTATGACAGAGCATGCTAACTCTGTCAACATGGGAAGGATAGGTAGAAATCATGGAGGATCAAAATAATTGATGGCAAAAAGAGTCATCCCTCCCCCCTTTTTTTCTTGCCATCCCTTCTACTGTTTCTGTCTTATCATAATTTTCAGTGAATCAAAACACAGATCAGTAACAGAGCTTTGTGGAGGCCCAGATCACAAGTGAAGTACTTTTGGGCTGATGGTGCTTTTCTCCAGGGTAGAAAAATATCTGTTTAAACTATCCCATTTTGTCTTGGCTTTGGGGTTTGTCTGAATCTAATACACATCCCTTTGGGGAACAAGTACTGTATAAATTAGGGCACCCTTTCCCAGAAATCCTAGTCAAATGGATTAAAGAAAAATACTGGTTTTGATATAAGAAATATTTCCTTGATATTCTGCATCACTTTAGACCAGTGTTTCTCAACCTTGGCAACTTGAAGAGGTGTGGATGTCAAAACCCAGAATTCCCCAGCCAGCATGCTGGCTGGGGAATTCTGGGAGTTGATGTCCACACCTCTTCAAGTTGCCACGGTTGAGAAACACTGCTTTAGACCAAAGTTTGTTATTTTCTGGATCAGGATAGGGATGGATGAATTTGTCACTTTCTGTTTCTATGACCTAAAAAGAAAATCTCAGGGGCTTCCCATCCTGATTATTAAAAAGTTTATGAATTTTAGAAAATTCTTAACCAGAACAGAAATGATTTTTAAAAAAATTCTCTGTCAGCCAAATTCAATAAATATAGCTTTTCAGAGTATACAGAAACCTGTCCATCATGTTTAATTATTATGATAAGCAGGTTGAAAAAAACAAGGGACAATTCTCACTCAGCATCATAATACGTTCTCCATTTCCTTTTTCCCCAATCAGGATTTGTTGTTGTTTTTATTGGTCCAGTTCAGAATTTAGAATGACTATGCATCTGTTATCAATATTTAGCAAACCAGTTGCGACAGATGCATTTGCACAACACATTAGTGATGTAACTCTCACTGATTGCTTGAACATCCTTCAGTGAGTACTCTTCTATTTTCCTGATATTAATTAACATGCTTGTTTCTTTACCACAGATTTAAAACCCTCTTCTGCTCTCTGATATGTTTGTTTTGGGGCTGTGGGTGATGACTGAGTGTGATTTTTCTCCCTCAGGGCTGGTTCTGGAGAATCTAATAAAAAGAAATTGTAAAGATTATAAGAAAATGTGAGAGACTGTGGGGAGGCTGGGATAGGAATGGAAGAGAGAGCAGACATAAGCAATCAAGAGATAGCAGGCTAGTCAGTTGACAGTTTATCTCATAAACAGCAATTTAGCCCAGGTGAAGAGAAATCTGGGAAGAAGTGTTTCAAATAATTCAAAGAGGGAGTCCACCTTAACTCACTCAATATAAACGAGGCTGGGAAATTCTTCTTATAGATTCCATATTTACCCCAGTTTAGCATGAAAGATACATTCCTGAAATGTGTATAGGTCTTGCTTCCTTGATGATGCCCAGCTGCATGGGGTTTGACAGAGAGCATACAGTATGTTAAAATTATGCATGTTGGGACTTCATTCTCAGGAGTTAAATAATGTTTCCCTCAGAACATTTATGAAAAAGCTCATAATTGCTAAGATGATTCTGATCTTAGGGAATAACTTCTGTTGGTAGTCTCTTTTTAAATTCCAGGGGAACTGGAATTTGCTCAGTCTGGTACAATTAAGGTGTTGGACTATGAACAGAGAGACCCATGTTCAAGCTGATCCTTAGCTATGGAAGCTCACTAGATGTCTTTGGGCCCCTGTTATATCTCAGCCCATATACAGTATTTAAAAATGCTTTAAAGAATCCACACATTTTTAGGAATATTGAATTGTGGGATAAAAGTCACAACTTTGATATCATGGTACTCGGTAGTTTTGGGATCTGCTCAGTAATTTTGGGATCTGAATTTAATAATTCTATTTTGGCCAAAGCTGCTTAGATCACCATGGATAAATTAATTTATTTCAAAGTATAGTCATTCTTCCTACAGCATGATTGGCCTCCAATTCTTGCCAAGTGGCCCAAAGTTCTGCACTAAATTAACTTCTTTTCTGAAGCTATAAAAACCGTTATCAGTAATGGACTTGATTGCTGTTTTTAATGCTTTTTTTTTTAAAAGCACCATCTTTTTTCTTCTACCATCCATTATAGAATAAATCAGGACTGAGTTATTTGCAGTAAGATATCTCTTTTTGACACTCTATTATTTGTTATGTAAATGCCTAGCTGATACAGTAAAAATGGTCCTGTGTCCTTGGGCAGAAATGCTAACCTTTTTACCTCTTGTCCTACTTCGCAACAGAACAGCAAAAACATAATGCCAGAATTATTTTCATGGTGTTCATATATGTCTTTTTCACATTAACTCTAGATAAGTGTTCCATTTTAATATACTCTAAGTAGATATTGGGTTTGAACATTAATACCTTAGAAGTAGGTTTTCCTCCACAACTTGAGTTTTACCTTGACCACATATTGAGGTAATTCTGCCTTCCTTTTAATATTATTTCAAAATTTTGACAAGCAAACATAGAATTGAAAATACAGAGGTGCATGGACTCCGTATGTTTCAAGTCTGTGGCCTAGATTCTGAGAATGGTTAAAAAAACAAAACAAAACTGGAATAAATATAAAAAAGGAATCTCTACTCTGTCCTTGTTTATAGCTGAAACAAATCAAGACTCCTTGACTAGGGGCAGTGGGAAAGAGGTTTTCTTGTCCCCTAGGAGGGAAAAGATTATAGGGCTTTTGTAGAAGAAAATATTGGCTCCTCCAATATTCTCCTCCTCCTCCTTCCCTCCCCTACTTCAGATATTTCCACAAATGTAACCTCTATCAATAATTATAGCATTCATATGATTGTTTCCTGTCCATTTAATCATTTCCCTCTTCTGTCATACTTACCATTTTCTGGCATATTCCAGAGAGGTTCAGATACCTCACCAATTAAATAGGAAGTTAGATGCCCCCCCCCCCCCCGCCAGTTTGTTTGCAATACTTCTATAGCACTTTTCATAATATTTATCCTAGCCTAAGGCAGTTTATAATACAAGGTTTAATCAACACAACCATGATAAATAGTATTACATTATTTGTTAACAACATAATAAGGAGTGCAATCTATACATTCTATTTAGGAATAAGTTTAATTGAGCTCAGCAGTACTTATTCCCAGTGAGCAGGTTTAGGACTGCAGCCTTAGTCAATAAAATTACACTGTTAAAACAACAAATTAAAGCAAGTGGAGTAGATAGTTCTGCTCCAGAGTCTTTTTTTCCAGATGGAGAGAGAGGGAGAGAGATGGATATATAGAAATTATCTCAGTTAGAATAAGAAAAACCTACTTTTAATTGTACCTATCATTTTAGATTCACTTATCTTGAATGCCCAGTTGAGAGGTCAGAAGAAATAAAGTACCCAAATTTCACATTTATGGGGAGACAGGGGGTGGCAAAACATGCAAGTTGTATCAAAGACAGATTAAAGCAAGTCATGCTTTTAATTACCAGCAGGGGGATTTCAGTGAAGGAATGGAAGAACCAGAAGTTAATTTTCTTTTTGTTTGTTTTGGATTTGAACATGTTGTAATCAGTGTGTGCAGCCACCGATCTTAAAGTTCTGAGTTTTTGTTAGGGATCCTGATTTTTACATCTTGTTTCTCCTTCAGGAATCTCTCTATATAGCCCAGCAACTAGTTTCTTACCAAATCTTCTACTCTGCAAAACTATAATTCACTCTTCAAAAACTTCTCCAAATTCAGCCACTCCAGTAGCAAAAAACAAAACAAAAAACAGACCACAAACTCAGCTGAAGGAAGGCCTGAAGAACACAGGATCCAAAGTATATATTTATATAAATAAGCTAACCTGATATCTCCCTCCCTTTTCTTCATGAAACTCCCAAAATGATCCACTAAGTTAGGGGACCTTTCTGAATGCGGTGAGTTAATGCATGGTGGCCTGGCAGGAAGGCAGATCCCTGAAATCAGGCAAAGCAGTTTAACAATTGGTATTTTTGCCCAAAAAGTCTTTCTGCCCAATTTGGTTAGATCCTACTCCTTTTCTGCACTCTCCAGGACAGCCAAACCCATATAACTGGCTTTCCAAATCCTTACTGCAGAGCTTTCCAAACTTATCATGCTGGTGACACACTTTTTAGACATGCATCATTTCGCGACACACTCTTACAGCAGGGCGCAAGGCAGGCACTAGGACCTGTGTGGAATCACAGCAGGTTTGGAGGCAGCAGGGCACAAGGCAGGCACTAGGACCTGCGTGGAATCACAGTAGGTTTGGAGGCAGCAAGGCACAAGGCAGGCACTAGGACCTGTGCAGAATCCTGGCAGGGCAGATTTGGAGGCAGCAAGGCACAAGACAGGCACCAGGACCTGCGTGGAATCACAGTAGGTTTGGAGGCAGCAAGGCACAAGGCAGGCACTAGGACCTGTGCAGAATCCTGGCAGGGCAGGTTTGGAGGCAGCAAGGCACAAGGCAGGCAGTAGGACCTGTGCGGAATCCTGGCAGGGCTTGGAGGCAGCAGCATCCGCGACACACCCAGACACTGCAGCCGATACATTAATGTGTTGCAACAAACAGTTTGGAAAGCTCTGCCTTACTGGAACACTCTGGTGAGTCTGGTAGCTGTCATGGTGAAGACGGCAGTCTGCCAAACCTGATTTGTACACTTACCTGGATACAACTCAACATCTAATTTAAAAAGGAAGTAAAACTAATTACATTTAATGTTTTTAAAATATCTTGTATGTATGGGCATATTGCTGAACTCTATAAACCTGCTGACTTAGATTAACACATTCTTTGGCTAAATTCATATTATTGCATCTCTGTACCTATCATTTTGCAGGTATTGCTATACTGTTTTGCTGAATGTACATTATTCATATTATGTTTATGTTCTCTTGCAGTTGAGGAATAGTACATAGAATGGTTTAAAAGTCTGGAAACGAAATACAAAACAATTGAATTTTGCTGAGCAATGGGCATATAAAAGGAACATCTATCAGAAGACTGTTTTCGAACAGAAACACCAAAAAGATTGGTGCTACTTATAAAGACCAGGGACCATCAAAGCAACAAGAGAATATGTGTATGTGTATGTGCATGTGCATGTGTACATGTATGTGAGGGGGCATGATGGCTCAGTGGTTAAGACGCCAGGCTTGTCGATCAGAAGGTCGCAAGTTCGGCGGTTCAAGACCCGAGCGCTGCGTAACAGAGTGAGCTTCTGCACTCACCCCAGCTCTTGACAACCTAGCAATTCGAAAGCATGCAAATTCAAGTAGATAAATAGGTACCACTTCGGTGGGATGGTAACAGTGTTTGCACACGTCATGCCAGCCACATGACTATGGAAGCGTCTTTGGACAGCGCTGGCTCTTCGGCTAAGAAACAGAGATGAGCACCGCCCCCTAGAGTCGGACATGACTGTGCAGGGGAACCTTTACTTTTTATATGCATATGTATATAGACTGAGGTCAATTGATTGCACTGCCTGATGTATTTGTGAAGCTTTGCTCTGTGTTTAGGAAAAAAAGTCAGATAACCAGACAGCTCAGCTAATGAGAGCTATTGGGCTGTTACATATTGTATTTTGGCAATGAATTGCGCAAATCAATCCTGATTCCATTTAAACTGGCAATTCAAGATTTAAGGGCTACACCAAGTTGATTGAAGCACTTAGAGATTTGAATTTGGGTTTAAAAGATTTAGCCATTGGATATAATGAGCAAGCATCAAAACACCACCCATTTTTGGCAGAATGGAATGAATAGCAGGGATGGTAGACACTTTAGAGGATTTTGACCCCTAAATTGCTGATAATGTCATGTATTTCATTACTACAACTTTGAAATATTTTGCCCTTCACTTTTTAAGACAGAAATAACAGTGATGAGGAAAGCACAGAAGCCTCCAAAATGTCTTTCAAGACTACGTTGCTCTGAAACAAAGCAAGAAATGTCCTGTGACCACCTTTTAAAGGTTGCTTAAAAGATCAGCTCTTTTCTTTTTCTTCATACCTAGCTTGGTAAGAGGAATAACTACTGACTTCCCATTGTGTACTGGTTGATTTTCATGCCTCTTATCATTGGGTGTTCTGAATTGCAAGGAGGGTTGGCTTAGCAGGTTGGCAAACGTAGCCAATACTGCAAAGGGCCCTCTCACCATAGGCTTTGTAGGTTTATCAGGGCACACTGGTAATCCTTGGCCACTTCTGAACAGAGCTAGGAAGAATGATTATTGGGTTCCACTTGTGGTATGATATAGCTTTGCTACCTCTGATCAGTAGGTTTTATTGGAGAGCAAGAGGGTTGGCATAGCTTGCTTGGGAAGCTTGGCCATTTCTTATCACTTGCGGGAACTCAGTTGTATCATAATTGTGGCTTTCTGACAACATTCTACATTGGTTAATCAATAGAGGCAGAAGAAACAGGTTGACAAATTACAATGATACAGAAATAGGCAGGGGACAGTCAAAGAGTCTGGCACAAAAAGCAGCATCAATAATTTGTCCCCCTAAAGAATTTTGTCCCTCTTTTATAAGGGGGGTGGGGGGAGAGATTCCAGAGAAGAGGACCTCCCACAGAGAAGGTCCATTTTCATATTAGTTCCTGTTGTATCTCTCAGTAGGTGGGGATCTTCAACAGGCACTCTGTGTTTGCCCAGACCTGAGCAGAACCTATCTGGGAAAGGCAGTTCCACAGATGCCTAGGCCTTAAGTCATACAAGGCTTTATAAGTAATAACCGGCATCTTGAATTGCCCTTGGAAACACCTCAATACAGCTAGTCCTCGCTTAATGACCACAATTGGGACTGGAATGTTGGTTGCTAAGCGAAGCAGTCATTAAGTGAATCCAACTTGATTTTACAACCTTGTTTGTGGCGGTCATTAAGCGAATCACCACAGGTGTTAAGTGAACCATGTGGTCATTAAGTGAATCACATGGTTCCGGACTTCCGGTGAGAAGATGGCTGACTGAACACCCTGCTCGCAAGATCAGCAGGCAGACTTAACAGCGTGGATTCTTTTTGGAGGCACAGGCAGGTTTTTCCTGTTGCCTTACAGTGTTTTCATGGACAGAAAACACTCGGAATCATCCCATCTGTACTTCATAACGTCACCTTGTAGCCTGAAGATCATCAACGGTGCTGGCGTTAATCCAATGAGATGGGAGTCAGGGATGCCACCATTTCCAGACCATGCTGCAGCCCCCTTTGGGACACTAGGTTGAGCCTTTCTTATTTCTAAATCACCCAGTTTGTATATTTTTCAGTACTTGGACCCCAAGAGAGGTTTTTAACAACAAGAAGATACAAATCTCTTGGTGCATAACATTGTTTCTGGAGGAGGTTTACATTTTTTTCTTAGCTGCTAGCTTGCTTTCCATTCAAAATTTAAGGAGGACTGAGAATAATCATCTCTTCGTTATAATTTTTCTATCTAGTTTGAAGGACTTAATATTTTCCTACACATGTAATTTGATGTTCTTAGTTTTTAGTTTTCTGTTCACTTGCCTTGGATGCTGTATATTAGCTTCTGGAAGCCTTTTATTAACCCACTAGTTTATACACACAAGCAGAAGGTGTCAGACTTTCCTGTCTGAATTATGGGCGACCTTAAGAAAACCTCTTTAGAGCTCCCTGCCGAGGGGTCTGCTGACTTTAATGAGATTTTCCATGAAATTGTTCAAGCTACTTTACAAGAAGTATGGGATATGGCTTTTAAAATGTATCAGTCGATTGAGGATTTTCTGAAGGGAGACAAAAAGATTCATCAATGAGGAAGTATTCCTCTCGACTGTGAGAATGATGGTGAAGAAATGACAGTCATGAAGGAGTTACAATTCAACTTGCAAGACAAAGAATGCCTTGTTTATTACAGGGTCTGGTATGAACATGAGATAGCTTGGTCACGTGGGGAATTTTCTGTTGACTTTGTAGAGGAGACAGCTGGGTGTCTTGATTTGTCTATAAAAAACCTCCTGTGTATAATATGGAGACCAGGGCTTTCCAAAGTGCTGCCGCTGGCGACACACCAGCGCCAGCGGCGGTGCACGCGCACACGGTGGCGGCGCGGGGGGGCGTGCAGTGGCGGGGGGCGTGCGGCGGCGCTTCCGGGTGGTGTGGCGACACACCACGCTGTGTGTGGCGACACACTTTTGTGTCGCGACACACAGTTTGGAAAGCTCTGATGGAGACAAATAAATGCTTTGGTTTATTTTGACGTGGGATAAGAAATTAAGAATAAATATGTGGATTGATTTCATGACTGTATTATGTTATTTTTCAGTAATGATTTAAAAGTTTGTTTGTTATATGGAGATTAAATGCTTTAGTTTATTTTGAGATGGGATAAAAATTAATAAGTATGTGGATTGATTTTAAAGATGTATGATTTTATTCTGTTGTAATGATTTTTTGCAATGATTTAAAGTTTGCTTTTTAAGGTTTAATAGGGATAAGATTGAAATAACAGTACTAAGGATAAAAGTAAATAATTTAAATGTTTTTTAAATGTTAAATTTGATTGTTAATATAGAAATTCAGAATAAGTATGTGGATTGATTTTAAGGTTGTATGATTCTATTTTTCTCTAATGATTTAAAGTTTGTTTTTAAGGTTTAACAGGGTTAAGATTGTAGTATTAAGTATAAAAGTAGATAATTTAAATGTCTTTTTTAAATGATTAAAATAATTTGATAATAATTTGATTGTTAACATAATGGCCAGAAATATATAGAATAGTGATAGGAGGGAAACATTTTATAAATGAGTTCTTATGGGGGAGAAGAAGTTGATTTGAAGGTGTGTTTGTGTGTGTGTCTCTGTGTGTGTGTATATATATATATATTATTATTATTATTATTATTATTATTATTATTATTTAAATTTATATGACTGCCCATCTCCCCCAATCGGGGGACTCTGGGTGGCTTACAATAAAAACTACAATTAAAATACCATATAAAATTACAACAAACAATATAATAAATAAGTGTAAAATCCAATCTAGGCAAATTGATCTTAAAAATAGGGAGGCCATTATCCTACTAGCCATCCCCAGGAGGAGCTGTTTCCTTTCCCATCCCAAGCTAGGCGGTAGAACCAGGTTTTCAGATTTTTCCGGAAGGCTGGAAGTGGGGAAACCCGCCTCAACTCTGGGGGCAAGATATTCCAAACGGCAGGCGCTACTGCAGAGAAGGCCCATCTCCTGGACCCTGCCAGATGGAATTCCTTTACTGATGGGGTCCGGAGCATGCCCTCTCTGCATGACCGGGTGGGGCGGGTCGATGTAACGGGGATAAGACGGTTCATCAGGTATCCTGGCCCCATGCCATGTAGGGCTTTAAAGGTAATAACCAACAACTTGAATTGTACCCTGAAGCAAATGAGCACCCAATGCAGCTCAAGAAGCAAAGGTGTTATGTGTGCTGATCTTGGTGCACCTAAAATTGCCCATGCGGCTGCATTCTCTACCAGCTGTAGCTTCCAGATACTCCTCAAGGGTAGTCCCATGTAGAGCGTGCGTGCGTGCGTGCGTCTATATATATATATATATATATATATATATATATATATATATATATATATATATATATGGAAGAAGCAGTTGCCTTTATTGATTTATATAATGTCCATGGAATGATTTATAGAAATAATGTGATTTTGATTAAATTTAGAGAAAGGGATTAATTATGAAAATTGCTATATATTCTTGCTGTTGAAAGTCGTAAGTCACTTCTTATGTAAACTCTAAAATTCTTTTTCTTGTGTTTTTCCCTTTTTCCCTTTTTCCTTTTTTTTTGTAGTTTTTTATTTTTTATTGTAGTTTTTATCTATGCTCTAAACTTAATAAAATTCTTTAAAAAATGTGAATCACATGGTTCCCCATTGATTTTGCTTGCCAGAAGCCATTTGGGAAGATTGAAAATGGTGATCATGTGACCATGTTATGCTGTGACGGTCATAAATGTGAACTGGTTGCCAAGCACCCAAATCATGATCATGTGACCATGGGGATGCTGTGACGGTCATAAGCATGAGAACAGGTTGTAAGTCATTTTTTTCAACACTATTGTAAGTCCGAACTGTCACTAAGCGAATGGTTGTTAAGTGAGGACTACCTGTAGCTAATACTGTTCTCATAGCAGCAGTTTTGTAGGGCAGTATCAAGACTGTCCAGCAAGCACACAGGTTGCTGCATTTTGCACATGTTGAAGCATTCACATGGTCCTCAGGGGCAGCCCCATGTAAAGCAACTTAAAATAGTCCAAATGAGAAAAGACAAGGGTGTGAGCGACAATCTTCAGTGCCTCCTGCAAAGTGCTTCAAAGCCATCTGATTTGATCAGCTGCTTCAAAGTACTTCCTCGCTTCAACTTGCTACAATGAGGTAATTCAATCTAAGCTTTGTCAAATTAGACTACTTCTTTGAAGTGGTGCACTGCCCTAGTGTTTATATTATGCCTTTTCTTCTCCTTCTCCTTCTCCTTCTCCTAAAAAAAAAGAATTTAATTCAATGGGCCTTTGTACTCTAGATTATTTTAAGTTCACAGGAATCAGATTCTTACATCTCTATTACATCTGGGTTCTGAAAAATTCAGTTGAGTTCTAGCCATGGGTAGTACTCTGTGATGTATTGTTAATTTAGAACTTCAAAGCATGTACTGCCTAGAACTGCTTCATATTCAACTATTTTCTAAGGTTTCCAAGGGTAGCTTTCACAAAATATTTCATATTGAGATACAGACATTCAAGTATAAATCATAAGCCAATGATGTAGAGAATACACACACACACACACACACACACACACACACACTTAACTACAGCTCATTGCTCTATAGTGTACAAATGCAGATCCTGCTTCTTCTTTACTGCATAAAATAAATAGCTGTATGTATATCCTTTGTGTGTTGTGTTCTTGGATATTGCTGAGGTACAGAATTCCCTTGAATGTGCTTGTGTTATATAAACAGAATGCAGTTGATTTAGTTAAAGAAAAACTGGAATGAAAGAGTGCAGAATCTTGATTCTGACTGAGATCATTTAAGTCAGCTCAACTTTTTCCTTCTCACCTATTTCATTTTGGAGTTCCCACCTCATTGACATGTTAAAAGAAAAGGATGCCCTGTGCCTTCCCCTTCCCTGAGCATTCTTACAGTAATGGGAATACAGTACATAAGTAAATACATTTGCTACATTCTATGCTGGGAAAGACTGAAGGCAAAAGGAGAAGGGGACGGCAGAGGATGAGATGGTTAGATAGCATCACCGATGTAATGAACATGAATTTGAGTAAACTCCGGGATATAGTGGAGGACAGGAAGGCCTGGCGTGCTATGGCCCATGAGGTCACAAAGAGTCGGACACGACTAAATGACTGAACAACAACAAAAAAATAAAAATGAAATAGCATGTTGTTTGAACCTTGTACAAGCACCCTGCTCTAAAGAATTGGGTGGCAGATTGCATGTTGCAGGATGCATTTGCAGACTTAATAAAATCATGAAGCACACAGAAGGCTGATGAAAGTCTTTGTGACCAACTGACTTGGTCCAGCCATGATACACAAGGTAGGGTAATTTTTAGCAGTGATCACAGGTGCATGTGGTCATATGACCCAGCCTTTTGAGGCAGCTCCCTACAATTGTGAAGTATTGTTGAGGATTATTGTCTAAATCAGTGCTTCTTGACTGGGGGTCATGTGCCCCGCTGGGGACCCTAGGTATTTCAAGGGGTCCGTAGGTGAAAAACATGTAACAAGGGAACCTTGGTACATGCTAAGAGGGCTGCAGAAAATCAAAGTGTATTATAAAGCAAATACTGTTTTGTTGATGCCAAAAAATGCTCCAGTTACTGTCCCATGTCCATATCTGGTAATGGGACCTGCACAGAAGAAAAACAATGTCAGAAGGAGGCCATGGGTGAAAAAAGGTTGAGAAACACTGGTTTAAATAATTGTGATGGACTACAGTTATGCAGCTGGTTCTCAGGAAGGAGGGAGCACATTCCAAGGAGGAGGGCAAGACAAAAGAGAACACAGCCCAGAGCAGGACCATGAGAAGAGAAAGAGATTCAGAGTACCACGCCCTAGAACCTCTCAGGATATTTCCCTTTAGGTTAGAATAGAGTAGAGTAGAATAGAATAGAGTAGGTTTAGTCTGGCAAGATTAAAGTATATACAGTGTGAGCAAATAAAGAGCTGAACTTGGCTGGATTCATTCTTTGCTAGGCCTGACATTTTGGCTGGATTGATTCTTGGGCTAGGCCTGGCATCTGCTTTAGAAGAACTTAGGGATCACTCATCGATTACTGCAGTGAGGAAACCTTAACAATAAACTCTGCCAAGACCCAAATCTTTACTTTCTCCAACCCCCCCCAAATGAATCTGGAAGTTAGGTGGACACACCACTGAGCAGCAATACTTTTAAATATTTAGGGTAGGTTTTTCAAGCTTCTGGAAGCTGAAATGCTCACCTAGATTATGATTGTTGTTTATTCGTTCAGTCGTTTCCGACTCCTCTTGACTTCATGGACCAGTCCACGCCAGAGCCCTCTGTCGGCCGTCACCATCCCCAGCTCCCCAATGGTTGAGTCCGTCACCTCCAGAATACCATCCATCCATCTTGCCCTTGGTCGGCCCCTCTTCCTTTTGCCCTCCACCTTCCCCAGCATCAGCTTCTTCTCCAGGGTATCCTGTCTTCTCATTATGTGGCCAAAGTACTTCAGTTTTGCCTTTAATATCATTCCCTCAAGTGAGCAGTCTGGCTTGATTTCCTGGAGTATGGACTGGTTTGATCTTCTTGCAGTCCAAGGCACTCTCAGAATTTTCCTCCAACACCACAGTTCAAAAGCATCTATCTTCCTTTGCTCAGCCTTCCTTATGGTCCAGCTCTCGCAGCCATAGGTTACTACAGGGAATACCATTGCTTTAACTATGCGGACCTTTGTTGTCAGTGTGATGTCTCTGCTCTTAACTATTTTATCAAGATTTGCCATTGCTCTCCTCCCAAGAAGTAGACGTCTTCTGATTTCCTGGCTGCAGTCAGCGTCTGCAGTAATCTTTGCGCCTAGAAATACAAAGTCTGTCACTGCCTCCACTTTTTCTCCCTCTATTTGCCAGTCATCAATCAAGCTCGTTGCCATAATCTTGGTTTTTTTGAGGTTTAACTGCAACCCAGCTTTTGCACTTTCTTCTTTCACCTTCATCATAAGGCTCCTCAACTCCTCCTCGCTTTCAGCCATCAAAGTGGTATCATCTGCATATCTGAGATTGTTAATGTTTCTTCCAGCGATTTTAACTCCAGCCTTGGATTCCTCAAGCCCAGCATGTCGCATGATGTGTTCTGCGTACAGGTTGAATAGGTAGGGTGAGAGTATACAACCCTGCCGTACTCCTTTCCCAATCTTAAACCAGTCCGTTGTTCCGTGCTCTGTTCTTACCGTTGCTACTTGGTCGTTATACAGATTCCTCAGGAGGCAGACAAGATGACTTGGTATCCCCATACCACCAAGAACTTGCCACAATTTGTTATGATCCACACAGTCAAAGGCTTTAGAATAGTCAATAAAACAGAAATAGATGTTTTTCTGAAATTCCCTGGCTTTCTCCATTATCCAGTGGATATTGGCAATTTGGTCTCTAGTTCCTCTGCCTTTTCTAAACCCAGCTTGTACATCTGGCAATTCTCGCTCCATGAATTGCTGGAGTCTACCTTGCAAGATCTTGAGCATTACCTTACTGGCATGTGAAATAAGTGCCACTGTTCGATAGTTTGAACATTCTTTAGTGCTTCCCTTTTTTGGTATGGGGATATAAGTTGATTTTTTCCAATCTGATGGCCATTCTTGTGTTTTCCAAATTTGCTGGCATATGGCATGCATCACCTTGACAGCATCATCTTGCAAGATTTTAAACAGTTCAGCTGGGTTACCATCGTCTCCTGCTGCCTTGTTATTAGCAGTGCTTCTTAAGGCCCATTCAACCTCACTCTTCAGGATGTCTGGCTCTAACTCACTGACCACACCATCAAAGCTATCTCCAATATTATTATCCTTCCTATACAGATCTTCCGTATATTCTTGCCACCTTTTCTTGATCTCTTCTGCTTCTGTTAGGTCCTTACCATTTTTGTTTTTGATCATACCCATTTTTGCCTGGAATTTACCTCCGATGTTTCTAATTTTCTGGAAGAGGTCTCTTGTCCTTCCTATTCTATTGTCTTCTTCCACTTCCGCACATTGTTTCTTTAAAAATAATTCCTTATCTCTTCTGGCTAACCTCTGGAATTTTGCATTTAACTGGGAATATCTCCCCCTATCACTGTTGCCTTTTGCTTTCCTTCTTTCTTGGGCTACTTCCAGTGTTTCAGCAGACAGCCATCTTGCCTTCTTGGTTTTCTTTTTCTTTGGGACGTTTTTTGTTGCCGCCTCCTGAACAATGTTGCGAACTTCTGTCCATAGTTCTTCTGGGACCCTATCTACTAAATCTAGTCCCTTAAATCTATTCTTCACCTCCACTGCATATTCCTTAGGAATATTAGTGAGCTCATATCTAACTGATCTGTGGGTCTTCCCTATTCTCTTTAGTCTGATTCTAAATTTTGCAATAAGAAGTTCGTGATCTGAACTACAGTCAGCTCCAGGTCTTGTTTTTACTGACTGTATAGATGTCCGCCACCTTTGGCTGCAAAGGATGTAGTCAATCTGATTTCGGTGTCGACCATCTGGTGAAGTCCATGTATAAAGTCGTCTTTTAGGTTGTTGGAAGAGAGTGTTTGTTATGCACAGTGAGTTGTCTTGGCAAAATTCTATCAGCCTGTGTCCTGCTTCATTTTGTTCTCCCAGACCATGCTTGCCTGTAATTCCAGGTGTCGTCTGACTACCCACCTTAGCATTCCAGTCTCCTGTAATGAATATAACATCTCTTTTTGGTGTATTATCTAGTAGGTGCTGCAGATCCTCATAGAACTGATCTACTTCTGCTTCTTCAGCATCTGTGGTTGGGGCGTATATTTGGATCACTGTGATGTTAAATGGCTTACCCTGAATTCGAATTGAGATCATTCTATCGTTTTTTGGATTGTATCCAAGCACTGCTTTAGCCACTTTATTATTAATTATGAAGGCTACTCCATTTCTTCTGTGGTCCTCTTGTCCACAGTAGTAGATCTGGTGGTCATCTGATGTGAAGTGGCCCATCCCAGTCCATTTCAGTTCAGGATTCTGGAGCTTCTGGTGAGGATTCATAGGGACCTTCCAGTGAGGATTCTGTCAGGGTCTACTCAGAAAATGTATAGATAATTTTACTGTGTGAATAAGGGAATGACAAGGCAAAAGTACACAGCTGAGAATAATGAGTAATTAGCTCAGAAGGACCATGGGAGCTAATTGCTAGTACAGAGCTTTCCAAACTGTGTGTCGTGACACAAAAGTGTGTCGCTACACACAGCGTGGTGTGTCACCACACCACCCGGAAGCGGCGGCGTGCATGTGCATGGCGGCAGCGGCAGACGCTGCCGCCGCCACCATGCACACACACGCTTGTATATAGATCTGTATAATAAAGTCTGTAAATATTGAAGCCACAGACTCCAAGCAGATTTCTTTCGAGACCACTCATTGGATGGCACAACGTGCACTATTCTGACAGATTCATGGCAAACAAAATGTCCGTGAAGGAGTGGGGATGGCATTGCAGTGGAAATCTGCAGCCAGATGGTGAATTTTGGCTAGTGCAATCTTTCTGGATAAAGGAGAGACCGTGACATCACCCACTTGTACTCTGGACAGCTGATCCTCATGAGTAGACTGCAAAAACTGAGGTTTTTGTGGTCAGCTCATGAGTTGAGCAGCTGGGAGTCGAGGGATATCAATCAAGCTCACAGCCGTAATGCAGCTTATATGAACATAAGGTTTGCACAAGCCTCATTTCTTAAATACTTTTGGATGTAACTAATTTACAGCTAAAGAGAGATTTTCTAAGTGGCAGGATAAGAAAATTCCACTTGGTGAGTCAACATTATTTCTGGATTCCAAAAGTAAAAAAAGGTTTTAAAGTTTTAAAAACTTTTGGCAAAAAGCTTAACAAGGAGTGGATGTAAGAAAGTTTAAAACAGATAAAGGGGATAGTTATTTTGAAAGATTATTTTTGGTGAAAGTGCTTTTGAACAAATTAGAATTAAAATAGACAAATGAGCCAGACCTTCATGGAAATGTTTTTTTGTTTACTATTAATGAGTGCAGACAATTGGTGGATTTTACAAAACAAAAGATAAAGGTAATATGAGCCAGACTGTGAGGCTGACTGTAACTACAGAGTGTCATTTGAGATGAAAGTATTAAATAAAAGTATTTGAGAGCCAGTTTGGTCTAGTGGTTAAGGCAATGGGCTAGAAACCAGGAGACTGTCAGTTCTGGTCTCGCCTTTGGCATGAAAGCCGGCTGGGTGACCTTAGGCCAGTCATTCTCCCTTAGCCCAATCCACCACACAGGTTTGTTGTTGTGGGGAAAATAGGAGGAGGAAGGAGTATTAGGTATGTTTGCCGCCTTGAGTTATTTATAAGAATAATAAAGGGGGGTTAGAAAATAAATAAATAAATAAGGGCACAGGAAGACAAAATAGGAAAAAAAGTGGGGGAGCTTGCCTTTTCTCTTTCCCTTGCTTGCAACACTTTCATTTTTGGATTATAATATCATAATGGCAACCACCAGAAAAATGGCAAAAATAGCAGAGGGGAAGAGAGGATCATTAGAGCAATCTGCAGAAAGAGGAATTACACCAGATTTGCTTCAGAACATGTTTGAAGAGGTAGGGTAGGGTGTCCATCCTGGTGCTCCTTGACCTCTAAGCAGCCTTTGATACCAGTATTCTTTTGGGCTGGCTTCGGGAGCCAGGAGTGGGAAGCAATGTTTTGTGGTGTCTTCTTTCTTTGTGTCTGGTTTCAACCGGTGATCACGGGGTGAGAGGTCATGTCTCATCCACAGGGCTTGACTCTCTCTCCTCTTCTGTTTAACACCACTAGTTGAAACCACTGAGTGAATCATCTGTCAGTTTGGGGTCCAGTATGTGGATGTTATCCAATTATACATCTTGGCCCTGGACTGACCAAGTGATACTGTTGAAATCCTGACCCAGTGCCTGGAGGCTGTGTGGGTCTGGATGGGGAGGAACAGGCTCAGGAACAACCATGAGTGCCTTTGTTTAACTCCTGTGGTTCCAGGAGCCTCCATGTTTAGTCTTTAGATGAGTTGCACTTCCTCATGTTACACTGGTGGCCAGTCTGGGGGTCTTCTTGGACTTACAGCTCCTGTTTGAATTGCCGGTGGCAACTATGGCCAACAGGGCTTTCACACAGGTACATCTGGTGTACCCAGTTGTACCTGTCCTTGGACTGGGAGGCCCTTCGAACAGTCACTCATGCCTTTATTACCTTGTGATTTGACTACTGCAATGAGTACTGAATGGGGCTGTCCTTAAAGACCACTCAGAAGCTACAGCTGGTCCAGAATCCAGTAGGCAGTAATGGGTGTGTCATGGTATATGCACATTTCCCCACTGCTTCACAAGCTGCACTGGTTACCACTTGGCCTCTGGGTGCAATTCAAGGTGCTGATTATCACCTATAAAGTACCTGAGGGACTGCCTGTCTCTGTATGTTTCAACCCATCTGGTGACATCAGCTAGAGTGAACATGTTCTGGGTCTCATTGCTTAAGCAATGTCATCTTACGGGATCAGCATACTAGGATTGCTTGCATTTAATGAGGCACTTATATTTCTTTCTTAGATATTTTTCTTTCCCCCTAAAATTACCAGCATTCCATCAGAAGAGGAATAATAGTTAAATCAGCTTATTTTTATCAGGAAGTTTAAGCCTAAATCACTGAACATGGTGGAGAAGGAGAAAGAGAAGGAGGAGAGCTTTGTGCAGCCATAGTAAGTGTGTGAGGAATACATGTAGGCTGTAGCACAGTGTTAAATGGGACGTGGCATTTTTGGCAACAATTTGCCATTGCCTTCTTCCTAGGGCTGAGAGAGAGTGGCTGGCCCAAGGTCAACCAGCTGGCTTTGTGCCTAAGGCAGGACTAGAAGTTACAGTGCCCCAGTTTCTAGTCCAATGCCTTTAACCACACTATCTCTCAGATAACCTACATTCATCCTTTAAAAGTCCTTAATAAGGTTTTTTTTATTTTTATGTAATCACTCGCACTGTTGAGCCTTTTATCTGTATTACCATTTGTAACAATTAAGAGAAAGAGAACAAGGTGAACTCCCTAGTCTGACACCTGCAGAAGGAGGATGAGCAGCAGCATGCTAGGAATGATGTCTCACTCACTTAAAATATCTTTAGTAGAAGTTGAACACCTTGAGTTATGACCAAGTCACTGATTAGATGTACCACCAAGCCATCTCCAGAAGTTGTATTATTTATACTCCCTATCCTTTGAAAAAAAATATAACAAAAGATCCCAGACATTTTGAACCTTGAGGTAGACCTGAAGACCTGGGAAGATATGAAGAAGCCCACTGGCTTCAGGCTGTTGGCCTGCTGACATTTGAAGGATTCCTGACAAGCTGAAGAGACATGGTCTGGTATGTTTTATTTTTCCTCTGTAACTCTCTTAATCTACAGTATATTTAATAAAACATGTTTGGCATTCCTCCTGGTATAAGCCTATTGCCTTTGAATTCCCAGAACCTACTGACTACCAGCTAGCTTTCAGTGCCAACAAAAATAGGACTTGTCCAGTATGAAATATTATTAGTGCACATAGATAATCATGTTTAATGGCTTCCTAAAACTCAGTAAAACTTATTTCAACTTATACCAAAACATGGAAGCAACTCTAGTCTGCTTGAAGATGTTCCTCAGCCAACAATGTGACTGAAAATTTAATTGCTCTCCGAGTGAGATGGGCGGTAATGAAATTCAAAATATAAATAAATCAGCCATTTCTTCATTATGCACAGTTTTATTCTGCTACAAGTATTAGTGAGAGGATTAGTTAATGTTTGCAAGCATTTTGGCTCAAATGACATTTGTTCTATAATTCACTGACGGCAGTTTCCATTTGGAGTACAGGAAATATGCAAAGATAATTACAATTCTTTTCATCAATTGTTCTCTGCTGGACTTCCCTAAGAATACTTAGGCTTCAAAGTGTCAAGCTCTGTTGGCAAGCAGCAACATTTCCAAGTAATGGCAGTCAGCACAGTAATCCCCCCCCCCCAAAAAAAAATACCAAGATCAGAAACAGAATTTGAAAGTACACTGTTTTCTAAATGGATGATATATCTTCTGACTGAAGGAGTCACAGATGCACTCTTCAGAATAGCTCCTTTTTTTTATAGTTCAGTTTTTTAGTACCTTGGACAGAGACACATGTGTATTTATATGTATGTCACTATGTCTATAAAGATTGTTCACAATCTACCTCATAGAAGCTCTTCGCTTTGTGGAAGTGAGTTTTTCCATCTTGGTGTATCAATGCATGCTTCAATGAAGCATCAAAATGGAACCAATTGCTTTGATAACAGGGGTTTCTGCACATGTGTGAAAACCCCTGTTATTGATCAGATCAATGATATGATAGAGTATGGCTACTCTACTCCAACTATTGGAAGCAAGATACTGCTTCACCTCACTGCTTCCCTTTGAAGGAGCATTTCAAAGCTCCAATGAAGCAAAGCATCCTTTCAAAGATCTGCACAGCCCTAGTATATATAATAATGGATCTTAACTTGTCTGATGATAATCTACTAGCATTCGCTGTCATATAGAGATATAGATGGAATTTTGCAAACTGAACATTGTGAAGGTCAAGCTGATAATATTTCCATTCATGTTCTTCCCCTCTCATTATATTTCCACTGGTCTACAGTTCTGTCAGCACCACCCACAAAATACATCCAAAAGCTTACAAGATCCTATTGCTTCTCACTTTTTAACAGGAATCAGCCTAAATCTCAAATTAATTATAAGCCCAGAATTCTCCATGTAACATTGTAGGAGTTGCACTTCTAGTTTTCTAACAAAATTTTCTATTCTGACTTAACTGATAAGCACTAAAAATATATTACATTCTCTTCTTAATGATTACCATTTGTCTGAAGCTTTTCACTATCTAATCACTATAACTTTGTATGGACACAGCCTGTGTTCCTTATAGACTTGGTGGTGATGATCATAAAAGAAAGTGAGAATTTTAATTCACAAGATTGCTGTTATTATTATTTTAAATGAAGATTCCATGAACATTTTAATAACTTTCATTCAGAAGTCTTCATGGATGACTTGGTCCTTCTGAAATACTTTTTGACTTTTATGACATATTTCAAAGAAATATGCTTCTAATAGCTGAGGATAACAATGTATAACCTTTGGCTCTCTAGATGTTTCTAGACTTCATTTTTTTAACCAGCTCCAATCACTGTCAGTTATTAGGAAAATATATGAGTTCTATTTTGACTTCTGAAAAACTACTATTTGTCCATTATGATCTATGACTTAAGGTTCCTTATAACAAGTTCAATGCATATATCATCCATAATAATATGGTTGCTCTTGAAAGGAAGGAGGAAGATCATCATCACCATCACCATCACCATCATCATAACTATACCCATGAGAAAACATAAGAAAGACACAATTAATAATTATAACTGTAATTATTAATTATAACTGTGGCTAATTATGTCTTCCAAGTTTCTATAAGCTGCTATTGTCATCTTTGTTCAGGTAGGGTGTTTCAAACTCTGCTTATGAAAAGTTTTTATAATTTGGCAACATTTATTATGGCACAAGTCATAATACTATTGGAGCTACTATTGGAAATACCTATCCCTTAAGTAGTCTCCACAATTTAGTCAGTGGGTCCAGATTTCATTGCACTGTGGTTGACCCTAGAACATCACAACAATGCAGGCCCAAACCTGAGGTTGTAGTATGTTCAGTCATATTCACTCCCCTCAATGCTTCACTCATGGTATCTATGCTGATGCTTATGTACTGGAGCTCCTCATTAAACCATGGAACCTACATGATTTTATGATTGGAGAAAGACTGCTTAGAGACAATCATCTCCAATTTTCTCATTGTCTCCATATTCCAGAGAAATAGCAGATCTGCCCAACACATTGCTTGAAAAGTTTTGAAGCATATGCTGAGAACCAAGTGGGTCCATTAAGCATCTGAGGTGAAACATCTTATTTGATCTCCCACTCTTGCAGAGATCAGTGGAATCAGTGAGCCACAAGCTGACCAGAGAGTGATCTGGCCATGATGAAATACAGATCACAATGTCCTCTAGCTTTCGATCACAAGCCATCTGCTGCATGGTAAAACTCAGATCAAGTATGCTGAATACTTAAAAGATTTGTCCACTGAAATATTAATAATATCTGAAGTTTTATTTTATTAAAAGTAAAAGAAACAATAAAAGCCAGCCTGCCTGCCTGCCCGCCCGCCCGCCCCCTCCCTCACTCCCTCCCTCTCTCCCTCCCCCCTCCCTCAATTAGAAACATTTTGTTGACAGTGGGAAACTTTATTTTCATTTTATATGAAGAGAAATGAAGGTATGTCCATCCAACTTTCCTTTCATCTGATTTCTTGGAGCTGTCACTGTCTGAGTATTTGAATCCTTTAGTATGATGCAAAATAAGACCAAAGAGATAGTGACTCATGGGACTGAGTAGTTTAACAAAAAGTGATTCTAGTCCCTTAGTCTGTGCTATGAGCCATGTGTTGAAGACTAATTTTCAAGCTCCATCTGCCTCTGCTACGGAGATCACCTTCTTGGGATTCTGGGGAAATTGTGCAGAAAACCACAGAAAGAAAAATAAAATTGGTTTCCCTGATTTGTCATGCTTGGTAAGACATTAGAAACATGCACATCTTATTTCATTATTCTTCCACTGGTATTTCTGTCTTCTATTTAGAATGGAATGTTTTTATACAGGCACACATCTGCACTGTTGCAGTAAATGTTTATATTTGGAGAAGCTGATTGGATAGATAGTGCCTATGACAAGAATCCCTTTATTAAATTAGAATTCTCAGATTGTCAGGCAGCTTTGTCCAAGAAAATGATGCAGCTGCTTTGGGAGTTATGCACATTTCTGTTAGAATTAATTCTCCAAATTCACAGACAGACAATCCTGTTTTAGATAAAGGAGAGAAAACAGCAGGCCAGTTTGCAGCACTATAACGCCACTGCTAGGTTTAGTCAATGAGACTCTGAGAAGAAATGAGGGCTTTTCTGAAAGCACAGGAAAGTCTCCTTGTATGCGACGAATTAGATGGTATGGGTATAGGTATAGGTATAGGTATAGGTATAGGTATAGGTATAGGTATAGGTATAGGTATAGGTAGAGGTAGAGGTAGAGGTAGAGGTAGAGGTAGAGGTAGAGGTAGAGGTAGAGGTAGAGATAATGAAATATAGCAAGAAGTACTTGATACTACATTGGAAAGAAGCCCAGCTCTGGTGAAATCATCTCAAGATCTAAATAGACATCAAAGTTCAAAGGTTTTAACATGTAGGGCTGTTTCTTTTTGTTTTGTTTTGTTTCTGTTTAAGAATTAAAGGACAATCACTTTTTTGGTCATATTTTTTAGAAACAACAACTGTTGCTGATACTTCTATTGGAGAGATTTAAGCACTTTCCCCTCCTTTTTCTTTTTCCTGAATTAAGAAAGGTGCATTGGATAAAGTTTAGCCCTGGATTACCTGTTGGGTAAAGGGGGGTTACCATCCCTTACTCCCTGTAACTACCTTCTTATGAGATTTATTAGCTAGTTCAGAATCATGACAAATTTATTTATTTATTTTATATTTCAAATTTAGTCACCGCCCATCTCACTCAAAGAGCGACTCTGGGTGGTTGCTAATCCTCGTAGTGCTCAAAATGCTGAACAGAACCATTTTGGAATTAAGACGTTGGGGTCTACCTTTAGAGATTTTAGAGTTTCTCCTCTGCTTGCCAATTTGTAAGCATGTCAACTATAGTGATAAATGTAGAGTACGTATCTGCAAAAGTGCTTCCTGGTTTATTTTGTACCCAATTTTTGGTTTATTCTCCTGAAGCATTAAGTGCTACACAGTGAAAACAATAGAGAAATGTATTGTAGCAGTGCTTAGGAATTAGTATTGCATTGAGCCCACAGCACCAAGAAGCAGAAATTACAAGGCTGTGGGTACTTTATTCTAACATTATTTTGTCGATGTAAATCTATGGTATGTACATATTATTTTTGTGGGAGGAGGTAGTATGTGGCTGAGCATTGACTGTATTAGCTTTGGATTGGATCGCCTAATTGCTGGGAAGGAAAGAGAGCAGTGTTATATACCTGTGGTGAAATGCTGGGATGTGATTATCCAGTGACTGCTTATACATTTGCAGAGGGAATGAAGCTGGAAAGACAAGTTAATACAAAAAATAGAATCAAGATTTAAAGTGTTACCAACCGTTATAACATAACCAAGAAGATGAAGCCAAACAGAAAGATATCTAAAGCCCCGTACTGAGATTCAAGGAATCCGAGGGACAGATATGGGGTTGAGGGGGGCATGGCACCAGCACTTATTAAAATGTTCTAGATATCTTAAGCCAACACAAGCAGTGTAATTTGTCAGTTAAAAAATTAATGGCATGCAATCTTAGGTTTTACGAACAATCATATTGTACAGGTTATGAGAATTAATAATTTTGCTCTATTCTGTATCAGTGCTGTATTGTATCATTCTGTATCAGTGCTCTATTCTGTATCATCAGAATCCACTGCTTTCACTGAAATAACAAAAGCAGCATCATACCATTGTAAACCAAGCTTCGCCTATTTTGTGCATGCATGTGATATCACAGTGCATGTACAAAAGGTCTTTGTGTTTTATCAGTGCAATGCTGTTTTCACCATTTGCTCTCCCTTGCCACATCCCCACAGATACTGCTAATCAAACTACATCTGGAGTTCTGCATTAAGTTCTGAACATCAGTGAACCGAGTGTGTGCAGAGAGGAAAACCTGCTTGATAAGTAGTATAGCAAGTCCTGCGAGGAATGGTTGAAAGAGCTATGTATGTTCAACCCAAAGAAGCAAATATTACAGAAGATTTAATAGCAGCCATTAATTACCTGAAGGGTTACTTAGAGAAGGCTGTTGCTCCATAGAGCAGGTTTAGCACCAGTGACAGATATTGAGAGAAGCAGATTTTCACTAAACATTAAGAAAGGAACAACTGCTTTGGGAGGTGGTGTACTCTCTTTCATTAGCCTTAATCAGGGATTCTCCAATTGCATTCAACCACATAGATTCTGCATTGAACTATATGCAGTTGAATATTAGTGTGATTCAGTGTTATAGGCTTCCCATTCTCTTACATAGATAACTCTACGATCTGCATCCAAACCACAATATTGTTTTGGTAGAAGCATTTTCCTTTGACCCTGCTTTTCCCATTTAGCATCTATAAGTCAACACCCAGCTGTGATTCTGCACTAAGAAATAAATGTGTTTCCATTGGCTGCCATAGTTAATCAGAAACCAGATGGTATTTTATTATAACTAATCCTGAATATGTTTCTATTGTTTTCAGTACCATAACAAACATCTTACTTTAGAGTTTCCCTCCCACAATAAAATAAAAAATCAGTCTGGAGATAGTTTGGTTTCAGTGAATCGTAATTTTTGTTGCTACTGCTGTTTTAGCACCACAAAAACATCCAATAGAAATTTAAGTAGAATTTGAGAAAATAAGGACAAGGTAGTTAATGTATAATGCTTTCAAGAGTTTAAAGTTGTATAGGGTTTGCTATATTTAAAAAAAAAAAACTTAATTTGAGCTTTGGAGGAATAACTAAACAAGACTGGTGGGCCAGCTTTCTGATAATTTGGGGCTCATAAAGAATCTCTCTCTCTCTCTTCCTGGAGTCCAGACTGACTTGAAAGCAGAAAAAAATAAAATAATTGTAAATACAAACCATATTAATTAATGCAAATTGTATCTGCCTAATATTGCAGATATGTTTATTGTATTGGGGTGCAAAACATGTATCAGAACTGGAGATAAACATTGCTAAATGTATTGAGTTAAGAAAAATTTGGATGACTTTATCTGGAAAACACAAGTTAAATGCATAATTTAAGTGTCTATGCAATGTTGTGCTTTTATTCAATTCAAAAACATTGAACTGATCTGCATTTTTTAAAAGCAGACTTCTAATATAAATATGTTCACCTTGAAGTTCCAATGCTTCAGTATGAACAAACACATATTCATCTGTAAATTGGATATCTCAGCATTTATTTATTTATTTGTCAAATTTCTCTGTCGCCCATCTTGTATACAACGACTCTGGGTGGATTACAGATAATAAAATGACAATTAGTAAAAACAGTATAAATACACATAAATACAGGCACAAGTATAAAAATACAAAAATATAAAATATAAAATTCATATTGATGATACCTCATCCCGTGACGACGGATGATCTCACCCAGCGGTTTCATGTAGATGTTAAAAAGGAGCGGGGAGAGTACCAAAACCTGCAGCACCACACAAAGGAGAGGCCGCGGGCTGGATGTCTCGCTCTGTATCAACACCGATTGGGACCAGCCCTGGAGGAAGGAGGCAAACCAGTGCAAAACCACACCACCCACCCCCAACTCCCTGAGCCGTCCCAAAAGGATACCATGGTCGATGGTATCAAAAGCCACTGTGAGGTCAAGAAGAGCCAGGATGGATGCACTGCCCTCATCCTGCTCCTGCCAGAGATCACCCATAAGTGCGACCAAGGCTGTTTCCATCCCATATCTGGGCCTGAAACCCACCTGAAAAGGGTCCAGATAATCCGTTTCATCCAGGACCCTCTGCAGCTGCAATGCTACCACTTTCTAAAAAGGGAAGGTGGGAGACTGGACAAAAATTGTCCAGAATGGTAGGGTCCAGTGATGGTTTCTTAAGGAGGGGGCACACCAACGCCTTTAAAGGCTGCTGGAAACACCCCCTCCCCCAAGGATGAATTCACCATCGCCTGCACCCACCCATACATCCCCTCCCAAGCTGCTTTCACCAGCCAGGAGGGACAAGGATCTAATTGGCAGGTGGTGGCATTTACAGTCCCAAGAACCCTGTCCACTTCCTTGGGCCCAACAGGATCAAACTGTTCCCAGATAACTGGGCAAGTCCACTCCATAGGCATCTCCTCAGACCCTGCTACATGCTTGGCATCCAACTTGGAATTAATCTGGGCGATTTTATCCTCCAGATGCCCAGCAAACTCCTCAGCCCTGCCCTGTAGGTGGGTTTCTAAACCCCCTTCCCCAGAAGGGATTGGATGATCTTAAACAGGGCTGTCAGGCAGCATTCTGCAGATGCAATAAGAGCAGAGAAATATTGACATTTCACCACTCTTATCACCACAAGATAGGCCTTAATAGTGGCTCTAACCTGTGTTCGGTCGGAATCAGTCCTTGTCTTCCTCCAGTGGTGCTCTAGATGTCTCTTAATCCTCTTCAGAACCCTCAACTCCTCTGTAAACCATGAGGAGTGTCAGGTTCGATGGGACAAGAGAGGTCGCACAGGCATGATACTGTCCAAGGCCCCAGCCACCTCCCTATTCCAGGCAGCAGCCAGGAACTCCACTGGACCATGCAGCAGATTGTCAGCTATAACCCCAGCTCCCTCTGAAACCCTACTGGGTCCATCAGTCACTGGGGGTGGACCAATCGAATGGGTCCTGCCTCCCTGTGGAAGAGGGCAGCATAGGAGAATCTCAAGGCCACCAGGGCATGATCTGACTTTGACAGTGTGGACAGATGTAACCCTCCCCTCAGATCGCATTGCCACTGCTCTGACAAGAAAACCAAGTATGGCATGAGGCCACTGTCTCGAGTCAGGTCCCAAATAATCTGGGACAGGCTGATGGCCACCATGGTGGCCATGAACTCCTGAGTGGCCTCTGAGGCATGCCCCAGGGATGGCAGGTTGAAGTCCCCCAGAACCATAAGTCTGGGAAACTCCACCACCAACCCTGAGACGGCCTCCAGTAGCTCAGGCAGGGAGGCTGGTACAATAGCAACACACCCAACTGTTCTCGGGAACCCAACTTGAAAAACAGGGTCTCACAACCGGCCACTTGTAGAGCAGTGCCCCTGAAGGCCACCAGAGACTCCCGGATGACAACAGCCACCCCTCCTCCCCTGCCCTGGGATCTCAGCTGGTGCCATACCGTAAACCCGGCCAGGCACATTTCCGAAAGGGGCACCCCCCTTTCAGGGCCCAGACAGGTCTCGGTAATGCACACCAGGTCTGCCCCCTCCTCGATGATCAACTCACATATGAGAGGGGCCTTGTTATTAACCGACCTGGCATTCAGAAGCAGCAGCCAAAAGCCAGGGCCTTGAGGGGTTTGCTGTCCAGGGCCCGGGTCTGAGCACATGTAGAGATGAGCTGCAGTGTCAAAACGCCAGCAACATTTTATTAACTCCTTGCTTAATATATTATTTGTAGATGTTATTCTTAATTGATGTTTTATTAAATTAAAAACACAAAGGTTTATTGTAGTATTTTTGTTGTCTAATGATTGTTCATAGTGCTAGGTTTTGATAGTAAGATCAACATTACCCAGGGTGTTGGTCTATCAGCATAATGGACATCATTGTCAGATTTGATTCTCCCTCAGACTTCGGTTATGCACCCTCCATATTTTCCCCCCAGATAGGGGCGGGGGGGGGGGGAGATCCACTAGAGAAGATTTGGGAAATGTGCAAAGAATTAACTTCTTGACATAAGCAAAAGTCAACTTGTGTGATATTGGATGCAACCCATTTAGTTGATTGTGTGAGATGCTATAGTGTACTTTTCCTTTTATCTACCTTTTAAAAAAAGGTAAAGGTAAAGGTTCCCCCCGCACATTTGTGCAGTCGCATGATACAATTATGACGAACAATTGAGTCCACTACCTGCATTGCTGCACATCTAACTGGATCCTTGAGATTTTCAGTCAACTATTGTTGGGACTGCTGAAGGTAAAATATATTTCTTCTCTCACTGATATGTGATATGATGGGGCCAATTACCTCTGTAAAGCTGAAAGGATAATTTCTACTGCTTAAGAAGATGCTCAGATAATTTATAAAAATAATTGCACAACAGATTTCCTTATAAAATTATTACATAAAATAGTAAATTTTGGAGGTGATCTAGTCACCAAATAGCAAAAGTAGGTATTAAATCCACTCTTTCTTTCAATGACCAAATGATTAAAGTGAACTTACTGTTAGAAGACAGAAGCAGCCAAGGCTGAAGCCTTAATAAGTAGAAAATATAGTTGAACAAAATGTAATCCACTGCTTTTTCCCAGGACTGAAAAAAGAAAGGTGCCCTTCTTTACTGCACACTGCACAATTTAAGAAGTGTAGGCTGATTTTAATTAAATGAAATAAAAAGTAGAAGCTTTAAAAAAGTTCAAAAAAATAATAAATCAAAGAGATTATTTTTGTGTGAGAAAAACTTTAGAACAGAGCTTTCCAAACTGTGTGTCGCGACACAAAAGTGTGTCGCCACACACAGTCTGGTGTGTTGCCACACAACCCGGAAGCGCTGATCATCATCAGCGCTTCCGGGTTTTCCCGCGGCGACACACCAACGGCGGCGCACAAAAGCCTGAAAGCGGCAGCGGCACTTCTGGGTTTTTGCGCACTGCCGCAACGGCGGCACTTCCGGGTTTTCCCGCGGTGACACACCAACGGCGGCGCACAAAAGCCTGAAAGCGGCAGCAGCACTTCTGGGTTTTTGCGTGCTGCCGCAACGGCGGCACTTCCGGGTTTTCCCACGGCGACACACCAACGGCGGTTGGTGTGTCGCTGCGGGAAAACTTTGGAAAGCCCTGCTTTAGAACTTTGCATATATATCCATGATTTCCATCTGCAATTATACAGATATACTGATTATAATTATACAAATTATAACATTCTGACTTTTTTTGGTCAAATGAAGATATCAGATGAAACAGAACCTAGAAAATGAAATCAAAGATCATCAATTATATGAACCATGTATTTTACCAGTAACTACTAAATCCCTATGTTTATTTATTGCTAAATAAGTCCTACTGAACTTAGTGTGACAAAGTGTACATTTTCCATTGGAAACATTTTTAAGCCAGTTTTAAGCCTGACCAAGTGTGAAAGAAATCCTATACAATGTGTTCTTTCTGATGTAGCTTGTATTTTCTATATTATTTTATGCAATATAGACCTTTATCAATTTCCTTTTAATTTTGCATAGCCATTGCCATCTACATTGTAGCAAATCTCTTTATTCCTACCACCCTTCTCAATGAATTACAGAGCAACTGACAAGGTGCACATACCGTATAGAAGAGAGCAATAGAACCAATTTCAGTACATTCTTTCTGGTCTCCAGACAATGAGAAAGCATACATATTGGGATCGCTTCCAGGTGCTGAAGACGTTGGTGCGCTGAACCGAGCGCTCCTGGCTCGGCTCAGCTGTTTGCCTGCTTGCAGCGGTTTTTAAAGAAATAAAACTGCTGAAATCTCCCCTTTGAAGAAAAGGGGATCAGAAGATAAACCACAAGGGTCGCCGGAACCATCGCTCTTTCCCAATTCCCGTTTTTCCACCACGGGAAAAAGGAAATTGAAGCGACGAAAGCGACTGGAAGGACCATCGTTATTGCTCTGCAGGAAACAGCGAAATCTTTTCAGATAAGTAGCACCTAAATTCAGCACTTTTAGTCACTGTTTTATATTTGTGTTTATTTTAATTTTACATATTATCTGCTAAGATCCTTCTATGGACATGACCGATGCTGCTGGTGCTTGTGTAATTTTCTTTCTAAAGAAGACTTGAGAAATGGTGGGAGCTTAAAGAATAATGACTTTACTTGGAAGTGAAATGGAGTGACATTAACTACTGACAAATGGCTTATTTACTGAAGTGGGACTAATCTATTTTCCTCTCTGGATTATGAATTCAAATGGGTTAACGATCTGCCTTTTATCTTTCTTTTTTTGCTTTTTTGCTTTTCTGCTTTTCATCTTGAGATGGTATTTTTTTTCCTTTTTTTCTGTAATGCGTTTGGAAATTATTTGGATTATAATGGGTATTTTTGGAATATCTTTATTTTGAACAGTTTTGGGAATTTCCTTATTATATGGGATTTTAGTGGACTTTCTTGTTGCTTTTTGTCTTGGAGAGTGAAGACATTTGGAGTTGGGGCTTTCTCCTTTCCCCCCCCCTTCTCTTTTTTTTTTTTCTTCTCTCTCTCCTCTTTGGGACTTGTGATTATAAGCTTGCCTGAGAACTGGATTGTTATTACATTTTCAAGGATATTTTGACTACAGCTAAAGGACTTACCCGTTGTACTCTTATCTTTTATTTTTTTTCATGTGAGAATTGTTGATTTTATCAAAGTACATTTTGCCCTCTTTTTTATGCAACATCTATTAAGAAAAAGTAGTATTATTTTTATTTTTTAAATTTTTTATTGTATCTGGATTTTTTTTTCCTTTCTTCTCTTCCCCCTTTTTTTCTTTTGAATTTTTAATAATTTTTTATCCCTCTTCTTCCCTTTTTCTTTTTTTTATTGTTTATAGTGGTTCTCCTTTGCCTTTTGTTATTTTTCTTTTCTCTTTACAGGAATATTATATACAACCTGGTTACTGCAGCTGCAAGAGTGAAGAGGGATAGAGATAAGGAAATGGAGTCCATGACTGCACCTTCAGAAGTACCAACATCAGATATGGAAAAAATATTGGATGCGATTATAGCACTGAATCAAAAAATAGATGATTCAACTACTGCCTTGGAGGAAAAGATGGATATTTTAACTGTTACCTTGGAGAAAAAGATGGATGACTTAATTACTTCTTTTGATATAAAAATAGACAAAAAAATGGACAATATTCTAGATCAACAAGTAGAAGAGAAATTGGAAGTGATGAATGAAGATTCAAAAACAGAATTTAGAAATGAAATACAGATTGTCAAAGAAATTGCAAATATTTTTCCAGGGGATTTTAAAGAGACACAAGGCCAGGTTAAGAAATTGGAGATTAAATCAGATTCTATTACTATGGAATATAATTTAGATGCTATTGTATTAGCAGAAATGAGAGAAGAAGAATTTATTTTGAGTCTGAGAGGAGCCCTGGAAAAATTAGATGAGAATATGAGAAAATATATAGTTGATACTTTAGTTCAATATTTAGAGATAGAAGAAGAAGATATGGACTCTGAGATAGATAAAATTTTCAGAGTTGACTCACGTTACATTAGAGATAAGAAATTGTCAAGATATTTTGTGAGAAAAGTTACAAAAGAGCAAAATCTGAAGAAATATTACAGTGAGAGATCAAAAACAGTAGGGTTGGGTATAACTTAAAAGAATTAAATCAGAATTTTTTCTTTTTTGTTTGGAATCTGGGTTGTATAAATAGAAAAATTCTTTTCTTTTTATTTCTATATGCATAGTATAATAGTATGGTTGGGTATAAATTAAAAGACTTAAACTAGAATTTTTTCTTTTTATCTGGAATTTGGGATGCATAAATAGAAAAAAAATTTTTTCTTTTTACTTATATATGTATAGTTTTGGAAAAATTAAAGTGTACCAACAATACAGGAATGGATGTTGAAATTACTAGAAATGACAGAAAATGACAAATTGATTTGCCTACTAAAATAAAATTTTAATTATTATTCTTTAATGAGTGGAAATTTTTGATGGACTATTTGCAAAAAGCAGGAGGAGTAAAGCTAAATATGGGGTTTTGATGATTAGATTATAGATAAATAGTATATAATAGACAAGGAAAAATATATGAATGTTATATGAATAGCCAGCATGTTAAAACAAATTATATACTTTATTCTTATGACCATAGACGGATCGGAGGTTATCTAATTTCTATGTATGTCTTTTTCTTTTTCTTTTTTCTTTTTTCTTTTTCTTTATTGCACTGTTCTTTTTCTTTTCTTTTAATTTGTATTTCTTTTTCCGTTTCATCTTTAACTTTTAGCTTTGTATATTTAAAAACCTAATAAAACTTATGTAAAAAAAAAAAAGAGAAAGCATACATATTGATAATAAAGTCATTAAACCAAAGTAAAGGACTAATGAGATATATGATAAATACTTTCTCCAAATCTTATTATTTGTCACGAGAGATCAGAATTCAGCAAATGTCAGGGGAGAAATATTTGTGTAGCAGACAGGGAATGTCCTTCTTTTTTTAGACACATGAAATAATGTTTTTGAAGGAAACATCAAGGGGGAGATATAGTAGTAACACATAAAAAGTTGTTTACACAGTAGGTAATTTGGATCAACATCTGTGGGAGTGCCTTCTTCCACATGTTCTCAGAGGATATGGTGGTATTTAATTTCAAATGGTTGCGTATATATATATATATATATATATATATATATATTTGTGTGTGTGTGTGTGTGTTTACATATATAATATTATATTTAAAAAGACTTTCCATGTGCAAGCTTTAATTTAATTTATACATTAATCCAGAGATGTATAACTTGGTGTAATTTCTAACAGTAATTCAGACCTCAGGCAAAATTGATATTTCTTTCCATGTTAGTCTGCTGCACTAGGAGAGAAAGAAAGAAAAGAAATTTGAGATGGGGGGGGGGGGGAGAGAGAGAGAGAGAGAGAGAGAGAGAGAGAGAGAGAGGAAAAGGAAAAGGGAAAGGGAAAGGGAAAGGGAAAGGGAAAGGGAAAGGGAAAGGGAAAGGGAAAGGGAAAGGGAAAGGGAAAGGGAAAGGGAAAGGGGATGATGAAGGGGGGAAAAAGAAGCTATTCTGGGAACAGAGAATGGATGGTTTCAGCCCTAACTGCCAAATGGGATACAGGCCTCAACAGACAACAATTACCCACCCCTCAGTCCCTTTTCCCTTCTCAAGAACACAGACTTATCCACATCATGTACAATACAATATATTCCACACAGAAAAATGGAGAAAACATCTTAAATACACTTTAGAGCTACATCCCTGTTAATTTCACCTGATAATCAATGAATAATAAATTAGGGTAACTACATTCAATCTTTCCATTGTTATAAACTTATTTGGTGGCCTAGGACAAGTTTTTATCTCATAGTGGTTCATACACATAACTTCTGTATTCTAATCTTGGGCTAATAATATGGACTTATCATACGGAAATTTGTAAGGTAGAATATAAGATATTGATGGTTGTTGTGGGTTTTCCGGGCTGTGTGGCTGTGTTCTGGCAGTTTTTGTTCCTAACGTTTCACTAGTAGCTGTGGCTGGCATCTTCAGAGGACAGGGGCACAGCTAGAAGATTCTCTCTGTTCCCAAGTGGAGGGTGTGTGTTCCTGCTGGTGTTTATAGCTGCTGAGAGGTCATTTGCAAGAGATTGGGAGAGGGGTTTTTTGTGGTGATTAGGGGGTGTGGTGCTGTCATGTGTGGGATTAGCACATCTATTGTGTGAGTTGTTTGTATATTTCTGTGGTTGAGTAGAGTCCGTTGACCTTTTGCAAGCTGTGTTTTTCAGGACTGGCAGCCAGGTTTTGCTGTTCTTTAGGCTTTCTTCTTTTTATTGAAACTGTGTTGGTGTTTATGTATTTCAATGGCTTCTCTGTATAGTCTAACATAGTGGCTGTTGGTGTTGTCCAGTATTTCTGTGTTTTCAAATAAGATTTGGTGACCAGTTTGTTTGAGAGCATGTTCAGCTATTGCAGATTTTTCAGGTTGCTGTAGTCTGCAGTGTCTTTCATGTTCTTTTATCCTGGTGTGGATGCTGCGTTTTATGGTCCCAATATATACTTGTCCACAGCTGCAGGGTATGCGGTAAACTCCTGCAGCAGTGAGGGGGTCCCTTTTGTCTTTTGCTGATTTTAACATTTGTTGTATTTTTCTGGTGGGTTTGAAGCAAACAAACACACTGATCAAGAGCTCTTCCCTCCCCCTCAACGTACTTCAACGTACCTGCAAAACAGAAGCTCTATCACCAAGACTATATGGACTCCCCAAAATCCACAAAGACGCAATCCCACTCAGACCCATCCTAAATGCCATCGGCTCTCCAACATATGAATTATCAAAACATTTGGCTACTCTTCTACAGACCAACTGTGCACAGACTTAATCTCACATAAAAGACTCAAGACACTTCATAAAAAAAATCAGCACCCTTAAACTTAATACTTTTTTAAACAATTTAACACACTGGTAAATGGTACAAAAAAAGTCATGGACAGTATTCTAAGCCATGTACTCTTGGATGCAGATCTCAGAACTTTTGAATGTTGTAAGATAATGTTGAATTTGACAGCAAATCTTCCCAGTGGTTATCTATATAGTTAAAAGTATTCTTCTGCATTCTATATCTGCAATGTACAGTAGAGTATCTAGACATTCTTTGGGGCAAGCACCTGGCTTTTCCTTGTCATTAAAGGCACCAGCACATGCTAATAAGTAGACAGCCAGTGCATATAACAGTTAAGGTGTTGGATTGGGGCCAGGAAGACCTAGGTTCAGGAAGATCCAGGTTCAAACCCATTCAGTTATAGAAGATTACTGAATGATGGTGCCAGCTCAATCTATTTTATGAGTTGTTGTTTTGGAGGCAGGGAATGGTACATACAGCACCTAGAGTTCCTGGAGGAAAGCAGAATTTATTTTCTTTTTTTACTTTGTGTGTGTGTGTGTGTGTGTGTGTGTGTGTGTGTGTGTTCAAATTGGTCTTGAAAGTGACTGACCCAATGTCACTCATCTGGCTTCCATGCTTAAGGCAGGTTTTTCCCACTTCTAATCCAAAGCCTTAATATTTATTTATTTATTTATGATCAGATTCATATCCTGCCAGGGCAAAAATGGAAGGAGGGAGACCTGTGTGTGCCTCCTTTATCTCCTGAACAGGTCTCCCTCCTTCCATTTTTGCTCACAACAGCAATCCTGTGAGGTTGGTTGAGGTGAGAGAGATCAACTGGCCCAAAGTCATCCAGTGAGCTCCTGTGGCTGAGGTGGATTAGAACCCCAGTCTTCCCAGTGCCAGTCCATGCGTGCGTGCGTGTGTGCGCCTTTGAGTCAGTGTGGACTCCTGGTGACTGCCTGGACTAGTCCCTGCAGCTTTCTTGGCAATATTTTTGGAAGAGGTTTTCCCTAGCTTTCTTCTAGCCTGATGCCTTAACCCTTACACCAAACTGGCTTTTTTTTAACTTTTGTATCTGCATAAAACGGGGGAGCTGGGGATGGTGACGGCCGACAGGAAGCTCTGGCGTGGGCTGGTCCATGAAGTCACGAAGAGTCAGAAGTGACTGAACGAATAAACAACAACAATCTGCATAAAAAGAATAGACATAACAACAACAGCAGCAGCAGCAATAACAGCAATAACAACAGTCAAAGTCAATCATTGTTGACAGTGTTTCTAATGATATGTTATTTATTTAGCTATTTTACATATCTCTGTGCCATCTGTAAGTGCTTATACAGCCCTCTCAAGATGGGTTAGACTGAAAAAATAATAATCATAGAAACAAAAATAAGATTAATCATCACAAATCCACACCATCTGTGTTGTAGATATGTGGCATCTGAAATTGCAATTGCTACTTAATTCTAACACCTAAACGTGACAATGTAAGTGACAGAGTAACATCCCAAATATAATTTGCACACCATTGAAATGAAATATTCATCTGAATGAACCATTTAAAGTTTGGTTACAATCAGAGAACATTTACAGTACAAGGGGCAGGCAGTCATTTGCCATTTGACAGGCAGAACATATTTCTTTCTCATCCTTTTCTGCTTCAGTTGCCTTAAGGAATCAGAACATGATATTAGGGACAATTCTGTAAACCACTCATATGAAAGAAAAAGCTATATGAATAAAGGAATTCATCTGAAAGCTTTTATAAGATTCTGTACTAAAGATGCTCTTTTTGTTGTCTGCATTCACTCAAAACAACCTGCATTTCCAACATGTAAAAAGTGTAAATTGCTTTATATATGGGAATGAAAATGCACTGTAAATGTCCTTAGAGACAGCCTCCAGGGACTATGTAGATACTAATGCATCTTAGAATTTCTGTACATTGTCTAAAATTGCATACTGGACAAATTGATCAGTCATGGAATAAGAAGAAAAATCTTTTTTTCTGAAATTAGAGATGAAGAATAAATGCACAATTCTCACAATGGAAAATATAAATAGTGGATCCCCCCAGGGAACTCTACTGTAGTACTCTATTGGCACTAATCTGTAGCTTGAATCATGTCAACTGGATTTCTATTTTCTCAGTGGAAACGTTTTGCTCCTTGTCCAAGAAGCTTCTTCAGTCTGAGCAAAGTTAGTAAGGGAATCCTTAAACATGTTTCTAGGGTGGCCGTGTGACCTTGCACCTGGGGCTAGGTCATGGTTATTTGAGATGTTTAAATAGGCTGACCATACAGTCCTGTTATTTTAACATTTTGCAACCGTCCCGTCGTTTTGGACAAAATGTCCATGTTGTCCCATTTTGAGTGACTTTGAGTGGAAGGAGGGGGAGCTCAGCAGAAACAGCGGGAAAAAAGCCACAGAGCTCAACCCGGCGGGAAACCTAAAAAGAAAAAACCAGGATCAGCTTAAACGCGAGCTGATTGGCTCCTACCTTGAAGGGGTGAGAAGAAAAGAACATAAAAGCACGGCCAGCTCTCCAGACCAGCCTGTGTGCGGATCGCCGCCTCCCTGCCTGTGGTGAGGCAGGGGTTAAGGCTGGTGCGCCCTCCCCGTCGCCTTTGGCCTCTGAACTGCATGGGCGGGGGGGGGGGCGGAGGGGAGGCAGCCATGGTGCCCGGGGCGCACGGTGCCCACCGGCCTCACTGTGTCCAGACAAGAAGTGGCAGGGCAGCGAGGTATGGGTGCTGCGCTTCCCACCTGCCGGTAGCTACATGCGGCAGGTAAGCGCCAGGCTGGGCCGGTTTTGTTCCTGCTTGGGCGCAGCGTTTCTTCCCCGTAGCACTCGACCGAGTCCAAGAGGTCTGCTTGGGAAGTTGCCGGGGGAGTTGGCAGGAATCCTGCTGGTATGAGCAGAGCTCATCTTCTACGTAACTGCTGGGTGTAAAAGTCATTCCTTTACTGCAGTTGCTTTTCAGCTGCACACAAAGTTATTTGCAGTCATATAAATGGGCGGTCATATAAATTTAAATAATAAATAATAAATAAATATAAAAGTTTATTTTAAGTTATGTACACTTTCTGCATGGAACTAAACATCCCTTGTTATATTAACTATAATTGATATAAACTATAATCAGATAATTATGTTCATAAACCACAAGCCTGCTTTGCATATTCCTATTAACTGAGTTACAGTAGGTGGCCACATGAAATAGATCATCATTTCTGAATTCTCTTCCCTGGGATGCCTCTTGTTCATTCAATGATTTTAGATGTTAAGCTAAAAAAACCCAGCCACCTTAGACAGTATTCAGAAGCAGTGAAAAGTGAATATGTTACTGATTTGATTTCTTACTAGGTTTTTAATTTGTATTTGCTGGCTTACTGATTGTTGTTTGTTTATTTGAAGTATATTGTTTTCTACTATGTTTTCTATTGTTTGCATCCTGTGTCCAGGGATGCAACTAGGGTCTGTGTCACCCAGGGCAAACATAGATTCCGCGCCCCCTATGGGTTATTTTGTCATTTTGGAGGCCGCCGGGCATCATTTTGGCACCCCTCGCAGCGTGGCACCCAGGGCACATGCCCCACTTCCCACTCCCTAGTTGCGGCCCTGCCTATGTCCCAATGTATTGCCAAAGACACCTCCCTTGGATCTTGTCAAGCTCCTTTTCATATCTGACTTCTTGCATTTTAAGACATGCTTTTAATCTAAAAAATAGAAACCTGGTATGCTCCAATGCAAAGTGTCAGCCTTTAGCCTCACCTTTATTTCTGAGAATTCTTGTGGGCCCTGAACAGTACCCATACACTTTTTAGAAAATAAAAATATGAGGTGGTTGTAACCCAGTATTTTGTATAAAGGGTTCTCTCTTGCCTGGAAAAAGGACAAAGGTAAGTTCTGTTATGAACAGTATGTGGTCAAAGGAGAAAGGGTTTGCAGGCAGGAGCCCATTGCGTGGACTGGGGGTGAGGTTTGCAGGTGGGAGCCCATCGCATGGACTGGGGGCGGGGTTTGCAGGCGGGAGCCAATTGCACTCACTGGGGGGCGGGGTTTGCAGGTGGGAGCCAATCGCGTGGACCGGGGGCGGGTTTGGAGACCGGCATGGTGGCATAAGACCTGTCCCGTTTTGCCATCCCAAATGTCCCGTTTTTGTCTCAAGGACATATGGTCAGCCTATGTTTAAAGGGACTTAGAAATTAACATCTCAAATAACCATGACCTAGCCCCAGGTGCAAGGTCCCACAGCCACCATAGAAACATATTTAAGGATTCCCTTACTAACTTTGCTCAGACTGAAGAAGCTTCTTGGACAAGGAGCGAAATGTTTCCACTGAGAAAATAGAAATCCAGTTGACATGATTCAAGCTACAGACTGTTCCACCTGGATGACTGAGAACCTTCATCGATCTATTGGCACTAATGCCTTTTAAATTTGTTCCTACATGACAGAGGTTTTCATTGAGGCAACAGATTAATGATGGTAACAAATTGTTGAGGGTACATAGTATTTTGCAGTGCATAAGTGATCCTTGCCCTGAGAATTTTCAGAATTCTTGAGTGGTGAGATAACAGAAGAAATAAGGAAAATAAAGGTAGGAAGCATGGAGAAAGGATACAATTTTCTTTACTACCTGTGTAGGATTTATTACCATGTGATAGTAAGGTCTGGATGCCATCATATATACCCTCATTGGGAGTAAGATCCATTGAACTGAATGAATGAAATTTTAACATAATGAGGCTTACCTCTTAATATCCATACATAATGTCATATCTCAAGGACTATTGGGGTTGATTGATTGATTGATTGATTGATTGATTTAGCCATCAATTCCCCGAGACTTTAGGTGCTAACAATGAAAGCATGAAAATACTTCAGAAAACCCCAAATACGTATAAGTATCATTTTTTTAAAAAAAGGAACACCCACAAATATAAACTCTATGTGTCTGCAGCCCCAGCATCAAATCACAAAATACTCTTCTCCTGTGCAAGAGGGGACATGTCTTCATTTTTTTCCCCTGAATCTTAGGAGGGGTGAGGTTGTCCATATTTCTACTGGGAAGGAGTTCCAAAGAGTAGGGGCATCCACCAAGAATGCCCACCTCCTCTCCTCCATCAGGTGACAATCCTGTAGGGATGGGGGGAGTTGACCATATTTGATCTGGTTGGAGAGGCAGATTCATATAAGAGGAGTGGTCCCTCAGATAACCAGATCCAGAGCCGTATAGGGCCTTAAAGGTGAAAAACAGCACCTTGAATTGCACCCAGAAACCAGCTGGTTACCGAGGCAAGTCCTAAAACAGCAGGGTCACCTAGGTATTTTGTGATATACCCATCACTGTCTGGGCTGCCCCATTCTGCACCAGCTATGGCTTCTGAATATTCTCCAATGGCAGCCCCATTTGGAGTACGTCACAGTATCCCAAACAGGAAGTTGATGTTTTCAAACGTATAGGATTAAAAAAATAGAGTTCATGCTGGCATTCTAATGTTCCAAACAGTTTGAAATGAGTTTTGATGTTAAAGAGTCATGAGGAATATAATGAACATAAATCCTTTTGAATTCACCAGGGGGTATAGAAGCCTTGCTTTAATGAGTATTTCAACATGGGGAGACAGCATTCAGTGGCTATTTTTCCATCAGAAAGAAAGCTATAATTTTTGATGAATACAGCCACATGGTAATCTTGCTGAAACTCTTAAATTCTGCAATTATGGTCTATGCAGGAGATAAAAGGATTGTCAAACAAATGTACATAAGTTTCAGTTCCAGAAGTAGTCCAACTTGCTGAACTGTATAGATTTTGCCTCTTCCTGTTTGAGGAACCAAACAAATGGTCTCTTCACCCTTTATTATTTCTCTGCCAGAAACAATTTTTCTTTAACACTTTGAGGTCTTTCATCAGTGTGTCAGCCTGTGATATTTCAACAGCCCCAGTGGTGCAGTAAAGTATACACAACTCTCTCTCTAGTGAGTCAAAGGGTGAAGTCATGCAACTGCTTCTTGTAGATAAATTTCTCTCTGAGCTCGATTATATCTTTATAACCTCAAATATCACCCTCACTCATCTTGCAAGTCCCAGCCCATAGGGTTTTCCACATGTTACCTACTGGACTTTTCAAAATTTCTCAAGAAACCTAGGACATATCCTCTTATGGGAGATTGGCGGGATATAAGTATGATAAATAAATAAATAAAGCACTAATCACCCTAAATCTTCTAAATAAAGTGAGTCATACAACTACTAAGAAGAGGGCCTTTTTGATAATGGCCCCCAACATAGGAATAATCTGCTTGGTTTTCCTTAAAGCCATCCTTGTGGTACTTTTTCCCCTGTTCCCTCAAGATAGTTAAATAACTTATTCTCCACATTCCATTCAAACACTTAAATGTTTAAGTAGTATCAAGATATGTCTTCTGAGGGAGCCAGAGAACTCATGTTACTGGGCACCTACTGTAAAGAAAAATAGAATAAGAACAATTGTAACAACAACAGTAACATGTGTATGTACCTATTTCAACATTTTGATCCCCAAAACTGATCTGGTTTGGAAGTTCAGTTGAATCTTGAAATCAAATCTGCTAACTGTATGTTTGCATATGCTCATTTGAAATCTATGGACATTTCCAAAGAAAATTCACTGGCCTTAAAAGTATCCAGCTTCTGGATTTCCGGTGAGAATATGGTGGACTGAGCAGCTGTGCCCGCAAGTTCCGTTGGCAGAACTGGGTTCATGGCATTTTTTGGGGGGTCTCAGACTGGTTTCTCCTGTAGCCCAGAGTTTTTTCCAGATTAAAGAAAAAGCTTGGAATTGACCCATTTGTCCTCCAGATAGCGAGTTGTAGCCAGAAGATTGTGGACAGAGTGCACAATCGACAGGTAAAAATTTCACTGGGAGGCTGGGATTTCATCTTTTCTGAGCCATTCTGCAGCCCCTTTAAAGGGACAGTAAGTCCTGCCTTCTCATTTCTAAAAAACCTACGTTATATTTTAAAGTATTGAACCTAAGAGAGGCTTTTTACAGTAAGAAAGAAACGGACACTTTTGGTGCTTATCATTATTTCTGGATTACTTTTAAAATTCTTTTAAAGTTTTCACTTGCTTTCCCATTTAAGGATTAAGGAAGATTGAGAGTAAATAATTGCCTTCCTGTTAATATTTTTGTACTGAATTTGAGATTTAATATTTTCCTACATGTTGGATTTCTCATTTTTAATTCTTAGTATTCTGTCCACTTTCCTTGAGATTTGCTTGTTAGTATTGATTCAATTTCATGCGGAAACTTTGTATCAACTTATTAACTTGTTAACTCCTATTTACTGTGAGTTAAGCAGCTAAGGGGTGTCATAATCTACTGCCTGAAAATGGAAGATTTTAAAGAGATTTTCTTGGAGTTTCATGGTGAGTTTAAGCAGTCCTTTAAAGAGACCCTCTCAGACTACAGTCAAGTTATTCTGCAGAATATACGGGATATTGGGGAAGAGATAATTTCTAAACTATGTCATCTGGCTGAAGATGGTAAAGAGGAAGATGAAGATTTTGGCAAAGAGGGAGATGCTTTTGTGGTCAGTGATACTGAAGCTATGCCAGGTGAAGACTACACCTTGGAACTGAAGGGGTTGCAATGACAGTCTGAACTGCAGATTATAAAGAGTTCTGTTTTTTTGGGGAAATGTTATGTCTTTCTGAAGGATTGTTATGGGAAAGAAAAAATATGTTATGTGGGAGATTTTTTTTTCTGAGAGGTTTGCATTTTTAAAGGGGGCAGTTGGGCTTTGTGATTTCTGCAAGAAAAATGCCTTGGGCATAATTGGGAGATATGTAACTGTCTTAGTTTATTTTGAAGTAGGGTAAAAATTTAAGAATGTATAACTGGATTGATAATGAGGTTATGATGATTTTGTTTTATTTTAATTATTTGGATTAAGATATATTGGGATTGTTTTAAGGTCTGTTTAATTTGCAATATTTATTAGAGATTTATAAGATATAATAATAATTGTTTGATTTTTAGGTTTAATAGAGTTAAGATTATTGTAGTATTATTGATTATAAAAGCAGACAATTTATATGTATTTATAATTTGATTTTTATTATAGTGGACAGAAATATAGAGAATAGTGATAGGAAGGAAATAACTAAGTGGATGTTGTCTTATGGGAGAGGGAAGTTGATTTAGAAATATATATACACACACAATTTTCTTTATATAAGGGGAAGGAGCAATTGCATTAGTGACTTGTATATGTGCTAATCCCCTTCAAGGTTCAGTGCCTTGTCGTGGCGAAGGGGCTTGCGTAACTCAATGAAGTCAGGTCAAGACGGACAGGTCATGATGGAGAGTTCTGACAAAACGTGGTCCACTGGAGGAGGGAATGGCAAACCACTCCAGTATCCTTGCCAAGAAAATCCATGGACAGTATCAAAAGGCTAAAAGATATGACGCCAGAAGATGAGCCCCTCAGGTCAGAAGGTGTCCAATATGCTACTGGGGAAGAGCAGAGGGCAATTCCGAGTAGCTCCAGAAAGAGTGAAGCGGCTGGGCCAAACCCAAAAGGACGCTCAGTTGTGGATGTGTCTGGAAGCGGAAGGAAATTCCGATGCTGTAAAGAACAATACTGCATAGGAACCTGGAATGTAAGATCAATGAATTAAGGTAAGCTGGATGTGGACAAACATGAGATGACAAGATTGAACACCGACATATTGGGAATCAGCGAATTAAAATGGACAGGAATGGGCGAATTTAATTCAGGAGACCATTATATATACTACTGTGGGCAAGAATCCCTTAGAAGAAATGGAGTAGCTCTCATAGTCAATAAAAGAGTGGGAAAGGCAGTACTGGGGTACAACCTCAAAAACGACAGAATGCTTTCAGTTCGAATCCAAGGCAAACCATTCAACATCACAGTAATCCAAGTCTATGCCCCAACCACTGATGCCGAAGAAGCTGAAGTTGACCGGTTCTATGAAGACCTACAACACCTTCTAGAACTAACACCAAAAAAAGATGTCCTTTTCATCATAGGGGACTGGAATGCTAAAGTAGGAAGTAAAAAAATAACCGGAATAACAGGCAAGTTCGGCCTCGGAGTACAAAATGAAGCAGGGCAAAGGCTAATAGAGTTTTGTCAAGAGAACACGCTGGTCATAGCAAACACTCTTTTCCAACAACACAAGAGACGACTCTACACATGGACATCACCAGATGGTCAATATCGAAATCAGATTGATTATATACTTTGCAGCCAAAGATGGAGAAGCTCTATACAATCAGCAAAAATGAATGAGAAAATTATTACTCAGACTTTTTGTGTTGAAGGAGACAACAAGAACAAGTTCTAAAAGGAGTTGCTTCTCTTCGATTGGAGTTGCTATGTCAATCTATTGCATTAAAAACAGTAGTGCTTATTGCACCCTAGAACTTAACAAATTGCTTTTCACATAAGGCTTAATGGATCATGTTCAATTCATCAGGTGTTCAGTAAGATCTACATTCAGTTATAGGTGAATGAGAGACAGAGAAATAGAATACCCAGGATTATTTTGAGGATCAGGAAATTTCCATAATGGTTTACTTATGGTCTAGAGAGAGTCTAAGAGAAAGACAGGAAACCTGAAATCCATTTTTAAAGTGGTTATTCCAAGATTTAAATTTGTGGATTATAACTCTTATAATCCCTGATCACTAGTTATGTTACATTTGGATTATATTAGGGATGGATAAGAAATATGTTTCATCAGAATATTTACTAATCTTGAACCTGCCCAATATAATCCCAGGGAATACAAACTTGCCAGAAATATGTATTTTAAGAATTGTGTGATATGGTTTTCTTCTAATAAAGAAAAATACACAAATATGTACACATTAGGAAAGCAAACACCTACATATTTTAAAATATGCATAAAATGCATTTTTATGGAAAATTGCAAAATGTGTGTGCAGGGAAACGTATACATAACAATGCACACATTAGGATAAATTTACACAAAAATGTGTGTGAATATTTAAGCAAATTCCTTCTAGAAAACTTGTAAACAGCCAAGAATAAAAGTACAGTAAACACAAAACTCACAGAATTACCAATTAGTTAGTGATGATAATAATACGGCTTATAGAGTAACACCATCTGGAGACCCAAGATTGAAGAAGGCTTCCATAGGTTGGCTGTTCTTCCATAGGTTATTGCACTAGATCTTCCACTGTCATCTTACGACCACTCATTTAACTCAAAAGTTATGTCAAACATTTGAGTTGAGGTTATAGAGTTAGAGGGTTTTTTCCATTATCTTCTGAAGGCACTAAAAGCCACTCTGCAAAGAAAATATATGTTAATTATAGCATGCAGTAGACCAGAACAGCGCAAAGTATATAGTACAGCTGAATGTGTGTTTAGGATATGAATTATGCATGCTTCAGATAGAAAAGTCAAATCCATCTTTATATGTATAATGTGCAGTTGTCTTATCATGTTCTTTCCTTTTTAAACATTCCCTTGCTCTTTAAATTCCAAGAAGATAATTTACATATGGTGACAGAAATGTCTATTTATTAAAAATGAATGAATGAATGAATGAATGAATGAATGAATGTCCAACCTCATTTTTACACATCTAAAATGTTTAAAATACGTGGATGTTTACATTTGGGGAAAAAAAATACAGAACTACATTTAGATTTTGAAAATGAATTGAAGAATAGCATAATGGAGCCAATCTGATACAGTGGTTATGGCACCAGGCTAGAAACCAGGAGACTGTCAGTTCTACTCCCACGTTAGGCATGAAAGGTGGCTGGGTGACTTTGAGCCAGTCACTCTCTTTCAGCCCAACTCACCTCACAGGGTTCTTGTTGTGGGGAAAATAGAAGGAGGAAGGAGTAATAGGTATGTTCCCCGCCTTGAGTTATTTATAAAAATAATACAGGTGGGATAAACAATCTAAATAAATAAATAAATGATGGCGCTTTTCCCCAAGAACGAGTAAGTTAAGTACCCAAGGAGAAGAAAATATAAACTAATTTGTGCTCCTTCTGTGAGCACCTTCTAGAGACTAGGGACAAGAATGTCATTCAGGTCATCCTTTGATAAAAAGCTTCCAGTATATGCAAAATTATTCTTTTTTTTTGTAATAAGAATTTTTATTAAGTTTAAAACAAAGATAAAAACTACAAAAAAAGAAAAAAACTACAAAAAAGAAAAAAGAAAAAAGTGAAAAAACAGAAAATGAAAAAAGATGTTTGGAGAGATTACAAGATGACTTCCAACTTTCAACAACAAGAATATTCAGCAATTTCCATAATTAATCCCTTATTCTAACTTTAACCCAAATCACATTATTTCTATAAATCATTCCATAAACACATAATAAAAATCACTTAAAACAATTCCTCTTTCCCTTTATATATAAAGAGAAATAAACAAATATATAAACCTCTAAATCAACTTCCCCCCCTCAAAGGAACCTATTTATTAAATATTTCCTTCCTATCACTATTCTACAGTATATATTTCTGGCCACTATAATAAAAATCAAATTATAAAAACATTTAAATTATCTACTTTTATACTTAATAATACTATAGCAAACTTAATCCTACTGAACCTAAAACCAAACACTTTAATCTTTAAAAAATCAAGCAAACTTTAAACCATTAAAGAAAAATGAAATCATACAAGCCTTAATGTCAATCCAAATACATATTCTTAATTTCTGTAAAAAAAATCAAGCAAACTTGAGATAATTAAAGAAAAATTGAATCATACAAGCCTTAATATCAATCCAAATGCATATTCTTAATTTATTTATCCTACATCAAAATATACCAGAGCATTTACTTGTCTCCATCTTGCGCCTAAGGCATTTTTCATAATAAAATTAAAATTAAACAATCCAACTGTCCCCCTTAAAAGAAAATCAAATTCCTCAGTAGAAATCTTCCCATACAACATAGCTTCCTCCTCATAACAATCCTTCAGGAAAACAACTTGGACAGTATCTTGCAAGTTAAAGTTTAACTCCTTCACCAAAGTATATTCGTCACCTGGCATTTTTTGAAAGAGATTATTCTCCCTGTCAGGAAAAAAATCCCCCTCTTGATAAACTTCTTTGTCCCTTTGCAGAACATCTTCAGCCAGTTGACACATTTTAGCACTAATATTTTCTACAATATTCCAAATATCTTGCATAATGGCTTGGTGAGAGTCATAAAGAATCTCTTTGAAATCCGAACGGAGCCCAGAGCGCAGCTCTGCAAAGATTTCTTTAAGGTCGTCCATCTCAGAAGATTATGGCACCCTCTGGAGACTTAACTGAAGCAGATCAGAGCTAATGAGTTAATACAAGGCTTACAAAGTTATTAAATGAAATTGCCGATATATATATACATACACATACATACATACATACATACATACATACATACATACATACACATGCTAACCAACAACTACAAAAAGTGAACAGAAAAATGGAAAATCAAAACAGCAACGTGTAGGAAAAAGTTAAGTCCTTCAAGTTAAATACAAAATTAGTAACAGGGAGATGATTAATTATTCTCAGTCCACCTTAAAATTGAACAAGAAGTATGCCAAAGACTAAACAAAAGTGTTTTTTTAAGATAATCCAGAAATAATGATAAGTACCAAGAGAATCAGCTTTTTCTTGTTGTAGAAAGCCTCTCTTAGGGTAAGAAAACTTAAAAATATAAATTAGGTGGTTTAGAAGTTGGGGGGGGCTCAACCTAATGTCCGTTAAGGCTACAAACACGGGCTGGACATGGTGGCTTCCCAGTCTCCCATCGTCTCTTACCAGGTCTTCGCTGTTGTGATTTTCAGGCTGCAAGGCGACCTTTTGGAGGACGAAATCGGATGATTCTGAGCTTTTTCTTTGCTCATGAAAAAGCTCTGGGCTTCAGGTAAAAGCCTGAGCCCCCCCAAAAAACAAAAAAACGCGTTGTCGGTTCTGTCCACACGGAGCTTGTGGACAAGGCTGTTCAGTTGGCCATGATCCCCACTGGAAGTCCAGTATATGCAAAATGATTCTTAAAGAGGAATAAAACACTTAAAACTTAAATAATATGAAGACAAGAGAAACAACATGAACAGATTTATCATTCAAACAAAAGCTTTTAAGTGTCAGGCTTTAAATCTCTGTGCTATTTGATCGTGTTTGTGTGATACTCGTTTCCCCCTCCTTTGGGCAGAGATAATACAGTCTTCATCATGTTGTGCATAGCTTTTTTTATTGAATTTGCCCAATACGTTTTATGAACATTTCATTAATATAATTGTTATAAGAACTCACAAAACTCATTCATCCATTTTTTTAAATATAAAAATCCAACAGCTAGGTTTTTAAAAGATTGGATCATGCACAGTTAACTTTAGAAGGACATGATCACAAGTAGAATGTATGGAAAAGCAGCTACTGTACATATATGGCAGTATTTTTTTAACTAATTGGCTCCTAGCCATTGACTAGATCTACACCATGATGATTATCCAAGATTCTATTGTAAAATCTAGCCATTCTGTTTAGTTCCATGGCCCCAGCATTGGCTTTTCATGTTTGTAGCATGACTGAGAGAGAAGGAAGAAGCCCAGGCAGGGTAGAAAACCAGCTAGAACTTCCACAAAGGCCATGGTTGAGTATTAAACCCTGAGCTTGACTTAAGGCAGTTCACAGCCAAAGATTCATAGCTTAGGCCCAAGAATGAATCATTTTAAGCAAATGTTGTGTGTGTGTGTGTGTGTGTGTGTGTGTGTGTGTGTGTGTGTGTGTAAAGGTAATGAAATGGCATATTTGGAGGTGCTGTTTTCTCCCCAGCAAAGAATGGATTCAAATATTTGTATTTTAACAGTATAAAATGTTATGCAATGAATAATTAAAATAAAGATAATCATTTTGACACAAATTTGGAAAAAAAGAAAGAAAAAAAAATATGTATTTATACCTGAACATGATTTCCAGTCATTTTTTCCTCATTTGAATGAAGTAACTTTTGAATTAACTTTTTTTTTAAAAAAAAGAAATCTGAAGAAAAAATCATATGTTGCTGAGTTTATTCCTAAAATTATCATTTCTAGTCATATATGCCAATATACATATACATGTGTGTATACAAGCAAATATATATAATTTCAAATTCTGAAATGCCTTTTTGTGAGAATTATACCACATCATTTGATGAAGCCTCAGATCCAATTAATAGTGATGTTTAACTATATATCTTTTCCCTAGAGGTCTAAATTAGATGATAATAAATTCTTCAACCATTTCTAGCTGTAAGAAAAGACTATTTTTCATTGCTTTATACAGCAGTTTGGCACAGCTTGGAGGCTCAGAGTAATATAAGGTATTTCACTCTGGAATCAAGAGAATGGCTTGCCAAGTTTTTCCAAAATCTCAGACATAAATGCAATGGGAAGATCAACAAAAACAACTATACCTGTTTTTCTCTCAGCTATTTTGTTTCCTCTATTCTTTTGCTGGCTAAAGGCAATAATAAATTGATTGAAATTTCTCTACTCTCACAGATGAATATTCAGGCTGCAATCCCTCCTCCTCCAAAAAAAAAAAAAACAGTTTCTAATTGATGGCTAAAAATTGTTTTGTAATTTGTTTTCAAGATTGAAATACCATCAAAAGAGCTGGTCTTTCAGATTCTAGTGAACTAGAATTATTAGCAGTTGCCATCCGTTTTGGCAATGGTGAAGGATGCTGGGAATTGTAGCTGAAAAACACAGATTCCTAACTCTTCTCTTGGACACTATAATTATTTTCTAGATCTCAAATATGTGTTTGTGTGTGTGTATGCATTTTCCAGCCAATTATTACTCCTTATTATCACACTAAAGGTTTATGTAGGTATGTATTGTCAATTTGTATTAACATTCTTAGGCCGAAGTCTTTCGGATTTGTGTCTTTGATATTCTTAACTGAAATTGCTTGAGATTAGGATTAATCTAGCTAGCAATATTTTTTTATTATTATTATTGTATTAATACCCCGCCTATACCCTCCCTAACGGAGGACTCTAGGCGGCTTACATACATCTTCATACATATACATCGTTATATGAAAACTGAAATCCCTACATCTGCATTAGGCTGTGTGTGTTTAGAAGGGCTTTAGAAGAGGTTCCTTGCACCTGGTAGTGCCTGCTCCCCTTCCATTCCCCCTTGTTAAAGCAGACTTTTTTCAGGCTTCTGCATGATCCAGAAAATAATGCTGTTGCTGCTTTAAGAGTTGCACTAACTTTAATGAGTAGATTCCTTAAAGCACCACCATCTTTTTTTCAGGCATACATGGAATCCTTCTAAAAGTTGGGCTGCTTTAGTGAGTAGGATAGAGGTACTGCACTTGCTTGAGGTCCAAAGTACTTCCTTTGAATCATTTTAAAACATACACAGATTTAATCTGTACAATGGGCAATAAATAACTTTTTCTATATTTTCTTCCTTTTCCTTTCCTATCTTTGTCAGATGCATCAGCCACCTAGTCTTCTGGTGAAATCGAAGTCCTCTTTCATCCACCATTTTTGTGTTGCATTTTTGCAAGCTATAAAATTGTTGCTTTGTTACTCTGGTGGCTGATAGCCAACCTATGCAGAGATATTCTACCTAGTTTTGTTTTGTTTTAGTTTAATTGATTATTCTCTGGTGTCAGCAACTCCCAAATGAGTTTAGTTCTAAATCAAACACCTACTGATAGTAATATGAGATTTATCACTGACATTGAAAGTGAAAGGTCCTCTGTGCAAGCACTGAGTCATTACTGACCCTTTGGAGGGACGCCACTTTCGCTGACATTTCTAGGCAGACTTATAGCGGGGTGGTTTGCCATTCCCTTCCCCAGTGATGGGATCACTGGCATTAGATGATGTTAGTATAAACTAAAATATGTACACAAAGATCTTAAGAGTCAGTACAAAGTGAACCAAAAGCGGCTGCAATTTTCACATTAGCCAACATACAAAGAGTTTCCAGGAAATGAAGTTTCAAAATCAGAGGTCATCAGTAATGAGAAGAAAAGGAAAATCATGTTGCTATGCTAACTGGATTTTTCCTGTATCCTGGTAGTGAAGCAGACAACTATCTTTAAGCTCTTTTTGAATGTGGCATTTTAGTATCCTCTGCTTTTTTGCAAGACTTATGAAAGCATGTGGTGAATAGAGGCCTGGATCAGAGATCCTGATGGGCTGCCTGTGGCAGAAAGCAAAGGGATAGGAGTCCTGTAAAGCAATACAGAGAGTGGTCCAGGAAGGACAGCTGTGAAAGAGAGACAGAACATGTTCTGTTTATATAGTAGAGAGTGTGGAACAGGAATAGATAAAAGAATGACTAGAATTAGAAAGAGGTGAAATGGAAAACTGTATAGGTGTTATGAGAGGAAAGAGAATAGAGGGTAATGGTAGAGATAGATAATGGTGGTAGAGAAGGTAGGCATGCCCAGAATGGACTGATGATGGAAGCTGGAACAACATGCAAGTTGGAAGAGAGAATAAAAGGGAAAGAGAAAGAGAAATGAAGAACAAGAGATCTGGAAGGTAGAATTCACAGAAAAACTCTAAAGTAGCATATGAAGAAAATAGAGACTGATGACAAGTCTCAGACTAAGCTCTATGTCAGCAGAGGTAAGAATGATGGGTGGAAAAATAGAATGGGGTGTGAAGGAGGAGAAAGTAGCTGTAAGATTGCCATTGTTCAAGGACCTGCTAAGCCTGTCATTGCTATATCTGGAAAATCATGGTGGCTAGGCTGGAAATGGGATAGGTAGGGTTGTTGGTGGGCTGGAGATGTATGGGAAGGATTGTTGTAGTGATAGGCAGACCTTGTTACTCCATAACCTGGAAGCATAGGAGAAAGCAGACTTGGTATATATCTCCAAGATTTAGATGGACAATTATTTAGAGGTAATTCAGTCTGAAATTTGCTTGGCTAAGTTTTGGATATCAGGACATGTGGCATATCTCTTTGGCTAGTTTTGCCCTTATCACTGGCTTTCTTAGGGTGTAAGGCTGGGTAAATTTGTCTGTTCTGGGATAGACTTAGAAAAATAACTGGTGACTTCCCTTCTAAGGTTGGGTAGTTTTGCTGCTTCTGATCACTGGGATTTCTGGGGTGCCAGGAAGATTGGCATAGATGGTTGGCAAGAACTGAATTTTGCTCCAAGTCAGTTTGGCAGAACCAGCATGGAAGTGAACAATTCCATTAGCACAAGTGAAAGTAAAATTAATGCTTGTGGCTGGCTGTGTTAAAGAAACTAAGAGCTGAGAAAATGAACGTAGCTTGAAGTAAAATCAGACCTCCTACCCCAAAAATGTGATAGGCAGAGAGTTTAAATAGATAGATACTTTATTGATTTAGTCTTTTGACCATATCAAGTAAAAAAAAAGTTAAAATAAAAAGCCATTTTAAACATACAAGTGAATATGAGTAAATACAAATAAAACTATAATACAGATTCATATCAAACCATCACCCCTACAGTCAACTCCAATCTGGTCTATGTAATCTGTCCTCTTTAGAATTGCCTTTGATATGAAGAGTGCAGTCTTGCTAGTAATGAGCTGGTTCTTACCCTGTAAAAAATAAGAAAGTTTCTGCTGGCTGCTCCAGTATTTTTTATTTTTTAAATATAAATCTAAGTGGACAGTCCTTTCTACAGAATATAATTTTCAACCAAATAAGATATGTGCAGTATCTTCAACAGCTGGGGCACCACAAATACATAATCTGTCTTCATAAGGAACTCCTTGGAACCTCCCATATCTTACCATGGAGTCTAATTGATCGAAACGAGCTCTAGTAAAAGCTCTTCTGAGATGTTGGGGGAAGGAAGTTGTTAAATACTTTTCTAGTTGAAAGACTGATTTGTGTTGGGCCAGCCACTTCAGGGACTTAGCATGTTTAAGGCCTGCTATATCCTCTTGTGCAGCCACATCCAAAACCCTTTCTTAGCCTTCAAATCTAATTGGGCTGGAAAATGAGCTGAAAATCCATATTGTGAGATGGTATTGGTAAGTCGGGCCACCCAAGCACGAGGAGGCATATTCTGCATCTGCTCTTCAAGACAAAGCTTGGGTAATCTGTCTGAGTCCATGGATAGGATCTTCAGCCAGTAATTAAATACTTTAGTTACCGAGTGGCTTTGTATGGGGGGTATACCTAACTCTGCTCTTACTGCTCGAGTTGGAGTTGACTTGTCCACCCCCAAGATGCATTTCAGAAAAGAGGACTGTATCTGTTCAAACAAAGGGACATTTACGTGACCCCACAATTCTGCACCATATGTGATCATTGGGACTATTTTACAGTTATATACCTTTATTATTGGGGTTAACGATCCTGGGTAGCTATGGTTGATAAGCTGCTTTATGGCATTGGCAGAGGCTGTAGCCTTTAGGGAACTCCTCTTGAAATGAGGGAGCCAGCAGAGAGTTTAATGTGATGCTGAAATGATTGGTTGCCTACTCATGTCAATATCAGAGAACCCATCACACCATTTAAAACCCACCAGCATTCTCTGCTTATTGAATTGAAGTCACAATATTTTATATCATCTGTAGCAACCCCAAAAAGCAATAGAAAAGGCTTCAAATTGAGAAGCACTTCGAAAAGCTATGAAGCACTTTGAAGCCACCTGATCCAATTTGCTCTTCAAAGCAGATTCCTGCTTTGAATCTTAAATCAATTTGATGGGGTGAGTTGAAGGAAGCTTCATTGAACTGAAGTAGTCCTTCAAAGCTCTGCACAGCCCTAGTATTTTGTACAAAAATGAGAGATATGTTCAAAACCATCTGAAACTCACATCGTCTGTCTTGGAAGTGATGTCCTCTAAATAGGGATGCACATGGAAAAACTGATTTTGACTATTCAAGTACTCCTCATGCACCCAAAGGAACCCATTTTATCATTCCTTTATGATAAATCTCCAGAACTAAGCACTGGATTATTTATCTATTTAAGCAATTAAACTCTCTCCTCATTTAGTGACTGCAATCCATTCCTTAAAGCAGAAGTGAAATGATAATTAAGTGAAATGGTCGCTAAGCGAACATGTGACTGAGAGAGACGCTGCAAAGATCACTGGTTGCTGCTGTCTCATTCAGATAAAGTTCTCTTGTACAGTGTCTTGTGCCTGACCCATTTTCCCCCCTTTTTCCCCCCTTGCAGGGTGGAGAGATTGCTTAAACAAGGTATCTCTTCCTAAGTGCTTTTCTCAGCAGTGCAGCACTTCCATAAGTACTAACCACAAGGGCTAACTGCTAACTGCAAGTTAACAAGCTCAGCTCTGTGACCTTAATTAGATGATGATGATGATGATGATGATGATTTATCGTATTTATACCCTGCCTATCCCCTCCCTAATGGAGGACTCTAGGTGGCTTACATACATCGTATTCATATATATTTATACATTTCATATATATAGTACAACAGTTTAACTGCGCGCTAAGGGAAGGGGTAAGGGAACCGACTCTTCCGTGGGTACTGGACTACATGTCCCAGAATACCTTGCTTCGGAGCCGGCTGCTGATGTCCTGGATGTTGCTGTTTGAGATCCGTCGTCTCCGCCGCCATTCACGAAATCTTCTCCATTCGGTGGGCGACCCCTGACAGGACGCCAGCATATTTTCCCACTTAAGGTGGTACCCATTTATCTACTTGCTAAGCTTTTGAACTGTTGGGTTGACAGGAGCTGGGACAAGTAACGAGAGCTTACCTCGTTACGTGGGGATTCGAACTGCCGACCTTCTGATCGGCAGTCTACAGCTCAGCAGTTTAATCAGCTGAGCCACCGCATCCCTTTAGAATTAGAATCCTCCTTGCTGCTACCTGGAACTGACAAGACCTTAATCAGTTTCATACTGAAGGCTTTTGTCAGGGGTAGGAACTTTGGTCGTAAATGGCACATTGGTAGGAATATGAATTATTTATTACTGTTTATTACCATCGTATTTATGAACAGTCACTAAATGAAGTAGTTGCTAAACAAGGAGTGGCTGTACATGGCTGCCCAACTCAGACCATGTGACTAGGGAGCATACAAAAGGAAAAAAAAGAAAGGCCATAATGAACTAATGTGAAACGATGTACTCATTAAAATTTGAATGTCTTGGTGTCTTGTAATGATAATTTAACAGCAAGTTAACATTATAACTTGAATTATTTTCCAGCTTGAATTTTAGTTATGCAAGAAAATCATTTATCCTGATATACTATCCACCAACTCTATAGCAGATTACGGTGTCAGTGTCTTTTTCTCTGTCTTTTATCTTTACCAATCTCTCTTCTCTTAGTGCTTATAATGGTAGGACTTTTAAAAAATATTTGACAAGTTTCTTTACCAAAGGCTCCTGAATAAACTTTAGTTATCTTTTACTTGAAGGATAATTAACGTTTAATGAAATATTGGTATTTTCTTCCACAATGAAACTGTTTCATGGAGATTTCAGCCAGTGAGATTGTGCTCTTCATATTTTTCCACTTGCACCTAACCATGTTACAAACATGTTGGTGTTTTAAATTATTCCAGAAACGCTTTTCAACTGAGAGATCAAATAAAGACACAAAAACTTTTTCAGCAAACATTATATATATTAATAATAAAAAAACTACAAAATTTCCCTCTTCACAGAAAGAGATAGCCTCAGCATAATTTACAGAGGCAAAAGAACAGCAGAGCAGAGAACAAAGAAGAAACAAGGCATACTTTGCAACACAAAGGACATGTTAATATATACCTTAATCACAGATGAGAGGGTTGACTTGCCATATATTACCTTCTCTTGGAGATCTGCCCAGCTGGGTTTTGGGTGAGGCATCAGCTGAGATCCCAGGGTAGAGGTGGAGGTGTAGCAATTGTCATCTGAGACACTTGGGTGGCCTTCAGAGGAACTGCTCCACAGATCACCAGGTCTGAGAGCCTATTTTTAAATTGGTCTCTAGGGTTCAGTTGGGATTCTTGCTACTGTGCCTTTCAGGGCTTGAAATGTATAATATAGTAGTCAAGCATACAAATGCAAGTAGATAAATAGGTACCACTTTGGTGGGATGGTAACACCCTAGTAAGACAGAGTGGCTGTGGATTAATGGCTCCTCGATATCTAGGAAATTGCCATCTTTAGTTCTGGATGGGGTGGCACTGCCCCAGACAGACCCAGTGTGTAACTTGGGGGTTGTTTTGGATTCACAACTCCTGCTCGAAGAGCCAGGTGGCAGTCATGGCCAGGAGGGCCTTTACACAACTTCATGTTGTGCGCCAGTTACGACCTTTCCTGGAACGAGAGGCCCTTAGAACAGTCATTCATGCCCTGGTTATCTCACATATAGACTACTGTAATGCACTCTACATGGGGCTACCCTTGAAGAGTATCAGGAAACTTCAGCTGATCCAGAACGTGGCCGCACAGACGATCTTGGAAGTCCCTTATTGGACACATGTAACACCTTTGTTACGTGAGCTGCACTGGGTTACAGTTTGCTTCTGGGTCCAATTCAAAGTGTTGGTTATGACCTTTAAAGCCCTTCATGGCATGGGGCCAGGTTACCTAAGGGACTGTCTTATCCCCATTACATCATCCCATCCCATACGGTCATGCAGGGAGGGCATGATACGGACCCCATCAGTCAAAGAATTGCATCTAACAGGGTCACGGAAGCGTGCCTTCTCTGCAGTAGCACCTGCTCTGTGGAATATTCTCCCCCCAGAGTTAAGACAGTCCCCCACACTCCTGGACTTCCAGAAAAAATTCAAGACTTGGTTCTGCCAACAGGCCTGGGGCAGGAAGAAGAGTATACACTCTTGGGGATGGCTAATACCTTAGGATTGCCCTAGAATGCCCTTTCCATTGTTTTAAAGAAGATACTACCATCTTGATTTTATTATATTTATTGTATTTTTGAATTGATTATTTTAATTTTTATTTAATTTTATTTATATTTGTATTGGAGTTGGTTTGTGTTGGATTGTAAACTGCCCAGAGTCCCTTTGAGGGAGTTGGGTGGTGATAAATCAAATAAATAAATAAATAAATAACAGCGTTCCGCGCACATCATGCTGTCCACATGACTGCGGAAGCGTCTTCGGACAGTGCTGGCTCTTTGGCTAACAAATGGAGATGAGCACTGCCCCCTACAGTCAGACACAAAACCTTTACCTACCTATAGTGAGTGGTAAGATGAATAGAAGATATCTATCTATCTATCTATCTATCTATCTATCTATCTATCTATCTATCTATCTCTCCATCCATCCATCCATCCATCCATCCATCCATCCATCCATCCATCCATTCCATGCTTAATATTCTATTGTTTATTCATTCAGTCACTTCCAACTCTTCGTGACTTCATGGACCAGCCCACGGCAGAGGTTCCTGTCAGCTGTCGCCACCTCCAGTTCCCCCAGGGTCGAGTCCGTCACCTCCAGAATATCATCCATCCATCTTGCCCTTGGTTGGCCCCTCTTCCTTTTGCCTTCCACTTTCCCTAGCATCAGCATCTTGGCCAGGGTATCCTGTCTTCTCATTATGTGGCCAAAGTACTTCAGTTTTGCCTTTAATATCATATATATTATTCTATAAAAATATATATAATACACTGCTCAAAAAAATAAAGGGAACACTGAAACAACACAATGTAAGTCCAAGTCAATCACACTTATGTGAAATCAAACTGTCCATTTAGGTAGCAACACTGATTGACAATCAATTTCACATGCTGTTGTGCACATGGAATAGACAACAGGCGGAAAGCATAGGCAGTTAGCAAGACATCCCCAATAAAGGAGTGGATCTGCAGGTGGTGACCACAGACCACTTCTCAGTTCCTATGCTTTCTGGCTGATGGTTTGGTCACTTTTGAATGCTGGCGGTGCTTCCACTCTAGTGGTAGCATGAGACGGAGTCTACAACCCACACAAGTGGCTCAGGTAGTGCAGCTCATTCAGGATGGCACATCAATGCGAGCTGTGGCAAGAAGGTTTGCTGTGTCTGTCAGCGTAGTGTCCAGAGCATGGAGGCGCTACCAGGAGACAGGTCAGTACATCAGGAGACGTGGAGGAGGCCGTAGGAGGGCAACAATCCAGCAGCAGGACCGCTACCTCCGCCTTTGTGCAAGGAGGGACAGGAGGAGCACTGCCAGAGCCCTGCAAAATGACCTCCAGTGGGCCACAAATGTGCATGTGGCTGCTCAAACGGTCAGAAACAGACTCCATGAGGGTGGTATGAGGGCCCAACGTCCACAGGTGGGGGTTGTGCTTACAGCCCAACACCGTGCAGGACATTTGGCATTTGCCAGAGAACACAAGATTGGCAACTTCGCCACTGGCGCCCTGTGCTCTTCACAGATGAAAGCAGGTTCACACTGAGCACATGTGACAGATGTGACAGGGTCTGGAGACGCCGTGGAGAACGTTCTGCTGCCTGCAACATCCTCCAGCATGACCGGTTTGGCAGTGGGTCAGTAATGGTGTGGGGTGGCATTTCTTTAGGGGGCCGCACAGCCCTCCATGTGCTCGCCAGAGGTAGCCTGACTGCCATTAGGTACCGAGATGAGATCCTCAGACCCCTTGTGAGACCATATGCTGGTGCGGTTGGCCCTGGGTTCCTCCTAATGCAAGACAATGCTAGACCTCATGTGGCTGGAGTGTGCCAGCAGTTCCTGCAAGACGAAGGCATTGATGCTATGGACTGGCCCGCCCGTTCCCCAGACCTGAATCCAATTGAGCACATCTGGGACATCATGTCTCACTCCATCCACCAACGCCACGTTGCACCACAGACTGTCCAGGAGTTGGGGGATGCTTTAGTCCAGGTGTGGGAGGAGATCCCTCAGGGGACCATCCGCCACCTCATCAGGAGCATGCCCAGGCGTTGTAGGGAGGTCATACAGGCACGTGGAGGCCACACACACTACTGAGCCTCATTCTGACTTGTTTTAAGGACATTACATCAACGTTGGATCAGCCTGTAGTGTTCTTTTCCACTTTAATTTTTTAGTGTAACTCCACATCCAGACCTCCAGGGGTTGCTTACATTTGATTTCCATTGCTTTTTGTGTGATTTTGTTGTCAGCACATTCAACTATGTAATGAACAAAGTAATTAATACGAATATTTCATTCATTCAGATCTAGGATGTCTTATTTTAGTGTTCCCTTTATTTTTTTGAGCAGCTTATTATTATATTATGTTATATTAATAATATAATATTCTATATTGTACAGATACTAAATATTTATTATCCCCTTTATGTAAGGGATAAAGCCCATAGTGCTTATTTCAACTTCATTAAGCCCATTCAAATATTATTTCCATTCGACTATTTAAGTAAGCATGCTATACAGTATAAGGGACATGATGGCTCAGCAGTTAAGATGCCAGGCTTGTCAATCAGAAGGTCGCAAGTTCAGAGATTCGAGACCCTAGCCCCGCATGACGGAATGAGCTCCCACACTCGCCCCAGCTCTTGCCAACCTAGCAATTCAAAAGCATGCAAATGCAAGTAGATTAATAGGTACCACTTCAGTGGGATGGTAACAGCGTTCCACACACATCATGCTGGCCACATGACCGCGGAAGCATCTTCAGACAATGCTGGCTCTTCGGCTAACAAATGTAGATGACCACCGGCCCCTAGAGTCGGACATGACTGTGCGGGGGAACCTTTACCTTTACTTTACTATAACACTGAAATACTATCCAGAGCCAAAATAATGTAATACTGACCTGATGGGAGTGCCTTCCCCTGTTGCCTCCCAGATAGAGCATTTGTGAATCTTGAAGTTGACATTTGGTGTTAATGTAAAGAAAAGACAGGAAGGGGGAAACATTTCATTTAAGTTTTTATAGGTAACAGGATTCTGGTTCTATCAAATTTCCTTCATGAGTCCAATATCTCTCTCCCTCCCTCCCTCCCTCCCTCCCTCCCTCCCTCCCTCCCTCCCTCTTAATCTTTATTCATCTCAGGTTACTATAAGAATCTGATCTTGGATGAAGGGAAGGAACCAGAAAGAACCTAAGGATGACAGAATCCTATATCCAAACCTTCCCCATTTCTGCTGCAGTGTTGTGATTGATGGCTATTTTTCTGGTAGTGATATGCATAGAAAGAGGACAGCAAAGCTGGAGGAATCCATTGATTGCTTTGCCCACTACATCATGCACACAAAAATTTGGCAATGCTTCAGAACATGAGCAACATAAACAAAATTAGGATCAGCAGCCAGATTGCAAATTTCATGCCACTATAGTTTTCGGCTGCCTCAGAGCTGAGCAGATAGCAGTTTACATGTGTAGGGATAGCCCCTGTATTGCCCCTAGCTGCATAGGGCTCACATAAAATTCAGGGTAAGTGGGACAAATAATAGGCCAACGTTATAGAACAATGATTGCTGTGGGAAAGGTTTCACAGCTCACTGCTGAGTGTGCTGAATTCAGATACTTAATGAAGCATTTGAAATTTCCAACATTGTTAACCTACCTGGTTAAACTGAATTATAATTCAGAGTTAATTAGTAGCGGTTACCCTTACTAAAGTTGGCAAAATAAATATACACAACCTGTTTTTTCCCTCTTGTATTTCTGCAAAAGTATAAGAAGATTTATCTGATAATAAATCTATCTGAAATAGAATTCTATTCTTTCCTAATCAGGCAATAGTACAGCTGAAACACATTGTTTTACCATTACGTAAAAGATTCCACATGACCTTGGTATTCACATCCATGTTGTGTGACAAACTGCAAATGACTGGGCTATACATTGCTTCTACACACTGGCAAAAAATACCCAGCAGGGAGTTGGTTTCAGTTGAGAGGCTGATAAAACATGTTCTTCTGAAACTTCCTCCTTCATTTGGATATTGGGGCAGCACAGTTATATGAGACACAAATTAACATTGCTGAAAATTAAATTAGGAAAGGCAAATCACCAATTGAACTACCAGCAGCAAGTAGGCTCAATCTTATTAATAGATCCCATGGGTGGTACACACACAACACTACCCTGAGCTGAATGCTAAAGAAACAGAATGAATTATGAGCATTAAACTAGCACACATATTTGGGGTAAACGTCCCAGCAGGGTGGACTGACAAACAAGATATATGAAATGAAATAATTCTGTGTACAAATGACTCCCCCCCCCCCACAGAGAACAATAACTTTTTTTTGGTCCTGGGCTTATAATTATTTTTTCTTTCCAAGGGCCACAAGAAACTTGCAAGTAATGTGATGAAAACACAAGGTGGTGGACCAAGATTTTGCCTTTTGGGGTGCCTTTCACATTTGATTTGGGTTATGTTTACTGAAAATAGATGTGCTAAACCTTATAGAAGCTCAACATTTCTACTTAGGGACATTTCATTTTAAAAGGTGAAAGAATGTTCTCGAAGTTGCCTACTTGTGTCCTAATGTTTGTGCAATGTGTCATGGTTTGGGGGATTCTCAAAATGATGTGTTAGTCTTAGATGCATGAACTCAGAGAATTTGAAATGCAACTTACTTGCTATGCCTGTATGCAGTCCAATCTATGCAGTCCAGTCCATTTTAGAGTCAGTAGGGCTTTAAGATCTGAGCTGCAAAAATCCAAATAACCAGTAAAAAGGTAAAGGTTCCCCCTGCACATTTGTGCAGTCATGTCCAACTCTAGGGGCCGGTGCTCATCTTCGTTTGTTAGCCGAAGAGCCAGTGTTGTCTGAAGACACTTCCACGGACATGTGGCCGCATGACGCGCGTGGAACGCTGTTACCTACCCACCGAAGTGGTACCTATTAATCTACTTGCATTTGCATGCTTTTGAATTGCTAGGTTGGCAAGAGCTGGGGCTAGTGCGGGAGCTCACTCTGTCACACGGGGCTAGGGATTCGAACCTCCGAACTTGCGATCTTCCGATCGACAAGCCTGGCATCTTACCCGCTGAGCCACCACGCCCCTATAACCAGAAAAAACATATGACTTTCAGTACTGAAGGCCTCTATTGAAGGCATGATCTTGTCTTTTTTACCTGGGAAGTGTTTGATTCTGTGATGCCTGAAGAAGTGGACAGGATCCTTGGGTTTGTTAGTCCATCCACCTATGTTTTAGATCTATGTTCCTCCTGGTTGGTTAAGGTCTCCTGGGAAGTGATGTGCGGTTATATCCATACAATAGTAAATTAATCCTTAAGAGAGGGTGATTTTATCAGCCTTGAAGGAGGCAGTGTTGTGCATCTTTCTCAGGAAGCCATTGTTAGACCCAATGGCGCTGGACAATTTCATCCAGTTTCCAACCTTCCCATTTTAGGTTAGGTTGTTGAGAAAGTAAATGAACTAGATCTCCAAAGGACCCTGAAGGTAATGGATTGTGTTACAATCAGGTTACAGGCTGGGACATGGTACAGAGATAACAATGTACTTGTTGGTGACTACTAGCAGAGCTGGGATGGAAGGTGTGTGACTGACCTGGTTCTTCTTGTTCTCTCAAGGCTTTTGATACCATTGATCATGGTATCCTTCTGGACTGGCTATGGGAATCTAGGAAGGAGAGGCATGGTGCTGCAGTGGTTTTTTTTCTTTCTCTGTGGCCTGTTCCAGTTAATGTTGACAGATGAGGAGAGGTCCAACCCAAAGCTCTTGGATTGCAGGGTGCCTCAGGGGTCAATGCTCTCACATTTCCTTTTTAAAAATCTATATGAAACCACTGAGTAAGGTCATCAAGCAACATGGGGACAGTATGCTAATGATACTCAGCTGTATCAAGTATCTTTAGCATACTGTATGCAGTTGACTGGTTATCTCCAGTTGACCTTGTGATGCTGTCAATATCATGTCTCAGAGGCTGGAAAGCTGATTTAGTTTGAGTGGGGAAGAACCAGCTGAAACTTAACTCTGACAAGATTATGTGGCTATGGGCTCATACTTCTGATATTGATGATCTTCCAACTTTGGTTCTAAATGCAGTTGCACTTCTCCATTCAGAGCTGGTTCACAATTGGGAGGGGACTCCCATCCATTAAAAACAATATGATGGGGCTTAGGAAGCCTTCTCTATTGGGGCACTTGCCTTTGGAATAGCAAACCTCTGGAGCTTCGGACTTGATCCTGCAAACTTTCAGACAATTTTTTAAAACTTGGCTTTTTCCCCAAGTTCTGGGATAGGTTGATGGTGTGCCCATTTGATATGCATTGTCTGTTTTGGTTGTGATATGTGTTTCCCCATGTTATGTGAAGTTCCTTTTCTGTTTATTCTGTCTGCTTTTTTTTTTTTGGTACTGTATTGTTTTTTGCTAGGGAAAGTGGAAGGCAAAAGGAAGAGGGGACGACCAAGGGCAAGATGGATGGATGATATTCTGGAGGTGACGGACTCGACTGGGGGGAAGCTGGGGATGGCGACGGCTGACAGGAACCTCTGCCGTGGGCTGGTCCATGAAGTCATGAAGAGTCGGAAGCAACTGAACGAATAAACAAAAAAAAAATTGGGACCAATATCTTAATACCAGTACAATTGCCCATCACGTAACATTATGACATCACATAATGCCATAGTTGTAGTTCTCTACTTATTCAACTCTGCCAAACCTTCTTCCCAATAAAGTAGAGTGAAATTTAGGAACATCTGTAAAGTCATTTGGCTTTTCAATCAGGGAGATTGAAATTGCAGTTGATATGTCAATTTTAAATCTTTCCTCCAGTTTTCATTCAAAGAACCCAAGCCATTGCTTGGCTGCATGCTTAGCAGTCTAGTCCAGCTGCTGCGTGATATGAAAATGTGACTAGAATGACTATGTCATCATATAGGAATATTCCCAGGAATTATACTGCCATTTTCAAAGTGCAGCCAAGTTTAGGAGTGACAGAGACAGGATTGTTTGGTTTGGATGAGAATATTAGTGGATCAAATACCCATAATGTCCAAGAAAATAGTATTTTGTCATATAAACCAAATATGTTTTCCTGCACAATAAGTGCAGGAAAAATTCCTGGCAGAATTGTAACACTGAATTTGACAGAAAGCTTCCTTCATTTTTTTTAAAAATTGACATTCATTGATCATGTATCAATGAATGCAAATCTAGGATGACCATAAAAAGTAGAATGTCAAAGACAATAATTCATTGTGTGATTCTTAGAATGTAGACAGGAAAAATGGAATGATAGAAAGCAATGCAGAGAAATATTAATTCTGTGAGAATGTGGTTTTACCTATACTAATCTACTCAATGTTTACACTGATAAAAATGCTGGAAACAAAGATGTTTTGTTGTTAGGGGAAGTGTACAATGATATGCTAGATTCTCTGCCCATGAGACACTAAGTATTAAATAAATACTTCAATTATAAAACAATAGAATTCATCCAGAATCCATTTCAGCAGTCTAGAAATGAAACCTTATTGTCTCTTGTTTGTGTCTGTGACAGATCTAATAAACAGTTCTCCTTGTGGAGAAGATGGGCAGTAATATAAATCCAATAAATAAATAAATAAATAAACAAACAAACAAACAAACAAACAAGCAGTTACTTTTTTTTATAAACATTGATATGGAAATATATTAGTGATTTGATTAAGCTTTTGTTATCATTTGATACCACTGCAACCTGTTAAAACAGGTAATAAACTTTTGCTTTAATAAAAAATAGGGAGAAAGACACTGTTTGCCTGTAAAAAGAGAATGGGAAGATATTAAAGTTTGTAAGACCATTTCGTATAAAATGTAAGTATACCAAGCTAGCCAAATTTCCATCAAGCCCCGGCTTCTTAAACATGTGGGGTCCACCCCGTTAAAAGGATAAAGATCACCCTCTATTCAAGCTTAACTGCTGGTGACTGCATGGATAAAATCATATTATTCTCTTGGCAATAACAGGGAGGTGATTTGCCATGATTGACTTCTGAGTGTTTCTTCTTGATTTTCTGAACTAGTTTTCAGCCCTGAAATATCTTGATGATCTTACATCCAAATACTAGCAGTCGGTGCCTGTCAAATTCCTTTTGAGATTGGCCAAGCTAGAATAGATGCTTCAAACTGCAATAGATCTAATTTGCTCAATCATAATAATGTATAATAAATTCATTATACATTTTCCATAGTCACCAAAGAAAATGTGGTCCACTAATAAGTACCCTGGAATTTCCCACCTCTTGGGGAAGTTGGTTTTCTCTCATTTTGTGTAACATTATCAAAGTCAATTTGTCCTACCCTTTTTATCTGTTCCAAGGTAATTAAATGTTGACATTAAAAGTTAGGTTTTTCCAGATGGCAGCTTCTCTCAGGAATGGCCGGCTACATTCATACATAATTAGGAATCTCTAGGTTATCGTTACATAGCCCATACTTGCCCCCATTGACCATCTGGACAAAAAGGGAGGAATATAAACTGAGGCATTGATTCCCTCTCATAAATTGAATTGTAAACCCTTTGATAGCATTGCTCTACTGCCTAAAAAGTCTTGTAAGTCTCCTGAACAGAAGAACATACAAATGGTGTGTGCACATTCATATGTGAGCAAGGCCTACTTAAATTATCTGTCCCTATTTCCTGCTCAGTGAACCAATTTCTTTTTTCCCCTCTCTATCAAATCATACCTTATGCAGGATTTATTAGTTAGAAATAGTGCAAGACAATCAAATTAGGTCCAGGATGTTCTAGCTGTCAGAAGACTAACCAGCTGTGATTGATTAATAGTGGAATGCATCTAATAGTGACAGGAAATACCCCTCCTTCAACTACAGTTGTTTAATATGTTTCTGTCAGCAAAACCTGCTCAGCTGACAACCTTTATGGAACAGCCATCTGTTTCCAAGGATTAAAAATATTTTATCAAAATATTTATGACACGTTTCTCCTGAAAGATTATATCTTCTCCTTTTGGTAGATTAATGGCTGAGGGGTAACTGCAAAAGCTAAGTATAGAGAGGAGAAATAAAATCTAAGATTTATCTAATTCACAGGCAAGTGACATAGCCTGTTGCCCAAATCCATTCATAACTGTCAGGGGGGATATTAAACTAACATCAACAGAACTGGAGCTGCTGTCATTTTAATAACAGATTTAAAGATTAGATTAACTCAGAAATAAGTAGAATTTAAAACAGTTAATTTGAGATTGCAGCTTTTCCTTCCCCAATCCCTCAGATGTTACATTCCATTATTAGGTTTCTTGGGTACAAAGACATTTCCAGTTTACATAAAAGAAAACTAGGGGGCCATAAAGATAGAACAGAATGTTAGAGTTTGGAATATAAGTTCAGCTTGCAGCAATACTGGGCCCCTCTTATCCAGGTTTATTTTTAATGCTATATAGAAGAAAGCATACTATGAAATCACCAAAATCCACAAATGAGTGGTTAAGGGATTCAGTTATCATAGGTATTAAATCAAAGTTGTCAAAGTCTGTTACTCTAAAGAAAACTGTTGACAAGTTTGACAGAAATCAAGGCATGGAGAAAATTGTTGTTCTCATGGTGACTTTTCATTCTCTGCCATCCAACAAGAAGTTGAAAAGGAATTATGGAAAGGGTCTGGGAACGTTTCCATCAGCAAAATAACTTTCTGAAAAGTGAGGCCAAATTTTGTATGTGGGGAGAAACCAGAAAAAGAAAGACCGAGTTAGGAATGGGACAGATCCAGCCAGAGAGTGCAGAGGGGGGGGGGGAGGCAAAAATTTAGTTCAAAGTTAACAGCTGTTCATGCTTTCTAATCCTTATGCAATGTAAGGAAAAACAATCCCCAGCCAAATGTGGAATTATCAAATGAACTGCAGATCTTACTTAATACATGTATGTTTCCTATATTCCTTAGAACTGTGTTTCTTAAACTTTTTGCTCTGAGGACCCCTTCCCATTTTTAAAAATTATGGAGGAGGACCCCAAAAAAGCTTTTGTTTGTATGGGTTATATTTCTCAATATTTAACATGTTAAAAATTAAAATGGACACATCTGTAGAATATTTATTTATTGAATCCTAAAAAAATAACACTATTACACCCTTTAGATATTAACATAAATAAAATATTTTTCATGAAAAAAATCTTTTTTTTTTAACAAATAAAATAATAATGAGAAGAGTAAAAAGGTAAAGGTACCCCCCGCACATTTGTGCAGTCGTGTCCGACTCTAGGGGCCGGTGCTCATCTCCGTTTGTTAGCCGAAGAGCCAGCGTTGTCCGAAGACACTTCCACGGTCATGTGGCCGGCATGACGCGCGCGGAACGCTGTTACCTTCCCACCGAAGTGGTACCTATTCATCTACTTGCATTTGCATGCTTTCGAATTGCTAGGTTGGCAAGAGCTGGAGAGTAACCTTGTCTTAAATGTCTGCAAATATCTTCAATATCTGGCCAATACTGTTGATTTTGTGGAGTCCTGAGAGAGTCTTGGGGGAACCCCAAGGGTCCTTGGACCACACTTTAAGAAACATTGCCCTATAACACTTTCATGCGTCATAAATTTCATAATGCAAGAAATTGTATATGAATAAAGTACTTATTAGAGGAGACTGTGAGCACAAAACCCAATTCAACTTTCAATACATGTTCTTTGTTTTCCTTTCATGCAGTTTCAATCCAGATAGGAGACGTAGGATACCAGATAGGAGACTAAATGTGAGAAGACTGAACAGGCATGCCCACATAATCCTCATATTTGAGCACGGCCGATGAATTATATTACTATTGGATTTCCTCCATGAGGTCAGTGCAGCCCAAATTCATAGAATAAGTCTTCAGTGTTTGGAAGGAAAAAAGTTAGCAATTTAATTATTGCTAATCACTTTCTCTGTTATAAAAGAAATAAAGTTTTCAACTTTCTTCAATTTTCACATTCTTATGGTGAGAGACAGAATATGACTTTTCTCTTTTGTATTGCCAATGGCCTCTCTTTTTGTTGGGAAGGAATCTTGAGAAAATGAAAGATCTGTGGGTTGCTTCAGGAACAGGTAAGAAACTCCATCTACAGATATATTTCATGTGCATATAAACAATGATTGTTGTGGCTGTTGTGGGTCTTCCGGGCTGTGTGGCCATGTTCTGGAAGTTGTGGTTCCTAACGTTTCGCCAGCATCTGTGGCCAGCATCTTCAGAGGGCAGGAGCACAGATAGAAGCAAAATCTCTGTGCCCAGGTAGAGTGGGAATGTTCTATTTATAGAGCTAAATTATAGGAGAGTAGGTGGGGTTTTTTGTTGTGTTGAAATGTTAACGAGTGGCTGATGAGCATGATTAGCATGTTCATTGTGAGAAGTATTCCCATGTCCTGGTGGTTGGACTGAGTTCGTTGACCTTTTGCAGGCTGTGTTTTTCAGGACTGGTAGCCAGGTTTTGCTAATTTTTAAACTTTCTTCTTTTTTATTGTAACTGTGCTGGTGTTTGTGAATTTCAATGGCTTCTCTGTATAATCTGGTGTAGTGGCTTTTGGTGTTGTCCAGTATTTCTGTGTTTTCAAATAGGATTTTGTGTCCCGTTTGCTTGAGAGCATGTTCAGCTACTGAAGATTTTTCTGGTTGCTGTAGTCTGCAGTGTCTTTCATGTTCTTTTATCCTGGTGTGAATGCTTCGTTTTGTGGTTCCGATGTATACTTGTCCACAGCTGCATGGTATGCGGTATACTCCTGCAGCGGTGCGGGGGTCCCTTTTGTCTTTTGCTGATTTTAGCATTTGTTGTATTTTTCTGGTGGGTCTGAAGACTGTTTGAAAGTTGTGTTTTTCCATCAGTTTTCCCATGCGGTCAGTGACTCCTTTGATGTAGGGCAGGAATACTTTGTTTGTGGGGGGCTGTTTTTCTTCAGTTGGATGTTGTTTTCTTGGTTTGATGGCTCTTTTTATTTCATTCTTGGAATAGCCATTTGCCTGTAGGACCCAATTCAGATGGTTAAGTTCATTGTTGAGAAATTGGGTTTCACAGTTTCGATTAGCATGATCCACCAAGGTTTTGATCATGCCTCTCTTTTGTCGTGGGTGGTGATTGGAATTTTTGTGTAGATATCGGTCCATATGGGTGGGTTTTCTGTATACTTTGTGTCCTAGTTTGAGGTCCGGATTGCGTATGACCAGCGTATCTAAAAATGGAAGTTTGCCATCAGTTTCTTTTTCCATAGTGAATTGTATATTGGGGTGGATGCCGTTTAGGTGGTCCAGAAATTTCTCCAGTTCTTCTTCAGTATGACTCCAAATTGCGAAGGTGTCATCCACGAACCGGAACCAGACTGTTGGTGTAATGGGTGCCGATTCCAAAGCCTGTTTTTCAAAGTGTTCCATGTAAAAGTTTGCTATGACTGGGCTCAGGGGGCTTCCCATGGCAACGCCATCCATCTGTTCGTAGAACTCATTCTCCCATTGAAAGTAACTAGTTGTTAGGCAGTGTTGAAATAAAGCTGTAATGTCTTCTGGGAAGATTTGCTTGATGAGTGCCAGGGTGTCCCTTACTGGCACCTTGGTAAACAGGGAGACCACGTCAAAGCTGACCAGTTTGTCCATGTGGTTGAGTTTTAGGTTGCTGATTTTGTTGATGAAGTGTCCTGAGTCTTTGATGTGGGATGAAGTCTGTCCGATGTGGGTCTGTAAAAGGGTTGCCAAATGTTTGGATAATTCATATGTCGGGGAGCCAATGGCACTTACAATGGGTCTGAGTGGGATCGAGTCTTTGTGGATTTTGGGGAGTCCGTATAGTATAGTCTAGGTGAGAGAGCTTCTGTCTTGCAAATACGTTGTAGTACGTTGGGATGCAGGGAGGAGCTCTTTATCAGTGTGTTGGTTTGCTTCATGATTTTGCTTCATGATTTTGTTTTCCATCAGTTTTCACAACTTTCAAACAGTCTTCAGACCCACAAGAAAAATACAACAAATGCTAAAATCAGCAAAAGACAAAAGGGACCCCCGCACTGCTGCAGGAGTATACCGCATACCATGCAGCTGTGGACAAGTATACATCGGAACCACAAAACGAAGCATTCACACCAGGATAAAAGAACATGAAAGACACTGCAGACTACAGCAACCAGAAAAATCTTCAGTAGCTGAACATGCTCTCAAGCAAACGGGACACAAAATCCTATTTGAAAACACAGAAATACTGGACAACACCAAAAGCCACTACACCAGATTATACAGAGAAGCCATTGAAATTCACAAACACCAGCACAGTTACAATAAAAAAGAAGAAAGTTTAAAAATTAGCAAAACCTGGCTACCAGTCCTGAAAAACACAGCCTGCAAAAGGTCAACGAACTCAGTCCAACCACCAGGACATGGGAATACTTCTCACAATGAACATGCTAATCACGCTCATCAGCCACTCGTTAACATTTCAACACAACAAAAAACCCCACCTACTCTCCTATAATTTAGCTCTATAAATAGAACATTCCCACTCTACCTGGGCACAGAGATTTTGCTTCTATCTGTGCTCCTGCCCTCTGAAGATGCTGGCCACAGATGCTGGCGAAACGTTAGGAACCACAACTTCCAGAACACGGCCACACAGCCCGGAAGACCCACAACAGCCATTGAACTCCGGCCGTGAAAGCCTTTGACAATACAATGATTGTTGTGTTTCTCCTGATTGGCAACTACTAGAATTATTTTTTAACAATACCTCTGAACCATAAATACTGTATATAGTCAATGAAAATGACTGCACAAATCATGAAATTGTATAAGAGTCTTAACAGTGGATTCGTAAGTGGCTGTAAAGGCCAATTCTGGATCCACACAACCTCCCACAATGAGGGCATAGGTTTCCAGGTGGAAGACGGTCACGATGAGGGTTTGCTTGACGTGCCTTCCTCTTAGCTCATTTCTCCCGTTCGCCCTGAACTCATGCTTCTTCAAAGTCCATAGCGCCTTTAATAAAGGCTGACCAATTGAAACGCTCATGAGTTAGGGCTTCCCAGTTCTCAATGCTGATATTAAATTTTTTTAAATTAGCTTTGAGAGTATCTTTGAATCTATTTTGCTATCCACCAATATTCTGTTTTCCATTCTTAAGTTGGGAGTAAAGTAGCTGCTTTGGAAGACAATGGTCAGGCATAAGAACAACATGGCCAGTCCAGCGAAGTTGATGTTGCATGATCATTGTTTCAATGCTGGTGGTCTTCACTTCTTCCAATACACTAACATTAGTCTGCCTATCTTCCCAAGTAATTTGCAGAATTTTTCAGAGACAGCGTTGATGGAATCTTTCAAGAAGTTGGAGGTGATGTTTGTAGAGGGTCCATGTTTCACAGACGTACAATAGGGTCGGTAGTACAATGGCTTTGAAAACAAGCATTTTGGTCTCCCTGCGAATGACCCGATACTCAAACACTCTATGCTTCATTCGGGAGAAAGCTACACTCACAGAGCTCAGGCGATGCTGAATTTCAGCGTCGAAGTTGGCTTTTGTAGATAGATGGCTGCCAAGATGAGAAAAGTGGATGACATTTTCTAGTAACACACCTTTAATCTGGATTGATGGCGCTGCAGAGGGATTGGTTCGAACTTGCTGGTAAAGCACTTTGGTTTTTTTAATGTTAAACAAGAGGCAGAGCTTTTCATATGCTTCGGCAAAGATGTTTAGGATAGTTTGAAGATCTTCCTCTGAGTGTGCACAGACTATGTTATCATCAACATATTGAAGATTTAGTCCAATCAATGAATGCCATGTAGAGAGGGTGGTTTTGCTCCTTGCATTTTTCTTGGAGCTCTCGTGCAGTGAAGATCATATCCACTGTCCCCCTGAAAAGGCAGAAGCGATTTTGGTTTTCAGGGAGGATGTCTTCTGATATAGATAGGAGATGGTTTGCGAGGATCCTTGCGATGATTTTGCCTGCCATAGCTAGAAGGGAGATGCCTCGATAGTTTCCACAGTCTGTTCTATCATGCTTTTTAAAGAGGGTGATAATTATGGCATCCCTAAGGTCTGCTGCAATCTCCTCCCTCATCCATATTTTTTCAATGAGCTTATGAAGTTGTTGTGTAAGTTCAGGCCAACCTTCTTTAAAAACATCAGCAGGAATCCCATCAGGTCCACTAGCTTTGTTATTTTTCATTTGATTAGTGGCTTTACTGACGTCCTCCAAACTAGGGGGTACTGCAAGCTCATCTCTTATTTCTTTTTGCGGGATTTGCAAGAATACTTCATCAGCCACAGTAGTAATTGTAGAGATTGTAGTAATGCTCTTTCCAGTGCAGTGCAATAGACTCTTTGTCCTTTAGATGTTTGACACCATCTATTGAGCGTAAGGGATTTGTACCATAGTTTGTTGGTCCATAGATGGCCTTTATGGCATTAAAAAAGCCCCGTGCATGATGAGCATCTGCAAAATGTTGGATTTCTTGGGCTTTTTTTATCCACCATATGTTCTTAAGTTCTCTAGTTCTTCTATAAACTTCTGCCTTTACACTGGCATAGATTTTTTCTTAATGACACAGTTAATATCTTTTTGCCATATCTGGAAGGCTTTCCTTTTCTTGTCAATAGTATGTTCAATATCACTATCATTCTCGTCAAAACAATCCTGATGTCTCTTAGTTTGGTATCCGATAGTTTGTTCACAGGCTGAGATAATAGAAGTCTTCAATTTAATCCAGTGTTCCTCAACATTTTCAGTAAGTTTCATACGCAGATGTTCCTTGAGAGTTGATTGAAAGCAAGCTCATTTAGGAGAATCTTGAAGGGCCAGTGTATTCATTTTACACCTTGGTTTTGTTCCTTGGAGCCTACGATGAGGGACAATCTTTATGGCCATCGTGGATCGAATTAATCGATGGTCTGTCCAGCAGTCATCGGCGCTCACCATGGCTCTGTTGAGAAGTACATCACAGCAATCTCTACCATGGACAATTACGTAATCTAAAAGATGCCAGTGCTTTGACTGTGGGTGCTTCCATGATGTTTTAAATTTATTTTTCTGGTGAAAGGGTATGTTAGTAATGACAAGGTTATGCTCTGCACATTTAGTCAGAAGTAAGATTCCATTCATGTTGATATTGTCAACTCCTTCTTTCCCAATGATCCCCAGCCACAAATCAAAGTCACGCCCAACTCTTGCATTGAAATCACCCAGGAGGATAATTTTATCCTTCTTTGGTATCTCTGATAAGATGGTGTCCAGCTGGGTATAAAAGTTTTCCTCGATATCCTCATCTGCATCTAGTGCTGGTGCGTAAGCACTTAGAATAGTTGCCTGTTGGTTTTTGATGAGTTTTATTCAGAGACTTGAGAGTCGTTCGTTAATGTCAGTGGGAACTTCTGACGAGAGCTTCACAAGTTCGTTTTTGATAGCAAAGCCTACCCCATGTATTCATCATTCTTGTTCAGGCAGTCCTTTCCAAGAGAAGATATGTCTATGAAGGTTCTCAGTCATCCAGGTGGAATTGTCTGTAGCTTGAATCATGTCAACTGGATTTTTATTTTCTCAGTGGAAACGTTTCGCTCCTTATCCAAGGAGCTTCTTCAGTCTGAGCAAAGTTAGTAAGGGAATCCTTAAATATGTTTCTAGGTGGCTGTGTGACCTTGCACCTGGGGCTAGGTCGTGGTTATTTTGAGATGTTATTTCTAAGTCCCTTTAACATCTAAAGGAGGATCGTTAAGATTACCATGCTGCTGTTGAGCTTGCGAAATGGTCTTAATCTTCCTAGGCACAGAAGACAAAGCAGGAAGGAAAATAGGTGAAAGATTGTGCCTGAGGCCCCCACCTCTATTCAAGGAAGGATTTTCCAAGTTGGCATAAATGGATTCCTTACCCCTCTCTCAAACCACCTATCTTCTCTGTCTAAAATGTGAACATTAATGTCCTCAAATGAGTGTCCTTTTTCCTTTAGATGAAGATAAACTGCTGACTCTGGTCCTGTGGTGTTACTTCTCCTGTGTTGGGCCATCCTCCTGTACAAAGGTTGTTTGGTTTCTCCAATGAAGAGTTCAGAGCACTCCTCACTGCACTGGATTGCATAAACTACATTGCTTTTCTTGTGTTTTGGAGTTTGATCTTTGGGGTGTACAAGCCTCTGTCTCAGTGTGTTGGTGGGTTTGAAATATACAGGTATGTGGTGTTTGCCAAATATACGTTTTATCTTTTCAGACACGCCAGCCATGTAAGGAATGACCAGGTTCTTCCGTTTACTCTGACTCTCAGCCCTATCTGTCGCTGTTTTAGGTCTGGTAGATTTAGATTTAGTGAAGGCCCAATTTGGATATCCACAGGCCTTCAGAGCTGTTCTCAGGTGCTGATTTTCATTCTTTTTGGAATCCATGGAGGTGGGGATGGTTTCTGCTCTGTGTGACAATGTCCTGATGACTCCTAGTTTGTGCTGCAGTGGATGGTGGGAGTCAAACATCAGATATTGATCTGTGTGTGTGGGTTTCCTGTAGATCCCTATTTCTAGCTTGCCACTGGTCCCAATGAGGACTTCACAGTCTAGGAATGCCAGTCTGTTGTCCTTGGTGTCTTCTCTGGTGAACCTAATGTTGGCATCTATAGTGTTTATATGGTCCGTGAAGGCCTGTACTTCCCGGGCCTTGATTTTGACCCAGGTGTCATCCACATACCTAAACCAGTGGGTGGGCACCGTTCCCTGGAATGTGATGAGTGCTTTCTTCTCCACTTCTTCCATGTATAAATTGGCCACAATGGGTGACACAGGAGAACCCATGGCACAGCCGTGTTTTTGTCTGTAAAAGTCACCTCTGTATAAGAAATAAGTGGTGTTAAGACACAGGTCCAGAAGATGGCAGATCTGGTTTGGGTTGAGATGGTTTCTCCTTTCAAGGGTGCTGTCCTTTTCTAGTCTCTTCCTGACAGCGGATAGAGCATGAATGGTGGGGATGCTGGTGAAAATGTAGGACACATCGAAGGAGACCATAGTTTCATCTGTATCCAGTTTCAGGATCTTTGCTTTGGAAACAAATTCTTCCGAATTATGGATGTGGTGTTCAGAGTGTCTCAAACATCAGATATTGATCTGTGTGTGTGGGTTTCCTGTAGATCCCTATTTCTAGATTGCCACCGGTCCCAATGAGGTCTTCACAGTCTAGGAATGCCAGTCTGTTGTCCTTGGTGTCTTCTCTGGTGAACCTAATGTTGGCATCTATAGTGTTTATATGGTCCGTGAAGGCCTGTACTTCCTGGGCCTTGATTTTGACCCAGGTGTCATGCACATACCTAAACCAGTGGGTGGGCACCGTTCCCTGGAATGTGTTGAGTGCTTTCTTCTCCACTTCTTCCATGTATAAATTGGCCACAATGGGTGACACAGGATAACCCATGGCACAGCCGTGTTTTTGTCTGTAAAAGTCACCTCTGTATGAGAAATATGTGGTGTTAAGACACAGGTCCAGTTCTCTTTCCAAGAGAAGATATAACCTCCTTTTTCTGCCTTCAACTGTCCCTCTCCTGCTCTTCGAGTTTCTTGAAGTGCTGCTATATCAATATTAAAACATGTCAGCTCCCTTGCAATAATGGCAGTCCTGCGTTCATAGCATTCACTATCCATATTGTCTTGCAGTGTCCGAATATTCCACATTCCAAAATTCATGTCTTTTATGACCGCTATATGGTGACCCCACTGGATGCGGTAATCCAGTCAGGGAGAAAATAAAGCAGACTATGTTTAGAGCACCTTTTCTAGCCATATGGGGTGAGCAGAGTGGATCCTAAATAGGGCTGCTCAGTTGTGGATACAGCTGCCAAACTACTCAACTGCCTCGGACCTTGAGTCAGGAGGACTGAATCCGTATCCACCGCCCATGTGCTGGTCCATGACTAGGGGCTTCCAGATTTCACAGTCCTGCCCCCATTGCCATTTGTCAAGCGCCATGGGACTTTAGGTTGGTTTGGGTTTAGTGTAGTTGGAAGATGCCTGTGCATGAGTTTGTTTTGTGTGTGGTTGGAAGACGCCTGTGCGTGAATTTGTTTTATGTGTGGAGATGGGTGCACAACGATCAACACACAACCTTCACAGAAAAAGGCTCTAATCCAATGGCATGGATATCATGACGATTGGTGACCTTTTATCTGCTGCAGCCTTCATTCGCCTTTGCAGCCATTGTAACAATATACCTTGTTATCTTCCGCCTGTTCTGCCATTGAGGATTTTCTTGGATTGTTCTTTGTCTGGTTCCTCCCCCTGGACCTTACTGCCATAGGTGACCCTACCGGGAGTACCTGACTCCCGACAGCTTTGCTCGCAGGGTTCATTGGGAACACACAAGCCCACTACTCTCTACAACAAGGTGACAATACAGCAAGTGGGACTATGTAAAACTAATTCTACTTTCATTTAAATCTACAGTAGAAACTAGCATAGTGCAAATATTTGAATATTGCAGCATGCAAGGCTTGCTTTTAATAACAGCTGCAACACTTAAAACAAATTGAATGGTCTTTAAGGGATTATTTAGATCAGGAAAAGATATTCCTTGACATGTAGGCATATTTACCAATATTACAAGTATGCTAATAATTCTTTAAGACATATATTAGAAGCTGCATCCCAAGGATGAAGTAACTTATTTTCAGACAGAAAATTTAGTATTATGAATAACATTTTGATAACCATTGTCCCCCCAGGATTCTCATATCACAATGCTGTTGTATCAGTAAACCATTGTTCATATATCCTTGTAAAGATTTAGACAAGGAGTGATAAAGCTAAACCAGGTGGAAGACACTGTGGAATCAAACGTAGGACCCAAAGCAAATAATCAAGGCTGAACTGCAGTATTTATTAAACAGTGCACACTGCTGGTGTTCTCACCAAGATGGTGGGTGCCTCCCCTGCAGGCAGAAGGAAAGCACTGATATTTATACATTACAGGAAAAGGAAATGATGTAAGCATACATATTCATATGATGATGCAGGCATACATACATATTCATAAGCAATAGATCTCAAGTTACTTTCTGCCCTACTTATCTACTCTGAAGAAAGCCATTGTCTTAGTGGAATGAAGGGAGGGAGCAAACTTCTTGAATAGAGAGATTCATGGGTTGCTATGGGAATTCCCTGATAAAAGTTAGCAAAAGCTGCAGAAGCTGGTGTGAGATAGCTTCCAAGGTTTTTGCCACATTCCTTTATGTTTCAATTTGGTTTAAACGGGACCATTCATCTGAAAATGTATTTTTCTCACAACACCATTGAGGAATAATGACAGCATAGAATGGGAATCATCCTTTCTGAAATCTTTCCTGATCCCCTGCTCATTAACATTATCCCTGAGTACCAGGAATGACCCATGAGGAGCTGCATTTGTTTTCTCCAACAGGATAGAAATGAAGTCTAAGAAAGGCAGTCTTCAGGGCTCTTGGTATACTTTGAAGCACCAACTCTCAAGTAGCTACATTTAATTTTTAATATTTTCCTGACAGGGAAACTAAAACCCCACAGATTCACAGCTCTTGGATATTCTCAAGGCATGGACTCATTTACTGGGAAAGATGAAACAGGTAAAGTTCCATGAGGTGTTGTTTCAAACTACCACCTTCTCCTCTCCTTTTCTCAGCTGAAAAGGTGAAGATGCAGGGAACCCCCAGAGAATTCTCCCTTCAAGCACTTTGAAGAACAACTGTTCAATGAGCTTGTCCTTTCCTCACCTTTCCCCTAACAGGAAAAAAAGAAAAAGAAAATCAAAGGAAGTGCAAATCCCACAAAGCTAGACTTCAGGGTCTTAAGAAGTCTTGGAGTTCTTGTTCTCTGAAACTGGCTTGGTCTACCCTTGTCTTTGCCATCAGGAAAACTGAAAGATGGCCCAAGCCACAGGAACTGCTGTTGCAGATGGATGGACAAAATTGAGGAACTGCTGTCTCAATATGGCAGCTTCCCATGGAGTCAGCTTCACTCATCTCTGCATTTCCTGATGAGAAAATGAAAGAAATCTGCTTACTGAAGAAGAAGGAGTTATAGGGTGGGAAATGTATAAGGCATTGCAGGATTGCCATGCCAGGGGCCACCAAAGCTACCTGCCAGTCTTGGGTAAGCAACATGAGTTGTTTTGGGCAAGAAGTAAAATGGTTGGGAAGTGATGCAAAAGGAGTTGGGGCTGTGTCTAATACATGGGCAAAACCAGGATTCTCCCCCTTTTTTTTTTTTCCCTATACTGGACAGTGTCTTTTAAAAAAAAATTTTTTCCTATTTTAATCTTACACTTTAACATGATAACATGACGGACAGTAACATTTGAATGGAGGGGGCTCTAGCATTTACAAAAATAGAGTTGGACTGGGCTCTACAGTTTGCAAAGAGAGAAAGTGATTCAGATTGCCCAAATCTATTAGCAATTCTATGACATTCATCAGGTACTGTGACCAACATTTTATGGACCTAAACAGTTATACTTCAGCTTGAAAATATTGAAAAAAATGAAAACTGTAATTAACAGGGGATGGACCAGTTTACTTGCAAATAAATTTTTAATTACGTTTGAAAATTAAACACAAGAAATAATAACGTTGTTGGGATTTTAACACCGTGGAGCGAATGTGGGTGTTAATAAAGAGGCATTATTTTCCTAGCTTTAAGAAGTTTTTTTAATCCTTTTTTACAGATGCTGTGAAGAGCGTCAGCGTCTACAGATTCTTAGGAAATCTGTAAAATAAATTATCCTGTGGAAAGTGAAAGGAAACCATAAAGGGTGTGGGGGAATTACATACTCCCCAGGACTCTATTTTCATGCAAATCTTCATGCACATATTATGCCTTGGGCTCAGACTCCTATTATTCAGGCAGATAGAAGTAATGAGTGGGGAGAGATTGTGTAGAAATTTCCCCTTGAGAAAACTTCATGCAGTATTGCCTTGGCATGCTCTTCAGAGACATCCTTACCCCTACTCTCCCACTTACAATTCTCCACAGAATGGTAGAGTATCCTTTTGCTATATGGAAGGGCAGTACATTGTTTCTCCTAAACCAATGGGCTGCAACTAGAGAATACAGCAGGTCACTATTAACTCTCAACAGTATTCTCAGAATGAGCAATGCCAACCTGTATAAGAGCTACTTAAGCTTTCATTTGGCTATCAATTATTACCAGAATAATGTAGGAAGCCTCCTGCTCCAGGGTACTGAAACAAATCCACAATGACTTGACCATGGTCCTGCCGTTGGTCATGTTTTTGCAGATATTACTTAGGGGTGGGGATTGCAGAGCTCTATCTTTTTCTAGAATGTTATGAATACTCATATAACTTGGAGCAGATTCCTTTGGGCATAAGGGCCCATATATCCTTAGAAGATAATTATCTGTTTCAAGGGATACCACAAGCAGTCTTCTATGTGAGAACACCCTCCATTGAGAAAGTTTGTCTGATGGTAAATTTTGAAGAAAAGCTGCTCACAGTGACAGTCCCATTCCCACAGCATTAATACATATAAAATTTTATATGCTTTTTTATCTTCATGTTTCTGTAACTCATGTATTATATAATGTGTGTGTATGTGTGTGTGTTTATGCACTGAAATTCATGTTTCTCTATTTGGATGGGACCATATACAATGGATTTGTGTTTGACAAGCCTTGAAATTTTCAGGAAGCTAAGCAAATATCCAGCCCTCAATAATCTAATTATAAATTCTAAGAAGCCTTAGAATAGTAATTCTAATAAATTACTCACATTCTATTATGATAGCTGTAAAAAGGATGTGAACATTCTTTACTAAGTCAAGAAATCTAGATGTGATATGTAATTACTTAAGGTACAGTATTAGGATTGAATTCATATTTCATTGTCCCATGGTGTTGCAAATCATATTTACAAGTATATTAAAAGTTACTAATATGTTGACTGATATTGTACAGTCACTTCTTTCAACTGACACAGCAATAGAAGAAATGAAGTGCAGTTTGTACTTTTATTTACTGCTTTGTTTTATCTAAACAGCAAAACAAGGATAGGTTGTCTGTAACATAAAAACAATTAGAAAGAACACAGCGATGCGTAATACATTTCTTTGCCTCTCTGAGAACTGCTGAAAGTTTTGCTTTCAGTGATGTGATTTATTCTGCACGATAACACATCAGCCAACAGGGACTGGCTGTATAGGTCCATACTCCTATCATTAGAAACATCCAAGCAATTTTAAATTCACCTCCACAGACAAGGTCAATTGAATGTACAGAGGACAAAAGTCCTATTATGTCAATTTTCTTAGAATTGCTTTGCAAAATCTTCTCAGAGATGGATAGCAAAAACACTGGAGTCTAAGAACAAGCATCAGAGTTATTTAACTACAGTGTCATCCAACCTTCCCCAATCACAGTGCAAATTATCTTCCTTGTAACAAGCTCAGTCTGAGGAATCTAGTTCACATGTAATTTTATCACCAAACACAATCAAATGAGTACAAGGAATCATCCATGCACAATTTGTCTAAAGAGTGCTTGCTGTAGACATGTATTCTGCAGTGCTTTTTCCAAATGGGTGCTTACAGGTATTTACTTACTCTTGCTGAGAGAGGGGTGGGGAGGGAGAGGGAGAGGGAGAGGGAGGGAGAGAGAGAGAGAGAGAGAGAGAGAGAGAGAGAGAGAATATTTAAAATTCAAATGATGACACTGATGGGGTTAAAAATGTCAGAACAATTGTGGGAATCAGCCTTCTCTTACTTTAAGAAGCTGATTCCCATGAAAATCACGGAGTCCTTTCAGAATTACATGAAATGGGCTTATCCATTAATATTATATTATTATAATATTATCCTATAATATTATTATTTTATTTTATTTTATAATTTTATAATTTTATTTTATTTTATTTTATTTTATTTTATTTTATTTTATTTTATTTTATTTTATTTTATTTTATTATTTTATTATTTTTATTTTTATTTTTATTTTTATTTTTATTTTTATTATTTTTATTTTTATTTTTATTTTTATTTTTATTTTTATTTTTATTTTTATTTTTATTTTTATTTTTATTTTTATTTTTATTTTTTATTTTTAGCCAGTCCAATTCCCAAATTACTCTGGCAGCTTACAGCTAAAAATCTACTTATTAAAAGACAAATACAACAGACCAGAGGAGCAAATTACAAAAACAAAGCCAAGACAAATCAAACCAATTCTCTTTTTAAGGCAATAAATAAGTAAATAAAAATGGGGGCAGGGGGTTCCACAATCACCCTGTTCCCGAGGCTTGGGAGAACAAACAGGTCTTCAAAGTTTCCTGAATGACATAAGGGTATACATTCACATGTACAATCCACCCAAGTGCTTGGCCAGAGCCGAATTTATTCATCCTACTCTCTCTCAAAACATTTTAGAGGCAGAATCTGCTGGTTTCATTTATTTGCACAAAGGCTTCAGTCAGTGACTTGACAGTAATTAATCCTGTTTACCTCCTCGCTTCCCAAATCCTCATTTCCCCTTCAGCTGACTTACGGTTTGAATATGCATGAGTTAATCATAATTATATAAAGTATAATTATATAATCATAAGTACATAAATCATAAATAAATAATTATGTGGGACTGGAGCAATCAGTCTAATCAGTCGTACTTCAGTCTAGACATTTTTGTACACTGTATATGTACCAGCAGTACTGTACTGTTACTTTCACTAGCCATTCTAAATATTAAAATCTTTCAGGGATTAACTGTGAAATACCATTCCTAGATTGCTTTCCTTGTTACTTACTATAGCAAGTTCAGATTAATATACTGTTAGTTAAGGAGCTGATGAGGTATTTTTCTTCTACAAGATGCAGTAAGCATTAGACATGATACAGATAGTCTAGAACTGCTCAAAATGTCCAAATGAGGGCTGGGTGAAGATAAGAGTCTTTCTCAAGTCCAGTTTGATTCCTGATGATTTCATCGACATGTTTTTACAATTTCCTTAGCCACAAATGTATTATATTCGTAAGCCGCCAGAAGTCTATGGGAATGGGAGGCAATAAAATAAAATAATAAAAATAATAAAATAATAATAAAATAAAATAATAAAAATAAAATAAATAAAATAAAATAAAATAAAATAATAAAATAATAAAATAAAATAAAATAAAATAAAATAATAAAATAGTAAAATAAAATAAAGTAAAATAAATAAATAAAATAAAATAATAAAATAATAAAATAAAATAATAAAATAATAAAATAAAATAAAATAAAATAAAATAAAATAAAATAATAAAATAAAATAAAATAAAATAAAATAAAATAATAAAATAGTAAAATAAAATAAAGTAAAATAAATAAATAAAATAAAATAATAAAATAATAAAATAAAATAATAAAATAATAAAATAAAATAAAATAAAATAATAAAATAAAATAAAATAAAATAAAATAAAATAAAATAAAATAAAATAAAATAAAATAAAATAATAAAATAAAATAAAATAAAATAAAATAAAATAAAATAAAATAAAATAAAATAAAATAAAATATTGCTACCTTCTGGGATGTTTCCCTAGCTTCCCAGTCTAGTTTACTGGGAAATCTCCCATCCAAGTACTAATCAGGCCCAACCTTTCTGAGATCAGACAAGGTCAGACAAGACCATTTTTGCTGCTGAATCCTGAAATATCCTTATGTGAAATATGTCTATGAAGGTTCTCAGTCATCCAGGTGGAATTGTCTGTAGCTTGAATCATGTCAACTGGATTTCTATTTTCTCAGTGGAAACGTTTCGCTCCTTATCCAAGGAGCTTCTTCAGTCTGAGCGAAGTTAGTAAGGGAATCCTAAATATGTTTCTAGGTAGCTGTGTGACCTTACACCTGGGGCTAGGTCATGGTTATATTGAGATGTTATTTTAAGTCCTTTTATCATCTAAAGGAGGATCGTTAAGATCACCATGCTGCTGTTGAGCTTGTTTCACAAGTATTTCACAATATTCACAATATTCACAAAATATTCACAAATATTTCACAAGCTCAACAGCAGCATGGTGATCTTAACGATCCTCCTTTAGATGATAAAAGGACTTAAAATAACATCTCAATATAACCATGACCTAGCCCCAGGTGTAAGGTCACACAGCTACCTAGAAACATATTTAGGATTCCCTTACTAACTTTGCTCAGACTGAAGAAGCTCCTTGGATAAGGAGCGAAACGTTTCCACTGAGAAAATAGAAATCCAGTTGACATGATTCAAGCTACAGACTTATGTGAAATACCTTTAATTACTTGCAATAAAGTAACCTAGCTATTCCAAACTTTGGAACATCCATGTAGTGTCTTCTTTTACAATATAATGCCATTTTCTGGAGCTCAGATTAGCTAAACACACAAACAATAATGTTATGTTTTTAACACTCCATTTTTTAATTGCCGTTCCCTGTTTTTATTGATCTATTGTCACCAGATGACAAGAACTAGGGAACAAGTTTCTGACAAGTTATCCATTAACTTTTTCTTTCCAGCATTCAGTTCGGAATCTGATCTGGCCTTTCTATGCAAGGCTTTTTAATTTAGAGACATTGTGTTTCACTAATATTTTCCTCCAACCTACGTTATGCAAATAGTGCTTCCTCTCTCTTTCTCTTACAAACAGAATGATTGAGTCTTTTCTGGTTGTGACTAAAGAGAAAGAAAAGATTCTCAATGCAATTACCCTTTTAGTGATGAATTAATTGTTTCAGAAACAAGATCATGAACACTTTTTAAAGTAACTTCACTGTCATTCTGTCTTATCTTCTCATTTTAGGTAAAAGAAGCAAATAACAGTTATTGAAAAGAATTAATCCTTTCTATCTCTCAGTAATTTTAGCCATGGGTAGGGCCAGAGGATCTGATCTATCCTGAATATTCTCTCATTTTCTCTCTTTCTTTCTCCCTGTCCAACTTAAACTCTTTCTTTACCTTATTACATTACCAATTGGACCATGAACCCACTGATTGCAAAACAGAGTGTCATATACTGCACTATAAATATAACTACTATTCCATTTGCTGCCACATGTTCAGATATATAAGCTTTTAACATGCCTTAATCCTAAACAGCAGAAAGTTCACCAAGGAGTTTGCCAATATAATTCCCCAGGATTTGTCCCAGAGAACATCTGTTGTTGCAGGTCAGATTTTACAGATGATTGAGATGTGTCCCCAAGTGGAATTCCATTCCAAACACTTTATCTGGCAGGAAAGGGCCAAGGGGGTGGTGTTTCTTCTTTTCTGGGCCAGCACTGCAGGCTGCCAGCCAACAAGAAAGCAAGCTGGATGCCAGCCATAATCCAGAGATATGCAAACTCAGGCAGAACTTTTAGAAGCAAAGGGTCCTTTTTTGCCAATATCTTAAGATGGCAAGTGTAAACGTAGGCTTGGCACAGGTCAAGACCAGGAATCTGATGGAAAAGACAGGAGACAAAGTGAGGTGGCATCCAGAGTTCAAAGCACGGCACAACAAGATGAACATGATGGTGCTGAGGCTTGAAAGTTGTTCTCAGTGTTTTCCCTCAGGGAGTGAGGCCAATAAATAAATAACAGATGAGATACGTTATTCATTGGAGTCTACTCTCCTGCCTGCCTGCTTTTTGGCCAGCCTATTTGACCTGCGGTGCTCAGCCCTCTGCTGCTGTATCTTTACAGCACTGCCTCTGCTTGGAACTGGGTGGGTGAACCTCAGAGTCTGAAAGACTGTCAGTGGGTGCAGGCAGGGAGTCCTGGGGGCTTGCTGGATTTGCCTCAGCCAGAGTGGAGTTATTGGCTTTAACAGTGATTCAATCACTGCCTCCAGGACTATTATCCCTAGAATCCTCTGGCTGTTCTTCATCCTCCTCTTCATCAGAAGACAACTCCAGCAGAGCCATAACATCTTCAGCCTGCACTGGGAAGTTTTAATGTCATTTCTCCCTATGTTCTAGAGACCATATTTTGTGGAGACATGAGAGGAAAAAATGCTTCCTCCTCTTTTCAGTCAACAAAAAAGTCTTCACTGGTTTGAAAACTTCTTGCTGATGGAAGGAGCCTCTGTCTCCCTGGGAGGCTTTTGCTAGGGCTACCCTATTCTCTATGTTCTCTGTTTACAAAACACATATTCTATTCTCTGCTGTTTATGCCACTTTAACAATGGCACTACTTTATAACCAACTAATTAAGAACAGTTACTAATCAAGACCATCCAATTTGTTCCAGTGAATTCGCTATTCTTTCTAGGAAATATCTATGTGTTGAGAGTTCTGCATCATTTAACAATCTGCCTTGACTACTTGTTTGTTCCCTGCCTCTATATTTAGCTTCCAGAAGGAGTTATATCCACATATCAGATATCAACAATACTCAGAATGGCTCATATCATAACAATAAAATTTAAAATCAATAATTAATTTAAAGGGCAATAAAGCGTACAGTAGAACCCAACAGTAAGAAAGAAATCTAAAACTGATACTGTAACATCCAATCACTTGCTTTGCATTTCTTGTTTTTTTACTTCTAAAAAAGGTGGGGGAAGAGGTCTCATAAACTTCCTGGGAAGAGCATTCCACAATGACAATAGGCAGACTGGTAAAACCCAACTTGATCAGAGTATTCATTAATTGGCGATCACTCGTAGCCGAGTAAGATTGTCTTCCAAAGGTAAAATTTTAACAGTGGATCCGTAAGTGGCTATAAAGGCCAATTCTGGATCCGCGCAACCTCCCACAATGAAGGCATAGGTTTCCGGGTGGGAGACGGTCATGATGAGGGTTTGCCTGACGTGCCTTCCTTTTAGCTCTTTTCTCCCTTTCGCCCTGTACTCGTGTTTCTTCAAAGTCCATAGTGCCATTAATAAAGGCTGACCTCCAATTGAAACGCTCATGAGTTAGGGCTTCCCAGTTCTCAATGCTGATATTACATTTTTTAAAAAATTAGCTTTGAGAGTATCTTTGAATCTCTTTTGCCATTCGTCTTTTGGTTGTTTTGGGTTTGGTGTGTTTGGAAGACGCCTGTGTGTGAATTTGTTTTATGTGTGGAGATCGGTGCACAACGATCAGCACACAACCTTCACAGAAAAAGGCTCTAACCCAATGGAATGGATACCATGACGATTGGTGACCTTTTGTCTGCTGCAGCCTTCATCCTCCTTCGCAGCCGTTGTAACAATACACCTTGTTATCTTCCGCCTGTTCTGCCGTTGAGGACTTTCTTGGATCGTTCTTTGTCTGGTTCCTCCCCCTGGACCTTACCGCCATGGGTGACCCTACCAGGAGTACATGACTCCCAACGGCTTCGCTCACAGGGTTCATTGGGAACACACAAGCCCACTCACCACAACAAGGTGACGATCCAGCGAGTGAGTCGGAGTATTACAGCATCAATCAATAATATTTGCAAGGCATCAACCACACAAATGAGTAGCAATTTCAAGCTGGGTCTCTTCAGTTCTAGGCCAGCATGCTAATAAAGTCATTGTGGCTTTTGGTTTTAGTTTGCTTTTAATGAATTCAGATCCAGATATTTGACTGAATTATATTAGCAACTTATTTATTTAGGCCCCTGGAAATTCTCACAGTTGAGCTAGCTACTGCCAGTAACTGTTTTTGAGTAACATCCCAATAGAAAGCTTCATAAGGCAAACGGAGTTCATTTGTTCATGTTCATTAAATGAATAACAAATCCAAGAAGAAGGAGTGTATTTTGGTGATATAAAACTATGTTTATAGAATTTCAGGATAATGAATATGCAACTGTGTGTAATGGTACATTGCAATCCTTTGTATTAATTATCCAAAGATTTATCTAAATCTCTTTGGTGCTCAGCTGAATCCCAGCAACAGTTTTATATAATATAATCTTTGTTTGAAAACATCATCAGTTGCTTTAAAATAGTGATTTGCAATCTCCAGGATACCTAGTAAAGATCATGTATATTTGAAGGGGTTTTTGCTTTCCTGTGCTTAGAATTCACAATTTTAGGGATGGATGGAGAGAATAGCTTCTAAAAAAAAAAAAGCCAAGCATTAAAATTGGGAAATAAAAAGATAAGTCAAGTAAGATTGTCCACTAAGGAGGGTCTACAACTCTTACAATTGAAACTAAGGAAATAGTTTTGAGTGGAGTATAAACAGCACTAATCACTTCATTCTAAATGGCAAATACATACATGTGATTGATGGCAAAGACATTTTGCTGCCACGGTTAAAACAGAATCCTATTTGTTATCCAGGATTCGCTATCAGCAATAATAATGCACACTAGATTCAGGAAATCCTTTATTTGGTATTAATTTTATTTTTTAAAAAAATCTTATGATTGTAAAGAAAATTTAGTACTCTTGAGTAGATACTTAGAAAGGTGGAATATAAATGGAATAAACAAACAAACAAACAAAAAGAAGAATTTAGGCATCGACCGCGGAAGCGTCTTGGGACAGCACTGGCTCTTCGGCTAAGAAACGGAGATGAGCACCACCCCCTAGAGTCGGACACGACTGTGCAGGGGAAAACCTTTTTTACTTCCTCAAAACTAAATCAGTGTGAATTCCAAGACTGATATATTTCTGTCCAAACACTTAATAAAAATGAAACATCAGGGTGAGGAGAGGAACAACATGAATTTGTGATTGTTACTACTAGTGTCTAATATAACTGCATGATTTATTTAGATGAGAATGCACAGATTTTATCTCCTTACAAGAGGCTACTACAACTGTGAATTAAGTTTAAAAGGAATAGAAACATAGAACACATCCTCAGTATCATGGCTCCATGTAGCAAAATTTTCAAAGGCATTTGTGACTGAACAATTGAATCTACTCATATTCATCACATGGCCTTCATTTCAACATAGTGGAAAGAAAAGGGCAACAGTGTTGGAGTGAGAGGCCTAGCAGTATTGATCAAGTAGTGAGATGGTGGTGGTCCAATGTCATTAATTTCTTTTTAAAAAATAGGGAGATAATCCTGATTGGAATTGTCCAGTTTATAAAGTAAATACATAGGATGGCCTTGAAGGACAGAGGGAAGATCTGCTATCAAGGCAACAATCAGATAAATGAAACTTGAGCCCAGGGCAAGAAAGTAATTTGGGAAAATGAGTCAAACAGTGCCCCCCCACCTAATTTTTAGGCACCCAAGACAAACACTCTCCAGCAAAGGAGACCGTTACCTTGTTGTGGTGCTGGAGCTTGAGCACCTCAATGATACCATGAGCTAAACCGTGAAGGGACACCCAAGATGGGAAGGTCATGGCAGAGAGGTCAGACTAAATATGATCCCTGGGGAATGTAATGGCAACCCACCCCAGTATTCTTGCTGTGAAAAATAAATGGATCAGTACTACCAGAGATATGTCAGGATATCATCGGAAGATGGGACTCCCAGGTCAGAAGATGGACAAAATGCTATTGAGGAGGAACAGAGGATAAGTTCAACTAGCCCCAGATGTGATGATGCAGCTAGCTCAAAGCCGAAAGGACAGCAAGCAACCAACGGTGCTGGTGGTGAATGATGAATCCGATGTTCTAAAGATCAACACACCATAGGTACCTGGAATGTAAGATCTATGAGCCAGGGCAAATTGGATGTGGTTATTGGTGAGATGTCAAGATTAAATATAGACATTTTGGGTGTCATTGACCTGAAATGGACTGGAATGGGCCACTTCACATCAGATGACCACCAGATCTACTACTGTGGAATGATCTCAATTCAAATTCAGGGTAAGCCATTTAACATCACAGTGATCCAAATATACGCCCCAACCACAGATGCTGAAGAAGCAGAAGTAGATCAGTTCTATGAGGATCTGCAGCACCTACTGGATAATATGCCAAAAAGAGATGTTATTTTCATTACAGGAGACTGGAATACTAAGGTGGGCAGTCAAACGACACCTGGAATTATAGGCAAGCATGGTCTGGGAGAACAAAATGAAGTGGGACATAGGCTGATAGAATTTTGCCAAGACAATTCACTGAGCATAACAAACACTCTCTTCCAGCAATCTAAAATACGACTTTATACATTGACTTCCCCAGATGGTCGATACTGAAATCAGATTGACTACATCCTTTGTAGTCAAAGGTGGCAGACATCTTTAAAGTTGGTAAAAACAAGACCTGGAGCTGACTGTAGTTCCGATCACAAACTTCTTATTGCACAATTTAGAATCAGACTAAAGAGAATAGGGAAGACCCAAAGATCAGTTAGATATGAGCTCAATAACATTCCTAATGAATATGCAGTGGAGGTGAAGAATAGATTTAAGGGACTAGATTTAGTAGATAGGGGCCCGGAAGAACTATGGACAGAAGTTCGCAACATTGTTCAGGAGGCGGCAACAAAAAACGTCCCAAAGAAAAAGAAAACCAAGAAGGCAAGATGGCTGTCTGCTGAGACACTGGAAGTAGCCCAAGAAAGAAGGAAAGCAAAAGGTAACAGTGATAGGGGGAGATATGCCCAATTAAATACAAAATTGCAGAGGTTAACCAGAAGAGATGAGGAACTATTTTTAAACAAGCAATGCACGGAAGTGGAAGAAGATTATAGAACTGGAAGGACAAGAGACCTCTTCCAGAAAATATATAGAATATATATATATATATATATTCTATATATTATAGAATATATAATATATATATTCCTATAAAATATATAGAAACATCAGAGGTAAATTCCAGCCAACAATGGGTATGATCAAAAACAAAGTTGGCAAAGACCTAACAGAAGCAGAAGACAAAAGGCAGAGGAACTAGAGACCAAATTGACAATATCCGCTGGATAATGGGAAAGCCAGGGAGTTTCAGAAAAACATCTATTTCTGTTTTATTGACTATTCTAAAGCCTTTGACGGTGTGTATCATAACAAATTGTGGCAAGTTCTTGGTGGTATTGGAATACCAAGTAATCTTGTCTGCCTCCTGACGAATCTGTATAACGACCAAGTAGCAACGGTAAGAACAGACCACGGAACAACGGACTGGTTTAAGATTGGGAAAGGAGTATGGCAGGGTTGTATACTCTCACCCTATCTATTCAACTTGTATGCAGAACAAGTTCTGCAACATGCTGGGCTTGATGAATCCAAGGCTGATGTTAAAATCGCTGGAAGAAAGATTAACAATCTCAGATTTGCAGATGATAGCACTTTGATGGCTGAAAGTGAGGAGGAGCTGAGGAGCCTTATGACGAAGGTGAAAGAAGAAAGTGCAAAAGCTGGGTTGAAGTTAAACCTCAAAAAAACCAAGATTATGGCAACCAGCTTGATTGATAAGTGGCAAATAGAAGGAGAAAACGTGGAGGCAGTGATAGACTTTGTATTTCTAGGCTCAAAGATTACTGCAGATGCTGACTGCAGCCAGGAAATCAGAAGATTTCTACTTCTTGGGAGGAGAGCAATGACAAATCTCGATAAAATAGTTAAGAGCAGAGACATCACACTGACAACAAAGGTCCACATAGTTAAAGCAATGGTATTCCTCATAGTAACCTATGGCTGCGAGAGCTTGACCATAAGGAAGGCTGAGCGAAGGAAGATAGATGTTTTTGAACTGTGGTGTTGGAGGAAAATTTTGAGTGCCTTGGACTGCAAGAAGATCAAACCAGTCCATACTCCAGGAAATAAAGCCAGACTGCTCATTTGAGGGAATAATATTAAAGGCAAAACTGAAGTACTTTGGCCACATAATGAGAAGAGAGGATACTCTGGAGAGGATGCTGATGCTAGGGAAAGTGGAAGGCAAAAGGAAGAGGGGCTGTCGAAGGCCAAGATGGATGGATGATATTCTAGAGGTTTTGGACTTGACCATGGGGGAGCTGCAGCTGGCGATGGCTGACAGGAAACTCTAGCGTGGGCTGGTCCATGAAGTCACAAAGAGTCAGAATTGACTGAATGAATAAACAACAAAAAGACAACCTCTGGGATGTACAAGCCAGGGTGTTGCACAGTGACTGGGAAACTATAGACAGTCACAGCACAGCTTAGAGATCCCATGTTGCAAGTCAAATAGAGATCCAAATTGTAAACTAGCCCTAGCACTCTTCTCTAATGTTTCTGTTTCCCCAATTGGAAATATCTCTATATTGGTGTCTTTGTCCTTTTACCCTCTCTTTAAAACAGCTTTGTATTTTTCTGCAACAATGTAACATATGTATTATCAAATGTACTTTTTCTTGTAAGTCCTTTAAGAGAAGTTATTTGGGAAATTTATAAAATAAAATAGAAGAACCCATTCAAAAATGCAACCATATTTTTCTTTAAATGCAGTAAAATAGAGGAAATATTAAAAAATCACATTAGAAAATAGAGCAAAGGAATGCACAAAATTGCAGCATTATATCAATTAAAATATAAAATAAAGGAAAATAAGTCACCGAGCTGAACAGTAACAGACCACTACATCAATTAAAAAGTGATAGAATAAAAAAGATATTGGTTCAAAGTAGAGAGAAATAAAGCTCTCAACATCACATTGTTTCCTTTTCAGAAGACTTCTGGGAAGAAAAATTAGTCAAGTCTATGTTCACCTCTGCTGCTTTACTGCAGAAGATGCTTGGTAGGACTTCCATTGACTTTTCAATAATGAAAAGAAGGAGAATGGGAAGGGGAAGGGGAAGGGGAAGGGGAAGGGGAAGGGGACCTATTTCTCAACTATTTTGGGACATGAATCACGGTTCCTAAATAGCAAAGAAATTGAATAGTCCTATTTTTACAACCAATTATAGAAAGAGGGGATGAACTTGTGCTGCCAATTGCAACTAACTTCTACGTATATTTGCAACTTCAATAATTTAAATGTAATAAAAGTTATGGGATGGGAGGGGATAGGAGAGAGAGGGAGAGAGAGAGAGTCTTTTGGTGTAGAAGGGGTTTTACAAAAACTCTGATTCATTTTTGCTAAATGAGAAACCTAAAATAAATGCTAATGGGTGTTTGAAAACCTCTTCTGTGTGCAAAATTGATTTAATTTGTTCTATAAACTCCAGCTTTCAACAGCTTAGCACTGAAAAAATGAAGTCTGTAACTTAAAGTGTAACACCAAGCAGGAGAGTCACCAGCTGTGCTAAGCCAAATAATTTGCTTGTTGCACAATTTAAAACAAATCAGAGGAAAATGCATACAACTGGAGTTGGACAAACATTTGGATTCTTGCATATGGTTGTGCACTTTCCGTACTTCTCACAGTTAGACCAAATTCTGTCAATTTTGAAAAGCAAACAAAAAATGCAACAAGCATACACAAATTGTAAACACATGCACATCACACACACACATGTACACGTGCGTGCACACACACACACACACACACACACACACACACACAAACACAAAAACTTTGAACCTTTAAAAATTTAGATATCCCAATGGGCTTTATTTTAGTAATATAGTTCCTATATTACACCGTCTTAATTTATGTTTCATGCCACTGCCTGCTACTCAAGCTTCAAGGCCCACTAAACATCTGCAGTTTGGATAATTTATTACTGAAAGTTACATTCTTCTGCTATTCTTTGCTTCTATGTATTATCACCAACCCACCTTTCAGCCTTTCTTGTTTTCTTCAACTGTTCCCAATAACAAACCATGGGCCTGCTCTTGATGATGTTCTGCTCATCATTTCATTCTGACAGCTTGGGGAATGCTACAAGCATTAACTTAATTCAGAAATTTTGAGTAACTGTTCCATTTTAGGTAAATAACTTATAAGAACTGTATAGCTGTATCTTGTTCAGCATCTGTTTTCAAACTCACACCATTTAACTGATTTATGTAACTGGTGTAGAATATGCCAGTTACAACATGCTGCACAATATATCACCTGTATATGCTTCTGAATATTGCCACTGTTTAGCCTGGACATGGAAGAGCTAACCGTACGCTTTCCAAATAAACAGAAGTATCAATTCGACTTAAATTCTGCCTTAGGGTATATTCCCTCTGCCACGTTGTCCCATCATGAATTCTGGCTAGCAACAATTTCTGGAGGGCAGTAACAGATGACATCATCTTCTACTCACCTGCAGCCCACCAGGAATATGAACTCCACCCATGTTTTCCTGTTCCAAGTTGGAAATAATCATTTCTCATTTGTGTCAGCTCAAGTGTTGCTGTACAGACTTCCTGCTGAGTTTTACTTTGTTCTAGACAAATCCCTGAAATTTTATTGGTTACTGAGCAGACAGGAGTGCCCCCTCATCTCATTGTCCCATCTTCTCCACAAGGTCTGCTGCAGCTTTCATTACAGATATTTCTCAATGGTTCAACGGTTGTAACTCTCACTTGACATGCAGAATGTTCCTGCTCCAAACTCAGCAGAATTTTTTTTAATAAGCTGGCCAATGCACCATTATATGCACCACTCACTTGAGGCAACCTGGAGAAACAATGAAATGGTGCATTGGTGGACTTATTAAAACAAAACAAAGCAAAAAATACAGAGAATATTTCTGATCTCTATAATAGGCATTTGGGACATTTATTCATTTGCCACCATGGCAGTAGCAATTACACATTAAAGAACATCCAGTTCTATGTTGTACTATTTTTATGTTGGTATGACTGAAAATAAAGTAGACCTGACACATGAAAGAGAGCAGTGTTGGATGGTTTTAAGTTCTATGGGAGTAATGGTAGAATACAGGAGTATAAATCCTTCTGTAAATAATTCATTTAATTAATTAAGAAGTATTTTCTTTGAGTTCTGTTAATTGGAAAGAGGACTTCTTTTTCCTATGTGTGTCAGCTCATGTAGTGTTAGATTGTGTCTCATACAGTATATGGACACAAGATCTCATTTTATAACTTCCTAAGAAGTTAAGCACATTCTGAATTCTTATTTATTTTATTTACTCCTGTCAGATCAGATGATTTTGCTCCCTTGAATATGGAAAAAAAGGTTATACTGTTAGAAAACACATCATGCCTTGATTGTTTTGAAGATATAATAACAATTTATGTTTGTACAGGTAGTCCTTGTTTGGTGACCACAATTGGGACCAGCAACTTGGTTATTAAGCAAAGTGGTCGCTAAGTGAAACTGTGACTGTGCTTATGATTTTACTTCAGCTTTCCTTTGCTTTACAGACCTGCTAAGGTCAGAAATGTGAGGATTGGTCATAAAGTTATTTTTTCATCACTGTCATAACTGTGAACAGTTGCTAAATGAGGCAGTCGCTAAACAAGGACTACCTGTATTTTATTTCATTTGAAACTGACATTGTTTATTTACTTTGTTAATCTGCATAATTCTGGTCAGTGACTGTAATAAAAACTATATATGTATACATGTTCTAAATTACTTACTGTATAACACCTTTTAATCTTGGCGTAATCATAAACAAATTTTGAGTGTGTTTTATTCACTTCATAGAGTTCCTAAAAGCTGGGATGCAAGGAACAATAAGTTGGTTTGCAAGGTAGTCTCTAGATTAGATACCTTACTTTATATAGAGTAGGGTGAGCTTGTTAAGGATAGAACTGCTCTGCTCTGCTCATCCTGGCCAAAATGTGCCAAAACTGACTCCTTACTGTTAGCAAGGAATGCTGCAATGACACAGGTTCAACAAGTTTGGTAACCTACTTCTGTATCTTACTACAAAGTGTTACGTGTTACCTTTATTGAGCAAAGCCGTGAGGGATGATGGAAGTCAATATCTATGAGCCTATCTGGAGACATCTATATCTATGGAAGATGGTGATTTGAAATGTAAGAGGAGTAAATAGTAAGAGAATTAATTAAAAGATGGAACAAAAGAACAAAAAGTAGATAAGTTGTGTCAGTGAAACAAAGAGAAAGAAGAAGAGTGTAATCAATTTGAATGAAATACTCTGTGAAGTAGAGTTGATGAATACATTCAGATAAGTGAAGATATAGAGTTAATTATAAATGAAGTGTCTAAAATGTATGTCAGAAATTAAGAATTGTTATGGGTGCATAAGGAAGTAGAAATCCATGGTAATAGTGGTGCTAGTTTTGGATGGATGGATGGATGGATGGATGGATGGATGGATGGATGGATGGATGGATGGATGGATAGATAGATAGATAGATAGATAGATATACAAAGAGAGAGAGAGATACAAATAATGAATGAGAATGGTAACAGTTTGATAAGTATTTGCTCAAAAAGGTCTCTTGGTTTCAAACATGTAGTTTAAGCATAGGTTTATTCATGCATCATACAACAAAAAGGATGACTGATTTGATTGGTTATGATGAATGACTGAAGATTAGTAAAGAATACAAGAGAGATATGAGGTTCTGAATATGGGACAGACCATACTTTTGGTTGTGTTAAGAGTGTACCTTAGAAACTATGGACATGGGGAAAAGTGAAAGTGAAAGAAATGAGAATGAAAGCAGATTGAATGCGGGAAGAGGAAATATGAGTCCTGTATGAAAAACTATTAGAAGATAGATTACCCTCCCAAACCAATGAATGGAAAGTGGGCATAAGGAAGGAGAATGTGGAAACAGTTTAGAACAAGATATGAAAAGTATTACATTACACGGTGCCACAGAAGTATGTGGAGTTATGCTAATGGAAAGTATGAAAAAGGATAGTTTGTGGAATTAGGAAATGAAAAGAGCTGTGGGTGAGGTAAAATGTATTTAAGAGATTGATTGCTGCAAAAATGAAAATGGCAGACCAATTTTGATTGGACAAAAAAAGAATGGAAGTGGGTAAAGAGGGCTAAATAAGGAGCCTCTAGCAGAGGGAATAGAATTAAGAATAAAAGGGGATGAAATGATTTGGCATGACATCCAAGTGAAAGAATGATGAAATAACTATTTTAGTTATTTGTATGTGAATGAGAGTAATATGTATACAGGTGTGTGTGTGTGTCTGTGTGTAAATCATCTGATCTGTTCAGGCATCTAATCTGGAACTTCAAATGTATCCTGAGCCAGATGCCTATCAAAAAGGGAAATATACTGAAAATTATGGCACATGGGAAAAGCACTACCAGGAAAGAAATAGTACAAAGCTGCACAAAAAATAAGAGGCAATCTGTTATGTATGCTAGGGGTTGCTCTTCACACTGTGCAGCTCATGTAGGTTGAAGAGCTACATTAGTCAGTCACAGACCATCAGATGGCACAGAGGCACCAATTGCTGATTGACACCACCATGATTCTCTAATGTGGAGTAAGAGTCAGAAAAGCAGAGCTTGCTTCTACCATAACAAAGCATGGAAAAATACAAAAAAATGTTCTTTTTCCTCAGAGTGATATACAGGTAGTCCTCAGTTACCAACTACAATTGGGACTGGAAACCCCATCGCTAAGAAACCCCTAGAGCCACCTCAAATATTTTAAATATGTTCAGCGTCACTGTAAGAACCACCTGCCACTTGGATTTTATTGTATTTATATTTTTATTGTTGTTTTTATTGTATTTTATTGATGTTATGTTATGAACCACCCAGAGTCCCTCCTTGAGGGGGGAGATGGTCATAGAAATTTAATAAATAAATAAATAAATCAGCGATGAGGTTGTAAAGTGAAACATCACATGACTGCATCAATTTACAATGTTAGTTCTGGCTGCACTCATTAAGCAAATCACTGTGGGTCATTAAGTGCAATGTCATGTGACCACAACTTGCGAGTTCCTGCTGGCTTCCTCATCGACTTTGCTTGTCAGAAGCTGGCTGTGAAGGTCACAAATGGCTATCATGTGACTGCAGGATGCTGCAACTGTCATAAATATGCACCAGTTGCCAAGTGCCTGAATTGTGATCACAGGACTGCAGGGACGTTGCGACGGCCGCAACTTTGAGGACCAATCATAAATCTCCTTTTCCAGTGCCATCATAACTTCAAACGGTCGCTGAACTAGTGGTTGGTAAGCAAGGACTAACTGTAATATTTGCTAATTAGATCTTCATGAGTGAATACATCAGGAAAAAGCCCCATACAAATCAATGCAGGACATTTGAATTATACTCTTTTATTTATTGATTTTATATGTTCATAACTGTGATGATTTGGGCCAAGTGTATTGAACTGTTCGATTGTAATATCCATAAGTGGGGAAAATCCATGAGAAATTTCACAGAGAATGGCCATGAGGAGAAAGGGGAATCATCATCATCTTTCCTGGATGAGATGGAGCTAAGTGTCAGAAGTTGAGGTAGAAAAGGAAGGAATTATTCACTGATCTTTCCCATAAAATAAACCAGTTGCTTAACCATGTAAGAATAGCTTTTAAACCCCAGAACTCACTATGATCTAATATGCTGTCACTGATGTAGCCAATGTTTCACAAGGATCATGATGATTTGGGGGCAGATGTGTCAGTCACACAAGCCCATATCCTATTTCTCACCAGAGATGCAAAATAACAACCACTACTCTTGTATTTCTTCTTCTCCTTCTCCTCCTTCTGCCAAGCACTGTCCATTATCTGTAGCTTGAATCATGTCAACTGGATTTCTATTTTCTTAGTGGAAACGTTTCGCTCCTTATCCAAGGAGCTTCTTCAGTCTGAGCAAAGTTGGTAAGGGAATCCTAGATATGTTTCTAGGTAGCTGTGTGACCTTACACCTGGGGGCATGGTTATATTGAGATGTTATTTTAAGTCCTTTTATTATTTTATTTTATTATTTTATTATTATAAAATAACATCTCAATATAACCATGCCCCCAGGTGTAAGGTCACACAGCTACCTAGAAACATATCTAGGATTCCCTTACCAACTTTGCTCAGACTGAAGAAGCTCCTTGGATAAGGAGCGAAACGTTTCCACTAAGAAAATAGAAATCCAGTTGACATGATTCAAGCTACAGACAATTCCACCTGGATGACTGAGAACCTTCATAGACATACTGTCCATTATAACTCCCCAGAGCATTGAAGAAACAGCCTAGGGATGGAACTTGGTGGAAATTCAGAATGGAAAAGGTTTGATCTAGCTTGGTAGGAAACAAACCATTATTATAGAACGACTTTTGAGGTTCCAGCCTTTGAGACCCCAGAGCTCATGGTTCCTTTGGAATTAATCCAGGCTCCTCACATTTGTAAGAAACAGATAAATCCAGACCAATATAATTTTAAAATATATTTTCTTTCTGAAAAATTCATCAAGGCTCATCACATTCATCCTTTGCCGTCTTCTATCAGCTCATCTTCAGGCTCTCTCCTATCACTAGTAGAAGATGAGGGCTGCCAAGGTCAGTGAGGTGTTTCTCAATTAACACTTCAAATTACGCTTCTAGGTGTGAGTCTCTCTGCTGTACTCTCAGCTGTCAGAACAGTTTGAAAAAAGACTGTCAAGGAATAGCCTGCAGAGAATTATCTGACCTTGGGTGTCATTGATGATGTAAATGTATTTAAAGGTTCAGAGAGGCAAAAAGCAGGTTAGCAGAGCCTGTATATGCCTGATGACACTAAATGATGCTATACAAAGACTTTAAACAGCTGTTGATTTAAAAAATGGTGTATATATAGAATTATGAGAATGATTTTTTTCTTCTTTCCCTTGTGGTTCTGTTTCTATAAATAAATTAGAGGAATTGTTGAAAAGGGGGTGGGGGAGAGAAAGATAGATATTGGGCTTTACGTTGATTGTCAATCCTTACAGATGCTATGTAGCAAAAGATGCCAGTGTGAATAGGAGACACACATCAGTCAATCTGAACACCATGCCAACATAAATCTACAACTTGGATCATGTATTGATTTAAGGCATCATTTTATACTTAGAAAGCTTTTCCTAATATAAATTGCTGCCCTGAAATCGCTGTTGTGTCATCTCCTGTTTGTCTCCTCCTCAGCCCTATGATCCCTTTTATTTTATCTTATGGGAAGAACAGCTCCAAGTATAACACACAGAGAATGGCAAAAAGAGGAAAGAACAAAAAATAGTCCCTTAAACATTTAAGGGACATTAGAATGCATATATTGTATTTCATATTCATTTTACTTTGATGGAAGTGGATTCTGTACATGTGCAATGCATGAAGAGAAGCCTCGTATCTATTCCACTAGTCAGAAACGGGGTTACTTCACTGCTTCCCAGGAATGCTTTAAATGGGGCACCTCACTCAAATCTTTGTTAAAGTGAAGAACCCATTCACAGATCTGCACAGTCTCCTCTGTGAGGTAGGTTCAGCTGAGAAAGAAGGTATGGCCCAGAAAAACCCACTGAACTTCTTTCCAAGCTTACTTTTTTGTTCTGGGGTGGGGGGGGACATGTTTCTCCTACAGATCTATCCATCATTCTGCAACCTCCCTAGCCATATATATCTTCCTGATGATAATATGCTCATGAAGAAAAGTTTGTTATGATATCTTTCCTTGGAATCTAATTAAAGTGCAGGCAGCCAAGGAGGCTGCAGACCACTGAGCAAATTGTATAATATAACCCTAACCCTAATCCTAATTGTAAAATGAATGACTGGACATTGATTAATACTCCTTTTCTAACACATAAGTAAATAAGGGCAAAAACATCACCCTCCATTCATGAGAAATTCACTAAATCTCTCATCTTCCAAAAGTACTGAAGCAGAATGATTAAAAAAGAAGAAAAAAATGGTAGAAGACATTATTTGACAAAGTACTATGTTTTAGTCTTCTGAGGCAAGCTTTCATGGCTGTCAAGGGGTTAAATTCTCATCTCACCATGCGTCGTGATATAAATCTTGCTGGAAGCATTTGAAAAAGAAAAATTAAATACCTTAAATGCATTTAACATCATGTTTAATCTGGCCTGAAAGGAGTCAGCAAAGGGAAAAATATGGATATACCTGAAAGCATGAACTCAGTCCCTGAACATTTTACAAATATGTTTAAACGTTTTTTTTAAAATGGTGGGGTGGGGGGAGAGGAGCACCTGGGCTAATTTTTTTCTTATTTATTTTCCTTTGAGTCCTTAACAGACTAAAAACTGAAAACCAATGTGCAAACATTTACCAGGCACTTAGAAATTCAACCTAGTACCTAGGAAGTTAGAATATTTACATCTATGCCTGCATAGGTGTTTTGATGTAGTTTAGAATTCAAAATGACTGCAAGGGCCTTTTTAAAAATAAATGGCAAACACTGTCCCTTGTGCATAGCTGGACCAATGTACAAAGCTCAGGCTTTTGTTGAAAATAGCTTTGCAGTCCCAGGATGGGTGGAATTCAATAGTTTCCAGCACATTGCTTAACCCTCAGCTAAACCCACTGGCTTCTTGTCAGCAGAAGACAATACAGTTGGAGTGCATTTCTTTGAGGGACAGGGAGATTGTATTTATTGCCTACTGACTAAGGGCAGATTGAAATGGGAATTTGCAGGCTTCTTTGAGCAACGATTCATAGAGGTCAGTGTTCAACATTCCTGGTTTTATTAATCTCGCAAGACTGATATGAAATGTTGCTGGATATTAACTTTCACCTGCCTACCTTTACTTTAACATGCCATTGCTTCAGTCCATGAAATCCAAAGAGGAACTGTTTTTCCTTCTAATACCTTGTATTCCTTTAGGAGGCTGATGGTGTCTCCTCTTATCATTAGTTCTGTGAATGAATACTGCCTTCCTGTTCTCAGGAGATAAGAAAATACAAATGGAATAATGTTTAGATTGATTCTAATGTTCAGTGCATATTGCTTTGGGATAAGGTTCATGTTTATGAAAGACCTTTTTCAAAAGCATTGGAAATCCATTTTACTTTTGTTGGTTTTAGGATCCTGGGATGAAACTAAGTGATAGGGATATTTTTATATTTTAAAAGCATATTTTATGTGTCTATTAATTCAGTCATGGATTCATTGGGTAAAGGTCTCATTTGAAATTATTTGAAAGATAAGTGTTGTAAAGATATAAGGAATATAGGCAAATGTGATATGAAGAGATTCAGAAGATAGTTTTGTATGTTTCTGTGTGTCTATATACTTATATGAAGGTTCTCAGTCATCCAGGTGGAATTGTCTGTAGCTTGAATCATGTCAACTGGATTTCTATTTTCTCAGTGGAAACGTTTCGCTCCTTATCCAAGGAGCTTCTTCAGTCTACTTTTCAAGCTACAGACTTGCCACTCAATCCACTAGGAATGGGGCAGGTTACATTGGAGAAACCAAACAACCTTTCTACAGGAGGATAGCCCAACACAGGAGAAGTAACACCACAGGACCAGAGTCAGCAGTTTATCTTCATCTAAAGGAAAAAGGACACTCATTTGAGGACATTAATGTTCACATTTTAGACAGAGAAGATAGGTGGTTTGAGAGAGGGGTCAAGGAATCCATTTATACCAACTTGGAAAATCCTTCGTTGAATAGAGGTGGGGGCCTCAGGCACAATCTTTCCCCTATTTTCCTCCCTGCTTTGTCTTCTGTGCCTAGGAAGATTAAGACCATTTTGCAAGCTCAACAGCAGCATGGTGATCTTAACGATCCTCCTTTAGATGATAAAGGGACTTAGAAATAACATCTCAAAAAAATAACCATGACCTAGCCCCAGGTGCAAGGTCACACAGCTACCTAGAAACATATTTAGGATTCCCTTACTAACTTTGCTCAGACTGAAGAAGCTCCTTGGATAAGGAGCGAAACGTTTCCACTGAGAAAATAGAAATCCAGTTGACATGATTCAAGCTACATGTCTATATACTGTATATGGAAAATATTGTTATATCCACCTTTTTCTGATCTAAATACTCTTTTCTGGAATAATAAACAGCTTGGAATACAGTCATCCTTCATATTATATAGTTTTCCATATTTTCTAATGAAGTAATGAGTTCAACACTTGTATGAAAAAAGTTTATGCAAGGAAAATATAAGCAAAAATATATATGTTTTAACTGCATAAGTAAACAAATGTGGGTTCATTTGTTAGTGAAAAAACTACCTCTATTTCTGCTAATCATAAGATGAAACTGGACAAAAAAAATTAATTAAGATTTCCAAGATTTGATACCTGGGCTTGAAAACACCACAATACCTTCCAGATGGCTGCTCTAAACATGATACTGTTTCTCCTTAAACATCTCATCTACTTTATAGCCCAAATACTGCAGAATCTGAAGAACAAAACATATTTCTGAAGGAACAGAAGACAGTTACCAGATACAAAGATAAACTTCACAGTTTTTCCCCACCTATTTTCAATGTTAATGAATTTCCTATTCATATTTATTATGATCAACCTTGTTTTTCTTCTCCTCCTGTATATCTTTCATCAATAATTTAATTGCAGCACCAGCAATTTCCATATTTTTCTGAGAGGTCAATGTGTGAGCTTTTTCATTATAGACTTTCTAGACTTTCATAATAGTATCTTGAGTCAACTGAATAATCAGATTATTACAGAATCAGTTCAGAATCACAATCTGGCCATTCAACAATGTTGCACATGATCCTCCTCTGATTTTATGTTTTCCTGCTATGCTCCTGCATCTCAGAATTTCCTTGATCCTTCAACATTACTCAGTTTGTATGATTTCTATGTTGGGAGCCCTTTGGATTGTGCTGATGGTTGTCATGGTTATTTTATTTAAGGTTGTTGTTGTTGGTGCTTTAAATTGGTGTTAGCTGCCCAGGGTCATATGTTGAGATGGGCAGGCATAGAAGATAGATAGATAGATAGATAGATAGATAGATAGATAGATAGATAGATAGATAGATTTCCTCTGTTGAATTATTCATTTTCTCAACCTGATCAATACCATATTTCTGGCCGTAAATTTGCAGTGCCCCATGCTCTGTTAAAATATCAATTTTTTATTTCATATTTTTCAGTTCTAAACTGACTACTGTATTTACTTGAATGGAAGATGACCCTGAATTTAAGATGAACCACTCTCTATAATTTTGAGAGTGGTTCAGTGGCAAAAATCCTGTGTAGTGCTCAGCTTTTAGTCTTGTCAACATAGGGTTGCCATTTTCAGCTGAAACCAATCCTGCCAATTTCACCCATCCCTCAACATATGTGTGAGTATCACAATATATATGCATGTGTGTATGTGTGTGTTTGTACATTTACAAAGACATACACAGATACAAACACATACTAGAAGCAACCCTCCAAGAATGTTCAAAGCCAGGAAGAGAAAAAAAAACAGCTAATGATTTTTATTGAGTGGAACAACTAATTAAAATGTATTGCCTATAAAATAAGGTACCCTGTTTATGAACTAATTGATCACCTAACTGCATAAACTAACTATTTTCTCTGACAAATACAAACTACTCTCTTACACAGGAATACTTAAGTGTATATGAACACATTGTCGAAGTAGAAACAGCAAAAGAAGATGAAGAAGTAGTATAGAAAGGGAAGGGAAGGGAAGGGAAGGGAAGGGAAGGGAAGGGAAGGGAAGGGAAGGGAAGGGAAGGGAAGGGAAGGGAAGGGAAGGGAAGGGAAGGGAAGGGAAAAGAGAAGAGAGGAGAGGAGAGGAGAGGAGAGGAGAGGAGAGGAGAGGAGAGGAGAGGAGAGGAGAGGAGAGGAGAGGAGAGGAGAGAAGAGAAGAGAAGAGAACTAGGCTTCCCTTGGTCAGTTAGGCAAGAAATGGCAAGAATGGACTTCCAATGATACTGAAGTTCTAAGTAGATTTATTGTGGCAAAGTTAATGAAGCCATTACAAGTGAATTATAAGGACTGCTGTGTATCAAATACAAATTCTATTAATAGTGAGATCAAAGTTTAAATTCTTGTGCTGCTTTCTCCCAGTCATGTGATATAACAGGCTAGAAGCCACTCTTTATTCTTATTTTTCGCAGTAGTAGTAATTTCCACCCCTCTTGTGTTTTGCTAATGGGCTGATGCAGTATCAGGTTGTTTGTTAGTGGCCATTGAGAAGTTAGGAAGGAAGGAAGGTTTTCAATTTGTTTTCTCAACCCTTATCAAGGGAAGGCAATTGTGACACTACCACTTAAGTTTATCCTACAGGTTTCAGAGCAATAAAATCTCAAGTTAGTGGGCTTTGATTTAATGGACTTCAGATGAAATGGGCAAATGACCTAGATATCTTCCCCCAAATATTGGACAAAGTCAATCAAATCAATATTTTGTTGATATTTCTAGGAAGGTGTGGGAAGATGGAGGGTGGGCAGGCCAGCAGGAAGTTCAATAGAAAGGCACTGAGAAGATCAAGGGTGGGTGGACCAGTAGGATATGCTGTGCTATGAGATTGGTGGCAGGAAGATTGAGGTTCAGTGAAGAAGGAAAGGAGCAGGTTGCATTTTCTGCAGCCATCTCCTCTGTCATTTCCTAGCCACTGGGTTTCTAGCACAAGGCTAGGAAGCAGCAAAGAAAGAGTATTAGTGCCCTTGGCTTTGCACGGCTGCAAGAAAGTGCTTTACTGAGAACCTACCATTCTCACAGTAATGGAGGTGGGATAGTAACAGGACAGGGCATTCTTGGTGCTCTTTCCTGTTGCTTCCACTAAATACACCCACCTTTTTCTTTCCTTAGACTCTACTGGCAATCGACAATGCCTTTTAGGCATTTTTGTTTTGCGGTGGGAGGGGCAGGTTGTACAAATTCACACTGGCTTAAAAGATTGAAGTCTGATGCATTGTTTTATTAGGCTGACCATACGTCCCATTTTGAACGGGACAGTCCTGTTTTTTAAACAATTCCCGACCGTCCCGTCATTTTAATAAAAATGTCCATTTTGTCCCATTTTTTAAAGTTCCTGCGGCGAAGCGTGCCCGCACCCACGCACGCATGCCCGTCCGCCCACTTTGTCCAGCAAGCCGTGGGTAGGTTAGGGTCCCGTTTCCCCCCCAAGGAAATATGGTCAGCCTAGGTGTTATGCATGTGCAAAATGGCAGACAAATTTTTTATACATATGCAAAAGTTCATTTTGGATTTAACAGATACGATCCATTAAATCTAGATATTTTATCCATTAACTCTAGATATATTTTTATACATACGCAAAAGTTTAGTTTGTATTTAACATATATGATCCATTAAATCTTGATATGGAGCCCAGATATGGGGAGTTAAAACCCAAGTCTATGAGTCAAACCCAGAGAGGTAATAACCCTGGGCACAATATCTTGGAGGAGTAGAATAATTTAGTTAGATCTTGATCTTCTGAATATTTCTCTAATAATCTAATAGTCACTTTAAAAGTTTATTGCTTGTTTAAATCTAGGTTTATGCAATCTGGTCTTAACACATTCCCAGTTCAAGCAGATCAAGGCATTTTAAAATTCTAGAAGTCGTATCAATCTATTGCTTAATTTTGACTCTTTGTCACCTTTTAGGCAAGGTAATTTATGGTGAATATAACAGATTGGAGTTCTGCTCACAGTGTCAGTCTGAAACTGGAAAGGGAGATCACATGCTGGCTTCCTCTTCAGGACAGCTGTGCTGGGTTTCTACTTGCTTCCTAACATCTTAATTAAATCTGCCTAGAAATATATTTGAAAAAGCATGGTTTTCTGCAGTCAGGGTTGTTTGGGAATCGACACTTGTCAGAGATACAGAAATCTGAATAGACTTGAAACAAAATAAAACATACAAAAAAATGCTATATATAATTTCAAACATGAAACCAGAGAGTTTTCGTATGCCTAAATATTTTAAATTTCCCAGTCTAATTTAAAAGCAGTTTAATGATGCTACTGATCTCAGGCAGCATAAACAGAAGATTCTTTTGATAATCGGAATGTTTACTCTTGAAAATTAGAGCAGAGCCATTTATTAGGTTTTGTCTCAAGGCTATAATCAGTTTGAGATGTTCTAAAAAACCTTAGGTAATTTAGCATGCTGAATGTCAATCATGTCTGGGCAAAACACAAGCCAAGGTGCTAATGAATTTGCAAAATATGCATATGCTACAATGCTATGAGAGCAACTAATAACCATCCATCCAATATGTAACAGCCTTTCAATACAAATGTTATGCACATGTGATATTCAAGCTTCATATATGTACCTGCAGGTTCCTGTGCTGCTTATTCATAGAAATTAGAGCTAGTTTGGTGTAGTGGTTAAAGCATCAGGTTAGAAACAGTGAGTTCTAGTCCCAGCTGGGTGACCTTGAGCCAGTCACTCTGTCAGCCCTAGGAAGGACACAATGGCAAACCACTTCTGAAATCTTGCCAAGAAAACTGCAGGGACTTGTCCAAGCAGTCGTCAGGAGTCAACACTTACTTGAAGGCACAAAGACAAAAATTGACTTTGAAATGCTAAATACAAGTGAATGTTTCTAGAATGCATTAATTATAAAAAATAAGATAAAGAATGGCTTGCTGATAATTTATGCACCATCTTAATATTCATTATTATTATATTCGTAATCCTTATTAAAATGCTATAAAGTAGGCTAGCATTATTATCCTGACATAGTGAATATTGGGCTGAGAAAAATAGACAGTAGATTGTTCAACTCCATGTCAAGCATTCTTCATAAACACACAGACAAGCTATTTGAACCTAAACATCCTAGTTAAAAGCCATCAGCCACAACAACACAATAGTACTTCTCTATTATTTGTTTCAGTCCACTTGTAGCCTTGTCTAATGGGAGGAGCCCAAATTTAACTGGAGTATTAATGTCATGAAAGATATTGCATGATTCCAACAAAGATAAAATGATGCTCATGTTACTATATTTTAATGAGCTTTCCCCCTCATTTTTAGGAGAAAAAAAAGAGTTATATGTCTGGATGAAATAATTAATATTTAAATAAACAGCTATAAAATCTACAACTCTTAATTGAAAATACAAGTGCCTGATTAAATTCATTACATTTTCTTATTTTGATTAAGCCTGGATTATCTGACCTTGCTTTTTTTCCACTCCCTTTACATAAACCTGTCCATGGATGCAGAACTTCACTCTTTTTTGCACTTAATCACTCAAGAATCATGTGACATGGGATCATTTTGCCCATTGTAAAGAAAGGGAGTGATCTGCTTGTTCAAGGCTACTCATATACACTACCCCCAAATAAGACATCCTAAAGCTTTGATGTTATTTATTTCCTCTTAGAAGGTTGGACTTAGTTTATCCAATCAAAATTAGAAATCCAGGTGGTCAGTATTGACTACACAGATCACAGAGAGACTTCCAAGTGGACATCTATTTACATGAAGGGATTCTTTCCTCCTCAGTCTATGTATTTGCCTACAAGATCCCACCTTTTCTCCAGGGGTTCAAGGCAGATTTTAAAAATAATCTCTTGTCATTTTATCCCACAATAATAACCATGTGAAATAGATTAGGCTGGGAGACATTGACTGACCCAAAGTCACCCAGTGAGTTTCTCCAGTTGAGGGGAGAGTTGAACCACTAAGAAATCATCCTTTATGAGAGTCCCAAATGCATATTAAAATGCTTGGGTATCTCTTTACTGTAGAAGAGGAGTAAATCTATCCTGAGGAAATACAGAAGACATATATGAGAGCCAAGATGGTATATTGGTTAAGATGCAGGAGTAGGACTAGGCCTTGCATGACGCGCGGGGAACGCTGTTACCTTCCCACCGAAGTGGTACCTATTAATTTACTTGCATTTGCATGCTTTCAAATTCCTTGGTTGGCAAGAGCTGGGGGGAGTGCGGGAGCTCACTCCGTCACGCAAGTCTAGGGATTCGAACCTCCGAACTTGCGATCTTCCGATCGACAAGCCTGGTGTCTTACCCGCTGAGCCAACACGCCCCCTAGGACTAGGTAAACCCAGATTTAAAACCATTCTCAAGTCCTCCCTCAGATATGAAATCTCAAAAGGAGGTGTTGGGCAGTCACTCTGCCTCATCCCAGCCTGACATATGTTAATGCTGCTCTGAGGATAAAATGAAGGACCTCTTCACATAAGCCATCTTGAGCTCTTGGAGAAAAAGTGGCATATAAATCTAACAAGAAATGTACTTTTCCATTTTGTGAGCCACCAAAACCAGTCTCACAAATTACTTGGATCAGTTATTCTCCTTCCTAGTGTTAGCATTTTTCATTTCAATGTCTATTAAATACATGTACATATTTTCAAAAAAAAAAAATAGATGGAATAAGAACTTGTCCCTGCAGGAAGTGCTTCATGTCCTTCCATAAAAGACATTCTTGACTGCCATGTAATGAAAATAATGATGTAGTGGTTAAAGTGCTGGGCTAGAAACCAGGAGTCTGTGAGTTCTAGGCTTCACTTAGGCATGAAAGCTGGCTGGGAAACTTTGGGCCAGTCACTCTGCTCGACCCACCTCACAGGGCTGTCATTGTGGGGAAAAGAGGAGGCAGGGGTTGTTTGCCCCCTTCAGTTATATATAAACAAGATGGGATAAAATAACAACTTTCAGAAGCCAAGAATGGCTTCAGTCATTATAACACAGCAATGCCGATGGGATACACAACAAATCCAATTGCAGAAACGTGCCCAATAAGTCTACAGAGACAAATTGTCAGGAAAGAAAGAAGAAAGAAAGAAAGAAAGAAAGAAAGGAAGGAAGGAAGGAAGGAAGGAAGGAAGGAAGGAAGGAAGGAAGGAAGGAAGGAAAAGAAGATGATTGAAACTTCATATAAATGGGTAAAGGAAGTGGCACAGCCTATGTAGTGCTTGACTGTATTTCTAATTTGGAGCAAATATAAAGAAATTGAGTTGTTGCAGTTGCTAAAAAACCCGTTAAATTTTAGCAATGTGGTTCAATTGTTCTGATATAGAACAAATTACTGCTGATTATTGTTGTCTTCAAGAAACAGCCAACTGCATGTGGGCAGGTCCAATCCATCTCATAAAATTAATTCTAAACCATGTTATTTTTAACTATGCAAATAAATACTAGTGGTATCCCAGATTAATTGTGAAATAAAATAGTATTGAGAACTTAGTTTATTTTTATTTTTTAAAAACATTCCTGTAATCCTTTTCAGATTTAATTTCTAATCAAATATTTATTGAGACAATCAGCTGACCCTAAAGCAACATGGTTGTATAGATGGATGTTTATGACCTTGAACACATTTCAATTTCCTTTAACAACCTTTACTCTCAGTCAAGTTTTTGTTTATTCATCTCTTCAAAAACAGAATGTATCCAAGGTCACAAACGCCATCTAAAAATATGCTACAGTAATTAATAATTGGCTTCTCAGTTCAAGATAATCAGCAGACTATAATTTAATAATCAGGCATTAGTATTTGCCCACATATTTGATCATTCTATGTTCTCTGTTTACAGATGAGACACAACAAGATGATAAAGATCTACAGTTGTAGGAAAATTGGGAATTTCAAACAGAGGTTAGGTTAATGTGCTTGGAATCTTACAGCGGACTGTTGTTTCAGAAACAATAAGTGTCAGAATTGTATTCCAGGAGCAATATTTCATAGTCCCTTGAGTAAATCTATTGAAGATTGCTATGTTATAGCATAGTAAAAATACAGACATTTTATTTATTTATTTCATTCCAGCCTGCAGACCTTCCAAAGAGATCAGAAAGACTTACAAGTGACTCACACCGGTTACTTCCCATTCAGGCACTCTGCAAGACTATCTCATTTAGGATTCAAGCAAGAAAATCTGAAGTACCATTACATGATATCAGTATGACCAGTTAGGAAACTTTGCCCTTTTAGAGGCAAAGACAAAAAAAGTGAGGTGAGAGTTTTCTTTGTAAATTCACTTAGAATACGGAAAAATATGAAAAAACTTACTTATATTTTTCAGAGTTACTATTTTGTTGTGATAATGCTGAATTCTTAGAGTATTGTTTGTTTGTTTGTTTGGTCTTAGTCTACATGGTAATGATAGAAAAGTGATCCTTCCCCAGAGATGATCAACATTTCAGAATGATATTACAAATACTGAGATTACTGGGAGCTGATTGCAGTACGAAAGAAGAAAGAATACATGAAAAACTATCAATCACAGCAGTGACTTCCAGAATCCTCATATCAATGAGGATAAAATAATATATTTTACTCCATGTACATATTATTAAAAAGCAGTGGTTTGGTAGTTAGAAGAACCAACCATCCTTAGGCTTAGACAATCCAAAAACAAGGAGGATATCACATTTTTGCTCTTTCTAAACATGAAATAGTCAGGATTGCACAGATATACCAGATATAAATAATGATAAGCATCATAATTTGATGGCATAATTTGAGCACCTAAGACAAATGGTAAACTAGTTTGAACTTCAGACTGCAAAGACATGCATCAACCACCCAGAGTCGCTCTCTGAGTGAGATGGGTGGTGACTAAATTTGAAATATAAATATAAATATAAATAAGTTGAGCAACCTAACAAGAGCTGAAAAGGGCCAAAGGTGGGTGGGGGAAGGATTTTTTATTATTCTTATTTTTTAATCAAATTGTCTTTTCTGAAATTCAATGTTAAAAGATTCAAGATGTCAGGGCGAGCGGATGGAGCGGCTTGCTTCTTCTCCTAGACACCAGTGATCCTTAGGCTGTATAGTAAATAGACACTCACACAGAGATTATATAAAATAGCCTATTTACTTATATACATACGTATTTACAGATCACTTCCACACGGGTAACAAAATGATAAACCAACGATACAGCATACAGAGGTTGAATGAGAATAAATGAGAAGAACGAATACAGGACATCTCTGTATTTATATATAAACTGACCAATCACCTTATAGGTCACTCTCATTATTCACCACACCCAACTTAACTCTTAGCACCTGTTGTATGAGTCACACACTGACACATCAGCACTACAACAATGGCTGCTAATTGGGTGACTCTGCAGAATATTTCCCCTTTCACCTAAATATCAAGCCTCTCAATATAATTTATATCTACCTGTAAATTCCTGGGTATATCAAACCCCAACACAAGATGTGCCTAAGAATGAAAGGGAAGTCATTCTGAAATTCCATTGTATTAAAAGAATTCCATGAAGTCTTTTAAAATAAAAAAATCAAGGGGAAAAGACTTGGAAGTCTTTAGTGGACAAGAAAATATTGATGACCTTGAAGAATGTCATACCCAGTCACTAAGATGCATTTCTTTGATTGCTAGAGGTTGTCCTGTTCCAACTAAGACCAACACATGAAGCGGTATTGAATATCTTTATTTACAATTTACAATAGGCCGCCCAGTCAATGTGAGGTTCTTCTTCCATTGCAGGCAGGGGGAACTCACAAGCAGAGCAGACCTCAGAGGCAGCAGCTTGGACAATGGGCAGGCAGGGCTGAGGGTCCTCTCTCCCAAGTTTGCAGAAGGTGGCCCAATCTACGCTTGCCCCTGGCTTGTACCAGATGGTGTAGGCCCTTTCGGCGGGGGTGAGCTTCTGGGAATGGTAGGCGCAGGGGCATAGTGTGCCTGTATGGGGGTCGGCTTGCAGGAAAATTGCGCCAATGGCCATGTAAGATGTGTCCGTTTTGACCACGAATGCCCTGAATGGATCTGGGTGTCTGAGAATGGGTTTGGAGGTAAAGGCGAGCTTCAACTCCTCAAAAGCCTGTTGTTCGACCTCTCCCCAGCTAAACTTAGTGCTTTTATGGAGCAGGTTTGATAGGGGGTTGGTGAGTTCTGCAAACCGTGGGATGAAATTATGGTAATTATTAGAAAACCTGAGCAATAGCTGGACATCCTTGGCCCAGCACAGAGGTTGCCAAGATTGCAACGCCTCTACCTTGCCATGCTCCATTGCAATGCTGGTGGCGGAAATCTGGTGCCCCAGGAATTTGATGGTTTCACGGGCAAACTGGCACTTTTCCAACTTGGCGTACAGGTGGTTCTCCATCAACCACTGCAGTACTGTGCTGACATGCTGCACGTGCTTACTGGGTGAAGACGAGAAGATTAAGTTGTCACCCAAGTAAATAATCAGGTATTGGTCTAAGAGATCCTTGAACACATCATGCATGAAGTGCATGAAGACAGCGGGGGCATTAGACAGACTGAACAGCATGACCTCGTAGTGTCTGTAACAGGTGCAAAACATGGTCTTCCATTCATCCCCCTTCCGGATATGCACCAAATTATAAGCCCCCCTCAGGTCCAATTTCATGAACAGCCGGGCACTGCGGAGCCATTCCAGGAGTTTGGAAATCAGCGGTAGGGGGTACTGGTTCTTAACTGTAATGTCATTCAATTTCTGGTAGTCACAACACATCCGTAACTCCCCCAATTTTTTATTTATGAACAACAGAGGAGCAGCCATCAGGGAAGTTGAGGGTCAGATGAATCCCTTCCTCAAATTGGTGTCTATGAAATCCTGGAGGGTCACCCACTCCGGCTCCAACAGCAAGTAGATGCGCCCCAATGGAAGTTTTGCACCCGGGACCAGGTCAATGGGGCAATCATAGGGCTGGTATGGTGGAGGTTGATCAGCCTCCCTTTTGTTGAATACGTCCGTATAGTCTCCAAACTGCGGGGGGAGCTGCAGTTCGGAGGAGTCGAGTTGTACAGCGGCGAGGGTTTTGGTTATATGTGTGGCACATTGCTGGCTGGAGAATTTGATTTTTCCCGATGCCCACGAGATCTGCGGCTCATGTGCCTGTAGCCATACCAACCCCAATACTAAGGGACAGTGAGGTGTGGCTACCACGTAGAACTCCAGCCATTCCTGGTGGTTCCCCCCGCTCATGAGCAGGTGTTGGGTGGCAGTGGACATGGGCCTGGATCGGAGTGTTTGCCAGTTGATGGTTTCGATGACCAATGGAGGATCTACCTTGCGTTGGGGAATCCCCCACTCCTCGGCTAATCCTTGGTCCATGAAATTGAAGGCACTCCATCCAGGCCAACTCGTCCAGGATCTCTGAGGATAATCCTTCCTGGAACTGGTCCAGAAGAGCTGCCTCGTTCCATTCCATATCTTGTGCCAGGAGCTGGAAATTGCTGATATATTCGGCTACTGGTCTGGCCCCTTGCCATAGCCCCCTCAGGCATCTGCTGGCAGACTGGGTCTTAACGGGATCCATGTACATGGTCCGCAGTTGGTGACAGAAGCCATCAAAGTCACTTAGAAGCATGTCTTGTTGGAGGATCAGTGGCAAGGCCCAACGTGTGGCATGGAACGACAGTAGACTGATCACAAAGCCCACCTTGTGGTGATCTGTCGGGAACTCCTCTGGGCGGAGGCTCTAGTAGAGCTGACATTGGGCAAAAAATGCCGGGGACTGAGCTAAGGTTCCGTTGAATTTTTCCACCACTTGCACTGGGCATTTGGGTTGCTGGCTTGCAGCCAGAGCAGCTGCAGGTGGTTGCATTTGCAGCTGGGCCAGTTGTGCATCCAACAGGGTGATCTGCTGGTTGAGTTGTGCGTTCTGCTGATTGAGCTTCATGTTTTGCTGGAAGAGTTGTGCATTCTCCATCAAGAGCTGATCCATGTTGGTTAGCACAGCAGAATGTCAGAGGAATAAAGAAAACGCTTCCTTTCTCCCCCGTGGGGAAGGGTAGCCGGAGACAATCTGTCCTGTTCCAACTAAAACCGACACAGGAAGCGTTATTGAATATCTTTATTTACAATTTACAATAAGCCGCCCAGTCAATGTGAGGTTCTTCTTCCACAGCAGGCAGGGGGAACTCATGAGTGGAGCAGACCTCAGAGGCATCGGCTTGGATGACAGGCAGGCAGGGCTGAGGGTCCTCTCTCCCAGGGTTTCAGAAGGTGGCCCAACCTACACTTGCCCTGGCTCGTATGGGACTGGCTCTGCAGGTGAGGCATCTGCAGTTATCAGCCTGGACATGCAGGCAGGTGAGGCGCAGGCGTGGATCAGATCTCTGTGACCGAGGCTTGCACGGCGGGTAGACAGGGCTGGAGTCCTTTGGTTCCAATTTCACAGTAGGCAGCCCAACTGGCGCTGGGTCCGGGCTCTCATGTGGCCGGGCTGGGCGAGCCTTTCACAGTTGGCGGCAGGGGAGCGGAACTGGGATGTGGCTGAGAGGCAGGACCCAGCATGGACTCCGGACCAGGCTGGGAAACATGGGCTGGCTCAATCGCAGGACAAGACGGCAGGGCAGAAATGCTTACCACGGCTGAGGTCCCATCGGCAGATAACAGCCTTAGTTCGGACCAGTGTGAAGCTGCCGGTAGCGCTCAGGATCCGGAAGCTGGGACGGCGACAGCAGGATGCGGTTCAGGAACCAGCAGCTAGGCAAAGCAAGATGGGGTTCAGGATTGAATTCCACGGTGGCGGCAGGGTCTGGCACAGGGGGGAATCCGAGGCAACAACGCAGCTAGGCTCAGCTCTGGGGTTCCACGTGGCGAGGGAGTCATCCTCCTCAAGGCGTGCAGGCAGCAGGTACAAACGGTTGTCTCCAGCAACCCACGACGGCTGCGCTGGCCCTTTAAACCTTTGAATTTTGTGCCGTTTGTGGGCGGGAGCCAATCGGGCCTTGCGCTGCTCGGCCTGCCTTTCTAACCTCCTTTGCCACACGCTGATAGGCGGAGGTGTTTCTACTTCCAGGTCCCCTCCAATCAGCTGCTCCGGTTCAGGCTCGGTTTTCGTGCCTTCCCAGCTTCTTCCTGCTATCGGCTCTTCTTCCTCCGACTCGGAGTCTAGCATGGCGGCAGGGACAAGCTTGTTCCTGACAGAGGTGATGAAATGAGGACACCATGATCACATACCTGATCAGATTGACAGTTTGCATTTTGTCAAAGGTCCAACTCCAAAGCTATTTTGTTTAGTATAAAATTGCTTAAAGGGACATACTGTAAGCTAGCTCTCCAGTGAAGGTGTCACTCTGTTGAAAGTGATCAGTGATATGGAGAAGGAGAAGTCTGGACAGTTGAAGGCCCTGGAGCATACTAACCTGCAGAGAAAACACACTCATGGTTTTGATAGAAAGACCAGCTATTTTTAACCTTGACATGTTCCTTTCTTCTTATTGCACTATGTACTTCTTGGCAGTATTTTTATCTTTGTGCCTTTTTGTTCAGTGGAGTAAAGGAAATACTTTGGCAAATATTTCAGGAGTTTTCTCCCTAAGATACATTGAAGATTACTGTAATAGAGTGCACTATTGATAAGTTATTATTATCCCATTACAGAGCATACTATTGATGATAAACCTGCAGCCTTCTTTTGGAACAGAATCAAGGGCACGGGGCTGTTTTACACATTCTCAGTTTTTTTTACATTCTCCACTTTACTGGGACTGATTATGTTTTAAGGATGATGAAGATGATGAATTATGTATTACGTATGGTCTCATTTGTATGGTATTTATTGTGACAAATTTGGAGCTTGATATATGGATGGTATGTAAGCATTGGTAATACATACATACATAGGTTTAAAGGGGAGAAAAAGAAGGAACTGTGTGTGTGTTTAACTAACAGGTGAGATAACTGAAGAGAAATATGACAGCAATCTTTAGATATATAGAGGGTTGTCATATAGAGAAGGAATTGGATTTATTCGCTGTTGTTCCATGGAGTAGGACCTGAACCAATGGGATGAAACTAGATTCAGGTTTCATATTAGAAGGAATTGTCTGATGCTGTCAAGTAATGAAATGGGTTGCCTCGTGGAGTGGTATGTTTCTCTTTACTGGAGATCTTCAAACAGAGGCTGGACAGCCATCCATCCAAAATGCTTTATTGCAGGGAGCATGGGGTTGGACTCAGTAACCTCTGAGGTCCTTTCAAACTCCATGATTCTGTGATTGTATTATTCCATCAACTTCCTTCATCTTCCTGTAAAGAAGAGGTATTAGTTTGGAAACCACTGTAAATTCTGCAGAACCTCTAACCTCTAACTTCAGAAGCAGCAACACATGCTTAAGTTGAATAAACTGCCAAGAAGTACGGTCAGGTAAATCAAGCTTATTTGTTTGTTTCATCTGCAACTGAGCTGATCCAAAATAATAAGGTGAGAGGCCCACATTAGAAAAGAGAAGTATTCACCATGTGAGCACTATCAGATCCTACTCACTTTCTAAGTCATTCAAATTACAATAGCACTTTCAGAACATCCACACAGGATATACAGTATAGGAAAAAGCCCGAGCATGTGCAGCTGTATGTTAATTGGCTTCCATATAAGCAAAAACTCTGAAAGGCTAGCATTTTTGCTGCTCATGTATAAGCCAGGGTGTGAATAATGAAATGTTTCTATAAATTTGTGAAAGCTTTTGCTCTGCACTGCACATGTGTGTATATGTTGTAGTTCTAAAGGGGGAGTGATATCATTTGAATGATGTCAAAAGATTTGGGACTTACCAAGAGCATTTGGACTCTTTAGTGAATGTCTGACTCAGTCCAGAATTAATATGAGTTTTCAGCAAGGTATGCCTTTTTTCCCCTGGAAATTAGTTCAGTCTTACCAAATATGTTATTTTCATCCAGCAAATACCTGAAATGTTTTGTACATCCCTAATATACCCAGTGGATTAAGTGAGCATCGTACACAACTTCAAAGAGATGTTTGTGCAGTTCTTCACATCTTAAAGTTCCAGGTTTCTGGTCAGCTTCCTGAGATGACACCAAGCACTTTTGTTTGCCTCCTTAATACAACAAGGATTGTGCTACCTGTTGGGGTTTGTATAATACCCAGAATTTACAGCTAGATTAATTAGACAGGTGAGAGGCATTAAGTTCTGCAAATCATTCTATCAGCAGCCATTGTTGAAGAATGATGAAAGAAGTGACTCATACCACAGCTGATATAGTTTAAGCTAGATGTGGTAGATAATGACTTTGACCTATAATGTGATTGGTCAATTTAAGTATATAAGCAGAGGAGCTCTGGTGTTCACTCTTCTCGTTACTGTCTTCATTATCATCTGTATCTGTTGGACATTATTGGACTGTCTATTGACTGCGTATGTATATAGAGTAAATAGACTATTTTATCTAATCTCTTGTGAGTGTCTGCTTACTCAATAGAACTATGTCTATGAAGGTTCTCAGTCATCCTGGTGGATTGTCTGTAGCTTGAATCATGTCAACTGGATTTCTATTTTCTCAGTGGAAACGTTTCGCTCCTTATCCAAGGAGCTTCTTCAGTCTGAGCAAAGTTAGTAAGGGAATCCTTAAATATGTTTCTAAGTGGCTGTGTGACGTTGCACCTGGGGCTAGGTCATGGTTATTTTGAGATGTTATTTCTAAGTCCCTTTATCATCTAAAGGAGGATCGTTAAGATCACCATGCTGCTGTTGAGCTTGCGAAATGGTCTTAATCTTCCTAGGCACAGAAGACAAAGCAGGAAGGAAAATAGGGGAAAGATTGTGCCTGAGGCCCCCACCTCTATTCAAGGAAGGATTTTCCAAGTTGGCATAAATGGATTCCTTGACCCCTCTCTCAAACCACCTATCTTCTCTGTCTAAAATGTGAACATTAATGTCCTCAAATGAGTGTCCTTTTTCCTTTAGATGAAGATAAACTGCTGACTCTGGTCCTGTGGTGTTGCTCCTCCTGTGTTGGGCCATCCTCCTGTACAAAGGTTGTTTGGTTTCTCCAATGTAGAGTTCAGAGCACTCCTCACTGCACTGGATTGCATAAACTACATTGCTTGCCTTGTGTTTTGGAGTTTGATCTTTGGGGTGTACAAGCCTCTGTCTCAGTGTGTTGGTGGGTTTGAAATATACAGGTATGTGGTGTTTGCCAAATATCCGTTTTATCTTTTCAGACACGCCAGCCATGTAAGGAATGACCAGGTTCTTCCATTTACTCTGAGTCTCAGCCCTATCTGTCGCTGTTTTAGGTCTGGTAGATTTAGATTTAGTGATGATTTAGTGTGGATATCCAAATTGGGCCTTCACTAAATCTAAATCTATCAGACCTAAAACAGCGACAGATAGGGCTGAGACTCAGAGTAAATGGAAGAACCTGGTCATTCCTTACATGGCTGGCGTGTCTGAAAAGATAAAACGGATATTTGGCAAACACCACATACCTGTATGTTTCAAACCCACCAACACACTGAGACAGAGGCTTGTACACCCCAAAGATCAAACTCCAAAACACAAGGAAAGCAATGTAGTTTATGCAATCCAGTGCAGTGAGGAGTGCTCTGAACTCTACATTGGAGAAACCAAACAACCTTTGTACAGGAGGATGGCCCAACACAGGAGGAGCAACACCACAGGACCAGAGTCAGCAGTTTATCTTCATCTAAAGGAAAAAGGACACTCATTTGAGGACATTAATGTTCACATTTTAGACAGAGAAGATAGGTGGTTTGAGAGAGGGGTCAAGGAATCCATTTATGCCAACTTGGAAAATCCTTCCTTGAATAGAGGTGGGGGCCTCAGGCACAATCTTTCCCCTATTTTCCTTCCTGCTTTGTCTTCTGTGCCTAGGAAGATTAAGACCATTTCGCAAGCTGAACAGCAGCATGGTGATCTTAACGATCCTCCTTTAGATGATAAAGGGACTTAGAAATAACATCTCAAAATAACCATGACCTAGCCCCAGGTGCAATGTCACACAGCCACTTAGAAACATATTTAAGGATTCCCTTACTAACTTTGCTCAGACTGAAGAAGCTCCTTGGATAAGGAGTGAAACGTTTCCACTGAGAAAATAGAAATCCAGTTGACATGATTCAAGCTACAGACATACTCAATAGAATGTATTACTCTGAGGTCTAGAAGGAACATTGGCAGCCCCAGTGTTGTGTACTCTGACACTACCTCTGCAATGTGAATCATCTCCCTGAGGTGAAGCCAAGCTGCTTCACACAGGTCTGGAGTAGGGACAAGAGGTCTAGAGTTCTGTGGAAGCACAGAGATCTCTGGAAAGGACCACATCCATTTTCTCCCTACAACAACTTTGCACGCACACACACCTGTTCTATAGGACTGTGGCTGCTTCAATAAAATGTAAAAGATACAATGGAGGGATGGTAGGAGGAAGTAGAAAACAGCAATAGCATTTCTTCCAACCTCTGTTCACAGAAGCTTTTGATGGATCAAAGAAACATCTTCAACCAGGAGCGCTTCCTCAAATGAAAGATTTCTTTCAGTTATAGGCAAGTCCCATTGAATGTGACCATTCTGAATTATTATTAACCATTTCCTGCAATAGTATCAGGAAATGTCATTAAGATGTTTACTGTAGGAAATACTGTATATGAAACCCTCTTCCTTTAGATTTATTGCAGGTAAGGCCAAATTAAGCCTTATGAAGAAATGAAATCAACAAACTGAATTCCACTCTCAGTCTCCTATACCAATCAATTGTTTCTATTTCCACTTTGATCTCCTAACCTACCTTCCATTCAGACAAATTCTATAAAATCCATTTACTCCAATGGGTGGTAAACTGAAGTTGATATCAACAGAAACATCAAAGGGAAGGCTATATAGATTTTTAGACTTTGCACTGAAACGGCAGGTGGCAATTTTCCTTTGCTCGGGCAACTACTTCACATCCTCTGTTAGCTTAACTGCCTTTCCACAGCTATTATTTTAATACAATAAGCTTCTATGAGTCTTTAAAGGCTTCCCTAATGGGCTATCCAAAAGCACTGATTTAAACTTGATGACAACAATTATTTAGTTCTGAAAGGCTGCTGAGTGCCTTGGAATCAATAGGAGTTAGTAGCTTTCACCAGCTTCACAATGCCAGTCATTGCTGACATAGTGAGAAATAAACTGTTTTTCCTGTTCCCTCCATCCTTTTCCCATTATCAAGCATGGAGAGAGTTAGCGCTGTTCTACCTCCTGCTAGTTGTCCTGGAAACAATTCTGAGAGAATGGAAAGAATTGAGACTTTTAAATATTTAAATTTCACAGTTTATCTTATTTGTCTTTGAAAATATTGGCTCAAGTGAAAGCTTGGCAAAGACATGGGTAATATTTCCAAGCCTATTGGGAATAGTCTAGCAATTAAAATCAGAGCTGAAATACTTTTGACCCTAAAGAAGCTTGGTCATCTCTTATTCCAAGAATGAACATTTTTCTGCTCAGCTCTGTTTTCCCTCAAGAAATATTAGACGCTATGTGATTAGCACCCTGAAAGAAAGTTGGGGTGGAGGGGCATAGACAAAAGTGATTGGAAACATGTCTCTCTGATGTCTCCTTGTTTTTGTTTTTCTGAGATTCTTAACAATATTTTTTTCCTTTTTTTTCCTGATTCCCCAAGCAGCAAGCTGTAGAACAGGGTAGCACTAGTTTGGATGTTCTAAATAAGGTAAAGGTTCCCCCCGCACATTTGTGCAGTCATGTCCAATTCTAGGGGCCGGTGTTCATCTCCGTTTGTTAGCTAAAGAGCCAGCATTGTCCAAAGACGCTTCCACGGTCATGTGGCCACATGATGCGTGCGGAACGCTGTTACCTACCCAACAAAGTGGTAACTATTAATCTACTTGCATTTGCATGCTTTCGAATTGCTAGGTTGGCAAGAGCTGAAGCTAGTGCGGGAGCTCACTCTGCACGGAGAGCTAGGGATTCGAACCTCCGAACTTGCGATCTTCTGATCGACAAGGCATTTTATAGAGGCAATCTATTCAAGGCATATTTACTAAAAATGAAACCCAATAAATCCAATACAATTTACCACCAGCTAAGTGGACATAGTATACAAGGGGGCGTGGTGGCTCAGCAGGTAAGACACCAGGCTTGTCGATCAGAAGATCACAAGTTCGGAGGTTCGAATCCCTAGGCCCATGTGACGGAGTGAGCTCCTGCACTAGCCCCAGCTCTTGCCAACCTAGCAATTAGAAAGCATGCAAATGCAAGTAGATGAATAGGTACCACTTCGGTGGGAAGGTAACAGCATTCCGTGTGTGTCATGCCGGCCACATGACCATGGAAGCGTCTTCGGACAACGCTGGCTCTTCGGCTAACAAACGGAGATGAGCACCGGTCCCTAGAGTTGGACACAACTGCACAACTGTGCGGGGGGAACCTTTACCTTACCTTTAAGTGGACATAGTATACAAAATGTGCAACTCTGTTATCCCATTATTCTATTCTGGGAATGCTGAAGAATTTCATTTTCAGGAACCACCTTTTCAAACCAGAAGCAATTTATTAAAAATATCTGTGACTAACTATATATGGGAATGACAAAAGACAGAGATAAGTCAACAAAGTTTTTAATTCTTTTCAAGCGCTGCACACCCAATCTCTCTCTTTCTCCTTGAATATAGAGAAACAGTTCCAACAATGTACAGTAAGTTAAATAATAGATACAATCTACTTCTTGATTACTTTGCTTGTTTTAGATATGTAGTTTCTCCTTCACTAATCTGATTAACAGGAATGTCCAAAGGCATCATATCAAGTATTCAAAAGCATGGAATGTTTCTATTCCATTCACAAAGTAAGTATGCTTGAAGTTTCTATGAAGCAGCAATTTGTTAGAAGGCTCAACTATTTTTTCCTTTCATAAACCTATACATGCTATTATGATAACTGAAATATTCAGTGTGAGGAAATGTGGGGGTGTGCATGCATGTAGGGGTGTTTCAGAATTCAGAATGACATTTACTGCTGATTCTTGCATTGTGCCTGAAAGCACTCAGCAGATAGTTTATTTGGAGTAGAATGGACTATAGCAGATTAGCCTGACTCTTTGCCCCCAAGCCACTACAGCTACTGAAGTTCTAGTAGTGCAGTCACTAAAATGCCTCTAGGCTGAAACCTGATGCTACATCCTATCCTGTGCAGCAAAATATGTATTTAAGAGTTCCTGAATCCTTCCCAATTATTTCATCCTTGTTAACTCTGGTGCTTCCTCATTTTCTCTGCCTAAGACTGCTCCCACTCTCCCTCGCACCCACCCCCATCTCTGTGTACGTTTGATGCCTTCTTTTCTCTCTCCTCAGCAGTAGAAAAGGGACAAAAAATCTGTTACTAGAGGCCTGAACTGATAGTTTACAAAAGGAGTTTGAAATGACACTGAGGGTTTATTTATTTATTTATTAGTCAAATTTATCACCGCCCATCTCTACAGAAGTAGACTCTGGGCGGTTTACAATAATAATAATAATATTAAAATAAAAAACCTATAAATCTTAAAATACAATATAATAATAAATAGAAAAAATCCAAAGGATGGTGAGATCTTAAAAGGAGAATATTACTAAGCTAACCACCCACAGGAGGAACTATTACTTCCTTCGTCCCAAGCAAGGTGGCAGAACCAGGTCTTTAAAGTCCTCCAGAAGGCCAGGAGTGAGGGTGCCCGCCTCACCTCTGGGGGCAAGATATTCCACAGGGCGGGTGCTATCACAGAGAAGGCCTGCCTCCTGGACCCCACTAGATGAAATTCTTTTATTGATGGGGTCCGAAGCATGACCTCCTTGCATGACTGGGTGGGGCAGGTAGATGTGGTTAGGATGAGACAGTCCCTCAGGTACCCTGGCCCCATGCCATGTAGGGATTTAAAGGTGATGACCAACACCTTGAATTGGACCCAGAAGCAAACTGGTACCCAATGCAGCTCGCAGAGCAGCGGTGTTACATGTGCTGATCTTATAGCACCCATAACTGCCCATGCGGCCGCATTCTGGACCAGCTGAAGCTTCTGGATACTCTTCAAAGGTAGCCCCATGTAGAGTGCGTTGCAATAATCTATATGAGAGATGACAAGGGCATGAGTGACTGTTCGGAGGGCCTCTCGATCTAGGAAGGGGCGCAACTGGCACACAACCCGAAGCTGTGCAAAGGCCCTCCTGGCCACGACTGCCTTCTGCTCCTCGAGCAGGAGTCGTGAGTCCAGGAGGACCCCCAAGTTTCGCACTGAATCTGAACAGGGCAGTGCCACCCCATCCAGAGTTAAAGATGACAACTTCCTGGGAATCGAGAGGCCATCAATCCACAGCCACTCCGTCTTACCAGGGTTCAGCTGAAGCCTGTTGTTCCCCATCCAAGCCCCTACAGCCCCCAGGCACTGAGATAGGGTGTCGACTGCAACACTTACTTCACCCGGGATGGAGATATACAATTGAGCATCATCAGCATATTGGTGATATCTCATCCCATGGTGATGGATGATCTTGCCCAGCAGCTTCATGTAGATGCTAAATAGAGGAGAGAGAACCGAATCATGCGGCACCCAACACAGGAGGGGTCGAGAGTCGGATCTCTCCTCTCCTATTACCACTGATTGGGAGCAGCCCTGGAGGAAGGAGGTGAACCAGCGCAAAACTACGCCGCCCAACCTGAACTCCCTGAGCAGCACCAAAAAGATACTATGGTCGATGGTATCGAAAGCCACTGAGAGGTCCAAGAGAGCGAGAATGGATGCACTCCCTCCATCTCGCTCCCACCAGAGATCATCCATAAGTGCGACCAATGCAGTCTCTGTCCCATATCCCGGCCTGAAACCTGACTGAAAGTGGTCTAGATAATCCGTTTCATCCAGAATCCTCTGGAGTTGCAACGCCACCACCTTTCCCAAAAAGGAAAGGTGGGAGACAGGATGAAAGTTGTTCCAAACAGTGGGGTCCAGGGAAGGTTTCTTGAGGGGGTGCACCAGCACCTCCTTAAAGACTGCTGGGGACACCCCCTCTCTCAAGGATTCATTAATCATCCCCTGGACCCAACCACATGTGACCTCCCGAGCTGATTTCACCAGCCAGGAGGGACGCGGGTCAAGATGGTATGTGGTGGCATTTACAATCTGGAAGATCCTGTCTACTTCATCAGGCCCAACAAGTTCAAACTGTTCCCAGATAACAGGGTAAGTACGTACCTCTGGCATCTCCCCAGATTGTGCTTGAAATATGGCTGAAAGCTGAATGTTTTCTACCTTGGGTGGTATGTGGACATATTGTAAAAATTGTCATTCATTAAGTTTCCTGAAAGAAAGTGAGTTCTTTGAATATAAGTTCACAAAGAGTGTTTACAGTATGGAAACTAGCTTTTTTGATCTATTCGGGGACTTCCGGTGAGATGGCGACGCAGAAGCCTTCACGTATGTGAGCACCACCAGATTAATTTAAAATTTATATTATAAACAGTGGGTAGGAGCTTAACTGAAGTATACAGCAACAATATCTGTTGTGGTTACACTGAGATAAGCCAAGTTATTATAGAAGTGAGGTATGCCGATAACAAAGCTTTTTTGAAAAATACAATGCATAATGAGAGACAGAAATGAAAGACAATTGCTTATAAAGCTCTCATCAGGATGCCTATACTCCCATTTCATTTCTGAATACTGTATAAGTAATGTTCTTCACACTTTTAAGTATTTGTGTGCTCTCTCTCTCTTGCACACACACACACACACACACACACACACACTTATGGGAAAGTGGGAAATCCATGTTTCTATAGTTTCTTCATTTCTTATTAGTTAAAAAAAGAGAGAAATTTGTCCTTCCATTCTATCCTTATTTGAATGTCCTTGATCCTTGCTTTAAAGTAGTATTTACTGTTGCCATGTCTAGAACAAGAACACAGAAACCCTCTATGTGAGCCACCCCAAGTTTCCAGATGAGGTGGGATACCAATGCAAATACATAAATAACAGCAAATAGCAACAAATAAATAAAATTATCTTTCTGAATTATATACTGTATGTTTTAACTTTTTAGACCTTAGCTGTTGGGACAGCACCATCTCTGTTCCACATTATTTTGTTTACTTGTTTTATCCAGTTTCTGGAGTGGGAGACAATAATTACTTGAAGGGCTTAACATTACCTATAATCATCCGTAGTTAACTAGGATGTTAAAACTGGATTGGATTCCTAAAGAAATTGTATTCATTTTGCACTTTTCAGCTTTATAGCTAAGTTTTTAATTTAACTGATTCATAACTAGTCTTATAAAAATCTAGGTTTTTTTTAAACGTATGGTAGTCCTTCGCGTTCAAAGAAGACATGCTGTTCTTCAATTCATCTGTGGACATGGAGGTGGCTGTGTAATCCCAGTCTGGAAGTGCAGAGTCTAGCACAATGGGGGCACTGGAAGTCCATTGCTGTAGTAACTCTGGGCGTTGTTCTGTGATGCCAGTCACAGCTTTCTATCAGTTTTTGGCAGCACCTGTCTTCAAAGCCAGTGGAGGCTTCATAGCACAGGGCTCGCCGATTTCTTTATCCAAAGACCCATTGCTCAAGATGATGCTCCCCAAGTATTTAAAGCTGTTTACATTTGTCAGCTGGTTGTCATCAACAGTGATTTTTGGTTCTATGTGGTTGGTATTTGGCTTGGGCTGGTAAAGTACTTCAGTCTTGTTCAGGCTGATAGTCAGGCTGAAGAGCATAGCAGGGTCTGAGAATTTGTTCAGCATCAACTGTAGATCACTGTCTTTGTGCGCCAGGAGTGCACAGTCATCAGGAAAGAGGGTTTCTTGGATGACTGTATGGAGGCACTTCGTCCATGTGTTCGAGCAGCAAAGGTCAAAGAGACGGCCGTCCAATCAGTACCTGATGTACGTTCCCTCCTTCAGACCCTGGACAACATGTGACAACATACAAGCGAAGAACAGATTGAACAGGACTGGGGCTAGCACATAACCCTGTTTTACCCCTTTGGAAATGTCAAATGCAGCTGATGTATGGCTATTGTAAAGAACCTGTCCTGTCATTCCATCACGGAATAGCTGAATCAACTTCACGAATTTCCTCAGGCAACCATAACGTCTCAGGATGATCCAGAGAGCCTCTCTGTTTACAGTGTCAAATGCCTTTTTCAGCTCAATGAAGACAGAGTAAAGAGACTTGTTCCACTCGATGCATTACTCCTGGACTTGCCTCATGTCATATCATGTACTGTATGCTGTACTCTGTTCTGGCCGAAAGCCACACTGTGCCTTTGGGAGTTTCCTTTCCAAGACAATGACAAGTCTGTTCAGGAGAATGTGGGCAAAGATCTTGCCTGTGATGGACAGCAGTGAGATACCCCTGTAGTTTCCAAAGTCTGATTTGCTTCCCTGATTTTTGTAGAGACCCACAATGAGGGCATCACGGAAGTCATCAGGCATCTCTTCTGTGGATCAAATTTCTTCCAAGATAACTTGGAATGCTTGTAAGGTGTTTGGGTCTAGTGCTTTGTAGATATCAGCAGGAATGCCATCCTGTCCTGTTGCTTTATTTGAGTTCATCTGTGAAATCACTTTTTTGATCTCATCAGTGGAGGGAAGCAGGTCTAGGGCATCCAAGACTGTCAGCTGAGGAGTCTGCTGTAAGACATCATGATAAACTGTGGACAGCCTATGGAGGAGGTTGGGAATGTGTTCATCCCAGTGGTTTTTAATTCCTCGTTGGTCTTTGATCAGGCTTGACCCATCAGATGACAGCAAGGGGGAGCATTCTGATTTAGAAGGACCATAAACTGACTTTATAGTGCTGAATAACTCTCTGGTGGCATGTGTGTCTGCATAGTGTTCCACTGGCTCAACCTTTCTCAGCCACTATTTGTCCTGCATTTCTCACAGCTCCGCTTGTACTTTGGGCTGCAGCTGCTTAAACTTGTCTTTCTTTGAGACAGATCATGGATCATTCTGCTAGTCTGCATAGGCCTTGTTCTTGGCCTGGAGGGCTGCTGAAATGGTCTCATGGTTTTCACCAAACCAGTCTTGATGCGCCCAGGTTTTCAGTCCGAGTACAGTTGTTGCAGTCTACTGTACATGATGACATCTTTAAACTGTGTCCACTTTTCAGAACAGGGTCCTATAAGCAGTAAATTGCCAGAGTGTTTTTCATTAAGTACATCTTGCAAGCATTGGATTTGGCCTGGGTCTTGCACATCCTTGGTTGCTTATGATGTAAAGGAGCTCTGTGTAGGTAGAGGATCGACCTGTGATCTGTCCACCACTTAGCACCTTGCATGGCACAGGTGATGGTGACGTCTTTAAGGTCATGCTGACGTTATATGACACAGTCAGCTAGGTGCCAGTGTTTGGATCCAGGTAGTTAGTCTTCACCACTCCCCCATCGCCTCAGGGCTCAACGAATTAGGTTTGGACTGAGATGATTTGCAGATGAGTTGTAGATGAAGATGAATTGTACAACAGAAACCTGTGTGTGATGGAGTTTTAAGTGGAATGGTATTGCACAGGGACAGTCCCAGTCTCTTGGAATAAGAGACCTTAATCCAGTGACATGGAGGACCGTTATGGCTAGAGACCTCTCCTGCTGCAATGGATGATCAGGACGTCTACTTATTTTGAAAAATGCAATAATTATGTTCAGAATGTATATATTTCTGTTTCTCCAAACAGCATAGGGCAACATTCACTATTCCATTTAGCTCTACGTATTCATTCTGTGAGTTAGACTGAGAAAAAGGAAATTGCCCAAGACTATTATTCTATGAGTGCTATAACTAAATTGCTGTGCTGAAAATCCCTTTTCCATTCCCATTCAATTTTAAAGAAAAGAAACTGCTTTCACAATTTTTTTTTCAAATACAAAAAAAATATGCATGTGTAGCTAAGCATCATTTTGGTGTTCTAAGCCTATCCTTGATTGTAACTCCAGCAATACACACCTTTCATTTAAACACCAAAGGAAGTTAACAACCACAGCAACTTTCACTATACCCCTCCAGAAGAATAAGCTAAAAAAATGAAAAGAAATTTGTTAGAAATGTCCAAACACACTGAGAATAAAACGAAAAATAAAAAAGCTTTTAAAGATAAAGCTTTGTGAATACACACACACACAAACACACAAGATTTGCGGACAGTTTCTGTTTAAAAGTCAGATTTTTGTTATTTGATCATGGGTGTCCCAAATGCAATCCACAGCACCACCTCAGACTTTCGCAGGGCTTTTTTTTTTTTTTTGCTTGCTTGAAATGGAGATGAGCGCCGGCGCCTAGAGTCGGACACGACTGCACAAATGTGTGGGGGGAACCTTTACCTTTACCTTATACTTGATATTGGCCTTTATTCTATTGGTTGAAAAATAACTGTGGATAATTTACAGTTTAGTATGCACTCCCAATCAATCTCTATATTGAGCTCAGCCGAGCACCACTCAATCCAGCTAGCCAAACAATCAAAGAGATAAACCGAAGACATAGCTGAATGCTTATTTAATAAAAATCAACAAATGTCAGAAACAGATAACTGGCGAAATGAAATAGAAAGCAGGTTACATTTTAATTTTATTTGAATTACTACATTTGTTATGGCTACCTATTCTAGAAGACTCCAGAGGAAAAAAAGCAGGGAGAAACACATGAACAGCAAGGCATAACTTACATCATCTATCAATCCATCAATCCACTCAGTATAGCTTGATGCTTATTTATTAAATTTCAGCAAACATCAAAAACAGTTAAGTGGCAAAATAAGACAGAAAGCAAGGAAAAACAGAAATAAAGATATGGACAATGGGCAACAATTTACATTATATATCTCTATACTGTATTAAGAGGTGCAGAACTTTCAACTTCCACTGGAAACAATATTGTGGATAATTAGCATGGACTGTCCCTAAGGGAGTGGAATTTATTTTTTTCCCCTTTCTTATCCCTTTAAGTTCATAATAGTAGCAGAATACAGATGGAAAGTAGGAAAGTAGATGATCCCTCCTCTATTCAGCACCATGAAGGAAAAAATGTTGGATCGGGATGATGCGCCCAACATTATAAGCATGAAGTACACTCTCTATGAGAAGGTGCTTTTAATTTCATGGTTCCAAGAAATTGTTCTGTATTTATGAAAAACCCTTTGGATGACTTTTAAATAGGTGTTATTTGTATTCAATGTAAATTCATAATGAGACAGATTATGGGATATAAGGATCGGTAAATAGTGCCACATATAACACAAACACAAATTCACAAAAAAAAGAAGGAAAGAATAAAATAGATGTCTTATACAAGTCAAAAGTGGTCGTATAATATGTTATTATGCAATTAAAGTATAAACATTTGATTCATATGATTTCACATTAAGGAATAGGGGATTAAACATACGTATAAATTAGCATATGGAATCCAAATTGTCCTTCAACAGAGTGTCTTGGAAATGAAAAGCTAATTCAGAAAGAAAAAGAGGCAAATTCCTTGGACAAGAAATTATATCACTTTCAAAATGTTGATGATTGGTTTAGTGATTTGTTTTTCTTGTTTCTCTTTTTAAATCCGTATCTTCTTCTTGGCGAACATTCGTAGCCGAGTAAGATTGTCTTCCAGGGGTATACAGTATGGACACCTGTAGATGCCTCCCTCCCCCCTCCCCCCATGAAAAGCAGTTCTGTATCTGAGAGCAGTCAAGATGTAGGTGTGGATTGATCCAGACAAGAGATAAGATACCTAAAATATCTAAAGGAATATCCTTTCCTGTATTCTGCTACCTATACACTAATATCCTCTTTAGAGGGCCAACTCTAGGTACTTCCTCATATTAAAGTAGCTCCCCAGGAATAGACATTTTCAGTGATAGCTTCTGATTTAGGAATGCCATCCCGGCTGAGGTATACCTGGTGCTATATTTATTGTCTTTTCTAAGCCAGATAAAGACACTTTATTTCTCCCAGACTTTTTAATGATTTGTTAATCCTGCTGTGATATTTAAATATATGTATTGCTGTTTGTTACTGTTTCACTGTATATTTTGTTGTTTGTTTTATTTTGCATATTTTATACAATGTATTATATATGCTTTTATCAACAATTTTTATTTATTTATTTATTTATTTATTTATTTATTTATTTATTTATTTATTTATTTGATTTATCACCGCCCAACTCCCCCGATGGGGACTCTGGGCGGTTTACAACAAAATTAAAACATTTATATACATTTATAAATAAAACAAAATACATAGTAAATAATAATTTAAAATATAATGAGTAAAATGGGATCCAAAGGCAGAGTATTCTTAAGTTTATAAGAAGAGCCCCTCAGAGCAAATCTCATTCATTCATTGGCGATCACTCGTAGCCGAGTAAGATTGTCTTCCAAAGGTAAAATTTTAACGGTGGATCCATAAGTGGCTATAAAGGCCAATTCTGGATCCGCACAACCTCCCACAATGAGGGCATAGGTTTCCGGGTGGGAGACGGTCATGATGAGGGTTTGCTTGACGTGCCTTCCTTTTAGCTCTTTTCTCCCTTTCACCCTGTACTCGTGCTTCTTCAAAGTTCATAGCGCCATTAATAAAGGATGACCTCCAATTGAAACGCTCATGAGTTAGGGCTTCCCAGTTCTCAATGCTGATATTACATTTTTTTAAATTAGCTTTGAGAGTATCTTTGAATCTCTTTTGCTGTCCACCAATATTCCGTTTTCCATCTTTGCCAGGATTTTGCCTGCTGTGGCTAAAAGGGAGATGCCTCGATAGTTTCCACAGTCTGTTCTATCACCCTTTTTAAAGAGAGTGATAATTATGGCATCCCTAAAGTCTGCTGGAATCTCCTCCCTCATCCAGATTTTTTCGATGAGCTTATGAAGTTGTTGTGTAAGTTCAGGCCCGCCTTCTTTAAAGACTTCAGCAGGAATCCCATCAGGTCCACTAGCTTTGTTATTTTTCATTTGTTTAGTGGTTTTACTGACTTCCTCCAAACTAGGGGGTACTGCAAGCTCATTTCTTATTTGTTTTTGCCGGATTTGCAAGAAGACTTCATCAGCCACAGTAGAGTGACGATTAAGGAGATTGTAGTAATGCTCTTTCCAGCGCAGTGCAATAGACTCTTTGTCCTTTAGAATTTTAGCACCATCTACTGAGCGTAAGGGATTTGTACCATGGTTTGTTGGTCCATAGATGGCCTTTATGGCATTAAAAAAGCCCCGTGCATCATGAGCATCTGCAAAATGTTGGGTTTCTTGGGCTTTTTTTATCCACCATATGTTCTTAAGTTCTCTAGTTCTTCTTTGGACTTCTGCCTTTGCACTGGCATAGATTTTTTTCTTAACGGCACAGTTAATATCTTTTTGCCATATCTGGAAGGCTTTCTTTTTCTTGTCAATAATATGTTCAATCTCACTATCGTTCTCATCAAACCAGTCCTGATGTCTCTTAGTCTGGTATCCAATAGTTTGTTCACAGGCTGAAATAATAGAAGTCTTCAATTTAGTCCAGTGTTCCTCAACATTTTCAGGAAGATCCATAGGCAGATGTTCCTTGAGAGTTGATTGAAAGCAAGTTCGTTTAATAGAATCTTGAAGGGCCAGTGTATTCATTTTACACCTTGGTTTTCTTCCTTGGAGCCTACGATGAGGGACAATCTTTATGGCCATCGTGGATCGAATTAATCGATGGTCTGTCCAGCAGTCATCGGCGCTCGTCATGGCTCTGGTGAGAAGTACATCACGGCGATCTCTAGCACGGACAATTACATAATCTAAAAGATGCCAGTGCTTTGACTGTGGGTGCTTCCATGATGTTTTAAATTTATTTTTCTGGCAAAAGAGTGTGTTAGTAATGACAAGGTTATGCTCTGCACATTTAGTCAGAAGTAAGATTCCATTCGTGTTGCTGTTGTCAACTCCTTCTTTCCCAATGATCCCTGGCCACAAATCAAAGTCACGCCCAACTCTTACATTGAAATCGCCCAGGAGGATAATTTTATCCTCCTTTGGTATCTCTGATAAGATGGTGTCCAGCTGGGTATAAAATTTTTCCTTGATATCCTCATCTGCATCTAGTGTTGGTGCGTAAGCACTTAGGATAGTTGCCTGTTGTTTTTTGGCGAGTTTTATTCAGAGAGTTGAGAGTCGTTCGTTAATCCCAGTGGGAACTTCTGACAAGAGCTTCACAAGGTAGTTTCTGATAGCAAAGCCTACCCCATGTATTTGTCGTTCTTGTTCAGGCAGTCCTTTCCAAAATAAGGTATAACCTCCTTTTTCTTCCTTCAACTGTCCTTCTCCTGCTCTTCGAGTTTCTTGGAGTGCTGCTATATCAATATTAAAATGTCTCAGCTTCCTTGCAATAATGGCAGTCCTACGTTCAGGTCGTTCACTATCCATATTGTCTTGCAGTGTCCGTATATTCCATGTTCCAAAATTCATGTGTTTTTTACGACTGCTAGATGGTGACCCCACTGGTCACGGTAATCCAGTCAGGGAGAAAATGAGGCAGACTATGTTTAGGGCACCTTTTCTAGCCCCCTCCCCATATGGGTTGAGCAGAGTGGATCCTAAATAGGGCTGCTCAGTCATGGATACAGCTGCCGAACTACTCAACTGCCTCGATCCTTGATTCTGGGCGACTGAATCCATATCCACCGCCCATGTGCTGGTCCATGACTAGGAGCTTCCGGATTTCACAGTCCTGCCCCCATTGCCATTCGTCAATCGCCATGGGACTTTTGGTTGTTTTGGGTTTGGTGTGGTTGGAAGACGCCTGTGCGTGAATTTGTTTTATGTGTGGAGATCGGTGCACAACGATCAGCACACAACCTTCACAGAAAAAGGCTCTAATCCAATGGCATGGATACCATGATGATTGGTGACCTTTTGTCTGCTGCAGCCTTCATCCGCCTTCGCAGCCGTTGTAACAATACACCTTGTTATCTTCCGCCTGTTCTGCCGTTGAGGACTTTCTTGGATCGTTCTTTGTCTGGTTCCTCCCCCTGGACCTTACCGCCATGGGTGACCCTACCAGGAGTACATGACTCCCGACGGCTTCGCTCACAGGGTTCATTGGGAACACACAAGCCGACTCACCACAACAAGGTGACGATCCAGCGAGTGAGGAGCAAATCTAAGGTGCAAGCCACTTCCAAGTATCTCCAATCTCCTTCTGACCCCAAGCATAATGACACAACTTTAACCTTCCATTTGAATTGTTTGAATTTGGTTGTAAACTTTTTAAGAAATTACAGTATATCACTTCTGATAAGAGTGAAAACTTTTAAAGTAACATCTTTATCCTCTATAGCGTTGGCTAAAACATTTAAAATAGATTATGGGTGAAATTCCATATTTGGAAGGAAGGCCTTCTGAATATAATGGGACTCATTTTGAGTAGGCATGCCAACTTTCATTGTTGTTGTTGTTGTTGTTGTTGTTCCTCCACTGAATATATATACTAGGAAAGTAGAACAGGAATCTAAGAATTCTTAATTACAATCCAATACCGAATCTATGTTGGAAACTAACTTTTTAGAACTCCTCATGCATAAAGAGGTACTTATGGATCTTGAGCTATTTTTCTGACCCAACACAGTGGCTTACAGAAATAGATTCTTCGCTATGTACCAGCCAAATGACAATAAGGGACCTCATCATGGGCAGTGATTATCAAGTTTTAAAATGACAAATGAGGACATATTATTTCTTCTCCCAAACAGAGTCCTAAAATGAGACAGCATATCCATTTGGCTGGTTTGTGGATCATGTTCTTAGTCCATCAAAAATTATCTGCCATACACAGAGTCAAATCCTAGATGGTAGGTTCAGCATTAATTCTCTCTTCCTTTCCCCCTCTGTGTGACACAGACTCCTGAAGTGTAAGCTTGATGAATTTATCAGACCTTGCTAAATATAGATGAGCTTAATCTGAAACTCAAAAAGATTTTGCAAACATCTGCATAGTAAGGTGATTACCCTCCTCCTGGTAAACTAAATTAGATTTCTCTCTCTTCTAATGAATATACATATGCTATTACTAAGCCTATTTGAATTTCCTCTCCTTGCACTGATTCTCTTCCCTTTGATTCTAGTATGCCTCTTGCATTCAGTAATTATTGCAATTGAATAGAAAAATGCAGAATATGCATTATAGCACTATTCTTTAATGAGGAAGACATCATCCTTTAATAAAAGAGAAGTTGGGGTAAGATTGGATTCTTGCTGGAAAAAAATATTAGGATGAAATTTGGTGTTTCTCTTCATTTAGAATATCATATTTTGGGGTATGCTTGATAGGAATATATGAATCGGAAAACAATCTGATTCAGCTTGCCTATTTCATTCAGATTTACCGTCCAATTTAAATCAGTGTTCAAAATTCATTTGTAAATCCATGTGTATTTCCATCAGATCTGAACTGAATCTTCAAATCTAGTGGATTTGATTAGTAAATCAATTTAATTCAGAAAAGTCTGAATGCACTAAATTCTAAATTGATACAGAAGCTTCTAATTTAATTTGAAAATTCATACATATTGCATTATATGCAACCGCCCAGGGTCCCTCCTTGTGAGGGAGATGGGCAGTAATAGAAATATGATAAATAAATAAATAAATAAATAAATAAATAAATAACATAAAATATATGTATTGTTGTATTAAGGAAACCTGTTTACAACCTATTTTTAAGCTATTTAATAAAATTTAATTTGATGTTTTGTTTAAATGTTAAAGTGGCTATGCTGTTCTTCATCTTCTCCACATTATATCTTGTCATGGTACTCTCTGTTGTGGGGGTCCTTTTTAGTTTTCCTTGAAAAATAAAGTGTAATCCTATTAACCCAAAGATAAAATTGGTTTTGCTGCCATTTACAAACCCTTTTCTGATCTTGAAATTCTCCTCTCCTCTCCTCTCCTCTCCTCTCCTCTCCTCTCCTCTCCTCTCCTCTCCTCTCCTCTCCTCTCCTCTCCTCTCACATGTATTTCTTCTCTGATTCTTCCTTTACAACCTTGTTTTGTTGGATGCTATCACAGAGAACTGCCTTACCTTTATTTGCTTTCTATACTACTACTTCTTTGAGCACATCATATTTGTAGGTTCTTCAAGGGAGATGTGGAAAGTGATATTAGCTTGTCTTGTGGGGGTCAAAGCAAAAAGCTTTATTGCTCTAAGTATCAATCTGCTGTCTTTCTTTTTGTTGTCTTCTAAAAGCTCTGCTGTAAATGTTCAGCATTACCTGCTGACTGTCTCTGTTGATCACAGGTAATCTGCTCAAAATTAAAATGGAAAAGTACAATCATTGTTAAATAACACTTGCAGAAATTAGGTTGACACTGTCTAATATGGGAGAAGATTCTTACTTTCATTACCTACTGGATAATGGGGTAATTGGGGAGAGACAGATTAGAAAGCCATAAATCAATCAAGAAATTTTGATTGTATCATAAAGGGAGAAGCATTAATGACACAAGAACCTCATCAGAAGCCATAGTGAACAGCAGTAAATATTTCATGTGGCTCATCACACTGGGTTATGTATATCAATCTCATAGCAAACCAGTATCTGCTGCAAAATTAACATTGAAAAAGAAAAACCATGGCATATCTGAAACAGAGCATTCAAACAAGAAATATTTAAAATGCAATGCTGATTATAAAATTCTTCTAAAACTACATGGCATATCACATTCACAGACCACACTTGTATAGTTATCTAGGGCGATGATCAATAACAGACAGAGGAGATAATATGTGGTCATCTTACACTTTTACACTTATAGAGGCTATTGAGGCTGCCCATGTTGCATTGCTTTTAATGTATAGCAAGAAGAGTACTATGTGCCCACTTTCATTTCCACCATTCAAGTGATGACAGGTGGCTCGTGCTCCATCCAAAAATGTGAAAAGTCCTCCACTGTACCCAGAAGAACATTGTGCCTCATATGAAAAGAACTTATTTGTCCATAACTATCCTGATATATTCTGCTATGATTAGCAGTAGTTTTCCAGGCAGTAGCTGGCTTCCTAAAAACCAACCAAACTGGAAATAAGAGTTCAACCAAAGACTTTCTGCACATGACTTTGTACCAAAACTGGGAATTGGTATTAGAGCTGGAGATGATGATCTCCATTGTTTTTGGGATTATGTCCAACTTTTGTGGCCTGTAGTCCCATTCTGACTGAAATAAACCTTCTATTCTTAGTGAGGGAAGACTGCATCTGTATACAGATGCAGTCATATTAATGGCTGTTTCTGTAGAAGTGTAGGAAATGTCAAGTCTACTGACAAGCAAAAGAAATAAATGGCAGCATTATTGTAATGATGAAGAGTGTGCTGGATTTGGAGATGGGGAACCCAGATCCATATAGCTGTGTGTTGTGATGATACCCTTCTAGTAGCCTTCAGAAACTAATTATTTTCAGGTAACTATTTTATTCCTGGCATGGTTTACTGCTACATTCTAACAGAAGACTTCAGAGACCCAAAACAGAAGATGGAAATATCATTGTCTTGCACCAGAATTAAGAACCTACCCCAATGAGGAAAAAAAATCATTGACCCTGCCTGTGACATTGAAGTAGGATAGTCACTTCTCACTGTCTTAAAATGTAAATGAGGGGGGAAATCAAAATGCTGTGTTCTTTTTGGAGAAAGGGGTAATTTAGAGATGGTAATAAGACTATTAACAGGTCATAATGTTGTCTGTAGCTTGAATCATGTCAACTGGATTTCTATTTTCTCAGTGGAAACGTTTCACTCCTTATCCAAGGAGCTTCTTCAGTCTGAGCAAAGTTAGTAAGGTAATCCTAAAATATGTTGCTGTGTGACCTTACACCAGGGGCTAGGTCGTGGTTATTTTTTTGAGATGTTATTTCTAAGTCCCTTTATCATCTAAAGAAGGATCGTTAAGATCACCATGCTGCTGTTGAGCTTGCGAAATGGTCTTAATCTCCCTAGGCACAGAAGACAAAGCAGGGAGGAAAATAGGGGAAATATAGTGCCTGAGGCCCCCACCTCTATTCAAGGAAGGATTTTCCAAGTTGGCATAAATGGATTCCTTGACCCCTCTCTCAAACCACCTATCTTCTCTGTCTAAAATGTGAACATTAATGTCCTCAAATGAGTGTCCTTTTTCCTTTAGATGAAGATAAACTGCTGACTCTGGTCCTGTGGTGTTACTTCTCCTGTGTTGGGCCATCCTCCTGTACATAGGTTGTTTGGTTTCTCCAATGTAGAGTTCAGAGCACTCCTCACTGCACTGGATTGCATAAACTACATTGCTTTTCTTGTGTTTTGGAATTTGATCTTTGGGGTGTACAAGCCTCTGTCTCAGTGTGTTGGTGGGTTTGAAATATACAGGTATGTGGTGTTTGCCAAATATCCATTTTATCTTTTCAGATACGCCAGCCATGTAAGGAATGACCAGGTTCTTCCGTTTACTCTGAGTCTCAGCCCTATCTGTCGCTGTTTTAGGTCTGGTAGATTTAGATTTAGTGAAGGCCCAATTTGGATATCCACAGGCCTTCAGAGCTGTTCTCAGGTGCTGATTTTCATTCTTTTTGGAATCCATGGAGGTGGGGATGGTTTCTGCTCTGTGTGACAATGTCCTGATGACTCCTAGTTTGTGTTGCAGTGGATGGTGGGAGTCAAACATCAGATATTGATCTGTGTGTGTGGGTTTCCTGTAGATCCCTATTTCTAGCTTGCCCCCAGTCCCAATGAGGACTTCACAGTCTAGGAATGCCAGTCTGTTGTCCTTGGTGTCTTCTCTGGTGAACCTAATGTTGGCATCTATAGTGTTTATATGGTCCGTGAGGGCCTGTACTTCCTGGGCCTTGATTTTGAGCCAGGTGTCATCCACATACCTAAACCAGTGGGTGGGCACCGTTCCCTTGAATGTGTTGAGTGCTTTCTTCTCCACTTCTTCCATGTATAAATTGGCCACAATGGGTGACACAGGAGAACCCATGGCACAGCCGTGTTTTTGTCTGTAAAAGTCACCTCTCTATGAGAAATAAGTGGTGTTAAGACACAGGTCCAGAAGATGGCAGATCTGGTTTGGGTTGAGATGGCTTTTCCTTTCAAGGGTGCTGTCCTCTTCTAGTCTCTTCCTGACAGCAGATAGAGCATGAGTGGTGGGGATGCTGGTGAAAAGGGAGGACACATCGAAGGAGACCATAGTTTCATTTGTATCCAGTTTCAGGATCTTTGCTTTGGAAACAAATTCTTCCGAATTTTGGATGTGGTGTTCAGAGTGTCCAACTAGAGGTGCTAGTATGGTAGAGAGGTGTTTGGCAATGTTGTATGTTACCGAATTAATGCTGCTGACTATGGGTCGGAGGGGTGTTCCTTCCTTGTGGATCTTAGGAAGTTCGTAGATGCAGGGGATGGCTTCTCCAGGATACAGACGGTGGTAGGTAATCCTATCGATGGAGCCATCATGTTCCAATTGTTTCAAACTGTCTATTACCTTTTTCTTGTAATTGTTGGTGGGGTCTCTTTTTAGTTTTTCATATGTATGGTGATCCTCCAAAAGTGAGGTAATTTTATTGTGGTAGTCTGCAGTGTTTAGAACCACTGTACATCTTCCTTTGTCAGCAGGTAAAATGGTGATGGTTTCATCTTTGCTGAGGGCTGTCAGGGCTCTCCTCTCTTGGACGGTAAGGTTGGGGGGAGGAGGTTGAGCACTGGACAGAGCTGCAGATATTTTAAGCCGGAGTTGTTCTGCTTCCTCAAAAGGTAGGTGGTTGTTGTGGATGGCAGATTCTGTGGCTGTAATGAGCTCCACAACCGGAACTTGCTTGGGAGTGATGGCAAAATTAAGACCTTTGGCTAGGACATCTCTCTCTGGTTGGGTGAGTTCTAGATGATGTCCTAGCCAAAGGTCTTAATTTTGCCATCACTCCCAAGCAAGTTCCAGTTGTGGAGCTCATTACAGCCACAGAATCTGCCATCCACAACAACCACCTACCTTTTGAGGAAGCAGAACAACTGAACAATGAACTCCTAGCTGACCCTATCCATTGATTAGCATGCTATGTAAGTGCACAAGCCACCTAAGCCTGGATCAGACATGCAATAATAGCAATCCCTGCATGGACAGCCATCGGTAGCCCATTCATTACTTAACTGGCATCGTATGAGTGTGTGGGCTTTATAAACTAGTGCAGCTATATCAAACGTAGACACATGGCTGCTAACATTTGCTCAGGTATAGTGGCTTGAAGAGCCAGTTTGGTGTAGTGGTTAAGGTAACAGGCTAGAAACTGGGAGACCGTGTGTTCTTGCCCCACCTTAGGCACAAAGCCAGATGGGTGACCTTGGGCCAGTCACTTTCTCTCAGCCCTAGGAAGAAAGCAACAGCAAACCACTTCTGAAATCTTGCCAAGAAAACTGCAGGGACTTGTCTGGGCAGTAGCCAGGAGTCAATGCTGACCAAAAAAAAAGTTGCTTGATAAAAATGTTACTGCAGTCATCTATATCATTACGAAGCATGTAAGAACATCAGTTATATTATTTATTTTATTAAATTTATATTACCGCCCATCTCCCCTATCGGGGACCCTGGGCGGTTCATATTATCTTTGGTCTCCTAGCAACCTCAAATGTAATAACAATAAGAAACCTAGAACAGCATATAGCTCATAACCCTATACAATATTAGATGTAAACCAAGGGGAAATTTACCTGGACCCTTCCACTATACTGAAATTGGTATGGGGGAAACCACTGTTTCTGTTGTCAGAGAATACCGGTTGCTGTATGTGTGTGGGTGGGGGGATGATTTCAAAGGCTACAATGACCAAACTCTGCCCCCACTGGGCACCATTTGGCTGGCATGCAATCAGTCACTTAATTGGAGACATTTGGAATCAAGAAGGAATTCTGGCTTGCCAGACTGGGCAAGATGTATTTAATTGCCAATTTAGAATTGTTCTGTATGGTGTTCTTAATAGGTAAAGCAGCTGGTCAGATACATTGGTCACAGCTGAAATGTAGGAGTATGAATATGTCCTACAGGGAAAAGTGTTCAGTGAGATGCTGGACTCCAGTCAGAGAAAGGAATTGCTTTGGGGACCGAACGGGCCACATTTTTAGAATGAAGAGATTTGAAGGAAAGTGGCTCAAAAGATCAGTCCCCAACACCAAACACCTCTAGAACTCAAAGCCAGCATCCCCCTGGACATCTGGATGGCCTGAACCTGTAAGCCTTTCAGAAGGTTCTGAAGACCTGGCTATTTCTCCAAGTGTTTGAACCAGGAGGTTAGGCGAGTTCTACTGCTGATGTGGTTTTTCATGAATGAGATATATTGTACCTTGGGTGTCATGGGCTATTGGTTGCAGCTGTTGCATTAATTCTTTTACACCAGCCAGAGCCACTGTCATGAGATGGGCAGCTATGTAAACCATTTAAACAACAAATAAATTAGCATCACTGGCAATTGTAGATTCAATTTTTTTCTAAATCAATAAAGCGATGGCTCAAATTTTCCGTGTGTTTGTCTCTGCCTCCTTATTTCTCAATGGTGTCACAAAAGCATAGGATATGATTCTTGCATATTTAAATGTCGGAAAGATTATTTTTTCTTTCTTTTAAAATTACAGCTTATGCCAGGAAAAAAAATAAACCCTCAAGTGGTGCATTCATGAAGAACTGATTGAATTCTGGACAGTCACGATAAGCTCTGGATAAATATCTCACTTTTAGGTATGTCATCAAAGTGTTCCAAGATGTATAAAGACTGATCTTTGTGATTTGGGAGAAAATATTGTTCCATCTGGAACAGCAATGCTATTTGAAACCCACATGATGGTTTTGTATCTGCTCAATTGCAGCTTCTCTTGTTACTGTACTTGGGCAATTCATTGACTTTCAAGTGCATTTTTTCACCAGCATCCCATCTCATCACTGAAGATCAAACATTTTCCAGTGACCCATATCCCTAAGTCCATCTCTCCCATTGCTCTTTCTCAGCACCTGCTGTTTAGCTTCAGTAACAAATTGATTCTGCACATGCCTTTCTGATCCACAGACCATGCAAAATTCTTTGAAAGCCTTAAAGTTACATTTTAAGGAATGTGAATGAAACTGAAATTCCAGTTCATGAGAGGGAAGAAGAAAAATAGAAAGGAAAAAAAAAACATGTACAGTATAGCCAGTGACAACTGATGAAACAATATGTACTGTATATATTTTTTATTACAATATACCTAAATGACATGCAGTTTTAATGTTCCTTATAATTGCACTGTTAAGGAGGATGGAGAAATGAAAAGGATGATAAAGTGTATATTTTCCTTGGTCAGTTACAGTCACATCACACCATTTTCGCTCCTCCTTCCACCACTTTCCCCCCAATAATATACATCATTCAATAACTTTAAAAAAGAATGAATGGATGAGAAAGTTAATCAGATTAAAACAGATGAGGAACAATTGCACTTTCCTTAACTATATATAATGAAATACCATTTTAACTAACATAGTCTACAAATTTCCATGATAATTCATTTGGGGGAGGGATGAACAGAATAATTTCAGTTTGTCAGTCAATAACATGGGGGGGGGGGAGTTCTGAATTAACACAATGGTGCAAAACTTTCTGAACAGGTTCCAAGCACCAAACTTCCTGGAATGTCATTTCATGAAACATCACATGATTCCTTCTTAGAATCTAGGAAATTGAATCCCTGGGGAGAGCATAAAGCTTTTGTTATAGCTTTCTGCTCTCCATTCTTTTTCTAGAGTGCCTTTGGATTGATGTGAGGTCATAAAGCTTTATACTTGGTATTATATACAACAGAAGCATGTATAAACAAAACTGTAGTACAAAGGTTGCTTTAGCAGCCTTTGAGATATCTGTAATTATATTGTATTTAAGAAATGCTGTGCTTGAGCTGACAATTTAATTTTATAAAATATTAAAAAGTGAAATGACAGTTAATATTGTTATATATTTGATTGGAAGGAAGAACTGGAATATCCAATTTTGGAAAATGAATGGGTCCAAGTATATTTTTTTTGAAGAATTTTACTCAGTTTCAAGACAAGGATAAAAGCTATGAAGAAACAAAAAACTACAAAAAAAGAAAAAAGAAAAAAGAACCAAAAAGTGTGAAACACAAGAGAATTTTTTTTTTCAAAATTACAGAAAGATGTGACTTCCTACTTTTAACAGCAAGGATATACAAAAATTTCCATAATCAATATCTTTCTCTGTATTAAACCAAAACCACATTATCTCTATAAATCATTCTACTTTGGCACATTACAAAAATCACTAAGTACAGTTACTCCCCCCATATTAAAATAAAGGGGGGAAAATCATATAAACCTCCTAAACAAATTTTCTCCACAAAAGATAACACTTATTTAATTATTCCCTTCCTACTACTATTCTATACATTTCTGTCCACTATAATAGAAATCAAACTAAAAAGCACATAAATTGTCTGCCATTATACTTAATAGTACAACAGTTTTAATAATCTTAATCTTAATAAACCCCCCCCCAAAAAAATTCAAAACAGTAGCCTTAAATCAAATCCTTAAAACCATCCAAATAAACATTTTTTTTGTGGAGTCCTTGGTGCTCTCTGAGCCTTGTTGATTTCTTGCAGACATTTCATTGCCAGGCTAGGCAACATGTTCAGTGCGAAAAGGGACTGGGACTTGCTCCCTGTTTATATACCCTGGCTTCTCCTGCTTCTGTTGGTGGGGGTGTTGTTCTCTCCTTGGTAGTTCCTTGATTGGGCTGTTGTTTGCTGCTTGGTTGATTGACTGAGTTAATCTTACATTTCTCACCACTGAACAATGGATAGAACCCAATGTTCAAGTCTATCAATATATTATATACATACCATACCATACCATACCATACCATACCATACCATACCATACCATTATAGCCACTACCAGAGACACTGGGAGGATTACAAATACAAATACAAATACAAAGCAATAAAAACAGTTAAAAACATACACCCTGGACTCAATATCACCAGGTGGCAGGTTAAAGTCCCCATGGCCCAACAGTCTTAGAGACTCCACCACCAACCCGGCAATGGAATCTAGCAGCTCAAGAATGGATGAAGCTGCACAGCAGGGAGGGCAGTACACAAGCAACAATCCCAGCTGGCCCACCTTTAACCAGAGGGTCTCACATGTGGTTATCTGTGGAGCAGAGCCTCTAAGCAACCCCAATGACTCACAGATGACAATAACCATCTCACCTGCCCTCCCCTGGGTTCTTGGCTGATGCCAAACTCAAAAACCCAGGTGGACACATTTCTGAGAAGGTAAACTGAACCCCTCCCCCCCGGGTGCACCCAGGTCTCAGGTGGATGATTTTTCCTTTTTCAAAAAGACAAATGGGCAGTAATATAAATTTTATAAATAAATAAATAAATACAAGGTAGGAATTAAGCAGTTCAATCTTTTTGCAGTTGCCTGTCACCATCTTGCCACCTTCCCCAACCAGTGGGCCAACAGTTTCCTTGACTTTCCTCTTGTTCCATACATACCCAAAGAGCCTCATTTTTTAGGGGGTGTATTTTTGGCATTCATAGGAAGCCTTAGCTCATGCTGACCCTTAGCCTTCCTGATCCCATCCTTACAGATTTGGGCTATTTCCTGATATTCTGTGGCATTATATTTACCAAAGAAAGAGAGAGAGAGAAAAATCTATAGTATTTCTTTAAGAAGTGAACACTCTTAGCACGTAAACATTTTAAGGAAGGAACACTCCTTGACAAGGCTCCAGTGTCTCAATGCATTTGGGAGTTCATCACTAATGTATTGATTAGTAATAAAAATTAAACAAGTATGATAGGAGACAGGCTACTTGTAATCATCTCTAGAGAGAAGGATCAAAATCTAGTGACAATGATGATAAAGGATTCTGACCACAGCCAACTGCAGTAGCAATCCAGAGAAAGCTACATTTATCTTTCTGGTATTCAATAGTGATTAAGAAACCACCACCAAATGTTATCCACTATTTATAGTGACACTGCAATAGATCACAGTTCAACATGCCTTTGAAATCGTTGATGATATTCTAAAGGCATTTCTGTCTAAGGAAATCTTGTTAGTGATCTGGCAAGACTGCAATATACATAACACTCATAAACACTAAGCAAGCAATTCATGGTGAATGATTTATTCAAGGGATTTGCATCTTTTCTTTGTTCATTGATTCTTCTTATGAAGTTTTCAATTCTTACTCCATATATATCAATGTTTACAATATTCACATAATATTTACAATGGCTTTGCATGGACTTGTTCCTCAGACTGAATCATATATTGGAATCCTATGCATCTGTATTTAGAGATGTCAGTCATGCTGGCTGAGATATTGTGATGGCAGGAATATCTCCTGAGTAAACTTATGCACATTGGCACTTCCATCCTTTAAGTGGATTAGAAAGTGCCACTTTAATTGATTTCCCTTTTCCCCTGGCAACACATTTAGCAGTCAAATATATTCCAGGTTCTTTTACATATTAAACAGTTTCAGAACTGGTAAACATTTTTTTAAAAAATGATAGACCATTTTTATATACTTCTAAAACGCTAGATTAATCTAAATATAGCTCTCCATCAAGAGAATAATTCCTTTCGTTCATAAATGGGGTTTGGGCCAATAGAAATTTTCCACTGGGGAAAGGAGAAAGGAGGTAAATATTGCTATCTTTCTGAGAATTTTAACTTCAATTCTTTCATTATTCTGCCCCCCCCCCCCCGCACATTTGCAGAGTATATAGCTGTAAGTAGAAGGAAGAATTGGTAAGCACTGCCCTTCTAGTAATCCTGTATGTGCAGAATAAACCGCCTAGAATTGCTAGGGTTCAGGATGTTGTAATGTATCGGAGTACTATATGTGTGGATCCAAGCAGTGTGTTTTTATTATTGTTTATAATCAGTTTGTGCTATTTTCTTGCATGAGCTGAGTATACGATCTCCTGTTTCTTCTGCTTCTTTGCACAATCTGCACTTTGAATCATTTGATGATTTTTCAATTCTGGCATTGAATGCATTAGTTCAAATAGCTTACGCTTGAGCAGCCAAAATCAAGCCTTCAGTTTCTTTTTTTAATGTTCCAGTTGTAAGCCATTGCCAGATTTTATCTTTATCCACTTTCCCCTCAATCTTATATAAAAATTGACAATGTAATGCTTTTCCTTGCCAACATTCTGTTCATGTCTTTCTTACATTATTTCGATATTCATGTTTTGTTTCCTGTACATTCAGTAAGTTCCGATTTTTAACTTTCATCAGTGTTTGTTCTTGCCTGTCTTTTACATAATCGGCCAATGCATGCTTTTCTTCTTTGACAGTTTGTTTGACTTGAAGTAAACCTCTGCCTCCATTTCTGCAGGGCAGGTATAATCTATCGATATCACTTCGGGGATGTAATGCATAGTGGATAGTCATCCATTTTTTTTGTTTTTCAGTCCAAACTTTCCAGTTCAGCTTTTGTCCAGTTAACAATTCCAGCAGTGTATTGTATCACAGGTATGGCCCAGGTATTGATGACTTTGATGGTGTTTCTACCGTTCAATTTTGTCTTCAGCAATTTTCTCACTCTTTGGATGTATTCTTTACCAATCACATTTTTAACTTGTCCATGCTTGATGTTATCCAACTGTAAAATGTCCAGATAGTTGTAGGGTTCATCCTGATGGCTCCTGAGGTTTCAATTCCAATTCCATTAATGTTTGTGATTTTATCCCAATGTATTGCTACTGTAGGACATTTCTCTAGGCCAAATTCCATTGCTGTATCTGTGCTAAAAATACTTACAGTATATGTCAATGACTGGATTTTGATTTCTGATTTTCCATGAAGCTTCAGATCATCAATATAAAGCAAATGTGAGATTTTATTAGCATTTTTTGCTGTTTGATAGCCAAGATTTGTTTTCTTCAAAATTTCTGAAGGTAGGATCATAGTAATGACAAATAATAAGGGTGATAATGAGTCACCCTGGAAGATGCATCTCCTAATTTTGACAAGCCCATGTTTTTCATTTTCAGCCACCAATTCTGCCTTCCACTGCTTCATTATTTTTTCTATAAACGTTTTAATGTTTTTACTGACACCAGTTGTTTCCAAACATTTGATGAATCAAATACCTTTTTATAATGAATCCAGACCATATGTAAATTGGTTTTTCAGCTTTGCAATTCTCCAAAACCATTTTATCAATCAGAAGTTGATATTTTGTACCTCTGCCTTTTCTTTTATTTCTTTTCTGTTCTACTGGAAGGATGTTATTTTCTTCTAAATAATCTTGGATGTTGTCTTGGCACATGTGACACCTCTGCTTTGGGAGCTGTATTGGCTTCCAGTGTGTTTCCAGGTGCAATTCAAGTTGCTGGTTGTCATAGCTTGAGTCCATCTATTCCCAATTGTCTCTCCCACCCTACCCAATCTGGCAGAAGGGGCTTGCTCTGGGTACCATCAGCTAAGGAGTATCAGCTGGCAGGGCCCAGAAGGAGAGCCTTTTCTTTTGTGGTGCCCAGCCTTTGGAACATCATGTCTACTGAGTTTAGATTGTCCCTGTCCCTGTTGACCTTCTGTAAGGCCTTGAAAACTTGGTTTTGTTCCTGAGCCTGGGGCCCTGGGCATGTGATGGAGCTCATCTCCTGGCTGTGTGTGTTTTAGTTTTAGTTTTTACATTGTGCATTTTATGTATTTGATTGTAAGACACCTAGAGTCACGTATGTGAGATAGGCTGCTATATTAAACAAACAATATCAATATCAAAATATCAATATCAAAATATCAATATCAAAATATCAATATCAATATCAATATCAATATCAATATCAATATCAATATCAATATCAATATCAATATCAATATCAATATCAATATCAATATCAATATCAATATCAATATCAAAGAATAGTTTCAGTCAAACTTGTGGAGTCTGTTTCCTGACTTGGCCTAATTCAAAGGGCTGTCAGGTAAGTTTCTTCAATTCAATTCAATTCTCTCCATAGTGGAGATGACCTTGATTGGACCATTGTTGAGTTCTTCTCCTACTCTGGAAGAAAAAACAAAACAAAATAGTGAAAATACCATGGAAAACTAGGAGAAATGGCCACTCTCCATTGGCTGGATGGGCACTAGAGACTTTGCACTGCCAATGCATAAAGGTGAGTCTATTAACTAAGAGAATAGCTAACTGGATCAACTGTATTATACAAACACAATTGATATGTACTTTGAGTCTAGGAATGGTAACAGTTGCCATATCGATGAAGATTCTGTCATCCAGGTGGAATTGTGTGTAGGTTGAGTCATGGCAACTGGATTTCTTTCTTTTGGTTGAAACGTGTCACTGCTTGTCCAAGTAGCTTCTTCAGTCTTCAGACTGAAGAAGCTACTTGGACAAGCAGCGAAACATTTCAACCAAAAGAAAGAAATCCAGTTGCCATAACTCAACCTACATATAACAGTTGCCATGCAGTCTTAGCTCATCATCATATAAAGAAAAGCACCTGGTAAAATGAAGTTCAAAATCAGTATGGAAATATATCCATGTACCACTTTGTGGTATTTCAGAACACGACTTTACAATGCTAGTTAGAACGTTCAGCAAAGAGGTTATACACAATGAAGCCAAGGTGATGGAATTTGGCCATGTTCTTTTGCCTTTGATACTGACAAATGATGTTGACAGATGAGGCACATTAGCTGAATCTTATGGGAGAGGCTACCCTGCTGATATATATGAGTAAGCAGCACTTTCTATGGTGCATAAAATGGAGTGTTTGGGCTCTTGTTTCCTTAACTAAGATTTCTATACAGCTCATACTTTCCTCTGTATGTACGCAAATGCATTTTATAAATGTATACTGTTTTTAGTCTTTTTCTCAATGTTACCTTTGTAATCCTTTTTATACTTTTTCTATATACTGTGGTTTCCAGCCAGAGGCAAAGTCACTCAGCTAGGATTCAGAAGAGGGATGCAAAGTTAGTTTTCTCAACTGCTTTTCCATAAATCTGGTGTGAGGAATTTGGGGCACCAGGGCTATATGTGACCTCCAACTAGCCTTGGCATATCTAGGCCAGAAGGAAGACAAAAAAACCCATGTAGTGATTACTGGTTCCAGATACATCAACCTTACTTCCAACTCTTTTTTTTTTACAGAATCCCTTCCATCTCTATAATTGAACAATTTTGAGATGGAAAATGCATTAAACTGTTAGTATGAAGCTTAATGTACTTTTAAAAACAAAGACAATCCCTTCCAACAACAAACAAACAAAATGTGGCTGTTAGGCTGATACAGTTGCCTGTAGGATGTTGTTATTTTTATTCTCTGCGGAACATATCTCTATGACTCAACAACTTCCCTAAACACCTATGTTTTCTGAAAAATACCATAGAAGTTCATTCATAAAGTAACCTCATAAGTTTAAATTGGAGCATGACGATCCAAGGAGTCTGCAGTCTATGGAAGAGAATAATATTAAAGACAGAACACTCAGATACATCCCTTGGCTATCTTATAAGATTTGGGGATAGTTTGGGATACATTTAAAACATTTATTCATTGCAAGACATTACAATGGAGGAAATTTGAATCACAAAGTGGAAAACTTCAATTAGAAGAAAAAGAAATATTAAAATAATATAACACAAAACAGATTCAGAAACATATCACACTCTCAGATTTACTAAGCTGGAGATGGACTAATAATATGCTTTTGACAAGGAATATTTCTTTAACAAATGAAACAAATATATTGGGAGAAAAACCTGAGAAATAACTAGGCCTCTCATCTGAAGAATATGCAACAAGCTAAGATTCCTTCGGAACAAGGTAAACCAATTATAATGAAATTAATCACACACACACACACAGAGATGTACTTTAATAATAACAACAATAATTTAATAAATTGTATGCTGCCCAACTCTCAATTACTCCGGGTCGCTCAAAACAATCAGAGAAATTATAATAAGATCAATAAAATATAGGTATTTCACTCATAACAAGTGAGATTATAAATGCTTTTTAAAATGTAATAAATCTCCCAGAAATTTCATATATACAATTTCAGTTGGCTGCACCCTTAAAAGGAAATCTATGAAACTGAATAGTCTGGAAAGGCCCCTAGAACAGATGGAATAACAATAGAATAGTTTAAGGAGAAAGCAGTTCTTATTCTTCTGGAGATGTGTCAGAGATCTTATGAAACTGAACTCCTGCCAGCTTCATACTATGAGGCTCTTATATCACTGTAATTTTGAAGGCGGGTAAATGTATCAAGTTATCACCCAATACCTGTTAAATGTTGATGCTAACATTTTAACAGCTACATTAGCTAGAACATTGAAAATATATTACCAGCAATAATTCATCCTGTACAATCTAGTTTCATGAAAGGGTGTCAAGCTTCACATAAGACTCTTGGTTGATACAATAACCTTGTAAGCTGATGCAGGTGAACCTGTACTGTTAGCATTATTAGATGAGGAAAAAACTTTTGATATGGTTCAAATAGAGTTTTGGGTTCATCTATTATTTATTTATTTAATTTTATTTATTTAATTTATATGACCGCCCATCTCCCCCAACGGGAGACTCTGTGAGGTTTCGGGGACTTACCTGGCTGCCGGCTGACATGCTGGACTCGGAGGAGGAGCCAATCACAGGAGGCAGCAGGACTCATTGCTATCCAGCCTGTAGAAGAAGAAGAGGACTGTGTAAACTGGGCGGTTTGTGTATCTGTGTAAATAAAGTTATTTCAGTAACGCTTCCGTGTCAGTCTTAGTCGGAACAGGACAAACTCTGGGTGGTTTACAATAAAATCAAGTTTAAAATAGGAATATAAAAGTACAATTTAATTAATACAATCTAAATAAATATAAAATCCAATTTTGGCAAATTAGTTTTAACTAAAAGGAAGGACATTATGGAATTTATCACCCCCATGAGGAACTGTTACTTTCCGCTTCCCATGCTAGGCGGCAGAACCAGGTTTTCAGCTCTTTCCTAAAGGTCAGGAGGGAGGGAACCTGCCTCAACTCTGGGGTCAAGATATTCCAAAGGGCGGATGCCACTACAGAGAAGGCCCGTCTCCTGGACCCCACTAGATGAAATTCCCTTATTGATGGGGTTCGTAGCAGGTCCTCCCTGAATGATTGGGTGGGGCGGGTCGATGATATGGGGATAAGACGGTCCATCAGGTATCCTGGCCCCATGCCATGTAGGGCTTTAAAGGTGATAACCAACACCTTGAATTGGACCCGGAAGCAAACCGGCACCCAATGCAGCTCGCGGAGCAAAGGTATTATATGTGCTGATCTTGGTGCACCCAAAATTGCCCATGTGGCCACATTCTGCACCAGCTGTAGCTTCTGGATAGTCTTCAAGGGTAGCCCCATGTAGAGCGCATTGCAATAGTCTATGTGGGAGATGACAAGAGCATGAGTGACCGTTCGGAGGGCATTGCAATCAAGGAATGGGTGTAACTGGCGCGCAAGCTGAAGCTGTGCAAAGGCCCTCCTAGCTACGACTGCCACCTGCTCTTCGAGCAGGAGTCATGAGTCTAGAAGGACCCCCAAGTTCCGCACCAGCTCCGAATGGGGCAGTGCTACCCCATCCAGGACCAAAGATGACAAATTCCCAGATAATGCTTAGCCATCAATACACAGCCACTCGGTCTTTCCAGGGTTCAGTTGAAGCCTGTTGTTCCCCATCCAGGCCCCCACACCCCCCAGTCACAGGCCCCCACAGCCCCCAGACAGGGTGGCTACCGCATCACTTACTTCACCTGGGATGGAGATATACAATTGAGCATCATCAGCATACTGATGATACCTCATCCCGTGGTGTCGGATGATCTCACCCAGCGGTTTCATGTAGATGTTGAATAGGAGAGGAGAGAGAACCCTGCGGTACCCCACATAAGAGAGGTCGCGGGCCGGATCTCTCCTCCCCTATCACCACCGACTGGGAATGGCCCTGGAGGAAGGAGGTGAACCAGCGCAAAACTACGCTGCCCACCCCCAACTCCCTAAGCCGCCCCGAAAGGATACCATGGTCGATGGTATCGAAAGCCACTGAGAGTTCCAAGAGAGCCAGGATGGATGCACTGCCTCCATCCCACTCCCGCCAGAGATCATCCATAAGTGCGACCAATTCAGTCTCCATCCCATATCCCGGCCTGAAACCTGACTGGAAGGGGTCTAGATAATCTGCTTCATCCAGAATCCCCTGAAGTTCTAACGCCACCACTTTCTCAACCACCTTTCCCAAGAAGGGAAGGTGGGAGACTGGATGAAAATTGTCCAGGATGGTAGGGTCCAGGGATGGCTTCTTGAGGAGCGGGTGCACCAATGCCTCCTTAAAGGCAGTTGGGAACACCCCCTCCATCAAGGATGTATTAACCATCACCTGGACCCACCCGCAAGTCACCTCCCTGGCAGATTTTAACAGCCAGGTAGGGCACGGGTCTGGATGGCATGTGGTGGGATTTACCGTTCGGAGGATCCTGTCCACTTCCTCAGGCCCAATTATATAAGATTTCCTATGGAATTTATTTCTTGAATTATAATTTATCTGTCGATGAAGGTTCTCCGTCATTCAGGTGGAACAGTCTGTAGCTTGAATCATGTCAACTATAATTTACTATTTTAATCTTTCTGCTTGTGTAACTGTTAATGGGATTATTTCACCAGAAATTAAATTGCAAATGACATCCCTTATCATCTTTAATTTTGTGTTGGATATAGATCATACAGATTTGGATTTCTTTAAATAGTGTATATATTATTTAGGTGCAGTTTTTAAAGCTTATCTCTGCTTTCTTTTCTTTCCTTATTTTTAGTTAGTTTACCATTTTACGATAATTTTGCTTTTAGAGAGTTATTTCTCAGATTTATCTGTAAGATGGATAAATTGCCTTCTATAGATGACAATATATTTAGCCATCAAAGATTGATTTCCATATTAGAATAAAGATGAATAATACAACATCCTCTTCCTTTCAATTGAGTATGCTTATATCTCCATTCATATTTGTAGCACATAGGATATGTATTAATTTGTGCTCTTCATCACTGATATTCTAATACAGTGAGTAGATAAAATATTTTCCTTAAAATGCAATTTTGAATTCTGACACATTGAATAGTACAAGTTACAGGCATTAAAAATAAAATAAAAAACTAAAATAGGGTCTGACTATGGAAAGTGTTCGGAAGTTGGAAGTGGTTCTGAAAACAAGAGCCAAACTTTTAACAAGGTCAGGCTGAGCCCAAAATGCTCAAGGCGGTATTGGTTATCTGTGCCCTATTCAAATGACAAAAAATTGTCCTTGTGTTGTAAAGCCTTGAACAGTCTGGGATAATAGGATCAGAATTTAATCCTGTATGCAATCCTTGAAATTTAAAAATAATTGTAGGCGGTTTCTCTGAGATCATGTTTCTAATTATTCAATATGCAATTATACTTGTTTCCCCAAAATAGCACATACCCCAGCATCTGCCTCTTCCTCTTCTTAACGTTGTAGTCCTTGTTTGTGTCAATAGTTATATCATATCAGCTCTATGACATTCTCTCAGTGCCAGAAACTCAACTTTTGCCAAATTGCTGCTTATGGATTAATTTACTAAAATAATCTGTTGTTTCTTTCTTATATTCATTCATTCAGTCAGTCATGTCTTAAAGTAATCATTTTTACATTATGAGGCACTGCAAACAACTGTTGCCTTTCAGTTTGAAACATTAGTTTAATATTTAAAGATGGAATGATAATCTAGCAGGGTTAATGCAAAATTTCAGGGCTGCCAAGCAGATGACTTTTGAGCAACCCAGATATTTTTCTTTGATACTTAATACACAGAGAAAACTATATTCACACTAAAATGAATTTTAAAGCAAACTTGGTATCATTTATTTTGATTGAGTTGTGACAAGTGTTTGAGAACATGTTGTTCTTTGTTGAACTTAATTATTTCTTGCCAGCATGCAATCAATATCAAAGCAAACACTTTAAAGGAAATAAAAGTATCTGTCCTTAAAATTAAAAAGTTTCAAATGACACATAAAATTGTGTAGTTGCATTTACCTATTTACAGAAGGATGAGACCTTTTCTTCCAGACAACTCACACTTCTTCAATAAGAATTTTTTTCATGAAGTTAATTTTGAAAAAAATCCCCATACTTAACATGAAAGATGCATTATACAAGTATAAAAGATGTTGTTTATCCACTCAAAATAGGCATTTTAGCAGAGCAATGTGATTCACATCAATATGATTTCCTAGATAAATGAAGCTAAATATATATTCTCTAAAAATGAATTTCCAAACATATTGTATTTACTTTTTTAATATTTTGATAGAAGTTTGAGATGGACTAGGTCACGTCAGAAATCACAAAGCTCAAATTCCCCAGCCATCTGTATACTTGAAAGAGCAAGTGTTTCATTGCAACCTTCACCAGAATCAGCTTACAGCTTCTCTTTGGGTAAACCAATGAATTAGAAGAGGAATCATTTTATAGGCATTATATCTCCCTAGAGAATCCTGGGATCTGCTGTTCAGTGTTGTGGTGAAGATTTTCTAAATGAATTAGGTTTTGGGGGGAAGCCATAGTAATTACACTGCAATCAGAACTGGTGCAAAATGTTTGTTGGGGAGGAGAGGGGAGGGGGGAACCCAGCAAAAATATATTGGAATTTTAAATTGAAAAGGACTTGTTAATCAAGGTTATCATCCCAGTTCAGCAGCGCTTTAGATAAACATCCAAATATCTGAAGAGGTCTATACAATTTAGGCTCCCGGGGGGTATCATATTCATAAAGTATTTGATGAAGGGAATCTTACTTATTTGTGTAAGTTTAGCCAATAAGATATGAGTTGTGGAGAGTCGGGTAACGTTCAAATTAGATAGATGATAGATAGATATTGTAGGGAGGTACATACATTTGGGTTATTCTACATTTCCTGAGTGATCGTTATTAAATCTCCTATATGGAGTAGCCTTTAACAGATGCAAGTCCCTTTCAAAGGCTGAAATTAAGTAGGTCTTCAGTGTCATTAGCAATGAGTTGATGGCACCTGCTGTTCTGGGCTATTTCCTGTCCCCCCACCCCGCAAGGATGGAGCTCTCTTAACTCTTACTAAGATTTAATGACAGATAAGATTAATTCACCCAAAACTGATCTACTTCTGTTCATCATTGTCAGGTAGTAATGCCCCTTCAGTAATTCTATTTCATTTATACCAAGCCTTCCATTTGCAAGTCCTATTCCTCCAGCTGAAATTTACTTTTTTAAAAAAAGTTCAATAGTGTCTTCCCACCTTTTGCAGTTTGAAGTACAGCCTGATACTGGGAACAGCAAATGTATGATCTTTTGAATTAGTACCATTTCACAATCTCTTTTTTCTCCCTCACTTGGATGTATTTTACCTTTCTACTGTTATGAATGTAATGGATGCTAATGAAATTCAGAACTTCAGAAATGATACCTTTGCCTGTGAGTCCTTTGAAATGTGCAGCACCTGAAGGCTTAGGTTCCTTTGTTCATTTGCAGGTGATTTCTCTCCCCCCTCATCTGTTTTTTTTTTAAATGTATATGTCTTTTGTTAGTGTTTTGAAATGGTTATTTTTGCTTTCTGTCCCCCCTGCCTTCTCAGGATGAAACAAATAGTTCCAGTGGTAAAGAATCAGGAGACCACTGTGCCTCAGATATAATGGCTTGACCCTTGTATAAATACATTTCATCTTCAGAATGTAATTATAGGAATGTAATGGGAATAAAGCTCAAATTAATTGCTTTTTCTATTATTCGTGGTGTCCTTGAGGGTTCTTCATGTGGTATTAATGGCACAGAGAAGAGAATTAATTACTATACTGTTCAGCTCCCTTTTCCCCTCCTTTTTCAGATGACTTTCTATAGAGATCCTTCCCTTTTGTACCTACATTCTATTCCTGGTCCCTTGATACCATCAAATGTCAGGTGTGGCCCATTTTTGTTGTTGTTGTTGTTGTTCTGGAGGTGCTTTTGCTCTGCCTCTGTTTCTGTCTAATAAATGATACCAGCTGACTATCGCAGACAGAGTTGCTAGTGTGCAAAAAAAGCCATGGGACAATCTGTGAGAAGAAATTGTCAATGTCTCTGGCATGGCAATGGAGGGAAAATGAACTTCCTGCTGTTACCTTTCAGCGTCTGTGGGTGTTGACAAAGGTGGGGTGTCAAAAGCTTCACATGGTGGAATCCATCCATAATGAAAGACAGTCTGAAAATCCTTGTCAGCCAGGGGTTGCAGGGATCCTGGTTTTGTCTATCTCACCATGATATTCAGCTGATAAAGGCTCTACAAGATAATTTACCCAACCAGGCTAGAAGGTGCAGGCTTGGGGAAGGTAGATCAGATATATCAGGTATCGGAAACCCATAGCCTGCAGGCTTCATCCCACCCCATTTGCAGTTCCCAGGGCACCGTGATATTGTGATATCAACATTGGCAGAAAATGGCTGGTTTTTAGCATCTTAATTTTGCATTTGAAACTGATAAAAATATGTGTGGAGTTGAGTGTATAAGACTTCTGAGATATGGAAAGGTCCAACTCATCCCCCAAAACATACCAAAAATTTAGCAGCAAATTGTCTGGATTCAAGTTGTGCAATGTTGAGCTCAAACAATTAAAATAAGGTGCTACATAATTGATATGGAAGTCCCCTGTGAAGTGAAATTGTCCCTTTATTTCCCCAAAAATAACAGAAACTGAAACCAGGACCAATGTTTTTTCCAGTTCTGGCCCCTTCTGGAGGCATGTTTCTTTATCATCTGATATGACCCCAGTAGCCCTTAAGACAGAAGCAAAGTTGGTTTGCAAAAAGGTTGTGCACTTGTTTTTTGCATCCAATAGGCTGAAATTAAGAGGCTCATAGGTAAAAAACAGTGGGAGGACAATTCCACAAAGAAGGCATTCAGAGAATTTATTCCACCTGCCTTCAAGTTTGACTCCACATCTTTCATTCATTCTTATGTAAGCAAACTTTCTTGACATCTTTGCTAAGCCATTCACTTTCCTAAGGGACAATTTTTCACATTGCACTGGCTAAAGCTAGTTCTTCCAATTGTCATCACTCTGCATGCCCATACTTACTTATGTTGCTCCCTTTCTTAGGGTTGCAGGAACTATAGCTATACAGGTCTATAACTTCATAGCAACCTTCCAGTGTTCATTCTCTTTGCTTCCAGATATTTCAGATCAGGTGAGTCTTTTGCTTAGCAAATTTTATTCAGAAGTTGCACAATCCAGGATCATTAAACCAAGAGGTTTTTTTTTTCCATTTACTGAATATTTTTGAAATCAATTATCATTGCCTGAAATCTGGGTGCTACATTCTTGAATTCAGATAATCTAAAACAGAGCAAAGAACTCATAGACCAGAGACCACATACACTTCCCAGTTCTGTTTTTGTAATCCCCAGAGTGTCTGGAAGGGAGGCAAGGGGGATAGAAATGAAACTGAATTAAAATAAAAATGGAGAATAAATCATGTTGCTTCTAAGAAAAAAGCCAGATTCTGTCAGCCTCTTGAGGTAGTCCAGACAAGAAGCACAAACCATGAGTACTAATACTACCTTTATTATAAGGTTACAATAACAGTATCTTGCATGTCTGAAAGCATTTTCCCCCACTAAATTGTGAGAAAGACTTTTTTTGTTGTTTACTCGTTCAGTCGCTTCCGACTCTTTGTGACTTCATGGACCAGCCCACGCCAGAGCTTCCTGTCGGCCATAACCATCCCCAGCTCCCCAATGGTTGAGTCCGTCACCTCCAGAATACCATCCATCCATCTTGCCCTGGGTCGGCCCCTCTTCCTTTTGCCTTCCACTATCCCTAGCATCAGCTTCTTCTCCAGGGTATCCTGTCTTCTCATGATGTGGCCAAAGGACTTCAGTTTTGCCTTTAATATCATTCCCTCAAGTGAGCAGTCTGGCTTTAGTCAGGCAGAATATTCTTGCTAATAGGGAAATAAGGTGTCTTAATTAGTAATTTTGAAAACGCAGTTTAAAACAAGAAATCGAGAGAGTGAGCTCAGAACTCTGCATTCTTCTTTTGAGCATTGCAGAGCATCTCACTACTGCAGGGGCAGTAACTTAACCCAATATGTGTTCTACTGAATCTGGAAAGCTAATTCATTATATTTTATGAAACAAATTAACAAGCTAGACTATTAGATGAGATATGTCTGATTTATGATTTCACTCATATTTAACATTACTACATCTTGACTCCTTGCCCAATGCATGAAAATATATGCATTTATTTTCTGAGTCAGTTTGTCAATGATTTGCTTATTAAAATTATCATTACACTGGTCATTAAAATTCAGACACCTGTTTTGCTTGAAGTACTCAGCCTGAGACCTCAACAATATCACCTGACCTATATCTTAACCTTTAAAATGCTCAGGGCTTGTCGTTTTTTAATAACAGAAGGTGAGCTGCCCTCAGGATAGAAATATTTTAGCGTTCATGCGGAGCAGAACATTACATTGCTGAATTACTTTACATTACAAGGCTAAAACCATCACCGTATTACTCACACATAACATTTACTGAAATCAACAAAGAATGGTTATTCAGGACAAGAGCTGCAGGTAACCTAATGTACAGTGTAATACTATCCCTCTTTAGGAGGTAAATCAGCACCGGAGCCTGAGAAGTGACTCCCCAATGTCACAATCTCAAAAGATTCATGCCATATAGTGTCTCAGCATGTGAACCCCTATAGATAGGCAATTAAGTCTTACACAAAAACTTTAGCTAAAACCATGGTTTACTCTGATGTGCAAATGCATGCAAATATATGTGTAAATCATATATTATTATCATAAACTAAATCATTAAATTATATAATATTATCATAGATAATTAGCATGTATTTGTGAACCATAATTCCCATAGTCAAATAACATTTGGTCTACGGCTACCAACAAGTTTCCACAAGCAATTCAAAGGGCTGGCTTGGACCTATATAGGCCATTATGGCTTGGCAATTAGGTGTGTACAGGACCACCACATCTGTGTATAAGTGCTTTGTCCACCCTGTCCAGTGCATACAGCTTGTAAAAACCTTTTAATGAGCCCTGAGTCCTGTAAGGGGTGGGAGCTCACAGGCAGTGTATTTTCAGTTGTGTCCCCCATTTTATTCCAGCAAAGAATATTGATTCCTTGTCATGGTGCTGGAGCTTGAGAACATCAATGACGCCGTGAGCTAAACCGTGAAGGGACACCCAAGACAGGAAGGTCATGGAAGAGAGGTCAGACTAAATACAATCCCTGGGGAAGGTAACGGCAACCCACCACAGTATTCTTGCTGTGAAAACTAAATGGATCAGTACAACCAGAGATATGTCGGTATACCATTGGAAGATGGGACTCCCAGGTCGGAAGATCATCAAAATGCAACTGGGGAGGAACAGAGGATACGTTCAACTAGCCCCAGATGTGATGACGCAGCTAGCTCAAAGCCAAAAGGATAGCTAGCGGCCGACGGTGCTGTGGTGAACAACGAATCCAGAGTTCTAAAGATCAACACACCATAGGAACCTGGAATGTAAGATCTATGAGCCAGGGCAAATTGGATGTGGTTATTGGTGAGATGGCAAGATTAAATGTAAACATTTTGGGTGTCAGTGAACAGAAATGGACTGGAATGGGCTACTTCACATTGGATGACCACCAGTTCTACTACTGTGGACAAGAGGACCACAGACGAAATGGAGTAGCCTTCATAATTAATAATAAAGTGGCTAAAGCAGTGCTTTGATACAATCCAAAAAACGATAGAACAATCTCAATTCGTATTCAGGGTAAGCCATTTAACATCACAGTGATCCAAATATACACCCCAACCACAGATGCGGAAGAAGCAGAAGTAGATCAATTCTATGAGGATCTTCAGCACCTACTGGATAATATGCCAAAAAGAGATGTTATTTTTATTACAGGAGACTGGAATGCGAAGGTGGGTAGTCAAACGACACCTGGAATTAAAGGCAAGCATGGTCTAGGAGAAAAAAACGAAGTGGGACATAGGCTGATAGAGTTTTGCCAAGACAATTCACTGTGCATAAAGAACACACTCTTCCAGCAACCTAAAAGACGACTTTATACATGGACTTCACCAGATGGACGACACCAAAATCAGATTGACTCCATCCTTTGTAGCCAAAGGTGGTGGAAATCTATACAGTCAGTAAAAAAAAGACCTGGATCTGACTGTAGTTTAGATCACGAACTTCTTATTGCACAATTTAGAATCAGACTAAAGAGAATAAGGAAAACCCACAGATCAGTTAGATATGAGCTCACTAATATTCCTAAGGAATATGCAGTGGAGGTGAAGAATAGATTTAAGGGACTAGATTTAGTAGATAGGGTCCCAGAAGAACTATGGACAGAAGTTCTCAACATTGTTCAGAAGGTGGCAACAAAAAACATCCCAAAGAAAAGGAAAACCAAGAAGGCAAGTTGGCTGTCTGCTGAGACACTGGAAGTAGCCCAAGAAAGAAGGAAAGCAAAAGGCAAGAGTGATAGGGGGAAATATCCCAATTAAATGCAAATTTCTAGAGGTTAGACAGAAGAGATAAGGAATCACTTTTAAACAAGCAATGCGCAGAAGTGGAAGAAGATAGTAGAATAGGAAGGAGAAGAGATCTCTTCCAGAAAATTAGAAACATTGGAGGTAAATTCTAGGCAAAAATGGGTATGATAAAAAACAAAGATGTCAAGGATAACAGATAACAGAAGAAATCAAGAAAAGGTGGCAAGAATATACGGAAGATCTGTATAGGAAGGATAATAATATCGGGGATAGTTTTGATGGTGTGGTCAGTGAGTTAGAACCAGACATCCTGAAGAGTGAGGTTGAATGGGCCTCAAAAAGCATTGCTAATAACAAGGCAGCAGGAGACAACGGTATCGCAGCTGAACTGTTTAAGATCTTGCAGGATGATGATGTCAAGGTGATGCATGCCATATGCCAGCAAATTTGGAAAACACAAGAATGGCCATCAGATTGGAAAAAATCAACTTATATCCCCATACCAAAAAAGGGAAACACTAAAGAATGTTCAAACTATCGAACAGTGGCACTTATTTCACATGCCAGTAAGGTAATGCTCAAGATCTTGCAAGGTAGACTCCAGCAATTCATGGAGCGAGAATTACCAGATGTACAAGCTGGGTTTAGAAAAGGCAGAGGAACTAGAAAACAAATTGCCAATATCCGCTGGATAATGCAGAAAGCCAAGGACTTTCAGAAAAAAACATCTATTCCTGTTTTATTGACTATTCTAAAGCCTTTGACTGTGTAGATTATAACAAACTGTGGTGGTATGGGGATACCAAGCCATCTTATCTGCCTCCTGAGGAATCTGTATAACAACGAAGTAGCAACGGTAAGAACAGACCATGGAACAACGGACTGGTTTAAGATTGGGAAAGGAGTACGGCAGGGTTGTATACTCTCACCCTACCTATTCAACCTGTATGCAGAACACAACATGTGACATGCTGGACTTGGTGAATCCAAGGCTGTAGTTAAAATCGCTGGAAGAAACATTAACAATCTCAGATATGCAGATGATACCACTTTGATGGCTGAAAGCGAGGAGGAGCTGAGGAGCCTTGTGATGAAGGTGAAAGAAGAAAGTGCAAAAGCTGGGTTGCAGTTAAACCTCAAAAAACCCAACATTATGGCAACCAGCTTGATTGATAACTGGCAAATAGAAGGAGAAAATGTGGAGGCAGTAACAGACTTTGTATTTCTAGGTGCAAAGATTACTGCAGATGCTGACTGCAGCCAGGAAATCAGAAGACGTCTACTTCTTGGGAGGAGAGCAATGGCAAATCTTGATAAAATAGTTAAGAGCAGAGACATCACACTGACAACAAAGGTCCGCATAGTTAAAGTGATGGTATTCCCTGTAGTAACCTATGGCTGCGAGAGCTGGACCATAAGGAAGACTGAGCAAAGGAAGATAGATGCTTTTGAACTGTGGTGTTGGAGGAAAATTCTGAGAGTGCCTTGGACTGCAAGAAGATCAAACCAGTCCATACTCCAGGAAATGAAGCCAGACTGCTCACTTGAGGGAATGATATTAAAGGCAAAACTGAAGTACTTTGGCCACATAATGAGAAGACAGGATACCCTGGAGAAGAAGCTGATGCTAGGGAAAGTGGAAGGCAAAAGGAAGAGGGGCCGACCAAGGTCAAGATCGATGGATGATATTCTGGAGGTGACGGACTCGTCTGTGGGGGAGCTGGGGTGGCTCTGGCTTGGTCTGGTCCATGAAGTCACGAAGAGTCAGAAGCGACTGAACGAATAAACCCCCATTTTATGGAATGGTCTCCTTCTTAATGTTAGCTTAACATCCTCACTCTGGCCTTCTGGAAACCCTTGAAAACCAAATTGTTCCAGAGAATGTTTGGGAAATGAAACTGTCATTGTTGTGCTTTTTTTTCACTGGGTGTGTTTCGCATTTGATCGCTGTTTGATTTTATCTTGTTTTCAATAATGGTTTATGGGTTTTTTAATTATTTAAACTGCCAAGGGTGGTTTTTTTTCAATCCAGCAGTATAAAAATACAATAACCAGCTGTTCAGGACAGAAGTTGCTCTGTAACCCTGAACAACTTTGTAAATGGCTACTTTCTATAGGTAATTTACTGTGTGCACTTCCAACATTTTATTGCCATACAGCTTCTCCTTTTATTATTTATCTTCTACACATCTGTGGATGTACAGTATATATACTTCCCTGTCAGGATAGCAGTTAAAGCATTTGGTAAAGACTGATTGTATTCCACAAAAGCAATATTGTGTTAGCCTTTAACATGACTTAGGGCTCTTTCCCTTCTGTAGTGAAAAGGCCCTTGCACTTTTATTAGTTCATCTTGGATTAGAATCCTGGCCTCACTTAAAGGACAATTCCACCAGATATGTTAACTGGACTCTGCAGCACTTCATATTCAGAACTATAAAGGTCCTGTGGAGTACCAGGTAATGCATATAGCACTGTTGCCGACTACTAGAACCAAGTGTGACATTTCCTGGGATAATGCAGTGGCTTGTAGAGGGAAGCCATCCAAGTCAGGGAAAAATACACCTGCTTTTAAGAACTGAAGACTAATGGTATGTAACAGGTCCTGCATTCTCCTCAATGCTTTTCTCTTGAAATCTGAAATGCTACATAGCCTTGTTGCACATGTCTGGTAGAACTGTCCTTGGAATAAGTCTAGGTTAGATACAGTGTTTTTAAGCAGAACTGAACATTCAATTTATGTACTGCTCTCTGTTTGGTCTACATTATAGACAGCTTTTGCAGACTGATCGATACTGCTTGGACCTTCTCCATGACAACCTACCTTTGACCTTACTTTGGGAACATGAGGAATAAAGAAGTTAATTTTGAATGCATCCTAAGTCATAGGGAGTTGTTACAGGTCACATTGACTTTATGGTTTTCCCCTTTTCAGAAAACAACAACAGCAACAACAACTCAGATTTTTGTGCACTTAAAAGAAAAAACAAGACAGTCTTTGCTTCATTTTACAATCTAATAAATTTTATGAAAAAGAAAAAAAGGGATGGGAAATAAAAATGAAAACAAACGGAATCATTAACATTATAAAGCATTATAAGATTATTTTAATGACCAGCCTGATGGAAACAATTTAGGAAGAGAAGGAATCAAATGGAGTCAGTTTCTCAACAAGGTCATGGAGTGGACTCTACTATCCCATCTTTTATTCTACTTGTAACAGATGGAATAGTCATTCAAGGCAAGCATGATTGGCCTCTCAACCAGATGCATGGAGAGTTCTGTCTTCTATCAAAGTAGTCATGGCTAGAAGAGGATTTTAACGCACATTACCTGAAGCTGACCTAAAACGGGCTTGGCATAGTTCATTGCTTTTAGTATCATTGTATGTCATGGTTGTGTGTAAACAAAGGTAAGTCTTAGTTTGCCCTTTGCCAAACATTTTCAATTTTAATTAATGTAACTAACTTCTTATGTTGTGCTCTGACAATTAAAGTATATTATTTTCCTCATTGGTCAAAGTTGAAACTAATGCATTCTTCAAAAAAGGAAGAAAAAAAGAGACTAAGACCTATTAATTACCTTTTTTAAAGAATACTCAAGGCTCTTTCAGATATTTTTTTTGAAAGGCACCACAGTACATTTGTGCAAAGTGCTGCTCCACTAATTGTTCCATCCCTGAAAAGTTGCAGTTATCTGTCAGCCTTCAAATATAATTGGACCCACTGCTATTTTTAAGGTCTCCGTTCCATTTGTACGGAGTATAGAATTTCATGGCAGAAGAAAAATGCTCTTCTAATTGAATCATTACTTACAAAGACAAGGCAATGGGGTTCATTTTATTCAGCACTGTATGTATTATACTCCTATAGCTTTCATTTGTTCCTTTATATGTTTTTACCCTATAGACAAAAAAAAACAGTTTTTTTTGTGTGTGGGGGAGAAATTTTAGCAAATAAATGGACTTTCATAAAAGCACGGCTATTTAAAAACTTGCAAGTTTTGTGTGGAGGTTTGCAAACTGATCTCTGTAGTTAGTTTAGTAATCACTGAACTGAAGAATAAAATTCAGGACAGAACTAACTCAGTTTGAGAAGAACACCTTTTTAATTGATATAGTGATGCCATGGTGGCCCATCTGTATATTGGAGTTACACAGATCCAGTGATAGAGAGATAAAAGAGGGAAGCTTCCTGGGTCCAGATCCATAGTTTTATGCCCGCCTCCCCCCCCCCCGAAAAAAAGGAGGAGAAGCCAAATAGCATAAATGAATGGAGTGTAGATGCTGACAGAGTAGCAGTAGCAAACATCCCTGTTTGTCCTGAAAGTCCCTAATTAAATACTGATGGAGACAGTCAAGTCAAATTTTTGGCTGACACATAAGTAACTCAGTGCAGGTAGTCCTCACTTAATGACCACACCTGGGACCAGAAAATTGGTTAAGTGGTGTGGTCATTAAGTGAGTCACCACATGACCGGCCCTAATTTTATGACCATTTTTATGACGGTCATTAAGCAAATTACTGCAGTCATAGAGTGAATCCAGATTCTCCAATGGATGTTTTTTGCTGGAAACCAGCAAAAAAGGTTGCAAATTGCAATCATGTGACTGCAGGATGCTGCAATTGGTTATAAATGTGAACTGGCTACCAAGTGCCCAAATTGCAATCACGTGACCATGGGGCTGATGTGATGGTTTGTGATGGTCATAAGTGCGAGTACAGGTCATAAAGCACTTTTCCAAGGCCATTTTTTTCAGACCATCATTAAACAAATGGTAGTTAAGCAAGGACTATCTGTAAATGTTACTTCTTGTTGAACAATAGATTATGCTAACACAACATAACATGTTGTTCCCTTCATACCCATTTAGTATGAATCTACCACAGTTAAAAAGTTATTTCCTTGATGTGTCAAACAAAGTCAGTATGACCAGCTTTGGTGGCAGCGAAATCCGGCGGAGCAGAGTAGGCTTGGTCTTGTGGCAGAGCTCAGCGGCGCGGTGGGCCAGCCTGGCAGTGCATTGGATCTGGAAGGTAGAGTGGCCTGGGTGGCCTTGGTGGTGTGGTGGACCCCGGTGCATCGCGCCGACCCCAGCAGAGGATGTGGGCAGCGTGACCTTCAGCGCAGCAGGCTCCGGAGCAGCAAACCAGTGCGGTGGACCTCGGTGTTAATATCAACATGGAGCATGGATGTGAGCTCTGGGGACTTTAGTTCTTTTTACCAGAGCCCCCTGGACTTTAGACCCCTATTTCAGAGCCCCCTGAATGAAGATCTTAGCGGTGGTGGTGGTGGTGAAACTTTATGGTCCTAGTACCCCTGGATAAAAAGGGAGGACCATGGTGGAACATGATTGGTGGACTGCAACAGCACAGAGGACCCAATTGGCATGATGGGTCTCGGCATAGTAGGCCCCGGCAGTGGTAGGCCCTGGCAGTGAGGAGTGGTGAGTTTGAAATTGAATGATGGTTATCCCCTTCCAGCCTGCCCAGGGATGGCAGAGAGCCACTAGGGTCCCTGCAGTGTGAGTGAGGTACTCCCTCCTGGGTGTGAGAGATGCGGGAGGAGTCCAGGATTGTATGATTGTATGAAAGAGATCTCTCCTCCTGAGACAGGGGGTGGGTAGGAACGCATGAGGTGCCCCCTGTTGACCAGTGAGAGACGCTGAGGGGGGCACAGTGAGGGTGTGGGGGTGGTTAGGACCTGCCAGCAGTGAGAGCTGGAGCTGGTGCACAGGGGGCCCTTCCATCACCCAAGGGTTACTGAGTGTGAGAGGATGTATTTGTGCAGGAGGGACCCTTTTTTAAACCCAGGTTTTCCAGAGGTCCTGGACCAGGAAACTCTGGGAGCCATGGGATGGGTAATTTGATCGAGGTGGTGATGGGCCGCGGATGCTATGATGGGAACTGGAGGACAGGCCATCTTCGGTTAAGATGCCCCCAGTGTTTGCTACCAGTGGCGTGTTCTGTCCCTCCAAGTTCAAACCTAGGACCTGTACAGCAGATCCTTGAGGGCCCTGGTCTCAGGCTGCTGCTCCTTAACGCCAGGTCAGTGAACAACAAGGGCCCCCTCATATGTAATTTAATCACTGAGGTGGGTGCAGACCTGGCATGTATCATCGAGACTTGGCTGGGCCCAGAGGGGGGGTAGCCCTTTCGGAAATGTGCCTGGCCAGGTTTCAGGTGTGGCACCAGCCAAGACATCGGGGTAGGGGAGGAGGGGTGGCGGTTATCATCCAAGAGTCTCTAGTGGCCTTCAGGGGCGCTGCTCCTCAAGTGGTCAGCTGTGAGACCCTGTTTTTCAAGTTGGGTTCCCAAGAACAGTTGGGAGTGTTGCTTCTGTACCAGCCTCCCTGCTGCGTAGCAACCTCCCTGCTTGAATTGCTGGAGGCTGTCTCAGGGTTGGTGATGGACTTCCCAAGCTTATGGTTCTGTGGGACTTCAACCTGCTGTCCCTGGGATGAGCCTTGGAGGCGATTCAGGAGTTCATGGCTACCATGGCAGCCATGGGCCTGTCCCAGATTATTCGGGATCTGACTCGAGACAATGGCCTCACCCCGGACTTGGTTTTCTTTTTGGAGCAGTGGCAATGCAATCTGAGGGGAGATCTATATCTGTCCCCATTGTCATGGTCAGACCACGCCCTGGTGGCCCTGAGATTCTCCTATGCCATCCCACACTGCAGGGAGACAGGACCCATTTGATTGGTCCACCACCAGCAACTTATGGACCTGATGAGGTTTCAGAGGGAGCTGGGGGTTATACCCGAGGACCTGCTGCATGGTCTAGCAGAGGTCCTGGCTGCAATCTGGAATAGAGAAGCAGCCGGGGCCTTGGACAAGATCATGCCTGTGCGGCCTCTCTTTCCACGCTCAACCAATCACTCCCCGTGGTTTACGGAGGAGTTGAGGGTGCTGAAGAGGGTTAAGAGACGTCTGGAGGGCCGCTGGAGAAAGACGAAGACTGAATCTGACCAAACACAATCTAGAGCCGCTATTAAGGCCTACTTTGTGGTGGTAAGAGTGGCAAAATGTGAATATTTCTCCGCTCTTATTGCATCCACAGAATGCCGCCCGACGGCCCTGTTCAAGATTACTCAGTCTCTTCTGGGACAAGTAAACTCAGTGCCCCATTTACAGGGCCATTCAGAAGAGTTCTCCAAGCATCTGCAGGATAAAATTGCTCACATCCATTCCAAGTTGTACTCTCACTGTGAAGCACAGTCTGGGGAGATGCTGAAGGAGCATACTTACCCTTTTATCTGTGAATGGTTTGATCCTGTTGGACCTGAGGAAGTGGACAGTATCCTCCGAACTGTAAATGTCACCACATGCCATCTAGACCCGTGCCCTTCCTGGCTGGTAAAGGCAGCCCAGGAGGTGACACGCGGTTGGGTCCAGGCGATGGTTAATACATCCTTGAGTGAGGGTGTGTTTCTGGCTGCTTTTAAGGAGGTGCTGGTACATCCCAGCATGGGGCTATCCTTGAAGAGTATCCGGAAGCTTCAGCTGGTCTAGAATATGGCATGGCGAGCAGTTACTGGTTCCTCAAGATCGGTACATATAACACCCCTGCTGTGTGAGCTGCACTGGGTACCGGTTTGCTTCCGGGTCCAATTCAAGGTGTTGGTTATCACCTTTAAAGCCCTACATTGCATGGGTCCAGGTTACCTGAGGGACCATCTCATCCCCATAACATCGACCCCCCCCCCCCATCATGCAGAGAGGGCATGCTACAGACCTCATCGGTAAAGGAATTTCATCTAGCAGGGTCCAGAAGGTGGGCCTTCTCTGCAGTAGCACCTGCCCTTTGGAATATTCTGCCCCCAGAGGTGAGGCAGGCCCACTCACTCCCGGCCTTCCGGAAGAATCTGAAGACCTGGCTCTGCCACCTTGCTTGGGATGTGAGGGGTAACAGTTCCTCCTCGGGGGGGCTTGCACCATAGAGCCCTCCCTATTGAATAAGACCTCACCATAATTGGATTTTATATTTATTTATTTTATAGTAATTTTTGGTAGCAATTTTTATCTTTGTATAGTTTTAACTGTGGATTTTACTGTGAACCACCCAGAGTTTGGGGGAGATGGGTGGTGATATAAATATAAATAATAAATAATAAAACAAACAAACAAACAAACAAATAACTCTCCGTCATGACCTGTCCGTCTTGACCTGACTTCATTGAGTTATGCAAGCCCCTTCGCCATGACAAGGCAGTGATCCATGAAGGGGAAATAAATAATAGTATACTCCAAATTTGGGAGAAAGCTCCAATGAAAAAATGCTATAACCAGTATTATTATTGATTATGGATAATCCAGACACAGAATTGGCATTAACAAATACTATTGCTAACACTGCATCACTTTGGGACTTCTTGTCAAAGTTTTGAAATTATGTGCTAGTTTTCATAATCCTGTGAACAGTCAACTTCTTGTGAAAGTTAAGGGGTGTGATTCCTTGCTTCAGTTCCTTGGTTGTTTACTTACTTAATTGGCCCATTTTCTTTTAAAAAAATCTGTTTTGCACATCTTTAAATCTGCACACAGAGCACTGATGTACTGTAACCCACCACAGCCTGAGCAAGGATAGATAAATTTGTGCCCTTCTGAAGAAACTGTGGATGGTGCATTTCCTGCATTCTGCTTGATGTGCATAATTTTCAGTCTGCTAGGTATAGATAGCATTTACATTAGCTGCTACCTCCTTGATTCCTGTAACTTGTAGTGATGCATTTTCTTGAGCTGTTTCAAATGACAAATTTGACTCAGGCATGAACATTCATTGGAGTTCATCATCATAAACCCAACATGCAAGACAATCCCTCAGTATCTCTTCTAAATCCCCAAATCTGAAGTCTTGAGAGAGATTATGCAGCTCTGTGATATAAGCAGTAATACCTTCTCCAGGATGTTCAACTTATTTGTGAAATCCCTGTGCAATGACTGATGTTGTTGGTGAAAAATGAGCCTTCAGTAATTTCATAAATTCATCAAATATTTTAGACTTTGCTGAAACAGGAGTAGTGAATTCTATTTTTATGACAAACATCTGGGCCCTACATGCAGGTAAAAGAACAGCTCCCTTTTGTTCAGGGCTAGCTGTTGGTTTCAAGATAAAAATAAGGCTTTCCTGCACATGAATCCCAGGAAGAAGGCTGACTAAATGTCAGACTCTTCATTGTGTCAAAGAGGATGCATTTTAACACTGGAATAACTCAAGTTTCAGTTTGGAGATTATTTGGAGATAATTTCTGACTGCTTATCAGTAGATTGTTAGAAGGAAATCTTACCAAGGGTTCATTCTGAGCCGGGAATGAAGAAACACAGGCAATTGCTGGAACAAAGTTTAAAGGTTTATTCTCTGAGAACACAAAATACAGAGTAAGCGTGTTGTCGAGGGTGGCCACGTGTGTTTCCCCACCAGCCCCTTATATAGGAGAGCTTGGCTGTTGCTATGCAAAGGTGTTCTTGCCCCCTAGGAACTTGAGAAGAGTGTAGTTTACTGGATTTCAGAGAGGAGGTGCTCTGTGGTCAGGACCCCTGCTGGTGGTGTTTCCTGCCTTGACAGTCTGGGTTCCCTGTGGTGCTGTGGCTTTGTCTACTAGCTTGGAATGTCCACCTTTGAAGGAATCTTTTGTGATTTGATTATGGAGATCTGTTTGGCTGGGAAAGAAGGTCTACCTGAATGGGCTGGCTAAGTTCTGTAAATGAGCTGACTTTTGGTGTTCCAAGGTTTCCAATTGAATTGGAAGGGAATCCTTTGTCTAAGCAGTTGGGCTTCCTTTTACATCTTAATCTCTGGCATTATCAAACTCATTCTATTTTGTAACCTTTAACAATTGGGGCTTCCTTTACATGTTCTGGGGGAAGATAACATGGAGGGCAGACAGTGTTCTTAATTTCTTCCAACAGATAGTAGAGTAGATCCACACTTCCTGCTGATCTTCAGCTCCCAGCATATTCCACCTTCATGGCAAAAATAGAGGTATACACATAGACCTGAAACACAGTTAATTTTTATTGTTAAACATATAAACTGCAGAAGCCCCACCCTATAGCTCTCAACCTACAAGGGGAACAATGGACTGAGAAGCATTAATTAGCAGCACAGCTCCCCCAGCATTTGTAAGCAAGTTCAAACTAGCATGCAGGTTGTTTCCATCCAATTTTCTTTTCTTAGCCATCCATTAAGCTATGTTAGGGTAAAAGGCTGGCCCAAAGTCAAGGCTGATTCCCAAACAAGCAATCATCTCCATTATAAAATTGCCACCATGTCACAGTAAAACAACAGATTGGTTCAAAATTGGGAAAGGAGTACGACAAGGCTGTATATTATCACCCGGCTTATTTAACTTATATGCAGAGTACATCATGAGAAATAATCACAAGCCAGAGTTAAAATTTCCGGGAGAAATATCAACAACCTCAGATATGCAAATGATACCACCCTAATGGCAGAAAGTGAAGAGGAACTAAAGAGCCTCTTGATGAGGGTGAAAGAGGAGAGTGCAAAAGCTGGCTTGAAACTCAACATTAAAAAAACTCAGATCATGGCATATGGTCCCATCACTTCCTGGCAAATAGAAGGGGAAGAAATGGAAGCAGTGACAGATTTTATTTTCTTGGGCTCCAAGATCACCGCAGACGGTGACTGCAGCCATGAAATTAAAAGACGGTTGCTCCTTGGGAGGAAAGCTATGGCAAACCTAGACAGCATATTAAAAAGCAGAGACATCACCTTGCCGACAAAGGTCTGTATAGTTAAAGCTATGGTTTTCCCAGTAGTAATGTATGGCTGTGAGAGTTGGACCATAAGGAAGGCTGAGCGCCGAAGAATTGATGCTTTTGAACTGTGGTGCTGGAGAAGACTCTTGAGAGTCCCTTGGACTGCAAGGAGGTCAGATCAGTCAATCCTAAAGGAAATGAACCCTGACTGCTCATTGGAAGGACAGATACTGAAGCTGAAGCTCAAATACTTTGGACACCTCATGCGAAGAGAGGACTCACTGAAAAAGACCCTGATGCTGGGAAAGACTGAGGGCAAAAGGAGAAGGGGACGGCAGAGGATGAGATGGTTGGATAGCATCACCGATGTAACGAACATGAATTTGAGTAAACTCTGGGAGACAGTGGAGGACAGGAAGGCCTTGTTCATGAGGTCACGAAGAGTCGGACATGACTAAACGACTGAACAACAACAAAAAAATGTCAAAGACATATTTCTGTTTCCAGTTAAGTTTTATGTACTGTATGTTATCAGCAAATGTGTGTACTGAACTATATACATCTTTCTTAGTTATCCTATTTGTGTTTCTGCCTGACCAGTGGAATACATTATAAATTCTAGTTTTAATACTCTTAGTATATAATAAAGAGCCTTGTGAGCCTATGGGACCTTAAAACTTGAAAGATATCAATTCAGGTATTCTGCACATATGAGGTTATGAATTCAGGTCACTAAGTATCTTTCCTTTGCTGGTGTTATAGAGCTGCTCTTTGGGAGAGATATCTTGACTATTTCAAACACTTCTAAAAAAGATAAAGACTCCCACAAGTCAAATTCAGTTCTTGGTGCACCCATGCAGTGTTCTTGGCAGCAATACAGTTTGCCATACCATTCTTCCTGAATGTTTTTTCAGCTACTAAGTTTAGCAAATAAACTATAGGTAGGCTAAATAAGTAAACACATAAATAAAGGTTTACCAAAGCTTACTGTGAAGAATAGCTGCTGGCCCCTTAACTTAAATATAAAATCCAGCTTTTAACATTCAAGCCTTAGGAATCCAAAGCAGGCAGGAAGAAGAGCTGTTCCACTAAACAGGACAATCTTGGTACTAATGAAGATGAAAAAAAGAGTAAGATGCTGTATTAAATGAAAATAATCAATAGATAGGCTGAACAAGTGGTGGGATGGCATTCATTGCCAGAAAAAATAGCTCAGGGTGGGTAGTTCAATATCCTTCTCCTCTTGTAAGCAACTTTGTTAGTAAATGAGTTAATTCAGTATTTTCTCAGTCTCTCTCTCTCTCTCTCTCTCTCTCTCTCTCTCTCTCTCTCTCTCTCTCTCTCTCTCTCTCTCTCTCTCTCTCTCTCTCTCTCTCTCTCTCTTACACACACAAACACACAAACCAAAAGCATCCACAATTTCCTATCTCACTTTTAAAAATTACTTGTCAGAGACAAAGATGAGTACTAATCATTATTGAGAGCTTTCCTTGTATTAGAAGCAGAAATAGGGAGGTTCCCTTGGTTTATCAGGGAAAAAGAAGAGGGGAAGCACACTTGTGGGTTTTTTTACATGCAGTGTTTGTAACTTTCCTCATCTGGGGGCAAGAGGGTTTGCTCTGTCTTATGCCCAGTCTTCTGAGCAACTTTAGAGAAGGCAGCAGATTTTATATTGACGGAAATATTTTACTGTCACTTAATCTACTATCAGTGAGCATCTATCAGGAACAAAGGTAAGACATGTACTACAGACTTCATTTCTTCATTACAATTTGTTCAACTTGTTTAACAATAATAACAAAGATTTTTGTCAATTTTTTAAAGGGAGATTGTTTGAAGGACAAAAATGGGCAAGTTTCAACTGAGCCTTCTGTGCACTATAGAATGTATCAGTAGTGTTTATTTGATATGTACTGCGTGAAAGCTCAATGAATAGATACTGTATTTATAATTGGGAAATCCATTAGGAAAAAAAATCACAGCCAGAGTTACGGATTTCTATTTTCCCCCCTTAGATATGGGTTATCTTTCTGAATGTTTATCAAAAGTAATTTAGAGGAAGCAAGATAAGATCCATTGGTAGGATGTGGTGCAAAAGCATCAGTTTGACTGATGTCAACATTTTTATTTGTCTTTCCTCCTAATAGAAATCTTAAGAGATGCCTGCTGTCACTGTAAGACAAATGTTTGCTTTCACATCGTAGTGTAAAATCTGATCCCCATTTTGTACTTTCTGACATTGTAACATAGTGGAACAAACTACGTGAATTATATTTTGATATTGAACTCTCTGATATTTTTTTGTCTTTGGTTTAATTTAATAATATTTTTATTTAGACAGCTTAATACTAGTGATTCATTCATTCATTCTGGTTTATTACGGTCACTGACCAGTACATACTAGTGATTCAATATTCCAAAAGTTATAAAAATTGTTATACAGTATATCCTTTCCCCCTTCTAATAAAATAAACCTGAGGGGTGGGATAGGGAAACTTTCTATACTTATGTTCCAAAACTTAAATATTTTGTATATGTTGCCAAGAAATTTTAGTGCATATAATACATGATCTAACTTCTACTTACTTCACTGCTCAGAAGTTATTTCCCTCTAACATCAAATAGCAATTAAAAATATAAAATATATCATAGATTTATAATAAAGGCACTACAATTTGCTAAAATATCATAGTATAGATAGCATAGCATAGATAGCCATTTAACATCACAGTGATCCAAATATACACCCCAACCACAGATGCTGAAGAATCAGAAGATCAGTTCTATGAGGATCTGCAGCACCTACTGGATAATACGCCAAAAAGAGATGTTATTTTCATTACAGGGGACTGGAATGCTAAGGTAGGTAGTCAAACGACACCTGGAATTACAGGCAAGCATGGTCTGGGAGAACAAAATGAAGTGGGACATAGGCTGATAGAATTTTACCAAGACAATTAACTGTGCATAACAAACACTCTCTCCCAGCAACCTAAAAGATGACTTTATATATGGACTTCACCAGATGGTCAACACCAAAATCAGATTGACTACATCCTTTGTAGCCAAAGGTGGTGGACATCTATACAGTCGGTAAAAACAAGACCTGGAGCTGACTGTAGTTAAGATCACAAACGTCTTATTGCACAATTTAGAATCAAACTAAAGAGAATAGGGAAGACCCACAGATCAGTAAGATATGAGCTCACTAATATTCCTAAGGAATATGCAGTGGAGGTGAAGAATAGATTTAAGGGACTAGATTTAGTGGATAGGGTCCCGAAAGAACTATGGACAGAAGTTCTCAACATTGTTCAGGAGGTGGAAACAAAAAACATCCCAAAGAAAAAGAAAACCAAGAAGGCAAGATGGCTGTCTGCTGAGACACTGGAATTAGCCCAAGAAAGAAGGAAAGCAAAAGGCAAGAGTGATAAGGGGAGATATGAATTATTCTATCTTCATTTTGTTCTTAGCCAGAAGAGATAAGGAATTATTTTTAAACAAGCAATTTAAGAAGACAATAGAATAGGAAGGACAATTTTCTCTTCTAGAAAATTAGAAACATTGGAGGTAAATTCTAGGCAAAAATGGGTATGATCAAAAAACAAAGATGGCAAGGACATAAGAGAAGCAAAAGTGATCAAGAAAAGGTGGCAAGAATATATGGAAGATCTGTATAGGAAGGATGATAATATCGGGGATAGCTTTGACAGTGTGTGTCAATGAAGGTTCTCAGTCATCCAGGTGGAACAGTCTGTGGCTTGAATCATGTCAACTGGATTTCTATTTTCTCAGTAGAAACGTTTCACTCCTTATCCAAGGAGCTTCTTCAGTCTGAGTAAGGTTAGTAAGGGAATCCTTAAATATGTTCCTAGGGTGGCTGTGTGACCTTGCACCTGGAGAATAAACATCTCAAAATAACCATGACCTAGCTCCAGGTGCAAGGTCACACAGCCACCCTAGAAACATATTTAAGGATTCCCTTACTAACTTTACTCAGACTGAAGAAGCTCCTTGGATAAGGAGTGAAACGTTTCTACTGAGAAAATAGAAATCCAGTTGACATGATTCAAACCACAGACTTTGACAGTGTGGTTACTGAGTTAGAGCCAGACATCCTGAAGAGTGAGGTTGAATGGATCCTAAGAAGCATTGCTAATAACAAGGCAGCAGGAGACAATGGTATCCCAGCTGAACTGTTTAAAATCTTGCAAGATGATGCTGTCAAGGTGATGCATGCCATATGCCAGCAAATTTGGAAAACACAAGAAAGGCCATCAGATTGGAAAAAAATCAGCTTATATCCCCATACCAAAAAAGGGAAACACTAAAGAATGTTCAAACTATCGAACAGTGGCACTTATTTCACATGCCAGTAAGGTAATGCTCAAGATCCTGCAAGGTAGACTCAAGTAGTTCATGGAGCGAGAATTGCCAGATGTACAAGCTGGGTTTAGAAAAAGCAGAGGAACTAGAGACCAAATTACCAATATCCTCTGGATAATGGAGAAAGCCAGGGAGTTTCATAAAAACATCTATTTCTGTTTTATTCACTATCCTAAAGACTTTCACTGAATGGATCATAACAAATTGTGGCAAGTTCTTGGTGGTATGGGGATACCAAGTCATTTTGTCTGCCTCCTGAGGAACCTGTATAACGACCAGGTAGCAATGGTAAGAACAGAGCACGGAACAACGGACTGGTTTAAGATTGGGAAAGGAGTATGGCAGGGCTGTATACTCTCACCCTACCTATTCAACTTGTATGCAGAACACATAATGTGACATGCTGGGCTTGATGAATCCAAGGCTGGAGTTTAAATCACAGGAAGAAACATTAACAATCTCAGATATGCACTTTGATGGCTGAAAGCAAGGAGAAGCTGAGGAGCCTTATGACGAAGGTGAAAGAAGAAAGTGCAAAAGCTGGGTTGCAGTTAAACCTCAAAAAAAAAAAACAAGATTATGGCAACCAGCTTGATTGATAACTGGCAAATAGAGGGAGAAAACGTGGAGGCGGTGACAGACTTTGCATTTCTAGGTGCAAATATCACTGCAGATGCTTCTGACTGATTCCTGCAGCCAGGAAATCAGAAGACGTTTAATTGTTGGGAGGAGAGCAATGACAAATCTCGATAAAATATGTAAAAGCAGAGACATCACACTGACAACAAAGGTCTGCATAGTTAAAGCAATGGTATTCCCCGTAGTAACCTATGGCTGCGAGAGCTGGACCATAAGGAAGGCTGAGTGAAGGAAGAAAAATGCTTTCGAACTGTGGTGTTGGAGGAAAATTCTGAGAGTGCCTTGGACTGCAAGAAGATCAAACCAGTCCATACTCCAGGAAATAAAGCCAGACTGCTCACTTGAGGGAATGATATTAAAGGCAAAACTGAAGTAATTTGGCCACATAATGAGAAGACAGTATACCCTGGAGAAGATGCTGATGCTAGGGAAAGTGGAAGGCAAAAGGAAGAGGGGCCAACCAAGGGCAAGATGGATGGATGATATTCTGGGGGTGATGGACTCAACCTTGGGGGAGCTGGGGGTGGCGACGGCTGACAGGAAACTCTGGAGTGGGCTGGTCCATGAAGTCACTAAGAGTCGGAAGCGACTGAACGAATAAACAAAAAAAAAAAAAAAGATAGCAGTAAATTCTAATGCCAACCATTCTTGGATCTTCCATACAAAACAATGCATTTTGAGAAAAAGACACAACCCAGAAATATATACTATAAATCAGAATAAGCATTATGTAACTGTACGGTTTCCTCCATGGGCGAGGAGTGGGGAGAGGGTGAAAGATCTGGCTCTTTCCAGAGACAGTCGACCAGGGTGATAAGTGAAACCACTAAATGTTGTATATTTTATAAAATTTTATCCAATATTTATACAATATATATTTTAGGGGCGCGGTGGCTCAGCGGGTTAAACCGCTGAGCCGTTAGTCTTCCGACCATAAGGTCGGCAGTTCGAATCCGCGTGGCAGGGTGAGCTCCCATCACTAGCCCCAGCTTCTGCCTACCCAGCAGATCGAAAGCCAATGGCAAGTAGATGAATGGGGACCACTCACGTGGGCCAATTTGCTTGCGTCCTTTTCAGAGGGTCGCCGTCGGACCAAGAAGAGCTGGTGATTCCCGTAGATGGCGGCGGAGAACGGCAGAGGACGGAGGATCCCGAAAATAACAACTTCCTGGACATCAGCAGCCGGCTCAGAAGCAAAGGTTTCTGGGACACGTAGTCCGACCTGCGGATGAAGAGCCGGTTCCTTCTCCCTTTCCCTAACGCGCGGGTAAAAATGTATGATGTCAGTGAATGTAAGCCGCCAGAGCCCTCCGCTTAGGGAGGGGATAGGCGGGGTATAAATACAATAATAAAATAAATAAATTAAATAAATTAAATAAATTAAAAATAAATTTTGAGTTTTCCAACATGATGGCTTTTACTGCTCTCATTTTATTTTCATTATCTGTGGTTTATAACCATCTGTCGGCTGCCCAGAGATGCTTTTGAGTAGTCAGCCTTAGGAATTGAACTGATAAGTAAATAAATGAGATACTGTAATCAACAGTTTCATTAGAAAGCAGTTTAATGAAACTCCAATTGAGTCATCCCATTGAAGTAGAATTGGAAATTGAAATGAAGACCATATGATGAGAGGAAGTGTATATGTGGAGTGCCAAGCATAGAAGACATTGCACATATCTTATTTGATTGTCAGTTATATGCCCCAGTCTCAATAATACTGTCCTACATCTTTCAGGGCACTAATATACATGTAGCCAGCAGAATTGCCAAGTTTATAATCAAGGCTGTTCAAGTGAGAGCATATTTTATAGACCAGATTGGGTAATATGCAAAGGAGATGCACTTATCCTAACATGTTTTATGCTGTATTTAGTATATCTGTACCTATTTTATTTTTTGTTAGCTAGTTGATATTGTGTTGTGTGTTGATATGCTCAATAGACTAATCAATACTATAATAATTAGTATTGCTAGCAAGCCACAGCCCTGATACTCAAGTCCTACCAGCAATGAAAGAATAGCCAAACTTATCTACTAGTTATAACAGCCCTTCTAACTGAATGTACTTTAATCAAGGAGTGGCTAGTACTACTGCACAAATATGCTGATGTGTGGGAGTAGAGCTCAGTGATAGACCTCTTAGTTTAGCAGGAGGTACTGGGGTAGAACTCTGTGATTATAGAACTTGGAAAACTGCTACCAGTAACAGTGATGTAATTGTGTGTGTATGTGTATGTACATATACTGTACATATGACACAACCAGCATGTCTTGATAGCTGCTTATCATTCAGAGCATGCCAGTATAATGTTCTGTAACTTTGGATAGATAAACATGTTAGTGACAAACACTATTAATAGTTTCCAGCTCATTGACTACTGCTGGCTTCATCACCATACTTCAGGAGTTAATATCAGCTACAACACATATAAACAATACATATATACTCTGAACCTAGCATAATGCCTAATATATAGATGATACTGTATATGACAGCTCAAAATATGTGCTAAACCAAGAGTTCAGACATTAGACTAACAGATTATTTATAGGCCAGGTTGATAGGTTTTTGATTAGCATTTATGTGATTCAGTAGCTTAGACATGACAGATTGAAACATATGGAGAGGGAGGAAAAAGGCACAATAACATTCCAAACCTGTCCAATTTATACCAAAACTGAACTTTCCAGCATAAATTGGGTACACAAAAAGAAGTGGACAATTGGTTGCTTTATATTCATGTAGTAGGCTAGTTACTTAAAGCATATAGTGGAATGAAGAGACAAGGAAGGAAAAGAAAAGAAAAGAAAAGAAAAGAAAAGAGAGGAGAGGAGAGGAGAGGAGAGGAGAGGAGAGGAGAGGAGAGGAGAGGAGAGGAGAGGAGAAAAAAGAAAAGATGATGATGATGAGATGATAAGATTAGATGATAGGATAGGATAGGATAGGATAGGATAGGATAGGATAGGATAGGATAGGATAGGATAGGATAGGATGACAAGACAAGACAAGACAAGACAAGACAAGACAAGACAAGACAAGACAAGACAAGACAAGACAAAAAAGTTGGGGCGTGATGGCTCAGCGGTTAAGACACCAGGCTTGTCGATCGGAAGGTTGCAAGTTTGGAGGTTCGAGACCCTAGCCCCGCATGACGGAATGAGCTCCCGCACTCGCCCCAGCTCTTGCCAACCTAGCAATTCGAAAGCATGCAAATGCAAGTAAATAAATAGGTACCTCTTCGGGGGGATGGTAACAGCATTCCGTGTGCGTCATGCCGGCCACATGACCGCAGAAGCATCTTCGGACAACGCTGGCTCTTCGGCTAACAAACGGAGATGAGCACCGGCCCCTAGAGTTGGACACATCAGTGTGGGAGAACCTTTACCTTTTTACCTTTAGAAAAGAAATAATATAAGAGGAGCAGATTGGTTGATGAGGGAAAATTGGTAGATAAAACAAAACAAAATAAGCACTATTTAGTTATCAGAAAATTGTTTAATTCATCTGTCCTAAATATTCTTTTGTCCTAAATATTCTTTTGAAGACTGAAATGATGACACATGAATATACTAATACAATGAAATGCCCTCATTTCTATTCTAAGAAAGTAAAGGCAGTTGAATTTATACAATGATCAAAGTTCAATGGATTATTCAAATGTTAATGGATGCTGTCATGAGCAAATTGTTTGAATACCATCCTCTTTCCAATGTTTCCATCTCTTTTTTACAGCCATCCATTGACTACTAAAATCAAATTGTACCCAAATATTTGTCTCATGTCATTAATTTTATTACTCAATATTTTTTTCCAGAACTTCTTTGGTAGTTCTCACAGTCCCTGAGAGTACTCCACATATTGGCATTTATTGGTATTTTGTACCTTTTTCTCCCTGTATTTATTTATTTTTAATATATGGTAGAACTAAATTCTATAGGTGGCAATGGAATTCAATAAGAGGAAAGGTAAAAAAGATAGAAGAGTGACCATATGTTACAGACTTTCTACTTGTCTGTCTGTCTGTGTGTGTGTGTAAAATGTCATTTAAATAGCTACTAACTACAAAGAATCCATTCTAACAGTTGCTGATTACCCACTGTGGATGATTGGGTGATTGTTCTCTGCTGAGTAAGCAGAGGCTATTGCCGAAACTGTAGAAGCAATATAAGTCAACAAGTTTTCAGGGAGTTAACTGACAGAGCAAGCAAACACGGAGACATAACAGAAGTTGACAGCAGAGTTTGAGGAAAAATTCAAGAAGAACTTCAGCAACAAAATTTCCCCCAAAGTCATCAAAGTATACTTGGCTAACCTGAGAGCCTGAGAAAGTAATAAGAAAGAATAAAAGTTATTGTATCGTTGCTACCTATAATTTTTTACCAAAACAAGTGCTACTGTATTCCATGGGACTAATACCAGTTAAGTGTATGTAAGTATTTAGGCTGTAATCCTATAAATATCAAACTATAAGAATCTGTCACTGCATTGTACCTAATGCACCAGATGTTTGCCATGCCTTACAAGAAATTGGAGAAAAACTGGTTCTCTACCTTAGTTCAATGTAAATAGTAGATAGAACCCACTGAATTCAAATGGATTTACTTCTAAGAAGATTTATACCTGGTTGAAGTTTTCTTCTGTGAAAGTTGCTTCGATTTCCTATCACATTTTCAGGGACTTTAGAGTTTCTTTAGTTGTGTATTGAAGTTTTCTTTATCATCACAACATGGTGGAGGATCCTGAGGAATTTTTTTCTCTTTCCCATTTATACACTCTTCTGTCTTTCTCCAATCTAAGTGCTGCCAAATCCTTCCTGATTTGAAAAAGGCCCAAATGGGAAAGAGAATTTTGATGGACTTCTTTGGGATTGAAGGAAGTCAAATTCAGTGAAAACTCTAGGAAAGAGGGTTGTGCAATGATATGCAATCACAAGCCTCTCTTGGCCATCTCATAAGCTTGAGGATTTCATTAAAAAATCCCTTTGGGAAAAATAAAATCAACTTATTTTCCATTAAATTGAAAGGCAGAAGATCAAAAAGTTCAGATGAAAGGTTTAGCACAAGTCTGTCATTTTGATCTCTCATCTAAATGTGTGAAATGAAGGGCAGTTTGCTCAGACAAATAAACCACATTATGTCTGCAGGGACCACTAAATTATAATATGGTTATAGGTATATTAAACCGTAAACATGATACTTCAAAAAAATCTGCGTGTCACATAAGCTTTCACTGAAATATAAACTAAATGAATTTTGTTTCTACGTCTCTCAGGTTCTGTTTCACTGAACCAAATATAAGAGTGTCCACATTAATTATATATTGTGCCTACAATGTCTAGATTGTTTATTTCACCTACATGTCTGAAATTAAGTTACTTTTTTCCCCAAAATAAATAATTTACTCTTTCTAATTGTTAATTGTTTGAAATAGATGTAGGCCATTACAGTTCATTACCATTTACTGTTTAATCAAGTCATACATACTTAGCTCTTTATCTATCCCCATAAATAAGTTTATCCCTCACAGCTCTTTTTACAACTACCCCTGCTTATGAAATTCTCAGGATAAAACATATGTGAGCGTATGCTTGCTTTCCCCAGAGATGTCATTATGGCTCTATGTTGTTGCATCACTATGTACATCACTCATTTACAAGCCTTCAGAAACATAGCTGACCATTTGTTGAAGGACAACAAACAGAAGTCAGGGTCAGAAAAGAGACATTTCTGTGCATGGTACACTACATTTCAGATAATAGTGAAAATGGAAGAATATTATCTCTTTTTCTAAACATCTTTTTAGGTTTGCTGTAACCATTTTTTCTTTGTTGAATAAAGAAGTGTGGTGGAAAACTTACTCAATAATGCCAACAAAGTTAGCAGATTACAGTGAGTCACTGGTCTCTTGCATCCAGGCCAGCCAAGAGCAAGACCCACAAGGCTACCTAGATCTTGTATAGAATGTTTGATCAAAGGCCATTTGGGCATATTCAGTCATAGAAGACCCCAATAGAGAAAAGATTTGTTTTACAGCTTTATAACTGATAAGAAAACCAGATAAGTGCAACAGGGAAAAAGGATATCCTTCATAGTGTGAAAACATTGCCTGACACATTCTTTGAAATGCAACATAGAGGCTTTGATATATGAGAAGTGTCAAGGGTCTACTTGTTATTCAAACAAACTGACCCTGTGAGTCACTGTGGAAGGAGGGAGAGAGATAAGGAAGCTCAGCAGTTCTCATCCTTGGATTTACTGCCTCCTCTGAGGTTTAAGATCTGTAATCAATTATTCACTAACAGGCACCACAATAAACATTCAATTCTTAAAGGTGACATCAGAAGATACAATTAAAATCATATAACCAATACTATAGTCCTATAAGCAAGAGCTTGATTACATAATCAATTCAATCTCAGTTCTTATTCCAAGTCTGCACAGAGGTAATAACTAACAAAATCCTTTAGTGTTGGTTAACCAGTGAATCTATAAGATAAACTACTGTTCCTCCTCAAATTTTAGATAATAGATTATTAATAGAGTCTATTGATTGTTAAAATAAAACAAATATATACTTGCGAGTGGGAGGAGGTGGTGCTGGTGGTGACAATTCAGCCAGCTGCAAAGCCAACAATCTTCCAGTAAGCAATACACAAATGGATACACACAGACATCTAATCATAATAAAGTATCCATACCTTCATCTACAGTTGTACAGAGAAATATATTTACTATTCTCATTCATTTTAATGAAAGTAAGTTTGCTTTAGAAATTATTTCAAAGGAGAAGAAATTTTCAGATAAATTTTTGTGGGTGGAATATATTTTCTGCATTGTTTATTTATGAGTTGGCCAAGAGATATTCATAAATATCTTAATAATGTGAATGATCTCTCCAGTGGTCTGCAACCTTTGTAGCTTCCCATGCTTCAGTTATATCCCAAGGGGAAAAATCATGAGGCAATGCCTCCTACTGGACATTTTCAGATCATGAAGGATTGGCAGCAATAGCGGCTGTAACTGGGGTGGCAGGGAGGGTGGAATGGGGCACTTAGCAGTGAATTTTGGTTTTGAGATATTATTGAAAAAAGTCTTTTTTTCCCCCTGGAGAAATTTGGAAGAATCATCCACCCAGTCTCTCTGCCTACACATTTTGTGGGTGATTTTGAAAGGCCAGTTCTACCCAGCTCTACCTTGATTCTTCACCTTTCGGGGCTCTTTTTTTCCAGAAGCTCTAGACTGTAAACAAGATTCTGTAGCCATAGATAGTCATGGATAGCCATGGATAGCCAGCAGGCAGCCCTATTTAATGTGATTTGGTATGGCAAGGCCTGGGGAACCTTGCAGGGCTCCTATGAGGACTTTTCTAGGCATCTATCAGATAAGGTCACTCAGATTCTGTCTGTGAAGGCCTTATGGAGTTGACTGAGATACAGTCTTACTCAGTTAGCTAGGAAGAGTCCCCCTTTTGGGGGAGATGGGTGGATAAATATAAATTATAAATATAAATATAAATATAAATATAAATATAAATATAAATATAAATATAAATATAAATATAAATATAAATATAAATATAAATATAAATATGAGTTCAAGCCACTTAATCTTGAGGAATTGGACAGAGTCCCCGGGGCTCTAAATTAATGCTACCACATTTTTTCCTCTTCATACTGAACACACATAATTCCATCAATCTCTCACTATCCTGATCTCCCTTTTTCATGCATGCTAAAAATTATTAATATCTTTAAAGTGTATCCTACATCCAGAGTACCAAACTTCTCATCCATTAGAGAAGTTTGATGTGGACATCTGAGGCTTCCTGACACATTTTTAATCTCTTGCATCCTCTGTATGAACCCATTATATTTTGTAACTTTTAACCTTTTACCTTGCTCAAGGAGAAGGCAATATTGCAGGAAGGCAGTGTTCTGGGGGGAGACAACATGGAGGGCAGGGAGGCTTCTGGTGAGAACATGGCTGACTGAACACTCTGCCCACGAGCTCAGCGGGCAGATCTGACAGCGTGGTTTTTTTTGGGGTGGGGCGCAGGCAGGCTTTCCTGTTGCCCTAGAGTGTTTACATGGACAGAAAGCACTTGGAATCATCCCATTTGTACTTCGGACCATCACCTTGCAGTCTGAGGATCGTCAACGGTGTTGGCGCTAATCCGGTAAGAGGAGACGGGAGTCGGGGATTCCATCACTTCCAGATCACGCTGCAGCCCATTGGGACATTAGGTCAAGCCTTTCTCATTTCTAAATCACCCAATTTGTATATTTTCAAGTTTTTTGTACCCCAAGAGAGGCTTTTAACAGCAAGAAGATAGGAATCTCTAGGTGCTTATTGCTGTTTCTGGAGGAGCTTTAAAACTTTTTTTTCAACTGCTAGCTTATTTCCCATTCAAAATTTAAGGAAGACTGAGAATAAATAATCATCTCTCTGTTACTATTTTTGTATCCAATTTGAAGGATTTAACATTTTCCTACACATCTAATTTGATGATTTGAGTTTTCAGTTTTCTATTCATTTTTTTTTTTTTTGGATGCTGTATTTACTGAAGGTGCTAGATTTTACTGCCTGGACTATGGACAACCTTAAGAAAACAGTTTCAGAGCTCCATGCCGAGCTGCATGCTGATTTTAAAGAAATTCTACATGAAACTATTCAAGTTATCTTGCAAGATGTTTGGGATACTATCTTTGAAATGTATCAAGTGGCTGTGAACTTTCTGAAAGGAGAAGAGATTTACCAAGGAGGAGGTATTCTTCCCGATTCTGAGAACTCAGACTGTGAAGAGATGCCAGTTAACGAATACATGCTGGTCATGAAAGAGTTACAGTTTGACTTGCAAGATAAAAACTGGTCTGTTTACAGGCTTTGTTTTGACAAGATGGTGCCTCGGCTATGTGGGAAACTTTTTGCTGGCTTTTTAGGAGGGGTAGCTGGGTTTCTGGAATTTTTTTATAAAACTATGTCCTGTGCATAATATGGAGACAAATAAATGTTTTGATTTACTTTGAGGTGGGATAAGAAATTAAGAATAAATATGTGGATTGATTTTAAGACTGTATGATTCTGTTTTTCTATAATGATTTAAAGTTTGTTTGATTTTTTAAGGTGTAACAGGGAGCATAAAAGTAAGGAGGCTTACGTATATGATTCTATCCTCTTTAATGATTTGTATCCCATTCTTTTAAAATTTGCTTGGTTTCTTAAGATTTATAAGACATAATAATTAGAGTTTGATTACAGTTTAAAAGGGTTAAGATTATTATACCATTATTATTATTATTATTATTATTATCATTATTATTATTATTATTATTATCATTAAGTATAATAATATTAAGTAAAAAATTAAATATAATTTGATTTTTTCTCTATTATTATAGTGATTAGAAAAATATAGAATAATGGTAGGAAGGAAATATTAAATAAATGAGTTCTGTTTTTTGGGGGAAAGTGGATTTGAAGGTTTATATAATCGTTTTATTTCTTTTTATATAAGGGGAAAGAGCAATTGATACAAGTGATACAAATTTAAATAATAATAATAATAATCATAACAACAACAACAATAACAATCGAAGAGAATATTTGTAGCTCAGTTTAATAATTAATTAATTATTATTTTAATTTAATAATAAATTGCTTTTTTGGGTTTGTAATGTGTTAATGGATTGACTTATAGAAACAATGTGATCTTGGCTGGATATAGGGTAAGGGCTTAACTGAGGAGATTGCTGTATATTCTTGTTGTTGAAAGTTGGAAGTCATCTTTTAATCTCTTTAAAAATCTTTTTTCATTTTCTGTTTTTCACTTTTTTCTTTTTTCACTTTTTTGTAGCTTTTATCTTTGCTTCAAACTTAATAAAATTCTTATTAAAAAAACATGAAGAGATCTTAATTTCTTCTAGTAGTATGTTTAGGACCAGGGAGATGCACATTCTAACCAGCTGGACATTCATTCATTATCAGTTAAGAGACCAATTCATACATTAGCCATGAGAAAGAGACTGGGAATTTGGGAAGAGATAAATTTAATTTTAAAGGGGGATTTCTGTAATTCTATCCTATCTGCTGTTAATAAATCTAGGAAAAGAAACTCTGGAAGAATCTCGCTTTCTGTAGAGGCTGGATGGCCAAGAAATTAACATATAGCTAAAATCTGTGTTAACTTTTTAAGCAAGTAATGCTGGTGCATGTTTATCTTAAAATCAACAACTATGCATCTGACAGTCTTCACACCCAATGAAATCAGTTTGTTCAATAAGTGTTATCTGAGCATGACCAAGATACTCAACTGAATAAATTTATATCAGAAGGATATAAGACCTAAATCATTTAATAAACAAATGAAGAATATTAAGAAAAAAGGTCCCTATTAACTTATCAAGATCAGCTTTTTATGTTAAATATATCTGAGGGATATACTGTATATTGAGAAGCTGAATCCCATATCATTTTGTTTAAGGGTTGGTATTTTTCACATAGCAAATAAACCATAAGAAAAAGAAAAGAAAAGTTGCTGGCAAATTGCACTGTGTTTGCAGATGCTCCACATGGTATATCCTATACTCTGGTTCAACATTTGTACATCCATAATCTGAATGAGGTCCATTCCCACAATGTGTTTCAGTGGAAGAGATAATGCAATATCAAAATTTGCTGAGCTGAATTTGCTGAATTTAGCTCACAATGTGCTAGGCTAAGTTTTCTTTAAAATTCATGGCACCCTGAAGCCTAAGTCTTGATTACATACTGTTATCATAGCAAGCAAAAGTACTGATATAATGAATCCAAAAATTATCCAGCCCCAGTTGCCCAAGGAACTCCCTGTAAAATGCTTGATGGCAATCACATTAAATGAGAGTGCCTTCATAATTAGTTACTAAAATAAACATACTAAATGTGCAATTAACTTGGTCATAGTTTACTCCAGAGCCTTATCATAATAAACTATGTGCCAGCCACTCAGAGCTTTGTTCCCACAAATAACTGGCTGAAGTTCATCTCTGCTTGATTCTTACTGACTTTGTGATTCCCCAAGGCCATCTAGCAAGATTTTTACAGAGAAGATAAAAGGCTGTCTCAAATCTGTCAGGGAACCACACACTTTCTAGACAGAGCTCACTTTACATCTGTCACACACACACCAATCTCTTGCACTCCACAGCTGATCTCACAGGTCAGATTTTAACTTTTAAAAGCAAGAAATGGAACCATTCTTTAACTGATTATCCCCATACCATTTTTTAGTCTCAGGGACTATTAAAAATGTGCTAGAACTTCAAGTGAACCATTTGTAGACTTTTAAAAGGAAGTAAACTAGATCTGATTTAAGGATCAATTACTGAGCCATTTCCATCCAGTAAAAAGGTTCATCCCATTAGGATCCATTGATAATGTTTTGCCCTAAATAACTGTTGTTCTTATACTATTTAAATTGTTTATTATTGAAAGAAACAGAAGATATAGATAATAGATCCATGGGATCACCACTCTCAGGACTCATAGCAGAAACTGTAATGCAGCATCTAGAAACTATACCACTCCCACACATACAACCCAAAATATGGATCCAGTATGTAGACGACACCTTCGTCATAATAAAAAAGGAACAACTAGAGAAGACACATGAAACAATCAACAATATCTTCAAAGGAATAAAATGCACAAGGGAAGAAGAAAACAACAACACACTACCCTTCCTGGATGTCCTCATCAGCAGAGGAAATTATGGCAAATTAGAAATTCAAGTCTATCAAAAACAACACACACTAACCAAGTGCTCCATTACCAAAGTAACAACCCAACCTCCCACAAGAGGAGCTGTGTAAGAACATTATTCAGATTAGTACAAATGTACTGCAGCAACCCAGAACACCAGAAAAAGGAACCAGACCGCATTTACAACATCTTCCAATAAAATGGACACCCACACAAATTTATCAAAAAGTTCCTGACCACTCAACCCACTACAGCACAATCAAAACAAGCTATGAAAAGGATAACATTGCCATACATCAAAAATGTCTCAGAAACAGTCAACAGACTACTACAACCACGTGGCATCACCATAGCACACAAGCCAACCAAAGCCCTTAAGAACATCTTAAGCAAACAAAAAGACCCAGTAGTCCAAGAAGAAAAAACAGGATTCATCTACAACAAACAGTGTAAGGACTGTAACAGCCACTACGTAGGACAGACAGGCAGAAGACTAGCAGAGCGTATCCATAAATACCACTAGCAGTCAGAAGACACAATGAAAACTTCTTAATCTCACAGCACGTGGACAGACTCAACTATAGTTTCAACTGGGAAACTTTCAGCATCCTAGAACAAGCTAAATCCAAAAATGCTAGGGAATTCCTGGAAGCTTGGCACTCAGACAAATCAGCCATCAATAGACACATAGAGATAAACCACATTTACACACAATTCAAAAGAGACAATAAAAAAGCTAAGAAGGGAACAAAAAGACCAGAACACATCCTCTCCAGCAACCAACAGCCAGGTAAGGAGGGATTAACACCAGACAAACAATCAAGCAAAAACAATACCCTAATCAAGGAACTACCAAGAAGAAAACCATACACTGACCAACACTGGCAGGGCAGTAGTACAAACAGGGAGCAAACCCCACACTCACTAGCACTGATGATGTTACCTAGTTGAGTAATGAAACTTCTGCAAGCAAACAACTAAGCTCAGAGAGTACCAAGGACTCCACAGTTTTATCAGTCTGAAACTTCTACTTACTCAAGAGAGACTGCACAGGCACGATCCTGTCCAAGGCCCCAGATGCCTGTCTATTCCACGCAGCAGCCAAAGCCTCTGCTGGACCATGCAGCAGATCTTTGGGTATAACACCCAGCTCCCTCAGGAACCCTAACGGGTCCATCAGTCACCGGGGGCGAACCAATCGAATAGGTCCAGCCTCTCTGTGGAGGGGAGCGGCAGAGGAGAATCTCAGGGTCACCAGAGTGTGATCTGACCATGACAAAGGGTAAAGATGTAGCTCTGTCCTCAGATCACATTGCCACTGCTCCGACAAGAAAACTAAATCCGGGGTGAGGCCACTGTCTCGAGTTGGTTCCTGGATGATCTGGGACAGGCCCATGGTCGCCATGGTGACCATGAACTCCCGAGCTGCTTCTGAGGTCTGCCCCAAGGAGGGCAGATTTATGTCCCACAGGACCATAAGCCTGGGGAACTCAACTGCCACCCCCGAGATGGCCTCCAGCAGCTCAGGCAGGGAGGTTGCTACGCAGCAGGGAGGCTGGTACAATAGCAACACTCCCAACTGTTCATGAGAACCCAACTTGAAGAACAAGGTCTCACACCCAGTAACTTGTGGAGCAGGCCCCCTGACGGCCACTAGAGACTCGCTGATGACAACAGCCATTCCTCCTCCCCTGCCCTGAAGTCTTGGCTGGTGCCAAACCTGAAACCTGGCTGGGCATATCTCAGAAAGAGGAACACCTCTTTCCGGGCCCAGCCAGGTTTCAGTGATACATGCCAGGTCTGCCCCCTCCTCTATAATCAGATTGTGAATGAGGGGGGCCTTGTTATTAATTGACCTGGCATTACATAGCAACAGCCAAAAATCAGGGCAACCACGAGTCTGCTGACCAGGGCCTAGGTATGAGCATGGAGGGCCAGAATACGCCATCGGTAATAAACACCGGGGGCATCTTCCCCTATGATGGCCTGCCCTCCGGCTCCCATCATAATATCCCCTGCCCATCACCACCTCAATGGCCTGTCCCACCCTGTAACCCCCAGAGTCTCTAAATCAATTAGCCCCCACTCCTGGACTCCCGAGAGCTCTAGTTAAAAACAGGTATCCCTCCATCATTCACCCAACTCACTCATTCCCAATCAACCCAAGTGTTGAAGGACCCCCAGTGCACCAGCTTGAGTTCTCGGCACTGATGGAGCCCAATCAACACTCTCACATTCATTCACTCATTCACTCACTGACTCACTGCACCCCCTCCTGACTTCTCTCACTGGTCAACAGGGGGTGCACGATACACTACCCCTCAACCCCTGCCTCTCACTCAGGGGGATGAGTGTTCTCACTGTCTACATACAAACTCGTACCCCCTCTCACATCTCTCACACCTGAGAGGGAGTAGCAATCATTTTGAAGGGATCCTGATGGCCTATACTATATTAGGGGCAGTCAGAGGGGGGATGGCTAGGCTAACTTCCACAGTGGCCTCTGCCCTGGTGATCCGTAGCCCACACAGCATTGGAGATAGTTGTTATGCTCCCACCAGTCGCCCAAGATTGTCTTGGCATTAACGTGCCTGCAGTCTAGTTCTTGACAGTCTGCCTGGTACTGGGCCGGTCCACTTATCCAGGGCATGCCCCAATTCCACTGTCCTGTGAGAAAATGCTGGGCTATCCAGACCAGTCGGGCTGCTGAACCTGGGGTGTCCAGCCAGCACCCCAAGCTCTGCATTGCCTCGTTAAAGCCCATCTGCAAAAACCTCTGCACCACTAAAAAGGCTCCCAGCTCCCAAAGTTTGTATGCTCTGGGTTTGCTGTGTCGCCAGCATCCGCCACATCCCACCGTCGCCAGAATGGCCCAACTCCCCCACTTCACACAGGGGGTCAGCAAACGCTCCCACAACGGCCCTGACAGCAACCACAGCTGAGGCTCCAGCTCCAGCTCCAGCTCCAGCTCCAGCTCCAGCTCCAGCTCCAGCTCCAGCTCCACTCATGCCCCCCGCACCACGCCGCCTAAAAGCAACAGCATCCGGGGGAGTGTGTGTGCTCCAGCTCCGGTAGCTCCAGCCGTTCCTGCCGTAGGTCTAATCTCGTCTGGGGGCTCCAACAGCAACCCAAGCTGTTCCAGCCACTCCAGCCGCAGTTCATGGCTATTCGGTAGTCCGACAGACCCAGCGCCAGGAGGTCTTCCATGTTGCCACTAAATTTAGCACCAGATTCTGCCTTGCACTGACTCAGAACACAACTTTATCTTAGCTTCTTGCTCCTACAAAAGCAAGAGAACCAAAACTTAAGGAGACCTGATTCGTTCAGAAAACACAGTTTTAGTTAAAATGCTTAGATCTCATGCGAATAAAACCTATTTGTATTTTTCTCCCTAAAGCACAGTTTTTTCTCCACATTGATAGGATTATTTCATGAATCAATTATTTGATTTATAAAATGTGTTTTTCCTCTTCTTTTCTGCTATAGCCTTAAGATTTCTCAGGGATGTGAACTGTGAGTAGTGACTTACTTTGTATTACTGTTTTAAAAGCAAACTTCACTGAAGAATACTTATGGAAGAAATCTGCTTGAACTCTTTTGAAAAATGACTGGCAAATTGCAGCATCTGCTGGCATTGGAGACTCCTTCATTGAACTTGCGTAAGGTTTCCCCAATGTTTAAAACTGCAAAAACAAATTCTTAAATTAGATGAAATGTGTTCTGGGTTTACTTGTATCTCTTTAGTTGGGAAAGTATACAAACAACTGATTTAATCTCTTAAATGGAAGATACAGAGATAGATCATACTGAGATGGAAAAATTATTGGTCATAAGCCATTTTCTGCTAAAGTGAAAAACATTACTGTGAAATGACAAGCACGTTGACATTCTGGTCCAACACAGTTCATGTTTGTGCATTGATATAAACTTGTTGAAAACACCATAGGATCTATTGTTGAACTTCAACAGGCATGTGCAATAGTGATGGAAGTAAAAACGTTTGGCAAGGGTACAAGTCAACTCCAGAATATACATAAACATACATGTGGTGACTGTATTTACCAAGAAGAGTGGCTAAAATATTGATCTACAAATGGATGCAAGACTGAGTGACTATTGGAACAGTCTGGAAACAAAAATCCCATAGCATATACCCAGTGTTGTCATGGAGCAGAGTGAGAACTTGTGCAATTTCAAAGGTGGTAAATCTCCAAAATTTGGGCAGGAACTTATAAAAGGAGTTGAATTATACAATCATTTGGAACTTTCATCAGCCAAAACCTTGATTACAAGCGCTAGAAAATCCTGTTTGCCACAAAATTAAATAAAATGTTGAACATCAATTCTAATATTTTCTTTTAGGGTAGGGCATATTATTTTATTTCATCTTCACAACTTGTTCTATAAAGTTTGCAAAGTTAGAGGAGTTCAGCTATTCCAAATCAATCCAAAACTAAGGAAAAGTTTAGAGTCACCATTTTGAATATTAAGCTTAATCCTTAAAGATTTTTGTTGGTAACTTATTTTTACTAGATAAAAGTAACTGGTACCAATAGAAGAGAATATATGTAGCTAAGGGTTGAACTGTGGAGGTCTTGTTGTTCTCTGAGCTTGGTTGTTTGCTTGCAGACATTTCATTCAACTAGGTAACATCCAAGTAACCTCACTATATACACCCTCACCAACACTGGCAGGGTAAGCTACTGTATATAAACAGGGAGCAAACCCCACACTCACACTGATGATGTTACCTACTCGGGTAATGAAATGTCTGCAAGCAAACAACCAAGCTCAGAGAACACCAAGGACTTCACAGAAATAACTGGTACCTAACAAAAGACGCTTGCTCCTTGGGAGGAAAGCTATGGCAAACCTAGACAGCATATTAAAAAGCAGAGACATCACCTTGCCAACAAAGGTCCATATAATTACAGCTATGGTTTTCCCAGTAATAATGTATGACTGTGAGAGTTAGACCAAAAGGAAGGCTTAGCGCCGAAGAATTGATGCTTTCGAACTGTGGTGCTGGAGAAGACTCTTAAGAGTCCCTTGGACTGCAAGGAGGTCAAATCAGTCAATCCTAAAGGAAATCAACCCTGACTGCTCATTGGAAGGACAGATACTGAAGGTGAAGCTCAAATACTTTGGCCGCCTAATGCGAAGAGAAGACTCACTGGAAAAGACCCTGATGCTGGGAAAGACTGAAGGCAAAAGGAGAAGGGGACGGCAGAGGATGAGATGGTTAGATAGCATCACCGATGTAACGAACATGAATTTGAGTAAACTCCGGGTGACAGTGGAGGACAGGAAGGCCTGGTGTGCTACGGTGCATTAGGTCACGAAGAGTTGGACACGACTAAACGACTGAACAACAAAAACAAACAAAATATGGTAAAACCTTCATCTCATCTTTTTTTGAAAAGTGTGCCTGACATATCATTGTACAATATAAGCTCCTCTATTAGAGGAAAACTATTTTGCTACCTTCCCTGAATTTCTATTTGGAAACAGGAAACAAAAACATATGCAATTTTAATTTTTGAAATTACATCTGACTATGTATAGAATTTGCCAGCACTGTCCCATTTAAGAGAGCTTCCTATTTAGGGAGTATTTGTAGCAGAGGAAAAGAAAGCATTTTAAGAAAGAAAGATTCTAAGAATAAATATAAAATTATATTTCCAGAAAGCAGTGGCAAAGTACTTCCATTTTGTTGCCAAGAAAACTACATGTATCCCTTAAAAGAATCAGGTATGACTCAAATGACTTCTATTTTACTAACATCCCAAAGGAAGCATAATATCCACTCCTTTTCAGACTGTTATGTGATCTAGCCTAACTATAATCCTTCCCAGTCCTCAATTTTAAGCGGTAAAATGGATCTGCTCATATCACTCCCAAAAAGACTTTAGGATAAGAATGCCATATTTTGGTAATTAGCCTGTAGTTAATATTGGAGGCATCTTAAGTGGGTAGGAAGGTTATGTAAGTGAGGCTGCATCACAGATGGCATCAGGACTGGGATTTTCTGACTTATTTTAGTGACTGGTTTGGAAAGAGCAGTTTTTGGAAGATCTTAATTTTTAAAAAATACAATATTGAGTCTAGTCTGTGGCTTGAATCATGTCAACTGGATTTCTATTTTCTCAGTAGAAACGTTTCACTCCTTATCCAAGGAGCTTCTTCAGTCTTCAGGACTGAAGAAGCTCCTTGGATAAGGAGTGAAACATTTCTACTGAGAAAATAGAAATCCAGTTGACATGATTCAAGCCACAGACTGTTCCACCTGGATGACTGAGAACCTTCATCGAAATATTGAGTCTAGTTTAAATGTACACCCCAGTTTTGAATGTTTATCATCTCAAAGCAATGGCTACTATACCATCAGTTTTCAACAACTTGGCAGGATGGGATTTCCAGGGGTGATAAATAAGAATCCCAAGGGCCACATGTGATCTTTCTTCTGCTTTAAGGCTTTGTGTAGGTGGGTTGAGTATATCCCAGGACAAAGCTTTAACTCCTTTCTCTCTTGCTTTCTCTCTTGCTATATAACATTAATGGAACATTAAATAAATAAAAAGGAAAAAAACTGGACACAAAATAAATAAATTAATGGAACAAGGATGAGGAATTCTCCATTCACTGAAAAAAATGCCTATATTCTGTCAGCTCCCATTTCCACACTCTATCTGACAAATATTCAAGCACTTCGCTAAATTGGTGTCATAAGTTTTAAAAAAAAGTATGATAAAAGATCAAGCTGATAGATAATATAAACTAAAATGGGAGGGAGAATCTTGTACTGTATGTGGTTAGAGGACAAGACAACATATAAAGTGTGGCCCCACAACTCTCTCTCCAGATCCATTCAGGGAGGTGGTGGGCATTCTACATCATCACAGAGCAATGGAATACCATTTGTGTAATTACACTGCAGTTGAGACTAACCATCTGGAGTCATGAGGAATTACTTCAACATTTGAATTGAAGAGTAAAACTTTCTTGAATTAAAACTAGCAGTGATTTCTCCTTATCACATACAGTATCTATATATTTATAGACTACTAATTATCAATTTAGTTGTGTTTTTTTCGGTCCACAGAAGGTCTTTGATTCAGTTGACACATTGGGGTGCTGTAAAGAGGAGGGAAACTAATATTGATAACTACCGTTTTTTCTATGCATTCACCTTGTGCTCCTTCCAACAGGCTGTAAAGGGTGAAGAAAAAGGGAAACATTGAGAAAAATGTTTCTTCCCTCCTTTCGTAACCACAGGAGCTTCCACTAGATCAAAGCACTGCCTGCCAGTGACAAAATACAGTTGGCTACAGCTCAGATATCTGATCCCTGCCCACTGATGCTTATTTTTTAAAAAAGGTGTGCAGAAAGAAAGGAAGAAAGACACATTAAAGAAACAAAAAACACATCAGTTTATTTATCAGGATAAATGAAATTAAATTGTTTACCATTTCCTGTGTCAGGGCAGATTTCCTCACAAATTCACATTTACGCAGATCTGACAGCCCCAAAACAACAGCATTGTTTCAGTTGACAGGGAGAGAAAGAAAAAGATGGTGTGAGATGTACCAGAGCATTGGAAATGTGTGAGACAGCCTTACTCAAGCAAACAATGGCTATCAGCCGTTCCCTGCCCTCTGGAGAGAGAATGCCATCTACAAAAAGGAGCTTTTCTAGATTGTCAGATCTTTTTTAACGTTTGCTGGAAATGAAAGCCCACACATCTGCTCAGTCCCACAGCATTGTTTCTCTGTAGCACTGAAATGCTTTGTGGGTTATGGACCAAACTCAAGTTTTGACACAGCTAGAGACAATTATTAGATTCCCAAAGTTTTATTTGTCATTGTATGAACAGTTTCAATCTGGCTATCTTCTAGGGTCATTCAAAACAACTACAGTTTAGCTTTGATTACTCATTTTAGTGAAGAAACATTGTTGAGGCAAGAATTCTGCAAACACTGAAATCAAGTTCCATTCATTTCCAAAGTAACTGATTAAAAATAAAGGCAAATAAAAGACTGTGCCAGTTTTAAGACATGACCTACAACATAATTAATTAAAATATAGAAGGAGTGCAAAATAAATCCTATATTTTGAAAACCGTACCAATGAAATCTAAAAAACAATTTAAATGATAACAAAGACATGGTAGGTTCAACTGTGATTCATATGAATATGGAGCAACTGTATAATATATTTGAAAAATCTCCTTTGAACAGAAGCATCAATGCAAGATCACTGCCAGAAGCTTTTACTTCAATGTTATGTGATTCTTTCTTCCTTAAGTTAGAAAAAAACAACAACTGAGATTGGAGCTTTTTATATGTAGAATGTTTGCTTAAAAACCAAGTTATGGTTCCTCATTGCATTCAAGCATGTGGAAACTCACAGATAGTTTCCTCAAAATAAAAGTTTTCCAGCTATTAGTATTTCTTCTGTTCTGCTAGCTTTTAATTTTCAGGTACTTCTATACCATCACCTAATATTGTATAGACTTCACCATATGTGCAGATTGTGTCACAAACTGTTTATTTAATGCTTCACAGAGTTTGTTGCTGTTGTTTATTCGTTCAGTCGCTTCCGACTCTTCGTGACTTCATGGACCAGCCACGCCAGAACTTCCTGTCGGCCGTCACCATCCCCAGCTCCGCCATGGTTGAGTCTGTCACCTCCAGAATATCATCCATCCATCTTGCCCTTGGTCGGCCCCTCTTCCTTTTGCCTTCCACTTTCCCTAGCATCAGCATCTTCTCCAGGGTATCCTGTCTTCTCATTATGTGGCCAAAGTACTTCAGTTTTGCCTTTAATATCATTCCCTCCAGTGAGCAGTCTTGCTTTATTTCCTGGAGTATGGACTGGTTTGATCTTCTTGCAGTCCAAGGCACTCTCAGAATTTTCCTCCAACACCACAGTTCAAAAGCATCTATCTTCCTTCGCTCAGCCTTCCTTATGGTCTAGCTCTCACAGCCATAGGTTACTACAGGGAATACCATTGCTTTAACTATGCGGACCTTTGTTGTCAGTGTGATGTCTCTGCTCTTAACTATTTTATCAAGATTTGCCATTGCTCTCCTCCCAAGAAGTAGACATCTTCTGATTTCCTGGCTGCAGTCAGCATCTGCAGTAATCTTTGCGCCTAGAAATACAAAGTCTGTCACTACCTCCACTTTTTCTCCCTCTATTTGCCAGTTATCAATCAAGCTGGTTGCCATAATCTTGGTTTTTTTGAGGTTTAACTGCAACCCAGCTTTTGCACTTTCTTCTTTCACCTTCGTCATAAGGCTCCTCAACTCCTCCTTGCTTTCAGCCATCAAAGTGGTGTCATCTGCATATCTAAGATTGTTAATGTTTCTTCCAGCAATTTTAACTCCAGCCTTGGATTCCTCAAGCCCAGCACGTCGCATGATGTGTTCTGCGTACAGGTTGAATAGGTAGGGTGGGAGTATACAGCCCTGCCGTACTCCTTTCCCAATCTTAAACCAGTCCGTTGTTCCGTGCTCTGTTCTTACTGTTGCTACTTGGTCATTATACATATTCCTCAGGAGGCAGACAAGATGACTTGGTATCCCCATACCACCAAGAACTTGCCACAATTTGTTATGATCCACACAGTCAAAGGCTTTAGAATAGTCAATAAAACAAAAATAGATGTTTTTCTGAAACTCCCTGGCTTTCTCCATTATCCATCGGATATTGGCAATTTGGTCTCTAGTTCCTCTGCCTTTTCTAAACCCAGCTTGTACATCTGGCAATTCTCGCTCCATGAATTACTTGAGTCTACCTTGCAAGATCTTGAGCATTACCTTACTGGCATGTGAAATAAGTGCCACTGTTTGATAGTTTGAACATTCTTTAGTGCTTCCCTTTTTTGGTATGGGGATATAAGTTGATTTTTTCCAATCTGATGGCCATGCTTGTGTTTTCCAAATTTGCTGGCATATGGCATGCATCACCTTGACAGCATCATCTTGCAAGATTTTAAACAGTTCAGCTGGGATACCGTCGTCTCCTGCTGCCTTGTTATTAGCAATGCTTCTTAAGGCCCATTCAACCTCACTCTTCAGGATGTCTGGCTCTAACTCACTGACCACACCGTCAAAGCTATCTCCAATATTATTATCCTTCCTATACAGATCTTCCGTATATTCTTGCCACCTTTTCTTGATCTCTTCTGCTTCTGTTAGGTCCTTATCATCTTTGTTTTTGATCATACCCATTTTTGCCTAGAATTTACCTCCGATGTTTCTAATTTTCTAGAAGAGGTCACTTGTCCTTCCTATTCTATTGTCTTCTTCCACTTCCGCACATTTCTTGTTTAAAAATAATTTCTTATCTCTTCTGGCTAACCTCTGGAATTTTGCATTGAATTGGGCATATCTCCCCCTATCACTGTTGCCTTTTGCTTTCCTTCTTTCTTGGGCTACTTCCAGTGTCTCAGCAGACAGCCATCTTGCCTTCTTGGTTTTCTTTTTCTTTGGGACATTTTTTATTGCCACCTCCTGAACAATGTTGCGAACATCTGTCCATAGTTCTTCCGGGACCCTATCTACTAAATCTAGTCCCTTAAATCTATTCTTCACCTCCACTGCATATTCCTTAGGAATATTAGTGAGCTCATATCTAACTGATCTGTGGGTCTTCCCTATTCTCTTTAGTCTGATTCTAAATTTTGCAATAAGAAGTTCGTGATCTGAACTACAGTCAGCTCCAGGACTTGTTTTTACCGACTGTATAGATGTCCGCCACCTTTGGCTGCAAAGGATGTAGTCAATCTGATTTTGGTGTCGTCCATCTGGTGAAGTCCATGTATAAAGTCGTCTTTTAGGTTGTTGGAAGAGAGTGTTTGTTATGCACAGTGAGTTGTCTTGGCAAAATTCTATCAGCCTATGTCCTGCTTCATTTTGTTCTCCCAGACCATGCTTGCCTGTAATTCCAGGTGTCGTCTGACTACCCACCTTAGCATTCCAGTCTCCTGTAATGAAAATAACATCTTTTTGGTGTATTATCCAGTAGGTGCTGCAGATCCTCATAGAACTGATCTACTTCTGCTTCTTCAGCATCTGTGGTTGGGGCGTATATTTGGATCACTGTGATGTTAAATGGCTTACCCTGAATTCAAATTGAGATCATTCTATCGTTTTTTGGATTGTATCCAAGCACTGCTTTAGCCACTTTATAATTAATTATGAAGGCTACTCCATTTCTTATGTGGTCCTCTTGTCCACAGTAGTAGATCTGGTGGTCATCTGATGTGAAGTGGCCCATTTCAGTCCATTTCAGTTCACTGACACCTAAAATGTCTATATTTAATCTTGACATCTCACCAATAACCACATCCAATTTGCCCTGGCTCATATATCTTACCTTCCAGGTTCCTATGGTGTGTTGATCTTTAGAACATCGGATTTGTCGTTCAGCACCAGCACCGTCGGCCGCTAGCCGTCCTTTCGGCTTTGAGCTAGCTGCGTCATCACATCTGGGGCTAGTTGAACGTATCCTCTGTTCCTCCCCAGTAGCATTTTGACCATCTTCCGACCTGGGAGTCCCATCTTCCAATGGTATACCGACATATCTCTGGTTGTACTGATCCATTTAGTTTTCACAGCAAGAATACTGGGGTGGGTTGCCATTACCTTCCCCAGGGATCGTATTTAGTCTGACCTCTCTGCCACGACTTTCTCGTCTTAGGTGTCCCTTCACGGTTTAGCTCATGGTTTCATTGAAGTGCTCAAGCTCCAGCACCACGACAAGGTAACGATCTGCTTTGCTGGAGCTTCACAGAGTTCTAGGGACTTAATGGGAGGGAGGGAGGGAGGGCCTTTTCCTTTCTAGATAATTGTGGAAGAGTGTGAAAGGAACAAATGTTTCATATCAGGAAGAAATTTAGGCATGTGGACTCTTGTCCAATCCTAAATGTTGGATGATACAACTTTATTTAAGCTTTATATAAGCTTGTTGTAAAGCACCTAAAGTATTCTACTGTCATCAGAGGTGTGTACCAGTATTGAAATTAAGTGCCCTGAAATGAGTGTCTTGAAATGAAGTCACCACCTCTTTTTTTAAGTGTAATATGGCTCTTTGAAGTATTCCAAAGCAGTAGGAAAAAAGTTAAAGATTGGAACTCCACTGAATCTCATAAATCAAATAGAGTGAATTCAGAACAGTTCACTCTACCCAAAGACTACCCAACTTTTTCTCAATTTCTAGTTTGGATGAATCTGATGGAAGGAAGGAAGGAAGGAAGGAAGGAAGGAAGGAAGGAAGGAAGGAAGGAAGGAAGGAAGGATCTCCCAAACTTTGGCTCAACTAGATCAACAGCCTGGTCCTACCATCTAGGAGTGATCTAACTACCTCTTTCATTGGATTCTGGGAAGTATGAGAGGAAAACAACAGGATAATCCTCCTGTCCTGCAATTCCTGCCATTCCCTCTAGATGTCCATCTCTGTTGGAGGTCAGAACAATATTTGCTTTGCAATCTGGATCTGGAATTAGAGTACCTAAAGAAAGGAAAGTTAGGGTGCATACAAGCTCAAGCCTAATTCACGTAAAGCCAAACTATTATTTAGTTCTATGTTTGAATCAAACCATAGCCAATTTTCCTGTTTGGAATGGAGTTATAATACGAGCTAATGTATAATATATTTTAAGAAAAAAAATCCCACATAAATAAGCTATGTATATAATCAGTGTAGTGTATTTTATTAAAAAAAACAATCTGCTATATTCTGTGTTTCTTTCCATTTACATCTGACAATGAGTATTTTTAGTATGTCTGATTATTAATAAGAACTATATTTAACATGAAAGAGAAGAAAGTTGTGTTATTCATAATTTTTTATTTATTTATTTATTTATTTATTTCCAACTTATATCACCGCCCATCTCCCCCCACAAGGGGACTCTGGGCGGTTTACAATCAAGTTAGTGATTAAAAGCATATAAAATACATTATACAATATAAATTAAATATTAAATATATAAAATCCAAGAGGCTTTTACGTAATATTTGCGAGAATTCTACGGCGCAAGCCATCCCCAAGAAGAGCTATTACTCTTCCCATCTCAAGCGAGTTGGCAGAGCCAGGTCTTCACTTGCTTTCAGAAGGTCAGGAGTGTGGGGGCTAGCCTCACCTCCAGGGGCAGAATGTTCCAGAGGGCAGGTGCCACTGCAGAGAAGGCCCGCCTCCTGGACCCCGCCAGATGGAATTCTTTTATAGATGGGGTCCGTAGCAAGCCCTCTCTGCATAACCGGGTGGGGCGGGTTGATGCTCTGGGGATGAGGCGGTCCCTAAGGTAACATGGTCCCATGCCATGTAGGGCTTTAAAAGTAACAACCAACACCTTGAATTGGACCCAGAAGCAAACTGGCAACCAGTGCAGCTCACGCAGCAGAGGTGTCACATGTGCCGATCTTGGGGCACCCATAACCGCACGCGCAGCCGCATTCTGGACCAGTTGAAGCTTCTGGATACTCTTCAAGGGTAGCCCCATGTAGAGTGCATTGCAATAGTCTATATGGGAGATGACCAGGGCATGAGTGACTGTACGGAGGGCATCTCGGTCCAGGAAAGGGCATAGCTGGCGTACAACTCAAAGTTGCACAAATGCCCTTCTGGCCACAACTGCCACCTGCTCTTCGAGCAGGAGTCGTGAGTCCAGAAGGACACCCAGGTTCCGCACTGAGTCTGAACGGGGTAGTGCCACCCCGTCCAGATCTAAAGATGACAACTCCTTGGATCCCGAGGTGCCATGAATCCACGGCCACTCCGTCTTACCAGGGTTCAGCTGAAGCCTGTTGTTCCCCATCCAGGCCCCCACAGCCTTCAGACACTGAGAAAGGGCAGCCACTGCATCACTTAACTCACCCGGGATGGAGATATATAATTGAGTATCATCAGCATATTGATGATACCTCATCCTGTGTTGGCGGATGATCTCACCCAGTGGTTTCATGTAGATATTAAATAGGAGAGGGGAGAGAACTGAACCCTGCGGCACCCCACAAAGTAGGGGCCGAGGGTCGGACCTCTCATCTCCTATTACCACCGATTGGGACCGGTCTTGGAGGAAGGAGGCGAACCAGTGCAAAACTACGCTGCCCACCCCCAACTCTCCGAGCCGCCCCAAAAGGATACCATGGTCGATGGTATCGAAAGCCGCTGAGAGGTCAAGAAGAGCCAGGATGGATGCACTTCCTCCATCCCGCTCCCGCTAGAGATCATCTGTAAGTGCGACCAATGCAGTTTCCACCCCATATCCCGGCCTGAATCCTGACTGGAAGGGGTCTAGATAATCCGTATCATCCAGAATCCTCTGGAGCTGTAATGCCACTACTTTCTCAACCACCTTCCCTAAAAAGGGGAGGTGGGAGATGGGACGAAAATTGTCCAACACTGTAGGGTCCAGCGATGGCTTCTTGAGGAGGGGGTGCACCAGCGCTTCCTTGAAAGCAGCCGGAAACACTCCCTCTCCCAAGGATGTAACAACCATCGCATGGACCCAACCACATGTCACTTCCCTGGCTGCTTTCACTAGCCAGGAAGGGCATGGGTCAAGATGACATGTAGTGGCCCTTACACTCCACTTCCTTAGGCTCAACAGGATCAAACTGTTCCCAGATAACCAGGCACAGACGTTCCCTTGGCATCTCCCCAGACCATGCACCATGCTTGGAGTCCAGCTTAGAACGAATCCAAGCGATTTTATCCATCAGATGCTCTGAAAATTCCTCCGCATGGCCCTGAAGGTGGGTCACTGGGCCCACCTTACCTAGGAGAGATCGAGTAATCCTAAACTGGGCCGACGGGTGGCATTCTGCAGATGCAATAAGAGTGGAGGAATATTGACATTTCACCACTCTTACCGCCACAAGGTTGGCCTTAACCGCGGCTCTAGCTAGTGTTCGGTCGGATTCGGTCTTTGTCTTCCTCCAGCGGTGCTCTAGACGTCTCTTAACCCTCTTCAGAACCCTCCATCCCACCGTGAACCACGGGGAATATCGGGTCGGATGGGGCAAGAGAGGCCGCATAGGCGTGATCCTGTCCAAGGCCCCGGCCGCTTCCTTGTTCCAGGCTGCAGCCAGGACCTCCGCTGGACCATGCAGTAGATCCTCGGGTATAAGCCCCAGCTCCCTCTGAAACCCTATCGGGTCCATTAGTCACTGGGGGCGGACCAATCGAATAGGTCCAGCCTCCCTGTGGAGTGGGGCAGCATATGAGAATCTCAGGGCCACCAGGGCATGATCTGACCATGACAATGGGGAGAGATGTAACTCTCCCCCCAGATCACCTTGCCACTGCTCCGACAAGAACACCAAGTCCGGAGTGAGGCCACTGTCTTGAGTTGGATCCCGAATAATCTGAACCAGGCCCATGGCTGCCATGGTAGCCATGAACTCCCGAGCTGCCTCCGAGGCACGTCCCAGGGATGGCAGATTGAAATCCCCCAGAACCATAAGTCTGGGGAATTCCACCGCCAGCCCTGAGACGGCCTCCAGCAGCTCGGGCAGGGAGGTTGCTACGCAGCAGGGAGGCTGGTACAGCAGCAACACTCCCAACTGCTCTCGGGAACCCAACTTGAAAAACAGGGTCTATAATCTATACACAATAATATGATTGCTTTAAAAAGAGATGTGATATAGGATTAAATAGTTCTCTCATTCCCCAATATTTTAATCTCCTTTTATTTTCCTTCAGAAACATCTTTTGGTTTTGTTTTCTTATATATGGGTACCTTCCTCATGTGAATGAGAATCATTATGTTAACAATTTGCTGCAATGTTTGTTTGCTTCCTTGGGAAACAAAAAAGGTTTCATTCTCCCTAATTCTGGAACTCTTAAAAATGTATTAACTACTCAGAATTTGCCCAGAACAGAATGAGAATATAGTCTTTAGTTTTATTATTGTGAAATGCATGAATGTCTTTGCTAGGGTTGTGTTCCACCATATGTATCAGGAATCTCCATAAAAAACAGTGCCATTAATATGGATGAAAAAAAAAAACAGGAGGCAGAGCTATAATCTGCAGGTGGGAACAACAGGATGTGATATACATTAGGCCACAGCTGCAGAAGAAGAGTTAGGAACGGCTGTTGAGAAATTGCTAATCAGATGTTTTGTTGTGAAATACATTATTTGAAATAATAATAAAAAAGGTTAATTACAGTGAGGGGAAGAGACAAGCATCTCTGCATGGAATCTTGGAAAGTCAGGGGAGAATTGATAGGTAGAGAAATTCAGCATACTTATGAAGCACACATTTGGGATGTGTTTCTTAGATAGTAACAGACCTTTCGATGAGGGCAGAATTTCAAAAAGAATGTAAGAATGGTATGAGACAAGACACAATAATGCCACCTTGAAAAAATGTGAATGTGGTGTCACATTCATACACACACACACACACACAAATATGTTATCATCAAAAGCATCCCTCTGAAGATACAGTACATTTAGCTCCAACCCCTACTGGGTCTTACAAAAGTAATAAATATATTTTGACAGGCATTTGAGATGGCTGTATGAACGTAATCGATTATTGGTATTATATTGCTCTTCAGTTATAATTAAGTTGTTATCTTTTGTTTTATTATTTTATTATTGGGTTGTTTACATGCAGTAGAACAACCTAACTCACAAGGTGGTTGGTATAACAAAAACTGGGAGGAGGGAGTTCTGTGTAGGAGAAGCAAAAGGCTTCTTTGATTAGTTTCTTTCCTTTATTCTACTTTGCTTCTCCTACACAGAACTCCCTCCTCCATACTTTCATGTAGACACCCAATAAAACTTTGCACTAGTTTGTGTTGCTTTGCTGATAATAAAAGGATAAGAGAATCCTAAATGAGCTGCCTTTGCACAAATCATAAAAATCTATAGGCCATTTTGTTCATAGGCCCCAACCGCTATTTCTTGGTATACATCTCCAAGCATGCTTCTCCAGAAAAAGTAGTATACTCCTTTGGTTGGTTGATTTTATTTGTATACCACCAAGTCCTAGCAGATTCAAATTAGCTTATAATACAATGCACAATATAGTAAAATGTCCACAGTACAAAAATCTCAACAATAATATTCAATATCAAACAATAACAATAACTTTAGTTTCATGATGAGTAAAGTACTTGTTTTCCCAGCTAGCATCTCTGAGTGTTCAGGGGCTTCCCTGATAGATCAAGGCTCTATCCTTGAAACATCCTTCTATTCATGCATGAGTCTTTTATTTTTATAAATATTTTTACTTTAATTTTTAATTTAGAATTTCAGCATTAGACGTGCTGACATGAAGTCTGCAAAACCAAACAGAGAAAACATCTGGCAGAAGACAAATATTCTTCTAGGATTAGAAATCATGGGTATATGTTGCAGCTACCTAGATTGTCCTTAAATATAAGGAAAAACTTCCTGACAATAAGATCTATACAATAGGAGAATAATCGACTCACAGAGATTGTGACACCTCCATCACTGAAGGCTTTTAAGAAGAGGCATGGCCACCGCTTCTCAAGAATGGTTTAATGGTTAAATTTCCCTCATTAGACTAGATGATCCTTGTGGTCCCTCCAACTCCACAGCTTTATGAGTCTATTTTCACTGTTCCACCCTTATGAGAAAGTCCATATAACAAAAGGAGATCTGGACCATGGAAGGAGATCAATTTTTCCCTGCTCAAGAAAAATGGGAAATGCAGGGAAGGTCAGGAAGACAAATCTTATTGCTATACAGAAAACACTAATTATAAAATCAGGAAGAAGGATATTGATTGTATTCCCTTAGGGAACAGACTGGGAGACTGTATGTCATATACAGATATACATTTTTATAGAGGTATTCAGCTTTTGGCAGAGCCAAAAGTCAACATGAGCAGAGAGTCCACATGCCGCATTTGCACATATGTTTCTGACATGAACATTTCATACTGACATAAACTTACAAAAGACATGTAGAGCAAAAGGAAGTCTTCTGAAGGGCAGAAGAAAGAGCCTGATCCTTTTCCAAGGCGCTCTTGGCAAATATTGGTAGAAGAGGTTTCTGTTTGCCTTCCTTATGGAAAGGACAAAGTGGTGATGGAAATTTCAAGAGCTGATTCTTTGAGGTGGTTCAGTTACTCTGAGACTGTGGCTCCTGCCAGAACTGCCTTTTCCCATCCCTTATTTTTCCTGGAAGGAAAGGCCTTGGCAGGCTAATGTTGTATAGAAAAGAAGTATCCAGTGGTGTAACTTTATTAGCTACAGTATGTGTATTTCAGATTTTTCAAATGAAGCAAATCTACCTTGGATATTTGAGAGATTGGGTATTCCTAATCATAATGAGATCCCAATCATATCAGGATTCAGTAATAATTATTAACCCAACAGAAGAGAAATCCATAGTATTCCTTCCATAAAACATGTCTCATGGATGTATAACTTGGGGATTTAATAAGTTATTGCATCAAATAAAAGTTCACATTGAGTTACAAATCTGAAAAGTGCTATTTTTTTTCCTCCACTTTGTATTCCATTATCTAAAGGAAACCAGCAGGTGGTCAACAAAACAAATAAAAGAAATAGAAGGAAAGGGAAGAAAGAAACCCTCTATTTTTAATTCAATAATGAAATCAAGTCCATGAAGCATCTTTTGTATAAAGAAATGAATCACAATAGCCTAAAGAAATTCACTATCTCTCAGTTGGAATTATGCTACAGTGGATTCTGCATCCCCCCCACCATTGTTTTGGGGTTAAAATTATAGTGCAATTTATAAATCTGTTCTACAAGAAGACTTTGTAGAAGCTGATATAATACAGGTACTGAAAGTATTTCTAGCACTTCTGTGTGTTTGTGAAGATCTTGCATCTTTGAGCATTTAGCACTTGTATAATAAGAAAAATAGTGGTTTTCTGGTCTAAAAGAAAAATTGTCTGAGAGAAACACATTTGGGAAATTCAAGACTAGGAGATGGCATGGTCCAATTTTGCAGTCTGAGATCTGGAGAACCAAAGTATTCACTTTGAGCCCCTTCAAGATTCATGATGTGATTTGAAAACACAATTAGTCCATTAGCTGTAATGCGGAAACATCACAACATTTGCAGCTGCTTTACATGTTGGTAGGATTGAGAGAAAAAATTGTTTTGATATAGAGGACATTAATCTGGCCTACTTCAGCAAGTATATTAAAGTGTCTCACCTAATTTTTATTTTATTGTATATTTTATGTTATTTTATTTGTTATTCCCCCTGCACCTCTTTAAAGGTAGGAAGATAGCAGAGGGAAAGGAAGAGCAGCAGCCTTCAGAAGTATTCAGCAAAATGCTTATAGAGAAGTTGTACTGAACCAATTCAGAAAGAGTCTTACACCAATTTTAAAATAAGTGTCAAAACTACTTAGAATAAATTCTTATCTTTCCATTTGCTTTTCTGGGCCAGTCTTTTCATGATACTAAAGAATGTCCATTGATTTGTTTTTGTCTGATGGTGCAGTTTTGTGCCTTATGTTCACTCAATTCTCAGGGTACAATCAGCTTCTCCTAAACGACCTCTGGTCATTGGCTCCAGCAGAATGCCAAGCTTAGCACTCAAACAGACAACAGTTATTTGCTTTGGTTGTTGTGGGTTTTCCGGGCTATATAAATAGCAAGTTATTTGCTTGTTTGCCTCTTCTGAGAAGGAGAGTGAAGAGTGACACCACCCTGTGTGGTGATGCACTTTTGCACTCTGGAGTCATTGGATCCTGTGGGCAGATTGGTATGGCTGACCGGCAAGTTCTGCTTTTGCTGAATAATGGCTTCTGGCACCTAATGAATTTCTCAGTAAGAGAAGTAATTTCCACATTGTTCAAGAGGAGGAAGAGAGAAAAGTGCACCGTCAAAAATTCTGCCAGGAAGCATGAAGAGACCAGCACAGCAGCTTGTTTGCATCTGAAGAAACAAGGCAAGTGAAGTGTTTTTTCTTTGAAGTTACAGGGAGGTTTCTAGCAGCTATCTGTGTGCAGAAAAGCTTTGCTGAGCAATTAACGAGGTGATTTGTGAATATAGCGCCATGGCTGCTTATCAGTCCTGAGGTATACTGCCTGATTGATTGTCAGAAACTAACTACATAAACTGGAGTTTAAAAATGGAAATGTATCTTCGGAGGGAAGATTTATGGACCCCAATACCTGAGCCAAATCCAGCAAATCCCAGCAATGCATGGCTTAGGCTGGATGAGCGTGCCAGAGTCTCCATTATTTTGGGAGTTGAAGACAATCAGCTAGTGAATGTGTGTGGCTTACAGTCTGCAAAACAAATTTGGGATACACTAAGAGATTTGCATATAAAAACAACAGCTGGAAGTAAGGTTTCTGTAACTAGAAAACTTTATAAAGCCTATCTGTTAGAAGAAGGCAGCCTGCCTGAACATTTGCACTCAATACAGCAGCTGTTTGTAGAACTGCAAGAGAGAGGAATGGAGTTTACACCTCTAACAAAAGCATACATTATTTCATCCTCACTGAATGAAACATTTTTTGTTCTTCTTGTTTATTCGTTCAGTCGCTTCCGACTCTTCGTGACTTCATGGACCAGCCCACACCAGAACTTCCTGTTGGCCATCGCCATCCCCAGCTCCTCCACGGTCGAGTCCGTCACCTCCAGAATATCATCCATCCATCTTGCCCTTGGTCGGCCCCTCTTCCTTTTGCCTTCCATTTCCCTAGCATCAGCATCTTCTCCAGGGTATCCTGTCTTCTCATTATGTGGCCAAAGTACTTCAGTTTTGCCTTTAATATAATTCCCTCAAGTGAGCAGTCTGGCTTTATTTCCTGGAGTATGGACTGGTTTGGTTAGGGTTCCTCAAGTGGCATTAAGGACATACTGTACAGAATTCAAAATAGTTTGACTATTACTACCAATATCAGTTCACTCCCAATAGTACTGAGGCTCTTACAGGTAGTTCTCACTTAACAACCACAATTGGGACCAGAATTTTGGTTGCTAAGTGATGTGGTCATTAAGCAAATCTGACCTGATTTTATGACCTTTTCTGCGGCAGTAGTTAGGAGAATCATAGTTGGCATTAAGTGAGCCACATGGTCATTAAGTGAATCACACAGTTCCCCATTGATTTTGCCTGCTAGAAGATGGCCAGGAAGGTTGAAAATGGCGATCACATGAGAGCTTCCTGTGGAAAATGGCCAACTGAACAACTTTGCCTGTGAGCTCCATGGGCAGAGTTGGCAGTGTGGTAGTTTTTTTGGGCACAGACAGGTTTTTCTGTAGCCCCAAGTGTTTTTCCAGATTAAGGAAAATGCTGAGAATCGACCCATTTGTCCTCCAGACGGTGAGTTGTAGCCAGGAGATCGTAGACAGTGTCTGCAACCGAGCGGTAAGACTACGCTGGGAGGCTGGGATTTAATCTTCTTCTAATCCACATATGTACTCCCTTAAAAGGGAAATAAGTCGTCGCCTTTCCATATCTTAAACACCCAATTTGTTTTTTTAAGTTTTGTATCTTAAGAGAAGCTTTTTACAGTAAGAAAAAGCGGAATCTCTTGGTGATTATAGTTATTTTTGGAGATTTTTAACTATAAAAAATAGTTTTGTCTTTTCTCCCCCATCTGGGTTATATTGAGAGTTGTAACATTGCCTTTCTGTTGTTATCTTTGTTGCTGAATTTCAAGGTTGAAGTGTTCTTTCTACACATCTCTTATTTTAAACTTTAGGCTTTCTGTTTACTTTTTTCCAAACTGTCTGCTACTATCTGTAGCTTGAATCATGTCAACTGGATTTCTATTTTCTCAGTGGAAACGTTTCGCTCCTTTATGCAAGGAGCTTCTTCAGTCTGAAGAAGCTCCTTGGATAAAGGAGCAAAACGTTTCCACTGAGAAAAGAGAAATCCAGTTGACATGATTCAAGCTACAGACAATTCCACCTGGATGACTGAGAACCTTCATAGACATGTCTGCTACTATATTTTCTTTGGTTAATTTTGGATTAATTCATTAACCTCTATTTCTGTGAGTTAACTTTTTAGGGTGTGCTATAATTTACTGTTTGAACAATGGAAGATTTTAAAGAAGATCTCAGAGAATTACGTTGTCAGCTAGAAGATATTTTTTCAAAGGGTTGTCAAATCATTATACAGACTGTTTGGGACATTCGAGATGAGATTCTAGTTAAAATGAAACAACTATATGAAAATACTATGATAGAAGAAGACGATGTTGGAAAATATGGTGTTTTTACTATTGTGGGGGGAAATGGAAAACTCTCAGCTGAAAACTGGATTGGTGTTTATGGGATTAAAATGATTGTTTAACTTTAGGACTGCAAAATGAACTGCCAAGCGGGGGAAATGTTATGACTATTTCAATCAATGTTATGGGAAAGAAGAGTATGTTATGTGGGAGTTTTTTTTCTCTTTTGCTCGAAAGTCTGTATTTTTTGAGGCTATTGGACTGTCAGATCTTTGTAAAAAAAGAAATGCTGTTGGTGTAATGGTGAAATATCTGAATGCCCTGGTATATTTTGAGGAGGGGTAAAGAATTAAGAATATTTAATTGGACTGATAATGAGGTTAACATGATTTACAGGATTTTTGATTTCTAAGGCTTAAAAGGTATTGACAACTTCTGGTAATATTTTTTTGGGGGCGCGGTGGCTCAGCGGGTTAAACCGCTGAGCCGTTAGACAGCCGACCACAAGGTTGGCAGTTCAAAACCACATGGCGAGGTGAGCTCTCGCCATTCACCCCGGCTTCTGTCCACCCAACAGGTCGAAAGCTAAATGCGAGTAGATAAATTGGGTACCACTCACGTGGGTCAATTTGCTGGCGTCCGTCAGAGGGTCATCCTCGAATCCAAGAAGATCTGGAGAATCCTGACAATGGCGGCGGAGGATGACGGATCTGGAACAACAACTTCCTGGACGTCAGCAGCCGGCTCGGAGCAAGGCATTCTGGGGCATGTAGTCCGATGCCTGCAGCTGAAGAGCTGGTTCCCTCACCTCCTCCCTATTGTGCGGTTAAATTGTAATAATATATATGATGTATAATATATATGAATGTACATGATTGTAAGCCGCCTAGAGCCCTCCATTAGGGAGGGGATAGGCGGGGTATAAATAAGATAAATAAATAAATAAATAAATAAATAAATAAATAAATATTTTATATTGTTTTTAAGCATAATTTGGGTTGGGAGAAGAGCAATGACAAATCTTGATAAAATAGTTAAGAACAGAGACATCACAATGACAAAAAGATCCACGTAGTTAGAACAATGGTATTCCCCGTAGTAACCTATGGCTGCGAGAGCTGGACCATAAGAAAGGCTGAGCGAACGAAGATAGATGCTTTTGAACTGTGGTGTTGGAGGAAAATTCTGAGAGTGCCTTGGACTGCAAGAAGATCAAACCAGTCCATACTCCAGGAAATAAAGCAAGACTGCTCACTTGAGGGAATGATATTAAAGGCAAAACTGAAGTACTTTGGCCACATAATGAGAAGACAGGATACCCTGGAGAAGATGCTGATGCTAGGGAAAGTGGAAGGCAAAAGGAAGAGGGGCCGACCAAGGGCAAGATGGATGGATGATATTCTGGAGGTGACGGACTCGACCATGGGGGAGCTGGGGATGGTGACAGCCGACAGGAAGCTCTGGCATGGGCTGGTCCATGAAGTCACGAAGAGTTGGAATTCGTTGGACTGAACGAATAAACAACAAAAAGGGTTAAGATTGTTAATTATAAAGGTAGACAATTTATAAAAATTAAGAATATTTAATTAGATTGATAAAGAGACTAATATGATTGTTTTTCTTTTCTGTTCTTATGGTTTGGATTAGGATTTATAGGGTTATGGATTTGTAAAATTTAAAGGATATTGATAAGATAATAATGTTTTATACTGTTTTTTTAGATCTAATAGGGTTAAGATTGTTTATTATAAAGGCAGACAGTTTATTTGTTTCTATAATTTGACGTTTATTGTGTCGACAGAAGTATATAGAATAGTAGTAGAAAGAAAAAAAATTAAATGGATTATTTTTTAAGAGGAAGGGAAGTTTGAAGTAAAAATTTAAATATATGTATATATATATATATATATATATATATATATATATATATATATATTATGTAAGGGAAAGGAGCAATTGTATTAGACATTTATATATGTGTTAATGGAGGGATTTATAGAAATAATGTGTTTATGGTTTGATATAGAGGAAGGGTTTGTTTGTGGGAATTGTATATTCTTGCTGTAGAAAGCTGGAAGCCACCTGTATGTATGTAACTTTCTAAAAGTTTTCTCTTTTGTGTTTTTACATTTTTAATGTTCTTTTTTGTTTGTAGTGTTTTTGTTTTCTGTAGTTTTTTATCTTTGTTGTAAAAAATAATAAAAACTTTGGAAAAAAGAAAAGAAAATGGTGATCACATGACCATGGGATGCTGCGATGTTAAAAAATGTTAACCGGTTGCCAAGCGCCCAAATCATGATCACGTGACTGCAGGGACACTGCAACGATCATAAGTGTGAGAACCAGTCATAAGTTGGTTTTTCAGCACAGTCGTAAGTCTGAACCGTCACTAAACGAATGGTGGTTAAGTGAGGACTACCTGTATAACTTTTAGTGCTAGTGATTGGTTTAAGAAGAACCTCATAGCACTTGTAGAATCCAGTGCTGGAAATAAATCTAGAAACCAAAAGAGGATAATGCAAGTTTCAATAACAACTGTACCTCACAGATATTTACATACATTGGTAATCAGCAACAGTTCTTTTGAGTGCTGTGCAGTAACAGTATGTGTAATTCTACAGACTTTTTCACCAGCCTTGCTCTCTTATAGTCTTCACTTGAATGGACTTTAGAGAGAGAGAAAAAAAATGGCAGAATCTCCTATTCATCAGTAGCTTCAGGCCTAAGCCATGCTTTGTTGCACACTGTTCAATTTCCCAGTGCCAAAGCATGATCATTTTCAAGGCAGTTACTTTGCTCAGCAGCAACCAGAAAAAAATGCCTTGTGAAACACAGCCTTGCTTCTGGAGGACTTCTCCTGACAGGAATCATACTTAACTGCATCTTTCTCTGCCAAGAGATGCAAAGCAAAATAGCTAAATGAAAGGGGAAATATACACTCCAGAGCTCAAAGCAAGAGCTTTGCAAAATGACTCCACTGTCCATCAGTCTTTAAAGGTGCTTAGTGCACCACAGCCTATAATCACTGAAGCGGTTCTGACAGATTAGTTTATCCGTAGGACAAAAGACAATATTTCCAGAAAGCATCTTAAATAATACCAAGCTGAAACCACCAAACATGCCAGTGATAACAGGGATTTATCTGAAATAAGATCTGGCAAACTCTGCTAATATTTCACAAGATAAAAAGTTTTTTTTCCCCTTTTCCTTAGCTTAAACTGTAGCAGTAATAGAGATTTAAACAACATAGCTATTTAGCTACAAAGAGAAACCTTTTCCATTTTGGTCAGCATTAAATGCAAATAAAGAATGGCACATCATTCCCCACAGGGCTTTGGACAAAAGGTGGTAAGAACAGCAAATCTGCATCTCCAAACCACGTCTATGCCTGAATAAACACCTCAGACTGGCTTTTATGGGGAAGAAAACAGCAAAGTATTTATAGATGCATTCACAGAGGATTAGCCAGCCATAGTTATGATGCCATTTTGAAATGCACAGTCTTAAGAATGCTGTAACAGTTTGGAAAGTTTGTTCAAAGAAAATCAAGGTAGCTTTACCAGTTTTTTTTTTTTTAAGAAAAAAGCTGTTCAAAGAAAACCATGATTGTTTTATCTAAACTTTATTCATCTGTCTCCATTTCTAGCTCTTAAGTTATTTATTTATGTGTAACCATATTTGCACTGAGTTGTTCCAGTGATGGAATGATATCTACCAGTGGAATGAATCCTTCTTCCATAATGCAACTTCTCTAGGAAGTCATGGAAATTCTGTTGCAGAGAAAAGTGCAGAGAGTACAGAGGCCAAAGTGAAATAAAAAGTTCCATTATGCTTACATTTCTCATCCATTGAGCATGATGCTATCTATACCAATGGTGGGAACCTATTGTCATTGTTGAAGCATTCATTCATTCATTCATTCATTCATTCATTCATTCATTCATTCATTCATTCATTCATTCATTCTAGAGGCCCCTGACTCCAGATGATTCTAGGTGGCTTGCACCCTTCAACAGATAATCTATGACAGACTAAATGGCAATTGGTGAGTGTCACTGAAAAAAGCAGTGGATGCGACCAAAGCTAAAAGTGTGTGGGACCATTTATTTATTTTTAAAACCATTTTTTCTTCTCATTTGGAAACTCACCTTTTTCCCTTTTCCCTCTCTGTCCTCTGAAAGGGACAGATGATATATCTGACAGATGATCAGTCTAAAGGCCACATGAAATTAGACTGTATGCCAGGGATTGGCAAAATGTCCCTTTCTTGTTAGGCTGCAAATCTCATTATCCAACTTCATCATCAGTCATTCTGATTTGGATTATATGTTGCCCTCCGCCTTGTCTATTTTGAACGGAAGCAGCTTTTCAGGTTTGTTTTCTTTCCTTATCTTAAATGGAGAGGCCAATACTGAACCTAGACACTCTGGCATGCAACATGTTGTGTACATGTTGTATACCGTACACAACATGTTGTGTACCCTATAAACTGTTAAAAAAGATAGAATCTTCAAAATGGACCCAGAACAATTTAGCAGTGGAACAGCCTGCCTCTTGGAGTCATGGGTGCTCCATCACCGAAGGTTTTCAAACAAAGGTTGGACAGCTATTTGTCTGAGATGGTCTGAGAATTCCTGTCTTGGGCCAGGGGTTGGACCAGAAGACCTCCAAGCTTCCTTCCAGCCCTATGATTCTATGATTCCTGAGGTAAAACAAACATACAGTAGTATTTTAGGTAGAAGTGAGATAATCCTATTTTTGATTTGCAAAAATATGACAGTAACTGCTTATTTCAACTTCTTGTAACTCTAATAATATTATTATAGTCTGTTATAACATTTGCAGTCCTTCTCCTACCAGCTCAGTAATTATCAGAGCAATGCCCTCCACTTGTTGGAAATGCCATTCTCAGCACTATCAGTTATTGGGCATTCTAGAAATTACAATACAAATACATTTGGAAGGTCCAAAAATGGAGTTTGTTGTCAGGTCTGCAAATAACTGTCCCTATTTTCCCCAAGGTGATCAGTTTCACCTACACTGAATCTGCTACATGAGAGAGGGGTATTGAGAAGTTTGCAGAGAATAGATGAAACGGGTGGGGTAACATGTTATAGTCCATGTCTCAAACAGTATCCCAGTGCTATATATATTCATGCACAGATCCCCATATGTTTCATTTTGATTCACTTTCTTGATTCACTTCTTGCATCAAAATGAGCCTTGTCTGTCTGTCTGTCTGTCTGTCTGTCCGTCCGTCCGTCCATCCATCCATCCATCCATCCATCCATCCATCCATCCATCCATCCATCTTTATAGACCACCCAAAACAAATTGGGGTCTGGCTGAGATAAAACAAAGTCAAAATATGTCGATGAAGGTTCTCAGTCATCCAGGTGGAACAGTCTGTAGCTTGAATCATGTCAACTGGATTTCTGTTTTCTCAGTGGAAACGTTTCGCTCCTTATCCAAGAAGCTTCTTCAGTCTGAGCAAAGTTAGTAAGGGAATCCTTAAATATGTATCTAGGGTGGCTGTGTGACCTTGCACCTGGGGCTAGGTCATGGTTATTTGAAATGCTTATTTCTAAGTCCCTTTATCATCCAAAGGAGGATCGTTAAGATTACCATGCTGCTGTTGAGCTTGTGAAATGGTCTTAATCTTCCTAGGCACAGAAGACAAAGCAGGAAGGAAGATAGGGGAAAGGTTGTGCCTGAGGCCCCCACCTCTATTCAAGGAAGGATTTTCCAAGTTGGTATAAATTGACTCCTTGACCCCTCTCTCAAACCACCTATCTTCTCTGTCTAAAATGTGAATATTAATGTCCTCAAATGAGTGTCCTTTTTCCTTTAGATGAAGATAAACTGCTGACTCTGGTCCTGTGGTGTTACTTCTCCTGTGATGGGCCATCCTCCTGTACAAAGGTTGTTTGGTTTCTCCAATGTAGAGTTCAGAGCACTCCTCACTGCACTGGATTGCATACACTACATTGCTTTTCTTGTGTTTTGGAGTTTGATCTTTGGGGTGTACAAGCCTCTGTCTCATTGTGTTGGTGGGTTTGAAATATACAGGTATGTGGTGTTTGCCAAATATCCGTTTTATCTTTTCAGACACGCCAGCCATGTAAGGAATGACCAGGTTCTTCCGTTTACTCTGAGTCTCAGCCCTATCTGTTGCTGTTTTAATCTAAGTCTACCAGACAGAGAAGATAGGTGGTTTGAGAGAGGGGTCAAGGAATCCATTTATGCCAACTTGGAAAATCCTTCCTTGAATAGAGGTGGGGGCCTCAGGCACAATCTTTCCCCTATTTTACTTCCTGCTTTGTCTTCTGTGCCTAGGAAGATTAAGACCATTTCACAAGCTCAACAGCAGCATGGTAATCTTAACGATCCTCCTTTGGATGATAAAGGGACTTAGAAATAAGCATTTCAAATAACCATGACCTAGCCCCAGGTGCAAGGTCACACAGCCACCCTAGATACATATTTAAGGATTCCCTTACTAACTTTGCTCAGACTGAAGAAACTTCTTGGATAAGGAGCGAAACGTTTCCACTGAGAAAATAGAAATCCAGTTGACATGATTCAAGCTACAAAGTCAAAATAAGAACAGGTTGATAAATATTATACATTATATAACCAATAAAATATAACCATAGAAAACTAATACATCACAGGTGCTATTCAGTTAAACTAGCCCAAGGGCCAAAGTGTTAGAATAGAGCTTTGGCTAGTTTATGGCAAAGAAGACCAAAAGAATAGAATAGCAGCACAGCAGCTCCCAGAATTGGCCAGCAAGGAGCCTGCACCAATTTAAAAATAGCTTCTTATTAGAGATGGAAGAGTCCATGACTCTGATCATTTGTTTTCCTGCGTTGGTAGGCATATTGTCATGGCTCACTGCAAGGTCACCATCTTCTGGGAATAAGTTATTTGCTGCCTATGTACCATTAAAACCACCACCACCAACAACAACAACAAAAACGAAAACACTGAGAAATGTATGTAGTATCACTATTGCATATGTAATAAATTATGATATAAAACTGTAGCATGTATCAAAAAACATAATGGTCTTCAGACTTCCTGAAATATTAATACTAGTATTACAGAGATTGATGCAAATATTAATACTATTTTGTGAAGCAGCATTCTCCCCTAAACAAAGAAAAAAGTACAGGACAAGTACTTTGACCCAACTAAACATCAATTTGATAAGAGAATAAGCAGTTATATCCAGGTAATGCCAATAGTATTATAACTCAGGAAACAAAAACATAGAATATAGGGGATGGTGTAGCAGAAGTATCACCATACATGTTGTAAATAGTTATACTTAACTGTTTTTCACAAGATGTAATGATTCAAAATGGTGAAAAACTTGTTTGACCCAAGATGATGGTGGGAGGGATGAAAAAAGGAGTGTGAACACTAGATCATTATCTTTGTGTGATATATCTTTTTCCCCCCAGTTTTCATAAACCTCCAGTCTTAGTTTTCTCTTTCTATAATAAAGTGTGAGTTCTGTTGGGTATAGTTTTCTGTGAGTGAATTTTCTTCCCATTTGCTCTGCTGTTTAGATTAGTTAATAATGTAAAGGTAAAGGTACCCCCTGCACATTTGTGCAGTCGTGTCCAACTCTAGGGGCCGGTGCTCATCTCCGTTTGTTAGCCGAAGAGCCAGCGTTGTCCGAAGACACTTCCACGGTCATGTGGCCGCATGACGCCGCGGAACGCTGTTACCTTCCCACCGAAGTGGTACCTATTAATCTACTTGCATTTACATGCTTTCGAATTGCTAGGTTGGCAAGAGCTGGAGCTAGTGCAGGAGCTCACTCTGCACGCAGGGCTAGGGATTCGAACCTCCGAACTTGCGATCTTCCAATCGACAAGCCTGGCGTCTTACCCGCTGAGCCACCACGCCCCTAGTTAATAATGAGCTATATATATAATAACGAGACCCTGTGATGAATTCATGGTTGATTTTCTAGTGGACTGAATTGTGCCCTGGTTGCTACTGTTATGAGTCTAAATTTGGCAGCTCCTAATTAAAGTAGTTCTATACAATTCTAATTTCTAAATAGCTCTTACAGATTGCATGGAGAGAGGTCATTCAAATCAAGGAGATACTTAAAGATATAGGACCATTGCCCATGCAATGCTAAACATGGTTGAAGTCCTACAGAAGTTAAATATACAGAAATGTTCTCTTGGTGAAGGAACTTTCTATCATCCTTGGTGGACTTGTGAAAAGGCTAAAAAAAATTGGGACCAAGTATGTGCTAATATTCAAAAGATCTTCAAAGTGGATTTACAATAACAATCAGAACTGTTCCTTTTAGGTTTGATGGAGAAACAGCTCGAGAAACAACATGGGACTTTGCTTTTACACATGATTACAGCAGCAAGAGAGGCCAAATTGCTAATATCCGCTGGATAATGGAGAAAGCCAGGGAGTATGTCGATGAAGGTTCTCAGTCATCCAGGTGGAACAGTCTGTGGCTTGAATCATGTCAACTGGATTTCTATTTTCTCAGTAGAAACGTTTCACTCCTTATCCAAGGAGCTTCTTCAGTCTGAGTAAAGTTAGTAAGAGTAAAGTTATCATCCCTTTAGATGACAAAGGGACTTAGAAATAAACATCTCAAAATAACCATGACCTAGCCCCAGGTGCAAGGTCACACATCCACCCTAGAAACATATTTAAGGATTCCCTTACTAACTTTACTCAGAAAGCCAGGGAGTTTCAGAAAAACATCTATTTTTGTTTTATTGACTATTCTAAAGCCTTTGCCTGTGTAGATCATAACAAATTGTGGCAAGTTCTTGGTGGTATGGGGATACCAAATCATCTTGTCTGCCTCCTGAGGAATCTGTATAACGACCAAGTAGCAACGGTAAGAACAGACCACGGAACAACGGACTGGTTTAAGATTGGGAAAGGAGTACGGCAGGGTTGTATACTCTCACCCTACCTATTCAACTTGTACGCAGAATACATCATGTGACGTGCTGGGCTTGATGAATCCAAGGCTGGAGTTAAAATCGCTGGAAGAAACATTAACAATCTCAGATATACAGATGATACCACTTTGATGGCTGAAAGCGAGGAGGAGCTGAGGAGCCTTATGACGAAGGTGAAAGAAGAAAGTGCAAAATCTGGGTTTCAGTTAAGCCTCAAAAAAACCAAGATTATGGCAACCAGCTTGACCGATAACTGGCAAATAGAGGGAGAAAAAGTGGAGGCAGTGACAGACTTTGTATTTCTAGGTGCAAAGATTACTGCAGACACTGACTGCAGCCAGGAAATCAGAAGACGTCTACTTCTTGGGAGGAGAGCAATGACAAATCTTGATAAAATAGTTAAGAGCAGAGACATCAAACTGACAGCAAAGATCCACATAGTCAAAGCAATGGTATTCCCCATAGTAACTTATGGCTGCGAGAGCTGGACCATAAGGAAGGCTGAGCGAAGGAAGATAGATGCTTTTGAACTGTGGTGTTGGAGGAAAATTCTGAGAGTGCCTTGGACTGCAAGAAGATCAAACCAGTCCATACTCCAGGAAATAAAGCCAGACTGCTCACTTGAGGGAATGATATTAAAGGCAAAACTGAAGTACTTTGGCCACGTAATGAGAAGACAGGATACCCTGGAGAAGATGCTGATGCTAGGGAAAGTGGAAGGCAAAAGGAAGAGGGGCTGACCAAGGGCAAGATGGATGGATGATATTCTGGAGGTGATGGACTCAACCGTGGGGGAGCTGGGGATGGCGACGGCCGACAGGAGGCTCTGGCGTGGGCTGGTCCATGAAGTCACGAAGAGTCGGAAGCGACTGAACGAATAAAGAACAAGAAACAACAGCAGCAGAACTTTTATATGCACAGAGATGGAAAAATCCACAAATACCTACAGCAGAAGAATGGATTATTAAATTGATGGAGTTGGCTTAAATGGCTAAACTAACAACGTTGATAAGAGAAAATAATGTTTCTGGATTTCTTTCTACTTGGCAACCACTTTTAGACTACTTGCTTGTGTCAGAAAAAAAATGTTTTGATTTTGGCTTTTAACGATTAAATGGTTTGATTTGATAGAAATAATGTTATTAAGGTTTAACTAATTGTAAGAGAATACACTTGTAAATGTATTCATATCTGTACTGGAAAATTTTGGAAGTCACTTTCTGTTTTTATTTTCTCTCTGTTCTGCACTTTTATGGTTTTTCTTTTTTCTTTAGTTCTGTACTCTAGCTTTTCTATTTTCTATATTTTGTATTTTAATTATGTTCCGGAAAAAGTAATAAAGTTCTTTATAAAAACAAAGTTAAATATACAGTTAGGCACTCTACTGTATATGCAGCTATATATAACTTTAAAGTTGTATATTAAAAATAGCCTCAGTTGACTGTGACAAGGCCTTTACTGAAGATAATACTGGGGAGGCAAGTAAAACAGGAAAAAAAACTAGATTCAAATTCCTTCCCATCACCATATTTTAAGTTACATCATTATCATTTAGATTTATATCCTACCTTTATTTTTTACAGCTCAAGACAGTGTACATAATGCTGCCTCCTGCTATTTTTCCTACAACACCCCTGTGAGGTGGGCTGAGCTGAGCGAGTGTGACTGACCCAACTTCTCTGCCTCAGGGGGGCCTGGAACTGCCTCCTGGTTTCTAGTCCAGCACTTTAACCACACACAAAACTGACTCTCATAAAACTATTTAGGAAATAAAAAGGAATCCATTTGCAAATTTGAGGGATACAATTGTGCTAAGTAAAGTTAGATTTGGAAACCTAAATCTGGTTCAGTAATTAAATGGCTACTGAAGTTAGTAGAGATTTTGTATATTTTTTTTACTTTAAAGTTGTCAAGTCTGACTAAATGGAAGTTCATCTTAAACCAGAGTTATCTGACCAAAATTGAACTTACTAAATCAATCTACTTTATATAAATATCATAATGCTATAACCATTTGCAAACTCTAAAACTGTTGTCTGATTGTTTCCACCACTTTGTCTTCAAGAGAAATTGGAAAGGCAGCATCTCATCTACAAATAACCACTACCCTAACCCTAATCCTTTCCTGAGTCAAATGCCTATATCAATATATCCAAAAATCCAAATAGAATTGCTACTTTCATAGCAAGCTGAAATTTCATCCTAATAATGAAATGGTCATTATGATATCACAATGCAAGTTCCACCCTTTATGTACTTGCATGCAGGATTGTGATACATGCTGTATGAGAAAAATTGCACTCACTCCACCCAACCACAAAATTGGAGGAGCCAAGCTAGGTGGAGATGCTTCTCCACTGCAGGGCCTGTTTTGTGGAACAGTCCTTCATAGGAGGTTTGGCTTGCACCAACCCTGCTGGCTTTTCAGAAGTTGGTCAAAACAGAAATGTTCTAGGGAACTTTTCATTCGTTCATTAGCATAATGACATTGAAGTGTTTGGTATAGTGGTTAAGGCACCAGGCAAGAAGCTGGGAGACTGTGAGTTCCAGTCCTGCCTTAGGCACGAAGCCAGCTGGGTGACCCTGGACCAGTCACCCTCTCTCAGCCCTAGGAAGCAGGCAATGGCAATCCACTTCCAAAATCTTGCCAAGAAAACTGCAGGGACTTGTCCAGGCAGTTGCCAGGAGTCAACACTTAACTCAATGGCACACATGACTGGTGCTATCATACCTCTGTGCTCTGTATCTTATCTGTGAAATAGAAGTATATTGTTACATTGTTTAAAGCTAGTAATCTAAATGCTTCCCTAAAATTTATTTTCTTGAATACATGTGTGGATGGAATTCTCCACTAATTACTTACTGTAATTCTTTCCCCCTATAAATCATACTCCTTAGTATTTCTTTTACCTAACAATTCTGTTTCCAGAGTGGTTGTGCTCAATAGAGACAATCTCAATAAGCAATACCTTGCTATTTTTCTAATCAATGGTAATGTAGTAGAGGGATTAAAAGTAAGATTTTCAATGAGGGAAAATGGCACATACAGATGATCTTAGGTTCAATCCCTGGCATTTCCAGATAGAGCTGTGAAAGTACATTTTCTAAAGGTGCTTTCAGCTCCCAGTCTCCTTTGCTATCCTTCAAAAGATGTTTCACAGCTCTTTTATTTTTCCCTCCCCGCTTTCCTTAACTAATTCTTTCTTGTGTCAATGTGGCTGGAGAAAATAAAAGATTGAAAAAGTAGAACAACATGGCAGAGTTTCAAATGGAAATTTACTGAATTCAACTCCATGTAAAACTCAATAATTATAGAATTAAAGCTTCATCTGAAGCACTCTAAAATACTGGAAAGGTCCTGCCACCTAATGTAAATATATATAAGATGGGATAATCATTTAACCATTGAGATAACTCATGGCTAGCATGAAGTATGAACCAAACTACTGTAAATTATGCCTTTCTGTTATGTGTGAACTAATCTATGGCTTATTCAATGAAAAACAGTTATGCAAACTGTGGCTTACATGGTGGATTAGCCCCACCAAGATAAGGCAGTTTTCAGTTTCAAGAATTTCTTTTTCTACGTATATATTTAAAGTAAACACAAGAGCCAGTTTGGTGTAGTGGTTAAGGCATCGGGCTAGAAACCGGGAGACCGTGAGTTCTAGTCCAACCTTAGGCACAAAGCCAGCTGGGTGACCCTGGACCAGTCACCCTCTCTCAGCCCTAGGGAGAAGGCAATGGCAAACCACTTCCAAAAACCCTTGCCAAGAAAATTGCAGGGCCTTGTCCAGGCAGTCTCCAAGAATCAGACACGATTGAATGGTTAATAATTTAAAAAAGGTAAACCTGAATATAAAAATAGTAGTGCATTTGGAAAAAAAAAACCTTCTGTACTCTTTTTAAATTGTATTATCCAGCTTTGCAGTGGATAGCTTTGTGTTTCAATATAAGTTGCCTTTATTATAAGCAAAAACACCTATGTCTTTGATGTAGTACATAGCCTGTGATTACTTCTCTAGATTCTTCATCACTACATATCTATCTTAATTTTGCTTTATAAACTTCTTATATTGGAATATCAAACAATTCTGGACTTTGTAGCAAGAGCTCGATGACCACTGTTGTTTTATCTCTCCCTGCTTTGCTTTGGTTTTTCCCATCTAGGCCTTTTATGAAACTCTCATGACACACAGCAAGTGCCCTAAAAATGACTTCCTCACCAATTACTGAGCCAGTGTTGACTCAGCCTGGTCTGAGACAGCATTGAGTCATACCCTTCTAGAGTTGCAGTATAATGCCAGTTATAAATTTGAATCAGAAAGCCATTTGCTCCTGATTCACAGAGTTTCCTCACTACATCATTCTCTCTTTCTCTCTTTAATCAAATCTTTTATTATTCTCTCTTAAACCCTTTCCTCTAATTTTCTTTTTGGAATCCTTATTTTTATTATAGCTTTATCAATATTTTTCAAAGTATAATTAAAATATAAAATAGAGGGACTTCTGGTGGGGACATGGAAGACTGAACAGCTGTGCCCGCAGGGTTATAGGGTGGAGCTGACATGGCGGCAATTTTTTTCGGGCTCAGGCAGGTTTTCTCTGGATAAAGGAAATTTATTTGTTCATTTATTTATTCAATTTATATAAAAATTTATATAAAGGAAATGCCTGGAATCACCACATCTGTCCTCCAGATGGCTTCTTGCAGCCAGACGATCGCAAACAGCATTTCGCATTCAACTGGCAAGAGCTAGCAGGGAGGTGGGGATGTCATCATTTTCCAAGCTGCACTGTAGCCTTAAAGGGACATTAAGACTGGCCACCCCAAGAAAAACTAAAAGAGTGCAAGAATAGATAGAAAAGTATAAAAGACAGGTGACTTCTGACGTTCTTCATCAGAGATATAAAAGCATGTGAAAAAGTTAATCTCTTTCTCTTAATTAAACTTTTAATAACATTATTCCTCTAAAATCAAACCATTTAATCATCAAAACCTAAAATCAAAACTTCATTTTTTTTCCTGTTACAAGCAAACAGTCAAAAAGTGGCTTTCAAGTAGAAGCAAATCCAGTTACAGTATTTTCTCTTATCAATGCTGAGAGTTTGGCCATTTCCACCAGTTCCATTAATTTAATCATCCAGTCCACCATTGAAGGAATTTGTAAGTCCTTCCATCTTTGAGCATATAAGAGTCTTGCTGCTGTTATCATATGTAAAAACAGAGTCCCATGCTGCTTCTCAAACTGTTGATCCAGCAGACCTAAGAGAAACAGCTCCAGTTTCAGTTTTAAGTCCACTTTGAAAATCTTTTGAATAATAATACATATTTGATTCCAGAATTTCTTGGCTTTTCCACAAGTCCACCATAAATGATAAAAAGTTCCTTCACCTGTAAACATTTCCAACAAACATTTGGTATCCCACTGTACATTTTTGACAACTTATCAGGAGTTAAATACCAATAGTACATCATTTTATAAAAATTCTCTTTCAAATTATAATTTAAAGTAAATTTCAAACCTTTATTCCACATATTCTCCCATTGTTCAAACATAATATTATATCCAAAATTCTTAGCCCACTTAATCATACAATCTTTGACATATTCATCTTCTAAATTCAATTGTAACAACATTTTATACATTTTATACATTTTCTTAATAAGATGCTCATCATTTGTACAAAGTTCCATTTCAATTTGTGTTTTTTCATTAACAAAATTATATACCTTCTTATCCAAACTGAACTGTTCTGACAGTTGTGCAAAATTAAACCAGTGACAAGTATGAACTTCCAGTTCTAGTTGTTCCCTTGTTTTAAATTTAGGTACGCCTCCCTCAAAGTTCTTCTTCATATCTCAAGCAACTTGGTTTGCTTGCCATCTCTCTTCTAAAAAAAGGTTCTTGAGGGGACAACCAGATAGGTACATTAGGAGACAATACTGGTTTATATTTATTCCAAACCCTCAGTATGGCATGCCTAACAAAATGATTTTTAATTTTTTTATTAACTTTAGCTTTATCATACCACAAGTAGGCGTGCCACCGAAATCAGAGATCAAGTTCTTCTAATTCCAATAATTTCTTGTCCTTCAGGGTCACCCAATCCTTCATCCAGAGCAAACAACAGGCAGCATAATACAATTTCAAATCAGGTAAACCTAAATCTCCTCATTCTTTGGCATCTTGTAACAATTAAAACTTAATTCTTGGTTTCTTCCCTTGCCAAATGAACTTAGAGATATCTTTCTGTAGCTTTCCTCTAAATTGTTGATGGAATTTCACTCATCTTTCTTACAGCTCTTACCTGAGTTCTGAATCAACATGAGTGCTATGTGGTTCATAAATAGCTTTTAAGTTTCCTGCTGATTATGCCTTGAGCACCAGAATGACACAGGAATCTCAATGTGCTAAAGGATTTTTCAACTGCAACTGTTTATCTTAAATATGATTATGAAAATATGTTTTGAGTAGATGATGATAAATCAATAGCATTATTCAGAAAGTGTTATATATACCTTACAACGTTGTTGGGTTTCTTTTTGTTTGTTTTGTTTTGCAAATTCAGCTTTTGATTTTTTTTAGTTGTTTCTTTTGCTTGCATTAAAATCAAGGGTTTATTAATGCAAATAATATTTCTTATACATACAGTTCAAACAATCTCTTTTCTAAAGTGCTTTCCATTTAGTCTGCATATAATTTCTCACCATGGGAGGTAGATTACTACTGCTTCTTTTGGCTCTTTTCCTCTTTCTACTCAGTCTCTCCCCCCCCCCCTTTGGTCAAGCTGCTAATCAAAATATAAAACCCCAGCCATCTCCCTTTAACTTGACTGCTGGCTGGCTGGGAATGGAAAAGTGCCAAGTCTGAGTCTAGTTTCCGAAAAACTCCACCCCCATTCATCTTAGCAGCATAAACGGAAGGAAGGAACTTTGACAGGATATTAGTAGTGGACAAAAGAATAATGATCAGGAACATCTCTGAACCCTAGTTGTAGCTTTATTACCCATTTTGATGTGGTTAATGATGTCAGCCCTGCAGTATTTCAGGAGGAACTGAAGGAAGGTTACAGTTTTAATTACTCCACTTTCAAGTCATAGAGTACATCCATACTTACTACTTAATTTGCTCCTATCTTGTGCTCATAGTAGCTTAAGTTTAAACTTAAGTTTAAGTTAAGTTTAAAAACATGTCCAGACTTTGACAACACCTTGTAAGGTATTCAGTCAAAACTGCAAGATACCACACTAATCCATTGGACATTTCTCCTGCTGCTGTACTGTTTCAGGAAAGCAGTTTGCCAATCGCTTTCCTTCCTGTGGGTGGGTCTTAGTGGACATAGCTATGTATACATGTGTATCAAAACGTCAGGTTCTACTGTTTCATTTCCTTTTTTGGCTAGGAAAAAGCTAGCTGGTTAAGGAAAAGGAAACAGTAGTTTAAAAAATCTGATGGGTTTTGAACCAGCAGAACTCTTAGTCAGTATGTTATTTTAGTGCTGATGATCTTAGGAAAGGTCTTAGGGGTTCTTAGAGATAAGGGCAACTATTGCTTCAGTTGAGGGAGCATTAATTCCTCTTCAAAGGGGCCAGTGAATTGCTAGTTTGTCTCTAAGGAAGCAAAGAATTCCACCTGAAATGTACAAGAGCAATCACCGCATCATAAGAGAAAAAGATTGCTTTGAAACCACAGTAAGAAAATTGCTAAGAGGTTGAATTTACAAAGGGAGGGAGGCAAATAAATCTGACACTATCCATTTCTGCCCTCAAGAAATAGTTGCTGTTCCTCTCTGGCCATAGGGCAAGTAGGCAGTGCAGATGAACCCTTAGAGCTATTTTGGGAGAATGTAGCATTTGTACAATGCTGCCTCAAACCTACCATTCTCCCATGCAAATACACTAGGAAATATCTCCACTTGAGAGCTAGAAGGGGTATGCCAGCTGGGGTGGCAGACAAGATCAATTTGTTGTTGATCACTAAAAGGTAATTTGAAGACAAGGGCTAGTTTTTCAACACATTAAAAAGTGCCTTTTGGAAGTAGCAGGTCTTATTTAATCTGGCTGCAATCAAATACTGATTAAGCAGAAGTAATATTTAACAAATGAAACATTACAACTTGTGAAGAATAAAGCTTGTTGCCAGACCCTATTTTGGGTCATTTGGAAATTCAGACAGCAAGCCAGGTTGTTATTAGAAATTAACCCGAAGAACAAGTGCTGAGTGTGGGATCCTTTACTTCAGAGGAGTGAGTTTGGCCAGCTTCCCCTTTGAATTGTTGGATCCAGGCCAGTAAGGATATCCTAATAACCCCTTGCAGCTGCATTTCAGTTGGGAGGGGGGAATTTGGGTAGCTTGTTAGGCAACGCCCTTGAAGCCTCGCTGGTCCGAGCTTTTGATTGGGAAGTTGCCTAATAAAAATAAGGAAAAAGAAAGCAAGAGAGAGATTTCTCCAAAGGTCATCAGCAGCAACAAAATGGGTTATTATCATCAAAAGGGTTAGTATCCTCCAGCAACCTGCCTAAAATGCAATTTTATCTTACTATGCCTGGGAAATGGATAAACAACAGTGTATCCAGATTTAACAAGATTAAGGAACTACAATAAGTTTTAGGGAGATAGTTTTATTATGTTAACTGTTATCTTGCATACTATGTTTTAAAAGAATCCTACTTTAGTGTGTAAGTCTTAATTATATTTATTTAATAAAAATGTATATCTTACATGCTGGTGTTCTGGTCACATGCATATGGAAATTGGATTCTACCCAGCCTGCCTAACCACTTGGCTTGTTACTACCAGGAGATTGTAGATGGTTGAGTTCCAACCATTGGGGCTTGAAGGGAGAAGTCATCCTTAGAAGTTTTGAGGTTTGGCCCAGAGCCCCCAAGCTTTCTCTAGGGCTGTGGGACTATAGTGATAGGATGGTGGCAGCGAAGTTTGTCCTATGGGTTGGTGCCCAAAATAGGAACATTTGGGTTGGTGCCCAAAATAGGAACATTTGGGTTGGTGCCCAAAATAGGAACATTTGTGTTGGTGCCCAAAATAGGAACATTTGTGTTGGTGCCCAAAATAGGAACAGTGGGTTGGTGCCCAAAATAGGAACATCTGGGTTGGTGCCCAAAATAGGAACATCTGGGTTGGTGCCCAGGTAGAGGCTGTTGGGTGGGTGCCCAAGCTAAGAACAGTAGGGATTGGTGCCCCAAACTAGTAACATCTGGGTTGGTGCCCTAAATTGGGATTGGTCTGCCCTTTAGGAGAGGGTTCTCATGAAGCTAATTAGAGAACCTGTATAAAACTATTCCAGGGTTCCTTTTACCACAGTTGTTGCTGAGGTGTGGATCCTGGTTAGTTAATTTTAAAAGGGCAGTGTTCCTTTTAGTTAATTGTGTGGGCCAGCAAAGGAAAGGACAAGGGGGGAGGCGTCCAGCCAGGAGGCCTGTGAGCTGAAAAAGGAAAGAAAAGGAACCCTCCCCCATAACATTGACACAACTATTATTACTGTTCTTGCAACTTAGATCTTCCTTAAAGAAAGCTTAGCAAGACATACTGGGACGCATTCAATATCTTGGACTTGTATCAAGAATATCCCAGTGGAAATAAAAAAGAACATTATAATACAAAGTTTATTGCACTATGTGATAGGTTTATTCCTCTTAAATTCCATCCAGCACGAAAATAACATCTCTTTGGCTATCATGAGATCCCTTAACATTTAATTAGAAGTTGGTATTGACTTCAGAGAACTGCCAGGCACTGGGAGTTATATGAAAATCTCAAATTTATTATTGAAGACTGATGTAATTTCTTCAAAATCTAAAAAGAAGAAATAAGGACATTCCCTCAAGCACACAAGATAGTTAAGAATGAAAAATTAAAAGATCAATTGTACATTTGACTTTTGGAATTAGCGTGATTCTCATGAATAATTAAAATCATTTTGTTCTGCTGGAATTACACAATGATAATAGTGTAATTATAGATACACAATATCTTTATTAATTTCTGTTTATTTCATGTTGAAAGAATATGAGAAAATGTGAAAATCAGCCTGAAATAAAATAAAGTATCCGTGCTGCTACTTGAAGCAGAATGATTTGAACTCCATTACAGTTTCATAAGATTTGAAATATGCTCAAAGGATATAATTTACATACTGGTTGGCACCAATGCTACTTTCATATAATATGCCATAGCAAATTTACACCTTAGAGAGAGAAAAGAAAAACATTGCTAAAACAAAATCAGTATTATGTATTATCCACTGTATTCCAAAAGTCACATGAGTCACAAAAAACAAATATGAATTTCATTATAATTTAGGACTAATTTCAACAATTAAAACTAAGCATGTGATCATGCAGGCAACGTTAAATTGAATACAAAATATGAATTGCTACAGTCCAGGGGAAAAGCATTGCTCAGTGTTATGGGGCACATTTCATATAAAGAAGTACAAACCAGCTACAATGATCAGAAAATAGGGGATGTGAAAAATAGGAGAAGTGCTGTCTGTCTGAGAGAATAGACTGAACTGGTTCAGACTGAAACTTCATATGAACATTACTCAAATATTCATTCCATTATCATCATTATTATTAGCCAGTTTGAGCCAGTTCGGTCTAGTGGTTAAGGTGCTGGGCTAGAAACCAGGAGTCTGTGAGTTCTAGTCCCACCTTAGGCATGAAAGCCGGCTGGGTGACCTTGGGCCAGTTGCTCTCTCTCAGCCCAACTCACCTCACAGGGTTGTTGTTGTGGGGAAAATAGGAGGAGGAAGGAGTATTAGGTATGTTCGCCACCTTGAGTTATTTATAAAAAATAATAAAGGTGGGATAAAAATAAATAAATAAATAAATAAATAAAAATTATTATTATTATTATTATTATTATTATTATTATTTGCCATTCAATCATGTCTGATCCTTGGCAACTGCTTGGACTAGTCCCTGCAGTTTTTTTGGAAAGGTTTTTCAGAAGTGGTTTGCCATTGCCTCCTTCCTATGACTGAGAGAAAGTGACTGGCCCAAAGTCACCCAGCTGGCTTTCATGCCTAAGGCGGAACTAGAACTCACAGTCTCCTCGTTTCTAGCCTGGTGCCTTAACCACTAAACCAAACTGGCTCTCTTTCATTGCATTATATACAGTACCTAAGCTATTATGTTGACATTGAAACAAGCAGGAATTGCATCAGGCTTTAATTCAGTATTTCTGAATAGATGATGCCCAGGAAGCTGTCATAATTCACAAAAGTTAATACATTAAGCAAAATTTCTATAGGAAAGTAGAGGAAAGTCAAAAATGCATGTACTCTAAATGGTAATATTACAACATCTGCAGTTGCTACCAGATTTTACCAAATGTTAGCAGAATCTGAATGTAGGGATTTTTGTAGAAACTGAAAAGAAAGTGGATAAGATTAGCATCAGAGCATAATTTCTTGGACATAGGCAGTCATGGATATCTAGCTCAGGAATTGCAAACTAAAGCTAAATGTGGGCTTAATCTGCAATTGTCTACTCCTGCACTCTTAGAGCAGTTCCACAATAAAATAACCGACTTTCAACTGACTTTAGCACTTGCACAACATGTTTAGTTTGTACTTCAATACTGAAAAATTGCTTGCTGTACCTCATTGCAAATCAACGCTGATTGGGTTGAAATGTCAAACTTTATGCTCCATGTTAATATTAAGAATGAATGAATGAATTGTGATGGATTGAATTAGTGATAGCAGATCAAATGCCAGTTACTTACAAAAGCCAGAGAGAAAAGAAATTAATAGTTCCTTGGAAACAAATTTTCTACAATAATTTAACTCCATTGTTCAAACTCTTCCTTCATTTCATGAGATTTAAATAGTTAACACAAAAAGAATGAAGCAAGTTAAAAAGCAGTGTGAACAATAAACCAATTAATGTATTCCTCATAGCAAACAGAATAGGTTTCAGGCTGACTCAGCTTTCTGCCAATGGAAGACAGCAAAAAGAAAAACTGTGTCAGCTTGATGGGTCAATACTATCCTGTTTTATTCCTCCTCTTTCTGCTTTTAATATGTGGATCCAGATTGTGCTGATCCAGATTGTTTACCGACACCCTATTTAAATCAAAGATTATTCCCAGGTCTTGCTAGTTGAAATGTACATAAAGCAGAACTACTGCTTGAAGCCATGAGAAATATTCATATTCTAATTAAGTGCATAGTTACAAATTCTAAAATATACTGTTAAATCTTTGCACTCAAATTCTCCAAGTACTAAGCACGAATGCATGAATTGCCTAGGAGTGAAGTCTCTGGAGGCTTAAAGTGTTTTGCCATATATTGTTTATTTACACATATTTATAATTACATAACATTAACATTCTGATGGGTACTGCTTCTCTATAAGGTCTCTAGAGGGACAGGATATTTTAAAAATTGCTTCCTGAGCTTCAACTTAGCTCACTGATTCACAGGCTGATCTTGTGCTGAGTCTTTCAGAATTACAGCTCCCAAAACAATTTCTTTTTTTTTTCCTAGAGAAAATGAGATGTGCCAGCATTCTGAGCCATCAGTCTAAGAAAATGGGGACGGGGAGAAGAGATCTATCAAGTGAATCTTATTTCAATCATGTTTTTTACCTACCTTTTAACTAGGATTTATAGTTTGGACTCTTAGATGTGCTAGCCTTCAATATTTTTCAACCAACATAGGAGTTGGAGTCTAATATTTCTAAGAGCAGCAGCCTGGAGAAGACCCCATTAGGCTGTAATACAACTCCAGTAGTTCACTGCAATGAATTCATCTTATGTTCAATTATGCTTAATTCAAGGAAAGTTTGAAGGTTGTACACTTAGACTTATCTCTTGCTTTTAAGGCTTCCCTGTTAATTTGTCCCTTTTTTGTCCCTACAATATTGAGATTTTCTGTAATACTGTATATGTAAATGAATTATTTTTATATGCCAAAATAACCATTTTCTCTTCTTTCTCACAGATAAAGGTGCTATTTTTGTTTTTGTTTTATTTCAATACAATGATATTGAGCATAGGATATAAAGAAGAGAAAAAAGTGGATATTCTATCAACATTAGTTACAGTTTAGGATGTCAATGTTACGAGAATTATGGTTTTTTTTAATTCAAAAATTTTTATACTTAAAACATTGGAAGATGCTGTTCTTGTTTATTAATTAGATTACTTAGCTATTCCTTCTATTATTTATTTATTTATTTATTATTTGAGATGCATAAATGCATAATAAAGCTCTTAGACAATTTTTTAAAAAGTCTTTCCATTGGTAGCAGGAGATTATAAAATACTGTTGAAGTACTGAGGATAATGCTAAATATATATATATATGGTGCTTTGCATAGCAGTGATGTCTACAACATTAGATACAGTAGATGTTTGTAAGGCATGAAACAAATGGATCCATTTTCCCTGTATATATTCTAGTTGTTCTCTCAGCATATCTGAAGGACACCTGGTTATGGAAAGCCATCATAAAGAAGGTGTATTCTAATCTCCCTATATACCTTCCTGCTTAATCTTGCATCTTTGAATTACCTACACTGAGCATAAAAGGCAGTCCATCCCTGGCATCAGCATCTCATCCCCATTGATAGAACCTTATTAATTGAACCAGAGAGATGTGTTTTTTTGATGGAACATGGAAGGATCAGAACATGTTGGCACTATCAAGGCAAATTTTGGAAGCCCATCATCTGAAAAGGTAGGCACTTTTATTAACCTAAAATAATGTTCATGTGATCCTTCATTCACCCTTAGTAAAGGTAAAGATTCCCCCCGCACATTTGTGCAGTTGTCTCCGACTCTAGGGGCCGGTGCTCATTTCCGTTTGTTAGCCGAAGAGCCAGCATTGTCCGAAGACGCTTCCACGGTCATGTGGCTGGCCTGATGCACGTGGAACGCTGTTACCTACCCACCAAAGTGGTACCTATTCATCTACTTGCATTTGCATGCTTTCGAATTGCTAGGTTGGCAAGAGCTGGGGCTAGTGCGGGAGCTCACTCCGCACGCAGGGCTAGGGATTCGAACCTCCGAACTTGCGATCTTCCGATCGACAAGCCTGGCGTCTTACCCGCTGAGCCACCATGCGCTTCACCCATGCTTACCTATTAATAAAGGTTCTGATATATGTTTCTAAAGGGTGTTAATAGCATGAAGTCTACTAGAAGAGCCTTGCTTTTAAACAAGTATATTATTTATCACTATTTCATAATAAAAGGGGAAATTAATTAATCCAGTCTAAATCCAAGAACAATCACATACAAACTGGTACCAAATTTAAAGCTACCAAGCCTTTTCCCAGTGCACATTAGATGTGTGATGCCGTTGACTATTAAATCAGAGTTCCTGACACAAGCCACTCAGGGATATGAAGGAATATTTATTATAGCCAGTGATCCATTGCACGTTAAAGACTCAAGTAAATCAAGCTCCCGCAACCAACAGTTTAAAAATCTCCAAGTTTCCCCCCCCCCCCCCAATCTGGATTTGCGGTTCGATCGCCCTTTCCTTTGTCTCTCAATTCTCAGATCTTTTTGGGTCCAAATCAATCCTGACACACACCCCTAAAATTAAATCTCCCGCCTTTAGCGCTTTATGTACAAAGTACAAAAATACATTATACTTCACCCATTGCATAGGTTTCCCTCCCTTTTCTCAAACCCTCTATTCCGGCTTGGTTGGGAATTTGTCATGAAACTTTTTCACTAAGTTAGGTGCTTGTACATGACGACTGTCCACCAACTCACTCTGAGATCTGGGGAAACGTTTCCATTGTATTAAGTACTGCAACCCCTCCCCCTATGCCATCTGGAGTCTAGTATCTCTTTCAGTTCAAAGTGCTGTTCTCTGTCAACCATTACTGGTTACTCTTGCCTGGTTGAGTTCATTGGGGTTTCGAGTTTTGCCTCTCCCCCTTCTCTCCCACTGGCGAGCCACCCTCTCACACCGAGCACTCCTGTGCACTCTGGCCAGAGCCCTCTTCTCCTTCATCTTCTCTGTCTCCCCCTCCCGACACCAGAAGGGTTCCCGCGGGTTCTGGATATTCCATTTGTGGACCTTCCTCAGTAAACTTGGAGTTTTCAGGTAAGGTCGCCATACTGACTCAAGTCCTTCTGTGATACCCTCGATCCATTGACTATTAAATCAGAGTTCCGGACACAAGCCACTCAGGGATATGAAGGAAACTTTATTATAGCCAGTGATCCATTGCACGTTAAAGACTCAAGTGAATCAAGCTCCCACAACCAACAGCTTTAAAATCTCCAAGTTTCGCCCCCCCCAACAGGATTTGCGACTCGATCGCCCTTCCCTTTGTCTCTCAGTCCTCAGATCTTTTTGGGTCCGAATCAACTAAAGCAGCGATATCACCCTTTGATCTATCCTGGGTGCTAAAACACTTGGCGCGAGACTTTGATTTACATAGTTTGCAGTTCTCTGAATATGCCAAACCCCTACTTTACACATCTGGTAGTTTTACTGTCAGGCACCCCCAAATGACCCTGTGAGTTTAACAGAGTGGCAGGATGTTCCTTCCTGGCACCATGGCAGGATGGCATGGATGACATCCTGACAAGATGAAGGTTTGCTTCTGGAATAACAACCTGGCTGTAGTGAAGTAGTTTTTTTTATTTATACAAGATTATATGTGTGCAACCTGTATTTTACCCAGGGCAGCTCCTGTATTAATTACACAATATACAGGAATACAATGGAATCAGTTCATTAATTATCCTGAGAATAATTCAGATTTAATTTCAGTTCTGGCAAAATTTTGGTGAGAAGTCCAGCATAAATTTTGCAACAGGAAAGTTTGGGTGAATACTCCTGAAATGTTCTGCCAAGAACTTTGCATGCGAACATCTGTAAACATAAGCCCCCAGAGCAGCCATCAAAGTTTTAGAAAATATACCTGGTATGGTTTGCTTTTTTTCTTAAACTCCCATAATTAAGGAAAAGGAAAGAAACATTCACAGTTTTTTTTAAATTATAGCTGTTAAAATAAGGTAATGAAATTTGTGTTGCTTAATACAAATCATGCAGTCCAATTAAAGTCAAACACATTAACTTCAATTCCATTTTGAGAAACAATAATGTATATTTATTTATTTATTTTTATTTATATTGATATTTATACCCCGCCTATCCCCTCCCTAACGGAGGACTCTAGGCGGCTTACATACATGTATACATTTCATTGTTATACATTACATCCATTAATCCACACGCTAAGGGAAGGAGTAAGGGAACAGACTCTTCCGTGGCTACTGGACTACATGTCCCACGATGCCTTGCATCGGAGCCGGCTGCTGACATCCTGTAGATGTTACTGCTTCAGGATCCATCGTCGCCGCCACCATTGAAGATCTTCCGTTCGGTAGCCGACTCCAGACAGGACGCCAGCAAATTTGCCCACTTAAGGTGGTACCCAATTTATCTACTTGCTAAGCTTTTGAACTGTTGGGTCGACAGGAGCTGGGACTAGCAACGAGAGCTCACCTTGTTGCGTGGGGATTCGAACTGACGACCTTCCGATCGGCAGTCTACAGCTCAGTGGTTTAACCCGCTGAGCCACCGCATCCCAAATTTAGATCAATTTGTGGTTGAAGTCAGTCTTACAGCTCCAGCATATGGGTATCCTGTAGGAAGCTAATGTGGTTCCCTTCACTCCTTACACACACTATTAATGAGCACTGAGAGAGGAGGGATGGAGTCTGATCTCTCCAATCTGATTCCCTTCATAGAGGCTACTATCCACAAAGATAATGAAGTTAGCAGTGGGTCCTACTGCATAGCAGCTCACAAACAGCGATATACTCTGAGATAGCCTTGGTGTCCTGGTTCAGCCTCTGCCTCAAAGCTCCAGTGAGGAGTCAGAAGATGAGCTGCCCCTGGCAAATCTCCAGGGGACTGAGCCAGGTGAGGCCCCAGACACAGACATGGCCCCAGATGGAGATCCAGCACCACAGGAGTTTGCAATACCCAAGGCTACAGGGGAGCAAGCTGGGGATTGTGGTTTGTCCCCACCCTCTGGTCAGCAGCCAATAACCAAGGCTACAGGGGAGCAAGCCGGGGATGGTGGTTTGTCCTCACCCTCTAGCCAGCAGCCAGCTGGAGCCCATCAGCCTCCCAGCTCACCTGAATCTCCCAAAGGGCAGAGGCGAGGGCGTGTGCGTCTCGCCTTAAAGGATAGAAGGAGGAGTGCTCAGCTTGCTGCTAGGGACTTACGCAGAGGTCAGGGAAAGTCTTTGCAGGACCCAGATGACAGCTCCTGAGCTCCTAATAAATTACCAGCAGAGCGATGAGGGAGTTGTGGGAGCAACGTAGCATATTGGCTTTGCGACCACTCTGGTATCCTGTCTTGTTTCCTGTGTTCCTGACCCTGCTTGGACTATCGTTACTCTGCCTTCTGGACTACTTGACCTGGTTTTGGATTTGCGACTACCTCCTGGCTCCACTCTTTGACCATTGGCACACAGATTACTGGTTTGTCTCTCTCTTGGCTATTCTTGCAACGTGACTCTGGGCTGCATTCCTCACCTCTGGCTGACTGCCAAGACTCTTGTAACTTGATACGGAGGCTAGCCAGCACACTTGGTCCTTCTACAGTTATCAAAGACATGAGCTTATGGCTGCCAATGGTGACACCAAATTTGTTGAGCAGGGGAAGAAATTGTAAAGCACTTATACCATGTTTACTATAGGACCTGAGTACTATAGCTCACTGGTCACCTGATGTTCAGGAAATAAAGCATCACCTGTGGCCCTTATTGTCCCAGGAGACAGCCAAACCAGAATGGAAATTTGTTTTCTAGCACTATATATTAATGGCATTTTATTGGTTAGCCATAAGGCCATATCACAATACAAAAAGCTTGAATAAAAACATAAAAGGTAAAGGTTACCCTTTACCTTTTATGTTTTTATTCAAGCTTTTTGTATTGTGATATGGCCTTATGGCTAACCAATAAAATGCCATTAATATATAGTGCTAGAAAACAAATTTCCATTCTGGTTTGGCTGTCTCCTGGGACAATAAGGGCCACAGGTGATGCTTTATTTCCTGAACATCAGGTGACCAGTGAGCTATAGTACTCAGGTCCTATAGTAAACATGGTATAAGTGCTTTACAATTTCTTCCCCTGCTCAACAAATTTGGTGTCACCATTGGCAGCCATAAGCTCATGTCTTTGATAACTGTAGAAGGACCAAGTGTGCTGGCTAGCCTCCGTATCAAGTTATATATAATATCACAATACAAAAAGCTTGAATAAAAACATAACAAAATAACTAAAAACAAACACTCAACTGATATGACCTTATTATCTTTACAACTTACCCCAGTCAGATCTACATTTGTGGCTCTCAATTGCATTTTTTTTAATTCATAAAAGGAGGCTGTTTTATATGTAATGTTTGTGTGCTCATCAAACTTAAAATATGTTGTTCTAAGATATGGGTCCCAGTGAGTCATTTATCTTATACATGGTTCAAGATAATGATATCTTTCTATGCTATACAATTGGCACTTCAAATAATATATGTGCTAGAGCCAGTTTGGTCTAGTGGTTAAGGCAACGGGCTAGAAACCAGGAGATTGAGAGTTCTAGTCCCACCTTAGGCATGAAAGCTGGCTGGGTGACCTTACGCCACTCACTCTCTCTCAGCCCAACTCACCTCACAGGGTTGTTGTTGTGGGGAAAATAGGAGGAAGAAGGAGTATTTGGTATGTTCACCGCCTGGAGTTATTTATAAAAATAATAAAGGCGGGATAGAAAATAAATAAATAAATAAATAAATAAATCTATGATATACCACAAATACATATACATTCATGATAGGGAACTTGATTAAATCTTACATATTTTACCATTTTATTTGGTTGTTGAAATCTTACATGGGTAAACATCTTTCTAAGATATTTGGGCATTTTGGTAATTTTTTTTTTATTTGAAAATTACATTTGTAGTGGCTCAACCATCTCAGCACACCAGTGTCCTGGGACTGACCCACATTTTTTTTACATAACATCGGAAGAGAGGCTGCTTAGACAAGCTAGCTCTTCCTATTTACTCTTGTTGTTGTTTATTCATTCAGTCGCTTCTGACTCTTCGTGACTTCATGGACCAGCCCACGCCAGAGCTTCCTGTCGGCCGTCACCATTTACTCTTGCAAGTTGTGAAATAACAAACTTCCCACTCTAACCACAATTAGATAATTACTTCCCTCTTTTGTCTTCGCTAGGTGCCCAATACCTGCTAGACACTTAATCCTTATTAACATGTAACTTCCCTTGGTGATGCCTCAACTAAGCAACTCTGGGGATGGAGGGGGAAAGAGAGGTTGCAGGGCAATAAAACTTGCCCAATGAAAACAACCCCTTTGTGAGACGATTCCATGGAATTTCTTCCTTAGTGCTTTGGTTCACTGGGGGAATTGTGGGAGGAATCTCTCTGATGTTGTAAGTACTGAATTTTAATTAATAAACTCTTATTATTAATTGTAATTATCTTGGTGTCTTCTCCTGCGTACACCTTCTTCGATATCCAACCTGCAAGTTCCAAATTAGTCAGCAACAACCAAGCTTACCTATATCTCTTTGAGCTTCTGACTCAGAGACTCTTTATGTGATGATTTCCTTAACTTATTGTCCAGGTACTGCTTAAACAAGAGGCAGGAGGCCCACAACTCCCAATGTAATTTGTTAGTTGTACTGTCCAGGAAGTGTATAATTGAAACTTAGCCTGTTCTATCAAGCACAATATTGGGAGTTTACAATTTTACATAGAAGTAATTTTCCACCCATAATTATATGCCCTAATTTGTGAGTACAAAGTTTCCTCACTCAACTCTAAATGCAGCAGCTGGAGTCCTTTAATCCACACAAAAATATTCCTGTTTACTAGTATTCACATATTCAAATGAGTAGTGAGATGGGTACTTGGGAACCCTTTTGATAGCTATGCTATCACCAGCATAGTTCTCAATTTCATTGGACTGCAAAGCTCCACCACTACAGCAAGGTGACATCCCATGGCAGGGGTTCTTTTCATTGTCCTCCTCCTCCTCTTTCTTTTTATAGCACACCAGAATTCCAAAAAGAACAGAAACAGAACTTTGCAGAAGGTTTTGAAGTGAGGCAGATTGGTTAGAGCAGCCCACCTGCCTCAATTGATCCTGCATTCAGCCTCCACCATAAGCGATTGTATAAGTTACAGATGAAAGTCAACATATACAGTATCCAAAACCCATACAACAATTGGTGGTTTGGGACACGTTTTAAAACAATTCACTGAAACAATTAATGTAATAGATTAATATCAATGTTCTGGTATAGACTGGATTTATGCGGTCTACATGTCCCCAGTAGAAAGTAGTGATTAATTAATGTCAGTTAGGACTGTCCTTGTAATCACTGGAGCAGCTTTGCCCCAGGGTTAGCAGGTTAAATTAAGCCAAAGAACTACTTTCAGATCCCAATTTAAAAAGCCATATGCAGGGTCCAGATTTACTTATTTGTTAATGAAATAATTAATAACTAATTTTTAACAAAATTACCTTGTGATCCAAATCTTCCTTCCCTGAAAGGTTTTTCAAATTGTGCAACTTCAAGAGCAATGGGAGGGAGCATCATTTTATCTTTTGTTCAGGCAACAAAATGTCTTGAGCTGGCACTGCTTGGTGCAGAAAAGAAGCAACAAGCAGAGATTTAGGTGAGGTGTTAATACTAACGCAGAGGCAAGATCAAATTCCAGTTCTATTATTTTCCCCCTTATTTCCACATCATTAATCTACACCACTAATCCACTTCTGCCAGCCAGATACACTGCACATCAGAGCATAGTTCATAACGGTCAGTCAAAAACGCCATCAATTGTGCTTATATGTCCTGTGCAAAGTAGAAGTAGCTGCTGTTTGTATTTAAAATTTGGAGATACCCTCCTGAATTGATGTGGAATTACTTTAAACATCATGGTCTTTAGAAGGGAGAAGGAGAATTAGGTATAAGTAAATCCAGAACATTTATGTCCCAATTTACAAACTGAAAATATTAGGGACTGATTTTGGTACTTTCCGCCCACAATAAATAAACAAATAATCAGTCAGTCAGTCAGTCTTGGAAGGAAAGAGATAAAATGTGGAGAAGTTAATTCAATTGTCCACTGTGTTTCCTAACAATAAATAAATACTAGGCTCGTAAACAAATAGTATTTGTGTTAAATAGAGTGCTTCCCACATCTTGAAACAGGTAAAGTCAGTTAGTATATCCTAATATGTCCTGAAAGGAAATTGAAGAATGGTGTCTAGAAGTTAGATAATACAGTTAATTACCTCAAAGCTGAGAGTATATTTAACTGTTATTTTATTCAATAGAAGCAAAAAAGATCAAATAATTACCGGTTAAATTTCATTTCCATGGCATTTTTTCTTTAGGAGGCTGTTAGTTTTTTTAAATGCTTTCCATGACATAAACTTCATTTTGCTTTTGTCTAATCAAAGAGAAAATGTTATAAGAATGTGGAATAGTGGAAAATCTAACATTATTAAGGAGCTGGGATGGAAAAATCGGAGCTAGAAATTGAGAATGTTTGTAGATCAGGGCTTTCCAAAGTGACGCCGCTGACGACACACCCAGCGGCGGCGGTGGCGGCGACACGCGTGCGCACGGCGACGGCGCGGGGGGGCATGCGGCGGCGCGCGAGCACGGTGGCGGTGCGGGGGGCGTGCGGCGGTGCGCGCGTACGGCGACGGCGCGGGGGGTGTGCGGTGGCACGTGCACACAGCGGCGGCGCGCGCATGCATGGCGGCCGCCGTGCACGCACGCCGCCACTTCCGGGTGGTGTGGCGACACACTTTTGTGTCGCGACACACAGTTTGGAAAGCTCTGTTCTAGATGTTTCAGGCAGTAAGTCTTATGGATTTCTTTGAAGATGGGGTTTCATGCTGGATTCCAATAAAGCTGACAAATTCATCACTTTCTACTCTTTCCCACCCTCTCTCTTCTTTTCATTTCCCTATGTTTAATAAGGAGTTGCTTCAAATATTATCATAGAATCTAATTATTTTTATTATGAATCATGAAATACTGCAAAGAGATATTGTAATAGATTTTACTTCATACTGAATTATTATCTCTCAAAGAAAAGGATGGAATAAAGGATTATGGAACCTGTCTGTTCACCCAGGCCAAATACACTAATCTGAATTAATTTTCTTCTCCCACTCAGAGCTACTACATGCTAAAACAATTTGGACTAAAAACTTCATTTCACCTACATATACTAATGATTCTGCTTTACAGTCTTTTGCTGAGATATTTTTCTATTGGAATTTTAATGAATGTTTCATTTTTCTTATAATGGGAAAAGTATCTTCTAACATCAGCCCCATGGGTATTGTAAGAAAGGCTCCATCTCCACAACCATTATGATGTCTCCAGCATCATACCTGTATCAACATGATCTGAGAGATCAGCCATGCTGCCAATTATGTAATATTCTTTGCATGCCAGATGGCTTGATTCATATATTTTTTAAATCTGCAAATACCCCACTTGTCCTCAGTATCTGCTAAGAACAGAGAGCATTCATTTTGCAGAAGTGCCCAAGAAACAGTCTCCAAATACCCAATTTATTATTTGTATGTCACATTTCTATCCCAACACAATTGTATGTAGACTCTTGGTGGCATATGACATGAACAAAAAAACAATGAATAGCAATAATATTTAAAAATATGTGAACTTCCAGTCAAAAATACAAAACAGATATTATCTGACGTCAGTCCTCAATGCCCTCCAGAAAAGTTCCATTGTCAGAAGCTTCCAGAAGGTGACTAGAGTTGGGGCCAAATGGGAGGCCATTCTAGAGAGATGGCCCAATAACAGAAAAACATCTCTAGGCCCCAGCCCCCTTAACCTCCCAAAAATTGGGGGGGGGGGGCAAATAGCTGCTTCTCCAGAATGATCAAAGTGGTCAGCCTGACTCCAGTGGAAAAATGCAGTTCTGAAGGTATCCCAGTGTTAAGTCATAAAGACCTTTATAAGTTAAAACCAAGAGTTTAAATTGCATTTGAAAGCTGAGATGAAGCCAATGCAAGGCCTACAAAATAAGTGTGTGATGTGCCCACCAGCAAACACCCATGGTACCCATGGGCATGGTAGAACAGTGATCTATGCATGTGGCAATGAGGGTGTAAACCACTCTGATCCTCCCACCTCAGGTAAGGACACAACTGGCACACCAGCCACAGCTGTGCAAAGGCCCCCCTAATCATGGATTCCACATGCTGATCCAGCATAAGCCATTAGTCCAGGAGGGCAATCAAGTCATTGACGTACAGTACTTTTTCAGGGCCAGTTGTCAGTCCCAGCCCAAGAACGACATAGATGCACTCTAGCCAAAGTTCAGTTCTTTATTTGCTTATACTGTATAGACAGAATCTTGCCAGACTAAACCTATATTACTCTAACCTAATGGATATACTCTGGAAGATTCTAGGCAGTGGCTATTCTGAATCTCTTCCTCTTCCCATGGTCCAACTCAGGACTGTGTTGCCTCTTGTCTCACCCCCCTCCTTGAAATGTGCTCCCTCCTTCCTGAGAACCTGCTGCGTTACTGTAGTCCATCACATCACCTCCCGCTTTGTAGATACATTCTATCACACCAGTACAGCCCCATCCAGAGACAACAAAGGAACATGGAGGAACCTCAGTGTACAAAGTCTGTAGATCAGTTCCACAATGTGCTGATCCTTCATTTTCTTTAGTGGCCTTTGGACCACTCTGGAACACTTCAGTAATATTTTTCTGGACTGCTTTGGATCAGGAAAGCTTTCAATAGCCAAAGCTGCCTAATACAACATAGCTTGCCAGCCATCATGTCCTTTCCCCCTCCCCGAAGTCCAAGCCTAATCAGCTCTCTCTCTTCCAGCATATCAGCCCTTTTCACTTCCTCTCCCCCATTACTGTGAGAAAGTTATTCTCTCTGTGAAATGTTTCTTACCTCTTATTCTCTCATCTTACACTTATTAGACCCAGAACAGTATGTGTGGCCAGGTGATCATGTGTCAGCACTTCAAGGTAGACCAGACTAGGAAACCAAAGTCATGCATACTAATACTACTTTTATTATAAGGTGTCAGGATGGACGCTGAGTCCAAGGTGGAGGAGGGGGAACTGACCGTTGAAAAGGCGGGAAAGAGTGGGGAAGGTGCAAAAATTGAACAAGGTGAAGAGGCAATACAGAGCTTTGGGTGGCAAGATTCAAAGCCGCTGATTGGAGAAAGCCAGGGGGCGGATTCACCGCCACCTATCAGTGTGCGAGAAAGGAGGGCAGAGAGAGGCTGAGCAGTGAGAGGTGCGATTGGTCCCTACACACAAACAGTGGGAAAATCTAAAGGTTAAAAGGCGCCAGAAACCAGAAAAGATTGCCGGAGACAACTGTTCACACAGCCTGACGCAGACACCTGTCCCCGCCGAGGTGAGTCGAGACCTTGAGCCTTGCCTTGCTGCCATGCCAGATCCAGCTTACGAGCCTCTCCCTGCCACCACGTCAGACTCCACTCCCGTGCCTTGTCTGGTGACCGTGCTGGACCCCGTCTCTGAGCCTTGCCTTGCTGCCGTGCCAGATCTCACTCCTGTGCCTTGCCCTGTTGCTGCACTGGAGCCCGCTTCTGACCTTTGCCTTGCTGCCATGCCGGATCCTGATTCCAAGCCTTGCCTTGCTGCTGCGCCAGAGTTCCCTTTCCTGCCTTGTCTTGTTGCCACAGTGGATCCAACTTCCAAGCCTTGCCTTGCTGCTGCACAGGAGTTCCCTTCTGTACCTCGTCTTGTTGCTGTGCCAGACCCCGCTTCCATGCCTAGCCTTGCTGCCATGCAGGACTTCACTCCTGTGCCTTGCCTTGTTGCCGCACCAGACTCTGCTTCCAAGGCTTGCCTTGCATCCCTACCAGCCTCACTTCCAGGCCTCACCTTGCCGCCACATGGACAGCTTTCCCACGACATGCCCATCGATACATATTGCCTCGATTCGGTGCAGAGGTATGCACCTAGACCACTCTGAGCCAGGCCATGCTGGGAAACCCGCACCGCACCGACTGCATGCTAGTGAGCTACCAGCCAACGTGAACTTATTGTATACATTTTTGAAAATAAAAGGATTGTTTACCCATCGCTTCCTGTGTTGAATTTTAGTTGGAACAGGACATAAGGTTATTGTTACAGAATCTTGCGAGTATGGATGTGCTTCTCCCTCCTTCCCGTTATCTATGTGAGAACAAGGGAAAGTCTTGTCTGAGATGCTTACTCGGGTTTCAGTTCTGGCTCAGACTCAGATTTCTTTTATCTGACCATTGTCTTTTTTGTCGCTCTTCCTCCTGTTCCTCAGGGTTATTCCTTCTTCCCATTAGATTATGTGGCAGGATGCAGTTAGCAGCCAGATGCTGATTCTGTCACAATAAGTTTCAATCCACACATTACTTCAGTTTGTATGAAAATTTACCACAATCATTTTTTTTAAAAAAATATCCCTATAATAGAATAGAGACATTTGGCTGGATGGTTAGGTGAGTTCTGGTTTTTAGTATCATCTTTCTTATGGGTTGGATTTGTGTTTATGATCTTGAGGGTTATGACTGATTTGGTAAATTGTTGTTTTTAATCCTTGTACACCTTGCAGAGTTACTTTTGTGAGATGGGTAGCTATATACATTTTTTAAATCAAACTATCAGTATTATCACAAATATACAGTATCTACAGCACCAATGAAATCCCTAACCTGATAAAGAACCTATACCCATACATTTTTTCAGATCAGGACTTTCCCATATAATAATCAGCTTAAATTCTATAATTTAAGCTCCACACTGAGAATTCTCTGCCATCAGGTTTAGAACTAGATGTGTGTCAGAATTGGTGATGTGGTGCTGGGCTTCCCAGCTTCAATTCATCCCAACACAGGTCTGGCTAAAATTTAGGTTTGTTCATTGTGTTGCTTAGCATGAGAAACATACAAATATTTATAAGATTTTATTTTGTTTTGTCCTTGTTTTTCAACTTAATGAAATAAAAGATATGGGTAGACTAGTCATTTATGATGAGATCAATCCTGACATACGTTATGATTCTTAGGCCTATCCCTCCACCAGACAACCAGACAATTGGAGCCGTGCAGCTCACCTTCTTAGACTGCTTCTCCATGTGAATTAGAATGTGTGTAAAGAAGATGGTTTATGCTTTTTTCCTGCTGTACCACCTTGATCTGGCCAAGTCAAGTCAAGTCAAGTCAAGTCAAGTCAAGTCAAGTCAAGTCAAGTCAAATCAAATCAAATCAAATCAAATCAAATCAAATCAAATCAAATCAAATCAAATCATTACGGTCACTGACCAGTACAACCTTGATTTGGCCTCAGCCTGCCTCAATGGCAGAGTAGTCCCCATATGGAGGCTGCAGCATGCAGACCTGCCCTTAAAGAATGGTAGGTAGGCCCTGGGACGACGTACAGTATGGATGGCCCATTGAAAAGTAGGATTAATACCTTGCAGGAGTGTCATATTTTCGGTGTTTGTAACAGGGCAAAACAAACAATTCAGTAATTATGTCCAGGTAATGGAAATGCTTTCCATTTACACTGTAAATTTTGTATTTTTTTGTCTAAACCTCTTTCTAAGATGCGAAATGCTATCACTGTGGTATAAGCCTCTTCAGTATTTCTATTGGCTTGTAGGATAATGAGAAGGATGGTCAGTGTATCGTCTATCTACTCATGGACCTTTGGAAACTACCCTTTTTTTTTTTTTGCTTCACGTGAATTTTTCCCATCCCTGCTATTCCTGGGAAATGTTTGTTTGCTCCATGCCCACTTGAATGGTGTAGGAGAATCCATCCGAAGATATACCCTAGCACTAGTTTCAAGCCTTTTCAATCAGAGCTCAGTGGCTGCTGAAGAAATGTGAGCTGCCCCTGATACAAACATATCATATTACAATCCTGCCTATCCTGGCTGGACAGGCCTAATGTACCTTGAAATAAGTTTTGTTATGAGGAAGTAGAAAATTGATCTTGGAAGGTTTCTGCAGGCCAAAGAAGAGTATAGAGTACATCATGAAAGATTAAATCTAAAAGGAATACATGAATCTCAAGGGGATAGTATATGTATTTTTCTTCTGCTGCTGAAATTTTTGTAAAAAAATTTTTTTCCCTATAATTTGTTTTCACTTTTCAAATGGTAAGTCATACTTCCACAATCGTCATACTTCCACATTCTTAACAACCAGCAGAAGTTCCTCCAACTTCTAGTTACTTTTCATAACAAGGCCACACCCAATCAGTTTTGTACTCTCTGTAACAGACTTTATTTGAACTCATAATTTACTGTTATGCAGAAAGACACTGATCTTTCGATATCCTGAAGTATTGAGGATAAAGAAGCAAAAACGTGAAAGATAATCTAATGTCCCAGAATGGAGTAAGTATTAAGAAAAATCTCCATTGCCATATTCCTGAGCAACAAATAAATAATTGGTTAGATACTCCAAATGTGTGTGTGTGTTTTTTTTAAATCAGTCTCAACAGAGCTTTAAACTGGTGACAATGAGATGTCTATGGGATATTTGGACTAGCCTTCATAGTCGCAGCCATTATATACTTTGAATTTTGCAGCATGGAATTATTTCTGGACTTCAGAAAGTAGGGCAGAAACAGCCTACAAACTAAAATGTGTCAGAAGGACACATTTAGTTTTTAGTGTGTAGAAAGGTCTCGCAAAGACATCTCAGGTTCCAACCCGCTATGTATAATGGCTTGGCTGACTAGCTCCCTCCTGCTGTAAGGTTTGGAGAAAATATTGCAAATCAAGCTGCTGTTCAAGTCATGGTGAGACAAGTATCAGATCCTTCCTCCAAATGTTAAGTTTATGGATCTTATACTACATGTTTTTCCACTTGACCTTGCCAGACTAGCAGTTGGCACAAGAGTGACATTTGTCAAAATAACTTAGAAAATTCTACTGCTGAATAAAAGCTGGCAGCAGCATTGTTGCAACACCAGCACCAATTGCATGCACAGATGACCAGTTTGCAGAATGCCATGATACAACTAACGCAACAGCTGGGGCAGAGTTTGCCTCAGCCTGCAGCAGCACAACAGATGGTGGTTCAGCCAATACTCCTGCATTCCCATGGGAGCTTTCTGGAGAAGTTCGGTGGGAACCAGGATCAGTTCTGGACATTCACTGCTCAATGTGAAATGTTTATGGCAGGCAAGCTGGTGGAGTTTCTCACTGATTGCACCAAGGTGACTTGTGCTGAGTTTGCTGAAGGAAACAGCAGCTAAGTGGGAAATTGCTAGCATCAACAAAAGTTTATCCTGTATTCCATCGGTCTTTGCTTGTGCAAAGAAGTGGAAGATTTGTACTTTCAGGCTTGCAAGATTCTGTTAATGTAGCCTTATAGGACGGCAGAGGATGAGATGGTTAGATAGCATCACCGATGTAACAAACATGAATTTGAGTAAACTCCGGGAGACAGTGGAGGACAGGAAGGCCTGGCGTGCTATGGTCCATGAGGTCACGAAGAGTTGGACATGGCTAAACGACTGAACAACAACAAAATAATAAAATAGAATTAGCTCATTTGTTCACGTTTCCTGTCTGGTCTACCTGGGAAGGCTGACAAGTGGGGAGCTTCTAACTTTTCATAAAAAGATACATTTGCTTTTGCCTCTAAGTGAACTGTGTATTTGAATGCAATTTGGAAACAGAGGAGACAGAACTATTCTGTCAATTTATCAGTGGGAGTTTCCTCTGTTTGGTTGTCTTTTGGAATAATCTAGCCATAGAATTAGTGTAGGATCTTCACTAAACGTGGATTATTTACTGCAAGACAGGAAGTAGATACTTCAGAATTGTTATACATTCTCCATCCTATTTCCCTGCTAATATTTCAAAATCCTTTTTTTAGACTTTTTATTCCGCCTTTGTTATTTTATAATAAATAATAAATTTACCTTTTATTATTTTTATAAATAACTCAAGGCGGGGAACATACCTAATGCTCGTTCCTCCTCCTATTTTCCCCACAACAACAACCCTGTGAGGTGAGTTGGGCTGAGAGAGAGTGACTGGCCCAAGGTCACCCAGCCGGCATTCATGCCTCGGGCAGGACTAGAACTCACAGTCTCCTGGCTTCTAGCCTGGAGCCTTAACCACTAGGCCAAACTGGTTCTTGAATCTGAGACTGGGACTCACTCGCTCTCACTACATTTTGTTTGTCTATTTATTTGTTTTATTTGTTTATTCATGCCACTCTGATCATTATTTACTCTGAGCTGCTTACTCACCCAACACCTGTGAGCCAGGTTAAAACAATAAGTGATAATTATACATAATAACATACAACTTCCTCTTTTATACCAAGGAACAGAAAACTACATTATACAAATGCCCACAGCAAGAGGGAGCAGCCCCATTACAAATCAACCCCGAGTCAGATTTTACTGGATTTCCTGAATCCCAACAGTGTTGGGGGCATCCAGAACTCCAGGGGAATTTTCTGTATATCTTCTAATAAGCAGTAGGTCAATGTTTTGATTTCTTTTAAGAATTCCATTTTTATAGCCTTTCTTCATTTTGAAGAGGAATTTGAATATTTAAGCCATCACTGCACCATATAACAGAAAATTCGTAAGACTCACACATAAGAATGTTTAAAATTAATTTACTGAAAATCCAATATGCTGTAACAGCAAGCCAGTTCCAGCAGGTTCCTAAACAATATGTTTACTTATAACATCTGGCTTGTTAAATAAAAATAACCATCTGTTCAATGGCAATTACTTTTAATATTATGCACAATATGGCAGCCTTTTTAAACACCTAAGTTGACAGAGAAATGACATTTCAACAGTACATCCACTGTAGTTTTTAAGAGGTTCCTACTGTGTGGATGTATTATGATTTCCAGTCCTACTTCTGTTTCTGAAAGTGTAGCTCACACATGGCAGTTTTTTTTTAAAAAGATTGCTTAAATGCTGCTAAAGTGACCAGTAGTGCTGGATTTTTTTTAAAAAAAGAATAGCTTTCCACTTTTTTCCCATTTACGTATATTTTAAAATGCATTTGTCAAGGTTTGACAGCTGAGACCATTTCAAAGGAGCCACTTTGTCCAAAAGTATTTTTCACTTGAAAGTTTAATTTCATACTGTCTTTGAAAGTACACAGTTCATTGCCTTCTTTCAGGATTTTTTTTTAAATTTCCAGTTCAGCCTACTGCCCTGATATTCCCTAACAGTCTCCAATCCAAGTAATAACCATGTCCAACCCTACTTAGTTTCTGAGTCCAGACAAGATTGGATGGCTGTTGCTGAATTTTTAGGAAGCAGTTTTGTTTTCATATTGAAATAATGTTTAGGAGCCATAATTTGTTGCATTTATGGTACCTCTTCCTAATTAATGCTAGTGTCACGTGATATCTGAATATACTTCCCATATCTGATAAATAAAGCTTGCAGAGTATTAGGCCTGACTGAAAGGCAGATGTTGAGACATTAATGGAGGAACATCAAAGCATTCTGCTATCTTCCTTTCCACTTTAGCTTGCAAAATTGTGAATGCAACCCTTAGTGCTCACATTTTAATTTGTCTATTTCTGTATCATTCCCATTCTCCTCCTCCCCCTCCTTTCCCCCACTTGACTCTCAAACCCCTTTAGCCTTGCTATTCACAAACCACGCAGGACTATATAATCAATACTTTAAGATGCAGAGACATTATCATTGACTTTTCTTCTCTTGCTCTGTGGCAAAAGTTCTTGTTGCTTTCATGGTCTGAACCTTTCTCTTGCTCTTTTGTCCACTATTTTAAGCATTCTTCAATAAAAACAGCATGGGTGGGATGTACATGTCTGTCATGCTGTGACAACAGGATAGCTTTTAATTGGCTTTCATGAAAAGTTTCATGGGTATTAGAAAAAGAGGAGGAGGAGGAGAGGGAGGAGGTGGGGAAGGGGGGAAACCAATAAAACTATGGATATAGTATTGTTTGTGTTCATGAGCCTTATAAAGTGTTCTGTTTGTACTTCTGGCCATTTTATCAACATCCTTCATGTAAATCTGTTGCTTGGAATTCAGTTTTCCTTCTCTTATTTTTTGAGAAATGGCAGTTGAAGTAGTCTAATATTGAGCTCAAGAAAATGGCACAACCAAACAAATGCAGTGCATCTGAGTTTTTTCCATGCAGTCTTGTCTCCGTAGAAAATTGTCTCTCAGTCTTCTCTGTACATGTTTCAGTGTGGTGGCACAGTGCTGTGCCAAATCTCTCTCTCTCTCTCTTTCATTTTTAATTTTATGGGGAAAATGTTTTCAAAACAATTCAAAGGAATATATAGATTAAATATTCCTAAAGGAGGTGCAGGCTTTAACACTTGCTGGTTAAGAGGTAGCCTATAGGTGTGTGAGAGGTGAGAGTTCCTTGTTTCACTGAAGGATCATATTTGAATCAAGTCTTCTAACTCTTAGTACTTTAATTAAGTCTCAAGGAAAGTGATCATAAGAGAACCCCATTCATAGTTTTCCCCAACCCATAAGAAGTAATTTGAGGGAAATTGTCTTCAAATTGAAGACTGGTTGTCTTCATTCCTGCTGGCCTGAAACTCTGAGAACAGCAAGCAATATCAGGCCCCCACCCTGAGATACTTCAAATCCAGAAGCATCAAAAGGGAAGGGTAGGGGAGAGAGGAAAAAAAATCAGTAGCCTAGAGCAGCTTGTCCTCTGCTGAAGAAAAGGAGAAACTGACAAAACACTTGTCCATTTCACCCTTCCCTTTTTGTCTCAACTGCAATACGGTACTAGGGAGTTAGCTTTTCTCTTATAGGATCAGAAGCTCAAGGAGCTAGGTAAAGGGACAAGGCAAGAATTTCATCCAATGGGAATCTCAAACAAACAAACAAACAAACAAGCAACCACTTACCTATGTAACAGTTTCAACCACATTACAGGTTAGAAGTGTCCTGCTGTTTTCCATGTCACAAAATACCACCCAACTGCAAAACACAATGGACAGCAAGGGAAATTTAAGTTAGCTTTTTCCTACCAAGTTTTCTATCATCTTAGTAGGGGTGTATTTTCCTAAGGGCATGGTGGCTCAGTGGGTAAGACGCCAGGCTTGTCGATCAGAAGATCACAAGTGCAGAGGTTCGAATCCCTAGTCCCGCGTGACGGAGTGAGCTCCAGCACTCACCCCAGCTCTTGCCAACCTAGCAATTCGAAAGCATGCAAATGCAAGTAGATTAATAGGTACCACTTCAGTGGGTAGGTAACAGCGTTCCGCATGTGTCATGCTGGCAGTATGAACATCATTTCTTTCGCTGTAATGAATCAGCACAATAAACAGTGATCTTTGAGTCAATTCCAAGGCTTTGAGGAAAAGGAACTCAAACATTCTATCATACTTATCATGGAGACTTCCAAAGGAAAGATCAGTGTGCCAGTCTAGGAACAGCTGTTACTCATCCTGGGTGGGTAGCCAAAGACATTCCAGAAAACCAGTATTTATTTTCCCTTCATTCTTTGTAGATAAGACAGTGTTGTCTTTTCTTAAATAGGGAAAACTGAAATATTCTCTTGAACTTGACAAGTAAACCAGTAGTGCTCGTGAACATCCTACAATGTCCTCCAGTCAGGACTGGAGATGGACCTCTCTGTGTTTTGATTAAGGCAGAGAGTAAGTAGGTACAAGAGATTCACTGTTTCCCAGCAGATACTGTGAGTTGTCTGGAGAAAGAAAGGAGCAACAGTTAATAGAATAGTTCTGAAAATAAAATAATGACAAAAGAGTCAGCGTGACACAATTTTGCACAAGCTAATTAAGGAATCTCATCTTCCCTTCCCTTTTATGACTCATGACAGTTTCATATTTTGCCATTTCAACTCTTTTACTATCTGTTTGCACTTCCTGTTTGATCTCTCATCCCCAGAAAATAATTCATTCCAAGTATCCCTTGAAACCCGCTCTGGAGCTGTATGTTTGGCTTTTAATATATTTTTAATATTTATATATACATTTAAAATATTTATATTTCACTTGTCTGTGCATGCTCAAGGCAGTACACAGAAAAAAAGGGGGGATATAAGAAAAAAGCATAGCCTGCCAAGTGCTGTCAAAATAAATGCTTATTAGCACAGAAGTAACAACAGTAAGTAAACTTCTCATCAAGTATCAGTCCTTTGGCAGAAGGATTTGTTAACTATTTTTAAAGTGTTGTGTTTAAATAACTTACACTGTTTTATTTATATTGATCACATCAAACTAATTAACAGAAAAAAGAAAAAAATACACTCATCAACAGCAGAAATAAGAGCATACACACAGAGATACCCTCTCTCACACACATGCTTGGAAATATCTCATGCACAAAACTCTGCTTTCTATTTATTTGCCTTTCTTGTTGCTGTTGGAAATTTATATAATCACTTGCACTTTTTTCTTTTTGCAGGTTTTTCTGTTGTTTTAATATAATTTCACTTCCTATAATAATTTTATCTGATTATACACAGCCCCACAAACTCATGTTACATGGTATTAGGTACAGAAATGTAGCAGATAACTAAAGAGAAAACAGATCAGAAGACTGAATTTACTTATTTTATTTATAGTTCCATTTATATTACCGCTCCATCTCCCCCGAAGGGGACTCTGGGCTGTTCTCCAAATTCTCCAAAACAAGTTTTTAGGCCCTCTGGTTCTGGGACTATACCATCGTTGGTACTGCATGGGGTTGCACTGCCCCAAACAGAACCTGTGCACAACTTGGGGGTCCTCCTGGACTCACAACTCCTGCTCAAAAAGCAGGTGGTAGTTGTGGCTAGGAGAACCTTTGCAGAACTTTGTATTGTGTGCCAGTTGCACCTGTTCCTGAGGGGCCTTACTCATGGTCACTCATGCCCTGGTCACCTCCTGGTTGTACTATTGCAATGCATTCTACACGGGCCTGCCTTTGAAGAGTATCTGGAAACTTAGGTGGTGCAGAATGCAGCGGCACAGGCAGTTATGTGTGTTTCTGGTAGAACACATGTTACACCTCTGCTTCACGAGCTGTATTGGTTACCAGTCTGTTTCTCCGTCCAATTCTAGGTGGTGGTGTTGACCTTTAAAGCCCTTCATGGCATGGGACTGGGTTATTTGAGGGACTGCCTTTCCCCGTTTTCATCTGCCCATCCCACCAGATCCAGCAGAGTGGGTATGTTACAGGTTCAATCGTCTAGGGAGCTTCATTTGGCAGGCGCTATGCAGTGGGTCTTTTCTGCTGTGGTATACGCACTGTGGAATCATGTCACCCCAGAGATGAGGTCTGCCTCATCACTCCTGAGCTTTTGAAGGTCCCTCAAGACCTGGTCATGCCAGCAGGCCTGGGGACCCCAGGGACGGGTGAACTAATGAGATGGCTTCATTATTAATATTCCTTCACCTATAATATTCTGTTTTAGTTCCGTTTTTATAGTTTTTAATTATTTTTAATTTATTATTACATAATGATCTTAGGTGTATATTTTTATTGTTTTATTCCAATGTTGTAGGCTGCCCAGAGTCACTCTCATGAGATGGGCTGCCATATAAATTTGATAAATAAACAAACAGACTTTTGTAGGAAAACCCTGTTGTGTCCCCCTTTGTTTCCCCTGTTTCTACCTTAGTTTTGCAACACAAAGCCAGGAATGAAAGGAGGGATGAGAGAAGCCTGAAGGAGTTATAGTATAGTCAGATTATTGCCAGCCTAATGCCCACAAATGAGTAAGAAATGAAACTCAGAGTCATCAATTTAATATGACCTGCTTATATTGAACAAAGGGGGCACGATGGCTCAGCGGTTAAGACGCCAGGCTTGTCGATCGGAAAGTCACAAGTTCGGAGGTTTTAGACCCTAGCCCTGTGTGACGGAGTGAGCTCCCGCACTCACCCCAGCTCTTGCCAACCTAGCAATTCGAAAGCATGCAAATGCAAGTAGATAAATAGGTACCACTTCGGTGGAAAGGTAACAGCGTTCTGCGTGCATCATGCTGGCCACATGACTACGGAAGCATCTTCGGACAATGCTGCCTCTTCGGCTAACAAACGGAGATGAGCACCGGCCCCTAGAGTCGGACATGACTGTGTGGGGGAACCGTTACCTTTACCTTTATATTGAACAAAATATCTGAGGGATGTTGTACAACCTCTCTGCCAACCTGGGGATGGGGTCTTGTGGAAATTTGTACTTGTACTTACATCATATGAGCATGAGGACAAACTTTGTGAAAGTTTGGGGAGAGCATAAAGCATGGATATGGGACATAAAGATGTGGGGGTTAAACCCAGTATGCATTGTTCAGTCCTCAACCCAGTTTCAAGTTCTCTGACATTCAGGCAAATACCTAAGCGAGGCTTCTAGTCTGACAGTTTCCAGTTTCTTATGCAAGGACTTTCTTTTTGTGTTCCTGGGTTAGCAGTTCATTGATCAAAATATTGTTGAAGCTGTTTAGTCTTGATCAGTGTTTCTCAACCTTGGTAACTTTAAGCTGTGTGGACTGAGGAATTCTGGGAATTGACCTCTTAAAGTTGCTAAGGTTGAGCAACACTGGTTTGGATAAATCTCAGAAGATCTTAAAAGGAAATAACTTTGGATAGACATCTGAAGATCTACATGGCCTAGGAGAAGATTATATAAAATCTATAAAATTGTTTCTTTGAACTGTATGTGACTTATCCCTGAAATCTTTAATGGCAGCATCAGCAACAAAAGGCCTGAAGGACCTTTGCCAAGTTCTACCTGAAATATGATTGATTTCTGTGGACTTGGAACAAATAAATAACATACATACATACATACATACATACATACATACATACATACATACATTCTCTCTGTGTGTTCCTCTCTCTCTCTCCTTCTCTCTTTTTCTCTCTCAGTGTGTGTATGTATACCCTCTACCTCACTAGGGACTTATACAGTACTTTTTTGATGACATCCAACAGATATCACTGAGGCGATATAAAGCCTGTCATCATTACGGTTATATCAGCACACCTATTGTTAGATGACGCTAGAGCAGATTATAAATCACTAGAGAGGAAATGACTTCTGTGTCTCTGTTTGTGTATGTTTCATTAAATATTTCACTACATTGTACATGCACAATTATACATATATCTCAAAGCTCCAAGAAACTGCTGAGCCCTAACAGAAATGCACTGAGGTAAAACAGCCAAATATGTGAGTGAATTATGCTACTGGCAAAATCTGTCTCTCACAGTGATTTTCCTGTTGTTTGTTATCCCGGAGATGCTGCGTGCAGCATTTTAGGCTTGAGATCCTTGATTTTTTTTAAAAAAAAAATAATCTGCTTCAAGCATAAGCTATGAAACAGAGACCCTTCAGTGAAATTGACTGTGCCTAATACAATGCATCTTTACACTAAAAAGTACCTTTTCTGCTCATTTAATATGCCCATTTTGTCACTAGATTAAAAGTTCTCTGGTGCTCTTTCACTTTTCAAAACATTTTACTCCTTGGGTTGAATCTTTATTTTTCTTATATTTCTGGTTAGAGCTAAAGTGAAATCTACCCTTCATTTTGTTTGAGGAGACCTGATTTAAAATGTCAGTTTCTCACCTATAACCCAAGTGAGTTTAAGAGAGAAAAGAAAATTTAAGAGAACAATGTCAAATCAAATCAAGGCAAATGACTAAACAGAACTAAACAACATGTCCTAATCTCTGGAAAAAACAATAGTTCTTACTCCAGGCAGTTGAACATTAATAGAAGAAATCAGAAACAGGGAAAATGGACAGGTTCAAACTGTCTTTCTGTGTGTGGAGGAGCAGTAGGTAAGATTGCACAGTGGAGTACCCTCTCTGTAAGGAGGGCATCCTCTTTTTCTGCCATCACTGTCATCTTGTTGCCTGACTTCTGGATCTGGTCCAATAGAACGTATTACACCAACCATACATGCTATATCTAGTCAGGACTTTAATTGTATAGTTCACAATACAATTCAGACCACAACTGTTTATGTGAAATAAACTATATGTAACAGATCTCTCAGCAAAGAAAACCAATTGATGCACAGTATTGTACACATTGTAGGTAGCATGCAATATCATTATACGGCTAAAGAAACCTGAGGCTATTTCCAAAGGAGAACCTGAAACCTAGGTACAGTAGAAAATACAAAGAGGGACACAAAGAGGTGATGTAGACACACCACCTTCACCTTTTTCTCATGTTCACATGTGCTCATGGAGTTTTTCTGTTTCCATTACTCTCCATTCTGGACTTCTTAGCAGCTCAAATATGCTCTAGTCCTCCTCCTCCTCCTCCTCCTCCTCCTCCTCCTCCTCCTCCTCCTCCTCCTCCTCCTCCTCCTCCTCCGTTTAGAGACTATGATCCCTAACCCAGAGTAGTCACAACTTCATGTGAATGAAAACACACTTTGCAGCTGATTCAAGATACACCACATAGCATCATAGCAGTTTCTCTTCTTCAAAGGTGGGGGATATTTGTTACTGAGACATTTCAATGTAAACTTACCTCTTTGCACTCTTAAAAACAATTAAACCAACATGCTTAATTTAAGAAATCACTTGCAAGAAGTGCTGACAGAGAGTTAGGTTTTGATTCCTCAATAAACTTCTAACTTTTTGTCTCCCCACCCCATCCCAATTTCTTTATTTCCTTGTGTGCTTTAGTTATTCCCCCATCAGCTCAGGCTCCTAGAGAACACACTGCCTTGCATTTTTCATCAAAGTTTTTCTAGCAAAAAACATTAATGGGAAAAGATACAGAGATTTGTAGGGCTTTACTAGTTCTATTTCCTTATCACAGAATTATTATTATTTTATTATTATTTATTAAATTTATATTACCACCCATCTCCCCCATCGGGGACCCGAATCATAGAAAGAGAATAGAATACCTATATCTGAGTATGAGATCTACCTTGTCCTATAACACCAAACTATAGTCACTCCACCTTCCTTATCTTTCCTCCATTATTTACTTACTTTAATTAGTCTGATCAACTTCCCTCTTGTACCCTGATCATGCATTTGGATAATCTCCTATATTTTAATTTGTAATAAAGTTTATATTTGATTCAAATTTCAGGTTAGATTTCACAGCATTTCTTATGGATTAGGATTCACATGTAACTAAAGAAATATGGTAACAGTACCATTCCTGGCACAGAGAGAATGGTGATAAAATATACGCTGTGACCCAAGTATGAAATGATGGAGCTTGTGTTGTGATGTCATGTGCACATTTTGTCCCAATGGCATCATTGTAATTATGTACAGTATGTCTCAAAGGATTATTATTTCACTCTTATATAGAGAGAACATGCCTGCTAAAGGGGAGGGGATGTACTCTGAGTGAAAACAAAGAAAGGAGTCGAGTTGCCTGGAACTTCCAAATAAGGATAATGCTTCCACCACAAAACCATCAATCCTTTTAATGTTATCCATTAAGCCTGGAGTATTGGCCATTATGGTTAAGCTTCATACCTACTTACAAACATAGTCTCTCAAGATGAGTCCATTCTTTTTGTTCTCAGAACAGTGCTGCCACCATTGCAGCCAGTATTGCTTGCTGGATCGGCATTATTTTAAATGCTGAAGTGAGGCGTCCACTCATCAGTTAGGCCATCAGCACCTCCCAGGACCAGCCATTCTGCTCACATCCTGATCCTTAAAGTTCTATGGCCAGCTGCTGTAGCCTTCTCCCTCTCCAGCAAGAGGTGGGGCCAAACTGGCCTTTCCTCTTCCTGTAAGCAGGAAGGAAGAAATAGAGTGTTATTGCTTCAGGGGTCAATTCTAGGTTCATGTGGCTTTTTGAAAGCACTGATACATCATTCCCCATTGCCCACAGGCCTCTAATCCACTTTACAAATGAAACAGTATAATACAGATCATTTTTTTTACAAAAATATCTTCCCAGTTATTGGTTGTATGTGACAACAGAAGAAATATCTAAGTGTATTTTGTTGCATTATATGCTAATGTTGTACTGCTGAAACCTCATGATATGACTTCACTCATTATCTTGCTGGGACATCTGTCAATACTAATATAGCAAGTGTGTCTAAGCAAGCATCCTAATAAACAGATCAAAATGCACACACTGTTTAAGTAATTAAATGGAAGCCTAGGGATAGGAGATTAACATACCAATTATTCTGAATGATATTATATGTTCAGATTTTGCTTTTGTTTATATGGCAAAGCCACATGGTGGTGGATGATCTGCTACTTTTCTTAATTAATAATATGACCAAGAACAGTATCATCAAATCGGGCATCTTGGGGCCACCTTATGAAATGCTCACAATGCAAATTTAATTAGTTTAGTAAATATCTGAGATATCTTAGAGTAAGAGCACAAATCATAATGTTGATTTATGAAACACTATGCTATCTGTTTTGGTAAATTGCCTGGCAACAATATCAGCCATCTTCCACTAGCTTCATAATCAACATTTCTATCACTCAGGTGCACTTATAGTTGCAATATTGCTTGTTTTTAAAGTATGGTACATTATAGGGAAGTCTGAATTGGACATCACACTATAGTGCTAAATAAGGCTAGCCATTTTAGACAGAGAGAGGGAAAAAGTGTGTTTTCACTTATATTTTTTTTCACATTTACATATACTTCCCTGTGAAGAGAAGACAGAGATACCTTAGCATAATATGTTTAAAAGGAACAGGAAAGTTGAAAGAAAAGAAGCAATAATATACAAGAATCATATATACAATGAAAACATTTTAGTAAGGTATAATCATTGGCCAGCAAATGTAAGAATTTATCTTCTCGTTCTATCTTGTTTCTCTCAGTATTCATAATTAAATAATGATGTATAATATATAAAACTAGGATTCAGCTTTCCATTGCTGTAAACATTGTCTAAATTATATCTGAATCTTCTGCAAATCTCATATGGAGGTCCTTTCTTGTAAAGATAAGTTGGTACTGTATATGAGAGTTTGTTCCCCAAACATACAGATGATTCTGTTACAATACTGATCAACCACTGACATCATAAATTGTAATTAATATTGATAGAATACTTTTTTCTCCTTTCTCTATTTCCAATACTCTAAGTTATCTAAATAATAGAATGTCAATAATGTTCAATTAATATTGTATAAACATCATTGTATCAAAACAATTCACTGTATTAAGATTTATAACAACATAACAAAAGTGGGGGAGTATATTGATCAACTGAAGATGGGAAAAGGTTCTCTCCAGAAACCAAGTTACTCTCTTCCCCAACCCTTTCAAAATGTGCTCACTCTGTTTCTGCCAATGTCTTCTTGAACTGGTTGGTTGCTGCTGCCTTCGTAAGACAGAACTTGAGTCTGCTTTTCTCCTCTCCTCCTTCTCCCAGCATTTTTCTTTTCTTGAACTAGTTCTCCAAACTCCTTTACCTCACAAGTAAAACTTCCAGCTCTTCGCACCACATTTACTCAGCTGCCAACCATAGCTCTGATATTGCTCACTCTTTATGCCTCAGGGTGGGATTAGGGGAAGGGGTCTCCACCCTGCTTCCTTTCTTCTTTCTCTCACTAGTGTCCCATCCCTTTTCTTGCCACACCCAACATTGGGGTCTTATAAATACTTCTGAGCTGGCTGTCTCCTCCCAAATTAGTTTCCTCTCCCCCATTCAATCTCTTCTCCCATTGCCTGATTTAGGACTGAAGTTAATTAATCTATAACCTGGAGCCAGCAGGTCTGGGATGAAGAGCTCTTGCCAGGATCTGTGCCTCTGTTAAACCATACCACATTGTGCACTTGGGCAATTTAGGTTATATCTTTTACTGTTCCTGCTCTGTACTCAATTTCCATGTAATCCCAATATTGCAAAAAAGAAAGAAATGCAGAATTCTCCTAAATTTGACTTTACGTCAGCAAAAAAGACTACCAGGTTAAGACATTATTATAATAGTCTAAAAAATTTTAAAAAAACTTTTTCAAAACATCTGCCAGAAGGGGAGGGATAACTGTAAGAAATATTATTTGCATATTCTCATTTTCTCAACGCTCAACTGTAAGAATGCAAAGTCCATAAATATATACAAAAACCTAGGAAATTGGACTGTCCATTATACATGCATGGCTTAGTGCAGATGGGACACATAGTCAACCTTACTTAGGCCTGTTCAGACAATACGTTTGCATGAAAATTCAACATCCAAACAGCAGTTACCCCTTCTCTAAGTTATACTATGACATCTGTGAATAGCCTGTCATCCATGGCTATAATGGAACTGTCCACAGCAACAAGACCTGCATACATGGGAAGGCATTTCCCCACAGACTTTCATGCTGTACTCATGGAGGGGCTTCATTGATGTCACCAAGATGTCTTAGACCAAGGGTCGGAAATGGCGGCTCGCGAGCCAGATCTGGCTCTTTGGCCCCTCGGCTCTGGCTCTCTCTCTCTGTCTGCCACCCGACATCTGGAAAGCCGGTCTCCGGAAGCAGCGCGAACCCTGGGGAAGAAACAGACGCCGATTGGTGGAGGCTCAGAAGGAAGGACGCCTCCACCAATCAGCGTGCGCCAAAGGGGAGCAGAGAGGCAGGCTGAACAAGGCGAAGCCCGATTGGCCCTGCTTCCCAGAGGCGTGAAAAAAAGACCGGCGCGGGGCCTCGCTCAGCTGCGCGAGGAAGCGCTCCAAAAAGACCGGCGTGGGGCCTCGCTCAGCTGCACTGGGCTGTTGCCCCGCTCCAGTTCTCGGCCCTGACCACCCACCTGGGGCTGCTGGGAGATGTGGTTCAGCCGCTTCTGGAGAGCTGCGGCTTCGCCAACCGCGCCCTCCGGCGCGCCCGGCAGGTGGCTGCCCACCATTTGCTAAAACACCTCCAGTGAAGAAGACCTCCCCCCGCGCGCCTGCAGCAATGCGGGCAAAAGGGGAGCGGGTGTGTGTGCGTGTGCAAAAGGGTTGAGGAGGTGTAGAGGTGTGCGCGCACGTGCAAAAGGGCTGAGAAGGGCTCCCCTCTCCACGCCACACTTGCAAGGTCTCGCCTACCGCTTCTCCCCGGGGCGTCTGCAAAGGGGCATGCCACTCGCCCCGTGCCCGTCGCTGCAAAGGGCATCTCCTCCGCCGTTTACCCGGACGTTCAGGCGCCACAGCAAGAGCGGTGGGGGGTGATGACTACAAACTTCCAGCAGCTTGAGCCAGAATAGGCAACGGTGGCTGGTTTCGGTCTTTAGTCCCACATCTCTGAAGGGCACCATATTGAGAACTTGCTTCAATCCAATCCTTTTTGGAAGCGCTCCAAAAAGACCGGTGCGGGGCCTCACTCAGCTGTGCTGGGCTGTGAAGCTGGACGAGCTGCCGGACCTGGAGCGCTTCTGCGCACAGCTGAGCGAGGCCCCGCGCCGGTCTTTTTGGAGCTCTTCCAAAAAGGATTGGATTGAAGCAAGGATTGGATTGGCGCGCCCCTTTGCAGATGCCCCGGGGAGAAGCGGTAGGTGAGACCTTGCAAGTGTGGCGGGGAGAGGGGAGCCCTTCTCAGCCCTTTTGCATGCGCGCGCACACCTCTACACCTCCTCAACCCTTTTGCACACGCACACACGCCCGCTCCCCTTTTGCCCGCGTTGCTGCAGGCGCGCGGGGGGAGGTCTTCTTCGCTGGAGGCGTTTTAGCAAATGGTGGGCAGCCACCTGCCGGGCGCGCCGGAGGGCGCGGTTGGCGAAGCCGCAGCTCTCCGGAAGCGGCTGAACCACATCTCCCAGCAGCCCCAGGCGGGTGGTCAGGGCCAAGAACTGGAGCAGGGCAACAGCCCAGCACAGCTGAGTGAGGCCCCGCACCGGTCTTTTTGGAGAGCTTCGGCGCGCAGCTGAGCGCTGGGCTGTGGAAATGCGCTCCAAAAAGACCGGCGCGGGGCCTCGCTCAGCTGCGCACGGAAGCACTCCAGGTCCGGCGGCTCATCCAGCTTCACAGCCCAGCACAGCTGAGCGAGGCCCCGCACCGGTCTTTTTGGAGCGCTTCCAAAAAGGATTGGATTGAAGCAAGTTCTCAATATGGTGCCCTTCAGAGATGTGGGACTAAAGACTGAAACCAGCCACCGTTGCCTATTCTGGCTCAAGCTGCTGGAAGTTTGTAGTCATCACCCCCCACCACCACTCTTGCTGTGGCGCCTGCACGTCCGGGTAAACGGCGGAGGAGATGCCCTTTGCAGCGACGGGCGCGGGGCGAGTGGCGCGCCCCTTTGCAGACGCCCCGGGGAGAAGCGGTAGGCGAGACCTTGCAAGCATGGCGCGGAGAGGGGAGCCCTTCTCAGCCCTTTTGCACACGCACAGATGCCCGCTCCCCTTTTGCCCGTGTTGCTGCAGGCGCGCGGGGGGAGGTCTTCTTTCCTGGAGGCGTTTTAGCAAATGGTGGGCAGCCACCTGCCGGGCGCACCGGAGGGCGCGGTTGGCGAAGCCGCAGCTCTTCGGAAGTGGCTGAACCACATCTCCCAGCAGCCCCAGGCGGGTGGTCAGGGCCGAGAACTGGAGCGGGGCAACAGCCCAGCGCAGCTGAGCGAGGCCCCGCGCCGGTCTTTTTGGAGCGCTTCCACGCGCAGCTGAGCGCTGGGCTGTGGAAATGCGCTCCAAAAAGACCGGCGCGGGGCCTCGCTCAGCTGCGCGCGGAAGCGCTCCAGGTCCGGCGGCTCGTCCAGCTTCACAGCCCAGCGCAGCTGAGCGAGGCAAACCCGCCCCCTTCCACGTGATTGGCCCCCACCCGCAAACCACGCCCCCTGGCTCTCAAGCATTTCAAAATGTGCACGAGCATGTCAAAATGGCTCCCGGCATAAAAAGTTTGCCGACCCCTGTCTTAGACAGAGAAGGAGCTGTCCATCTTTCTTTACATGTTAAGTCCACATGCAAACTTGCCTCCTGAACAGGTTTGTTGCTAACCAGATATTCTTTCTGCATTACACAGTACTCCATTCTACATGGAAATACATTTCAGCAAATATTAGCTATACTAATTTCAAAGCAGCAAAGAAACTGGGTGGGACAATGGGGGACCTATATTCCTTATACAAGTTTGCAGAATATAGACTGCTCCGTAAGAGCCTAAAATAGCCTGTTTGATTAATGTCATTTGCCAAGTAGTGTGGAACTAATGCAAGGCTCTGAGAATGGCAGAGAAACAAGTTATTAATCGAAGAGAATATTTGTAGCTCAGGGTTGAACTGTGGAGTCCCTGGGGCTCTCTGAGCCTTGTTGTTTTCTTGCAGACGTTTCATTGTCAGACTAGGCAACACCTTCAGTGCGAAAAGGGAGTGGGACTTGCTCTCTGTTTATATACCATGGCTTGTCCTGCTTGTGTTGGTGGAGGCTTTGTTCTCTCCTTAGGAGTTCCTTGATTGGGCTGTTGTTTGCTGCTTGGTTGATTGACTGAGTTAATAGTTCCTTGATTAGGGTATAATGTGCTGTTTGATTGTTCCTCCGGTGCTAATCCTGGAGTTAATCTTTGCATATCTGGGTGTTGATTGCTGGCCAAGAGGTGTTCTGGTCTTCTGGCTTTTCTGTTGTCTTTTATGAATGGTATGTAAATGTTGTTTACCTCTATGTGTCTGCTGATGGCTGCTTTGTTTGAGTGCCAAGCTTCTAGGAATTCTCTAGCATTTTTGGATTTGGCTTGGTTTAAGATGCTCAGAGTTTCCCAGTTGAAAATATGGTTGAGTCTGTCCATGTGTTGTGAGATTAAGGAGTTTTCATCATGTCTTCTGACTGCTAGTTGGTGTTTGTGGATGCGTTCTGCTAGTCTTCTGCCAGTCTGTCCTACATAGTGGCTGCTACAGTCCTTACACTGTATGTTGTAGATAACTCCTGTTTTTTCTTCTTGGGCTACTGGGTCTTTTGGGTTACTTAAGTTGTTCTGAAGGATTTAGCATCCTTCCAGTATATTGATGGGGATTGTAGTAGATTGTAGTTTCTATATTTGCATGGGTAATATAGTATTAATATAGTAATGCTTGTAGTGGCAGTTTGGAATGTTATAATTAGATTGTTGAGACGGCCTGAGCGGCTCCAAGGTCAGCCTGGCCTGGTGTTATCTATGCTCATTAGGAGAAAGTGTTGCAGGTGGGGGGTGAAGACTTGTTAGAGACTGTGTGAAGGAATTCAGCATTTTAGGAGGGGCTGGCACATTTGTAAAGGCATTTTGCATGGGCTTTCTTCATACTGATCTTTACCTAGGACTGATCACTTGTATTAATAAAGAACTCTTCCACATTCCTGATGGCTTGTGATTTGAGAGGCTCTGAATTAATAACTGAGGACCAGGACCGTCACAGGTTTTGGTTGGATTATGTGCTACGGTGATGCCATGTGTTTGTAACAGTGTATTGGTAGTTTCTGAGATGTTTCTGATGTATGGCAGTGTTATCCTTTTCATAGCTTCTGTTGGTTGTGTTGTAGTGGGTTGGGAGGTCAGGCACTTTTTGATAAAGTTGAGTGGGTATCCAGTTTGCTGGAAGTAAAGTCTTAGTCTTAAGTAACCCAAAAGACCCAGTAGCCCAAGATGTTGCCTAGTCTGGCAATGAAATGTCTGCAAGAAAACAACAAGGCTCAGAGAGCACCAAGGACTCCACAAACAAGTTATTGGAGACCAAGGAAAGAGTGAAGGTGTTTTCAAACACTCTGGGAAATATGACAACTCTTCCAAATAGCCTGTTTTTCATTAAGCTTTGTCTAACATTCCCATAGCATTGATAGAAGTATTGAGAAAATGCACTTACCCTGAGGGCAAAAAATAATGTCAGTTTAAGAGCACTTAGGGCCAACAGACAGAACAGTGTATCCCAGAATGCAAATGCTGTAGTATAAATCAAAGCTTTTTGTAGATGTTTGGAAAATATGAAGCAAACAAAATAGATACAAATACCATACTGGGGAACTGAAAAATTGATATTATTAATGAAGCCTGAAAGATTGATATTATTAATGAAGCCTCAAAACTGTTTTCCAGTGCGTGATTATAAATTCCTTTATGTCTCCTTTCCTTCTAGGCTAATTAAATAAACAAGGATTCCTTGTAAAAGTTAAGAATAGAAAATGGTGATTAGAAACCTCCAGTGCAACGTTCAGTTCCATTCTTGCTTTCTGCTTAAGCAGTGATTACACTATTGCCCAGTAATAGATGTTATCTGAGTCTGCTATTATTTTCAGTGAATGATTGGCCACAGAGACATACATTTTGTTAGGAGAGAAAGAATAAAAATAGTATTTTCAAACCACCTATTTGGATGACTACATCAAAAAGTGAGGAATAGAAATGAAAAGAGAGAGTAGACAAAAAACAGATTAGTAGAATTTTTGAAAAAATAAGTACAATACACACTCATACATGAATCGAAATATATTGATATGAATGTGTATGTGTAAACATAAGTACATGAAGTTGGGAAACTAACATTATAAAAATGAAAGATGTCAGATTATCAGTTAGGAGGACTACAGAATGACAAGAAGACAGCAAGCCAGTTGTTTGCAGTTACTGAAGCATACTGAAGCAGTTAAAATTGACTTTTCTTTAGATAGCATCACAGTTTGATTGCCAAGAACTACAGAAGGCAAAATACAAAAACAGTCTTCACTATGAATTGTTGCAATTCACCATGATCCAACTGTGCTCTCAAGTATCTTTCTAGCATTTCCATTACATATCTGCCATGTTTTTGTTTTTAACCCATGTATCCTCTTGATAGAAATATTGACAATTTTCAATGAAGTAGCCCAGCATTTGGGGCAACTTCACCACTATTGGAGGTGCAAACTCAATGGTACCGACTCTTCAGAACCTCAAAACCTACTGGCCACAAGGAGGCAGACGGATGTAGATAGACAGGTAAGGATTTACTCTGTCTCCCCTCTTCATCTATCACTCTGCTTTTCTTTGTCTAAGAAATTGCTCATCTTAGGTCACTTCCTTCTGCCTTTCTTCCTAGGAACACACACATGGAGCACAGGTTGTTGGATAGTCCTCCTAGGAGCATGTAGCTAGCTTTGCTTATCCCTATAATGTATTTCCTATAAATAAATCTCCTTTCTGTTATAGCTATAAAACCTGATTTACTGATCCCTCTTAGGTTAGGTTTCCATTCTCAGAAATGCTCAACATGAACACAAACAATGCTTCAACCACTAACAACCCCAATACTGAATATGTTTAGGTATCTTTCAAAAACTTGACTTGTGTGTGTGTGTGTGTATTCCAGAACAAGGAGAAAAAATAAATAAAATATTAAGAAAAGTGGGGAAAGGAAAAGCAATACAACAATCACTGTTATATAATCAGTATATAGTTCAAAAGAGGAATTTCAGAAAATATTAATCTTTGTCTCAAACTATATATATAACTACTTCTGTATGTATGTAACTACTTCTTCCCTGAACATACTGACTTTAGGATATCACAAAAAATATGTTTTAATGAAAAATTATTATTTACTAATTCCTTTTTTATACAAATGCAATGGAGTTCAGTCATTCTGAAATACTCTTTGCTGAATAAACTTCAAATGTCTCAGAACTCATCTGCTTTCTAAATTCACTATCATTCATTAGAAACAGATTGAAATAACAACTTCCAGATGGCTTAATACACTGTTGCAATAATAAATTTAAATCAATTGGGCTGTGATCTGATATATAAGAGATGTCAATCAATCATGTTTGAATATGTTGAAATAAAGTTGAGGAAGCCAAGAACTAATCAAATAAAAAAAATCTGATGCATAACTGTATAAAAAGCACAATCCTGTTGTTTAGGATGTAAAAAATGCCAAGGGTCAACCAAGTATAGTTCATCCATATTTGTTCTATTTATTTTATACTTGTATTTATACCCCACCCATTTCCTCCCTAGCGGGGGACTCTGGGTCGCTTACATACATTGTTTTATACATTTCAATTCAATTATACAATGTTTTTCTAATCCGCGCACAAGGGGAGGGGGTAAGGGAACCGACTCTTCCTGGCTTCCGGACTACATGTCCCAGGGTGCCTTGCATCGGAGCTGGCTGCTGACGTCCTGTAGATGTTGTTGCTTCCGGGATCTGTCATAACCGCCGCCATTCGAAGAGATCTTCCGTCTGGTGGATATGGACCCCCGACAGGCCGCCAGCATATTTTCCCACTTTAAGGTGGTACCCAATTTATCTACTCGCTACCTTTCGAACTGTTTGGGTCGACAGGAGCTGGGACTAGCAACGAGAGCTCACCTCGTTGTGTGGGGATTTGAACTGCCGACCTTCCGACCTGCAGCCCTACAGTTCTAATCATAGGATTCACTGATTATTATTCTTTATGGGTGGGAGTATTCCAAATTCAGGGTATAAAACCTTATTGAAATCTTCTTCCATAGTAATATAATCATAAGATACATCATCTACACAATGAAAACACTAATGAAACATGGGTTAAAATAGAAGTGATTTTGAATATTAGAGTTTATATTGTTTTTTTCCAGCTGATTATTTCTGTTTTCTTAATATATTTATTTTTTGCATTCTGTGTTTTTTATATTTTTACTATGAGCCCCAGTGAGTGTTTATTTGAAGCAGAAAAGTGAGATATAAATTAAGTATGTAAATTAATGTCATACTGTTGATGTTCCATGTGGTAGGAGCTAATCATAATCCTTACTGAAATAAAGAATTAAGCTCAACTCCTGCTGACTACATAGACACAACCATGCAGTTTTCTGGGCAACAATAAGGAATTGATTTGTCTTTGCCTTATTCCAGATGTTTTTTCAAGCGAGAGAGAGATAGCAGACATGGTAGCATAATACTGACAGTTCATTCGGATGACTATCTCACCTAGAGCATCCAACTGAGATTGGCTCACCACAACAACCTTCAAAACTCTTGACTGAACTTCCTTCCTTCCTTCCTGGACTTAATACTTACTAATACTGGACTTAATACTTACTAATAGGAATGAAATGGTTGAGGGAGTGGAAGTTGTAGGAACTTTGGGAGACAGTGGCCATGTCATACTAGGATTCACCACAATGCAGGCAAGGGTAACTGAACAAAGTCAAACTAGTGCTCTAGTTTTTAAGAGAGCTGACTTCAACAAACTAGGGAATCCTAGAGGGGAAAGCAGTTCAGGATGCTTGGAAAATTCTAAAAAATGAGATAATATAGGCCCAAATAAAAACAAAACCACAGAGAAAGAAAAACAAGAGACACCTGATGAGACCGATGTGGTTGCACAAAGAGCTCTCTGACAAGCTGGGGGACAAAAAGGACAAGTAAAAGAAATGGAAAGAGGGACTTATAACTAGAGCATAATACCAGCAAATAGCCTGAATCTGGTGGACCATCTCTTAAGTATGAGTCAGCAGTGTGCTGCAGCTTCCAAAAAAGCCATTGCAGTCCTGGGCTGTATCAACAGAGGGATAGTATCAAGATCACAGGAAGTGATAGTACCACTCTATACCACACTGGTAAGGCCACAATTGGAATACTGTGTCCAGGTTTGGTCACCACAATACAAAAAATATGCTGAGCCCCTAGAAAAAGTACAGAGAAGAGCAACAAAGATGATAAGGGGTCTGGAGGCTAAATCCTATGAAGAACGGCTAAAGGAACTAGGTATGTTTAGCTTAATGAAAAGAAGACTGAGGGGAGACATGGTAGCAGTCTTCCAATACTTGAAGGGCTGCCACAGGTTGTCAATTTATCCTCCATAGCACCTGAGGGAAGGACAAGAAGCAATGGGTGGAAGCTCATCTGAGGGAGATCCAATATGGAAATAAGGAGAAATTTCCTGACAATGAGAACTATTAAGCAGTGGAACAGCTTGCCTCCCAGAGTTGTGGGTGCTCCATCGTTGGAGGTTTTCAAGAAAAGATTGGATAACCATTTGTCTGATATGGTACGAGATTCCTGCCTTGGGCTTGGGCAGGGGGTTGGACTAGAAGACCTCCAAGGTCCCTTCCAACCCTATGATTCTATGATTCTATGATCTATCTACCAACACTATAAATGCCTCCAAACTTCGTCTCTCATCAGAACAATAGCACAGCATGAAGAAAATGGAAGGCATTCAAAAGAAGAGATGTACAACTTACCCATAGCCATGAAATTTCATGGATGCTCAAAATGAAATGCAATTATTTTATGCTGATTCAGCCTAGAATCCATAGATAAATTTTAACTGTCAGTTCTTTTTTTTCCCCCTCTACCACTTCAATTGTGATTGCTTAAGCTCCCAAATATGTTAACAATGACATTGCCTTACTGCTTATTTTAATGCTAAGAGGAAGTTCTGGAGGTTTACGGGTTTTCTTGGCCTGAAGCAGACAGTATGTGTCAGTTTAAAAATGATTTTTTTTTCTTGAGGGCATTCCTCTCCAGTTTTATGTCAGTATAAATACCGGCTGTGTTTTAGGTGACATTTACAGCCCCTGAGAGGTCTGCCAATATGGAGGTGTTCTTTTGTTTCTTGAGTATCAGAAGTATATGCTGTAAGTCATTCTCTATATCTTCTGAATAGATATCATGAGAAAAATTAGCTATCTGCCAAGTGATCATGACAAAGTGTAAAACAAATTTTATATGGCAACAGGTCAGATACTTTTCCACCAGAAGGTGATTCAGGTCTTCCATGAAGTAGCCAATGTTAATTAATTTAAAGCACAGAAAAGCTACTGGGCAGCTCCAGCTTTTAGCAGAAAAAAACGCCTGGTATTCATTGAAGAACCACAAGAAATACCTGTGAGGTATATAACCAGTGGTGTTATAGACAATGGGTTTTCCTTGTCTATCAGGATTTTATATGTTTTGCAGACAGTCATGTGTCAACTTTTCCCAACATAACAGAAAATCAAGTGTTAAGGATGGGGTAACTCCAGTCAGCTTGTGGTCGAGCACAGCTTTGGCTGTGAGTTCCCTGAACTTTGGGGGGAAAAAATGTCAGAAGGGGGGAATAATTAAATTGTGAGAAGTAATTATATTAACAATATGAAAATAAAACAAAAATCAGTTTTGCCTTAGTCCCACTTACTATTTTGGAGTGTAACTCCTAAAATCCCTCTCAATGGCCATGTACAGCCCTTGACTAGAAAATTGTTGTGTTTCACCAAGTGGATAATATGATCTTGAGTAATATTATTTCAATAGGAGAAAATAAATATAGAAGGAAAACAGATGGGAGAGCAAACAAAATAAAACAGGGGCTGCTTTTCTACTATATATTTGATGATCTTCAGGTCCCCAAACAAGATATTCCTTCAAGATCAGCAACACAATTCTGCAGAGCTGTTCGTTATACCAAAGCTAGTAAGCATTCTTGGTGATCGCTCGTAGCAGAGTAAGATTGTCTTCCAGGGGTAAAATCTTAACAGTGGATCTGTAAGTGGCTGTAAAGGCCAATTCTGGATCCGCACAACCTCCCACAATGAGGGCATAGGTTTCCAGGTGGAAGAAGGTCACGATGAGGGTTTGCTTGATGTGCCTTCCTCTTAGCTCGTTTTTCCCTTTCGCCCTGTACTCATGCTTCTTCAAAGTCCGTAGCGCCTTTAATAAAGGCTGACCTCCAATTGAAACGCTCATGAGTTAGGGCTTCCCAGTTCTCAATGCTGATATTATTATTTTTAAATTAGCTTTGAGGGTATCTTTGAATCTCTTTTGCTGTCCACCAATATTCCATTTTCCATTCTTATGTTGGTAGTAAAGTTTGATGAGAATGATAGTGAGATTGAACATATTATTGACAAGAAAAGGAAAGCCTTCCAGATATGGCAAAAAGATATTAACTGTGCCGTTAAAAAAAAAATCTATGCCAGTGCAAAGGCAGAAGTCCAAAGAAGAACTAGAGAACTTAAGAACATATGGTAGATAAAAAAAGCCCAAGAAATCCAACATTTTGCAGATGCTCATGATGCACGGGCCTTTTTTAGTGCCATAAAGGCCATCTACGGACCAACAAACTATGGTACAAATCTCTTACACTCAATAGATGGTGTCAAACTTCTAAAGGACAAAGAGTCTATTGCACTGCGCTGGAAAGAGCATTACTACAGTAAGCATAATGTCTAGATCGCTAATTTTAAAACTTGGATGCTCAGGTTTTACCTCTGCTAAGATACATGGATGTCCTGTATGAAAAGTGATACAGCACATGCCATAGGACATTATAAAAGCCTTTCTTGGTAGTGGCCCCTGCACTTCAGAATACCCTTCCCTCTGAGATCCATCAGGGCCCCTACCCTCTTGGCCTTCTGAAAAGCTGTAAAGACCTGGCCTTTCCTGCAAGGTTTGCAGTGATATGAGGCTGGAGCCCAGGGAAACTCTACAGTTGTGAGACATATATGTGTGTTTCAAGAGCAAGGTTTGTTCTGTTTTGTTGGTTTTATGCTTTTTATTGTGAGCCACTTAGGATTTTGTTATGTAAGATGGCTGGCCATACAAATATTTTAAACAAATAAATCAGGCATTCAATATCATTAATGCAACTAGCATCACATTAGAAGTTCTATGATATTCTGAAGATGGTGTGTGCATATGTTCAGTTAATAGCAATAAAGTATTATTATATGATTCATATTATATTAAGGTAACTCAGAGCTTCCTATTGATAGAAGTCTGAATAATTTAAGAATTAAGAACAGCCTGTCTGGATCACACAGGCCAAGCTAGTTCAACATTCTGTGTCATATAGTGGCCAACTGAATGCATTTGGGAAACACACAATGTGTGGTGTTATGTTATATCATTTATTATTTCTATTTCTATGGCCACCCACTTGCACACTACTCTGGACAGCTTAGACTAAAAAGTAAAAAACTAGAGCAATATGATTAATTTCTGCAAACATTGTATAAAATGTTTACTAAAGATTAGAAATGGATGGCTAAATTTTAAGTTATGCAAATGTTGGTAGAGAGGTAGTTAGAAGTATGGGGTTTGTTTATTTACAAGACTTATATAACCGCCCATCTTATGCACCCTGGGTGGCTTACAAACTACACTAACAATAGTAAAAAGCATAAAAACCATAAGAAAAACTCACAATGTCCCCCAGAGCAACATACCCCACACATCCACAAATAATTTCATTGAGCTCCAGCCTCACTCTGTCCCAATGCTTGCAGGAAGAGTCAGCTCTTCAAAGCCTTCCAGAATGTGAGGACAGTAGAGGCCTGCCGGATCTCAGGGGGAAGGGTGTTCCAAAGGGTGGGGGGGGGGGGGCGACTGAGAAGTTATACAGTCCAGGCCCCACTAGGTTGTAACATTGAAGGAAAGGAATCTGGAGCATGCCCACCCTATCTGACCTGGTAGAACAAACAGATACCTGCAGAAAGAAGTGGTTCTGCAAATAACCTGGTCCTGTGCCATTCAGGGCTTTAAAGGTGATAACCAACACCTTGAATTGCATGTGGAAGGAAACTCGAAGCCAGTGCAGCTCATGTAGCATGGGTGTAACATGGGTGAACCATGGGGCACCCAAAACTGCATGTGCTGCTGCTTTCTGGACCAGTTGTAATTTCTGGATGTCTTCAAGAGCAGCACCTTGGAAAGTGCATTGCAGTAATCCAGCTGGGAAATGATCAGTGCCTTCAGATGATCTCTTCCAGCGGCCTCATTTTAAAGAGGAGGGGTGAAATACCTGAGCCCTGAGGCACCTCACATTGCAGGGGTTGTTGGGAGGATAAATGTTTATAAAAATAAACAAACAATTGTTGATGAGATACTCAAAAAGAAAAAGGTTAGAAGTTTAAAGAATAAAAGGTAATTAATGAATCAATATATGGTAATGTGAACTTACCCAAAAGGGACTAATATAGTGGCGTATATACTGTATGAGTTTTACAGAGGTAATAATGATGGGGTAGGATGTGGTCACTATTTTTAACCTACCATTTCCTCTCTGGAAGTGGAAAGTCCTCATATATTGGGTTTATAAGACTTACATAGGGTTGGCAATCCTTTTTTTAAATTCAGCTTGCTCCACCTAAATTGTAAACATTTACTGTACATCTCTAGTAACATTAGGTGATAAATACGCTTCCTCCAATCTTTAATCTTGCCACCATCTAATGATATCTTGGCATCGACAGATCAAATCCCCATGGCTTGTTTGCTAAGTATAAAGTTTAGGCATAAAATTTGAGCATTTCTATAATAAGAATTATGTCATGAGCATCAGAGACATAAGTAATTTTTTCAGGGTAAATTTTGCAGTCTTTCCACATGAAGGGCTGGGAAACAATTGTCACAATGATGCATTAACTTGCTAACACATTTGCAAGTGAAGGTGATGCTACAATAGATTCAAAGGCAACATGGTTTGAAGGCATTCTAGAACAGCACTTTTAATATAATACCATTGCAGGATGTACCATTTTGATATATTGTTTCTGGTCTGCAAAAATATGGATTACCACTGCATGCCACTATTATTTATTTATTAATTAATTTATTTATTTATTTAAATTTATTGGCCACCCAACTCCTGTAGACTCTACTATCGAAGTCATCCAGATTTCTACAGATCAGACATGAGAATCCTAACATTATAGTTGATAAAGAAGAATATAACTGAATTTCAAATTAAATAATCAATAAAAATTACCAGTTTGGACTAGTGGTTAAGGCAATGGGCTAGAAACCAGAAGACTGAGAGTTCTAGTCTGGTCTTAGGCATGAAAGTCGGCTGGGTGACCTTGGGCCAGTCACTCTCTCTCAGCCGAACTCACCTCACAGGGTTGTTGCTGTGGGGAAAATAGGAGGAGGAAGGAGTATTAGGTATGTTCGCTGCCTTGAGTTATTTATAAAAATAATAAAGGCGAGATAGAAAATAAATAAATAAATAAATAAATAAATAAATAAATAAATAAATAAATAATATTTTCAAGATGGCGACCGTGAGTGGATGCTGTTTGCCACTCTAAGGGGTTGAGTCCTATCTTTTCTTAGACCTCCATCCCCACTCCACCCCAGCCCAGGCTTTGTTGTCAAGACTTGGGGAGGAGAATATGATAATTAAAAACTGGGTATGGTCGAATGGAAGCCCCCCTGGACAGAGAGTTTGGCACCGGTGGCAGTGGCGGCGGCCCTTACCAGAGCTAAATCAGGTGCTGGAGTCTTTCCTCTGCTGGAGCTTTTGGCAAGTGGTGGCAGCCTTGGCCAGAATTAGAATCGGTATTGAAGCCTTGCCTGCACTGGAAATTTTGGCAGAAGCCCCCTTGATGAAGTGGGGAGCAGTGGTGTATCCTGGTGTTGGCAGGGCGTGGCGGGCCCTGGAGGCCCCGGAGGCATGGTCAGCCCCCACGGAACAGTCAGATTTTACCGGTGCGGCGCAATGGACCTCGATGGTGGCAACCAGCAACCAGTGGTGGAGGGCCTTGGCAACGGCAATGTGGCAGGCCTAGGCAATGGATTTGCCTTGTCAATGCGGCTCAGGGCTTGGAGAGAGAGAGACAAACTCAGAGTGGCAGACAAATAGCCAGGTATCGGTGGCTCGGCTGGTCAGAGCGGAATGGCAAACTGCGACACAACTGACCAGCATGGGTATACCCTGGGATGTTGGTCTGGTGCTACACCAAGGCGATCTTTGGTGGCACAGTAAATGATGCTGTGGAGAGAAAACCCTCTAGAAACCTTGACCAATATATCTCATGGACCTTGGAATAGCTGGACAGTGGCTGCTGTAGAACCGAGTCTAGCCATCCCTTCCCAACTGCTCTAAATACAATCAGGGCTATTAGGGTCCCTCCAAGGTGAATGTAGTACTCCTTTCCAGTGTGAGAGGGGTGCGAGGGAGTACGGTTTGAGTTGGAATGTGAGAGAATACTCACCCCCTGAGAGAGGCAACGGGTGAGGAAGAGTAGTGGATGGAGTACGCCCTCTTGCTAACTAGTGAGAGAGGTGAAAAGGGGGCATAGTGAGTGAGTGTAAGGGTGATGGTAGGGTCCAGACAGTGCCAAGAGTGCAAGCTGGGGCACTGGAAATGCCCTCCATTGCCTTGTGATTGACTGAGAGTGTATGAGGTTGTATGAATGAATGGAGGAATCCTTATTTTTATCCAGTGATCTCGGGAGTCCAGGATTGGGGGCTAATGGATTCAGAGACTCTGGGGGATATAGAGTGAGGCAGGTGATCGAGGTTGTGACAAGCTGGGGATGTTATGGAGGGAGCCAGAGGGCAGGCCATCTTTGGGGAAGATGCCCCCGATGTTTATTACCTGTGGCATCTTCTGCCCCTCCCTGCTCAAACCCAGAGCCTGGACAGCAGTCTCGTGGGGGCCCTGACTTTCGGCTGCTGCTTTGCAAAGCCAGGTCAGTTAACAACAAGCCCCCCCTCATAAGTGATTTGACCACAGAGGAGGGGGCACACCTGGCATGCATTACCAAAGCCTGGCTGGGCATGGAAGGAGGGGTTCCTCTTTTGAAGATGTGCCAGCTGGGTTTCGAGTATGACACCAGCCAAGAGCACAAGGCCAGGGAGGAGGGGTGGCTCTTGTCATCCAGGAATCCCTAGTAGCCATCAGGGGCCCTGCTCCACAAATGCCCAGGTGTGAGACCTTGTTTTTCAATTTGGGTTCCTGAGAACAGTTTGGAGTGTTACAACTGTACCAGCCTCCCTGCTGCATAGCAACATCCCTGCCTGAGCTGCTGGAAGCAGTCTCGGGGTTGGCAGTGGAATTCCCCAGGCTCATGGTTCTGAGGGACTTCAATCTGCCCTCCCTGGGATGGGCCTCAGAAGTGGCCTGGGAGTTCATGGCCACCATGGCGGCCATGGGCCTGTTCCAGATTCTCCGGGACCTGACTTGAGACAGTGGCCTCATACAGGACTTAGCTTTCCTGTTGGAGCAGTGGCAGTGAGATCTGAGGGGAGATTTATATCTTTCCCTTTTGATATGGTCGGATCACACCCTGGTGACCTTAAGATTCTCTTATGCCATCTTCCTCTGCAGGGAGGCTGGACCCATTTGACTGGTCTGCCCCCGGTGACTGATGGACCCAATAGGGTTCCAGAGGGAGATGGGGGTTATACCCAAGGGTCTACTGCATGGTCCAGCAGAGGCTCTGGCTGTTGCCTGGAATATGGAGGTGTCTGGGGCCTTGGACAAGATCATGCCTGTGCTACCTCTCTTGTCCTGTTGAACCTGAAACTCCCCATGGTTTACGGAGGAGCTGAGGGTTCTGGAGAGGATTAAGAGATATCTAGAGTGCCGCTGGAGGAAGACAAAGACCAAATCAGACTGAACACAAGCTAGAGCCGCTATTAAGGCCTACCTTGTGGCGTTAAGAGTGGTGAAACATCAATATTTCTCCTCTCTTATTGCATCTGCAGAATGCCACCTGGCGGCCCTGTTTAAGATCACCTGATCCCTTTTGGGGAGTGGGGATCCAGAAATCCATCTTCAGGGTCATGCCAAGGAGTTTTCTGGGCATCTGCAGGATAAAATCGCTCGGATCTGTTCCAAGTTGGACTCTGAGCATGAGACAGAATCTAGGGAGATACCCAGGGTTCATACTTACCAAGTTATCTGGGAACGGTTTGACCCTGTTGGGCTTGAGGAAGTGAACAGGATGCTCCAGACTATAAATGCCACCACTTGCCACTTAGAACCATGTCCCTCCTGGCTGGTGAAGGCAGCCTGGGTGGTTACATGTGGCTGGGTCCAGGTGATGGTAAATACATCCATGAGGGAGGGGGTGTTCCCAGTGGCCTTTAAGGAGGTGCTGGTGCACCCCCTCCTCAAGAAACCATTGTTGGACCCCACTATACTAGACAATTTTTTTCCAGTCTCCCACCACCCCTTTTTGAGGAAGGTGGTTGAGAAAGTGGTGGCACTGCAGCTCCAAAGGTTTCTGGATGAAACGGATTATCTGGACCCATTTCAGTCAGGTTTCAGGCCCGGTCATGGGGTGGAAACAGCATTGGTCACACTTATGGATGATCTCTGGTGGGAGCGGGATGGGGGCAGTGCATTCATCCTTGCTCTTCTTGACCTCTCAGTGGCATTCAATACCATTGACCATGGTATCATTTTGGAACAGCTCAGGGAGTTGGGGGTGGGCAGCATGGTTATGCGCTGGTTCACCTCCTTCCTCCAGGGCTGGTCCCAATCAGTGTTGATAGGGGGCAAGAGATCCAGCCCATGGCCTCTCCTTTGCAGGGTGCTGCAGGGCTTGGTACTCTCTCCCCTCCTTTTTAACATCTACATGAAACCACTGGGCGAGATCATCCGTCACCATAGGATGAGGTATCATCAATACGTTGATGACACCCAATTATACATCTCCATCCCTGGGGAAGTAAGTGATGCTGTGACCACCCTCTCCAGGTTCCTGGGGACTGTGGGGGCCTGGATGGGGAACAACAGGCTTCAACTGAACCCTGGTAAGACGGAGTGACTGTGGATTAATTGCTCCTCGGTAACTGGGAATTTGTCATATTTAGTTCTGGATGAGGTTGCACTACCACAGACAGACCCAGTGCATAACTTGGGGGTCCTCTTGGACTCATGACTCCTGCTCAAAAAGCAGGTGGCAGTGGTGGCCAGGAGGGCCTTTGCTCAACTTCGTATTGTACACCAGTTATGCCCTTTCCTGGACCTAGAGGCCCTTCAAACAGTCACTCACACCCTCGTTATATATATATATATATTGTTTTTGTTGTTGTTCAGTCGTTATATATATAGACTACTGTAATGCGCTCTACATGGGGCTACCCCTGAAAAATATCCGGAAGCTACAGTTGACCCAGAATGCAGCCGCGTGGGCCATCTTAGGTGTCCCAAGGAGGGCACATGTAACACCTTTGTTACACGAGCTGCACTGGGTCCCAGTTTGCTTCCGGGTCCAATTCGAAGTGTTGGTTATGACCTTTAAAGCCGTACATGGCATGGGGCCAGGTTATCTGAGGTACCGTCTCATCCCCATTACAGGAGCTGGTACAAGAGAGTTTTAACACACATGTAGTGTGAACACTCAATATTTATTTAGACTTATATCCCACCTTTTTCTTAAGAGGTTCAAGGCAACATACTTAATGTTTCACCTCACAACCCCTGTGAGGTAGGCTGAGTTGAGAGAAAGTGACTGGTCCAAAGTCACCCAGTAAACTTCCATGGCAGAGAGCAAATTAGAACCTGTCTCCCCAGTGGCAGTCCCTTAATCACTACACCTCCTTGGCTCTTTTTATACAGTATTGTTTTATTGATTTTGGAAATAGCTACTTCTGACTAGGCTGACCATATTTCCTTGAGACAACAACGGGACATTGGGATGGAAAAAATGGGACAGGGGTCCCCTCCCCCCGTCCACGCGATTGGCTCCTGCCTGCAAACCCACCCCCGATCCGTGTGATTGGCTCCTGCTTGCAAACTCCGCCCCCTAGTCCGTGCGATTGGCTCCCACCTGCAAACTCTTCCCCCTGGTCTGTGCGATTGGTTCCCACCTGCAAACCCCGCCTCCTGGTCCATGCGATTGGCTCCTGCCTGCAAACCCCACCCCCTTCCGTGCGATTGGCTCCCGCCAGCAAACCCTGCCCCCGGTCCACCCAATTGCCTCCTGCCTGCAAACCCCGCCCCCGGTCCACGTGATTGGCTCCCACCTGCAAACCCCGCCCCCCATTATGCGCGATTGGCTCCCACCTGCAAACCCTGCCCCCCGTTATGCATGATTGGCTCCCACCTGTAAACCCCACCCCCCCAGTGCATGGAAAAATTGTCTTCCACGAAACTGGTCCCTCGTGCCAAAAAGTTTGGGTACCCCTGCTTAAACAGATTACTGTTTATATGAAAAGACTTGCGATCACCCACAAGGTCTGGGTCAAGGTTCCCTTTTGCAATAGGGTGAGACTGGAAATATATATATTGACTGTCAAAGGGAACCTTGACCCAGACCTTGCCATGCTGCCAATTGGTCCTATACTTCTAGTCTTGCCATATTGTCAAAGTTTGACAATACGGCAAGACTAGAAATATAGGACAAGGTCTAACTAAGGCATACTGGAGTTTGATATCCTAAGATGTTATGGACTGCAGATCTCATCAGCTGCGTCTATTCAGGCGGGAAGGGGCGCCCAGCCCACGTGGCCCCAACGGTAGACTGTGCCTGTCCAGAGGGGTTCTCCTGCCAGCACCAGCTCCAGCACTGCAGACACGAACATCGCCTCCCCCGCGCCTGTTCCGAAGGGACAGAACAGGATGTAGCCAGCCCCACCGCCATCCTGCATACCTCCAGCGAGGGCTGGCATCACCAGCAGCAGCAGCAGCTCCAGGAGGCGGAGGCAGCTCCGTACCTGGAGGGGCTGCATCCCACTGCGTACCTCGGCGGTGCCCCGGCCAACCGGTTCCCTGGCTTGCTGTGGCTGGGACGGCTCCTCCTGCCCGGTGTGGACAGGTGTTGAGAGCGCTCTCCTCCCATCCTGGGGCCCGCTGCTGCTACCGGGGTGAAGGAGCTCAGAGCACCACGCCAGGAGGCTTCCTGCCGTGCCTCGCTCAGTCCTCCCAGGGACACGGGACAGCTCGACTCAGCAGTGCTGCTGAAAGAGGAACTTCTCTGCCTGGCCGGAAGTTTGGAAAGGGTGTGTGAGTGCATGTAAGCTAGGCTGGCTGCCGGGGCGGAGGGACTGGGGGCCGTGAGGCTCGGGTCGGCTGCAAGAGCGGTGGCGAGGCGAGGCGGCAAGACTGGAGCGCATGAATCGGGCAAAAGCAGTGGAGAGCCCAGCGGATTCCAGGGGGGAAGGTTGAGTGGGCATTTGGATGCCAGCTTCTTGGCAGCGAGGCAAGGCTTGGCAGCGGAACTCCTGGCAGAGAGGCAGGGATGGGATTCAGGGACTGGATCTTTGGTCAGGAATCAAGGCTCAGGGTCAGGACTCACCACTGCAGGGCTTTGGAGCATGCGGCAACAAGATCAGGTTAGGAGGCAGGAATGGGGTGGACTGTGGTGCTAGTTCTGGCGATGGGCTCGCACATGGCAAAACAACCGGGCTTCCAGGGCAGCGTAGAAGACCGGTGTAGACGGGTGTCTCCGGCAGTGCATATTGGCTGCGCTGCCCCTTTATTATTCGCATTTCGCGCCATTTGTGCGTCTTGGCCAATCGGGCCTCGCACCGCTCGGCCCGCCTCTCCACCCTCCTTTGCTGCGCACTGATAGGTGGGAGGGCTTCATTTTCCAGGCTGTCTCCCAAAACGGGACAATACTGAGATTTTTGTCAAAAAGACGGTACGGTTCAAAAATGCTAAAATAACGGGACTGTCCTGTTCAAAATGGGACGTACGATCACCCTACTTCTGACACAACCATTGGGGCTAATAGTGCTAAATAAGTGAGCAACTAAATTTATACTATGTGTAGAATCAGGCTTGAGAGATGCTGACTTCAAGCAAATGGATCCTTATGGATCAGTGAGGCAACAAAGAACAGTCACAGTCTAGGCCAGTTTTTCTCAGCCTTGGCAACTTGGCAGTATGCCGGCTGGGGAATTCTGGGAGTTGAAGTCCACACATCTTAAAATTGCAAAGGTTGAGAAACACTGGTCTAGGCTCAAAGGTAGCTGTAGAGTTTATGATGAAGGCTGTAATAATTTTATAATTTTAAAGTTGCCTAAAGGGCAACAAAGAAATGTATTGCTACTACCAGAGGAATACAAAGGAACTGCAGACCCATTATGTGATTATTCAAATAAAAGGCAGGGAATTAAAAAAAAAAAAACAGGGTTGTTGAGTACCACTTAGCTTAGATAACTCCCCTACTGGAATGTATTTATTTATTTGTCTATAAGATATATAAACTGCAGAGGCTTGAAGCAGCATGTGAACTAAAATACAATACAAATACAATACAAAGACCAATATAATAAACAATTATAAACAATAGTGGCATGGATCTTCCTCTAGGAGATTAATCAGCCTTCTGGAAAAAAAAATAAGTTTAATTATTCCCTGAAAGGTGTAAAAGTGGGGACCGTTAGCCAATTCAGCTCTTGTAGTAGTGATGTTATCTGATAAAACCATGATTTGGTGAAATCCAGTTAGCATGCAAATGGGAGAAATTTGCAGGTAGGCAAACCTCCACCAAAGAACAGCTGTTCTTTCTTCATGAATGCCTATGACAGCATGCCTTAAGTCCTACTCCCTTTTCGCACTGAAGATGTTGCCTAGCCTGGCAATGAAACATCTGCAAGAAAACCACAAGGCTCAGAGAGCACCAAGAACTCCACAGTTAAACCCTGAGCTACAAATATTCTCTTCGATTAAAACCATGATTGTCCAATAGCACCCAGGCAGCTGCATTTTGCACCAGTTTGTCTTAAAGGGCAGCCCCATGTAGAGCAAATTCTCATAATCTAGAAGCAAGGTGTTAAGGCATACCTTTCCAAACTGTGTGTCGTGACACACTGCTGTGTCACGTCCAGGGCCCAGGTGTGTTGCGGGTGAACCCGGAAGAGGAGGCCATGCACCATGTGGAGTCCCGCCCAGCACTTGCCATGCTGCTGGTCCCTGCTCTGTGCCCAGCAATACGGAGAACCCAGGTAAGATGCCAGCCCAGCACGGCCGCAACTGGGGGGGGGGAGGCAGGGATGTGATTAGGCCGCCGCATTGGGGGTGGGGGGGCAGGGATGCGACTAGGCTGCTGTACTGGGGGTGGGGGGCAGGGATGCAACTAGGCCGCCATGCTGGGGGGTGCAGGGATGCAACTAGGCTGACGCACGGGGGGGTGGGGGGTGCAGGGATGTGACTAGGCTGCTGTGCTGGGGGGTGGGGGTGCAGGTGGGAGCCAATCACGTGGGCCCGGGGTGCAGGGTTTGGAGCCGGGAGCCAATTGCATGGGCCGGGGGACAGGGTTTGGAGCCAGGAGCCAATCGTGTGGCCCTGGGGGCGGGGACCCCTCATTACTGTGTCACGAAATTATGCATGGCTAACAGGTGTGTCACCAACATGAAAAGTCTGGAAAGCCCTGTGTTAAGGGCATGATTAACCACCCTTAGAGCATCCTATTTTATGTAAGTCCATTGCAGGCACTTCAGTTGAAGTTAGCCAAAGTAAAACCTTTTGACTTGTAAGGATGGTGACATCCCTTCAGAATTGGGCTCTTTCTCTGGTCAGGCTTTTCACTGAATATTCCCCTTGTGGGTTGATGAGCAAAGTGGTAGATATAGACAAATAGACTTTGGAATCTTCCTGAAAATTCGTATCACTATAATTAATAGACAAATATGCACAGCTTTTCTTAATTCAGGCAGTAGAGGAGATAACTAAATCATTGCAGTTCTTGTTCCAACTATTTGAGGCCTCTTCTGAAGGAGAAAATAGTTAAGGTGCCTGGATAAATCAAGCCAACTTTTGAAGCATGAATGGAAGAGGCTTTTGCACACATTATATAGAAAAATTGTGACATGTGGAAGAGGAGAAAACTAATTTTAAAAGTCCAAGGATGGGGGAAAGCTATTCAGGAGCCATAACTTTCTCTGTCTGAGTAATTTCCACTTCACTCTGCCCCAGTCAATAGCAGTTAGCATATTTCTATCACACAGTAAAAAATACTTTAATGCTTCATGGGATGTGAATTGTAAGTGGGTTAGTGTTAAATGTAATAAATAAAATCTGAATAAAATAACAATGAATGTAAAGTAGTACTGCCAGTCTAGACATTTGGGGTTTAGACACAGATTTCATTAAAAAAAAATCCAGGGATGAATACTACAAATTTCCATGGCAACACTAGTGCCTTTCAAAGTACTGGCCTTTTTGAAAATGTTGCAGACTTTTAGAGGTAAGTGTTATGGAATTGTTTTCAGTGTGTCATTAAGTGTGGCCAGGCAGTGCAAGCAGAGATAAACTCAGTGGTGTCGCAGCAAGACGTAGTTCAGTACGGAGGGCTATATTTTTTGAAGGAAGCCTGCCTGCAGCATGGAAGTCTGATAAATGTCTATGGCTGACAACATCTCACTTCCATTTACTCAGGAGTTAGAAGACATGAATCATGGGAGGACTATAGTTTGAAAAGCTGGGGATTAAGGTGTGTTTACCTAGAGTACTCACAGTATACTTCATGGCAAAAAAATACCTAGATATGTTTAAACCGTTAGCTTCAAGCATGTCAGCTTTTTTGTTTTGTTTTGTTTTGTTTTGTTTTCATTTTTCAAATATTAAATGTTTTACCCATGAATCTACAACGATTTACCCAGTCCAAATTTTTGCATTCAAGGAAGTAACGTGATATTTTCATTGCATTATTTATCAACTCAGTAAAGGACCATCTAAAAGCCACACCACCACTTGTTCCAATTGCAAATAATTCTCAGTGTTGTTTAAGCCCATCCATGAAACCCTACTTGTCTGTATAATCTGCAGATCCAAAATTAATATAGCATGGTGTTTGGAACTCACAGAGAACTTTCAGTAATCATTGCTCTGCTAGAGCTAACAAATCATTGAAAAAAACAGCTGAACAGTGTGTCTTTGCTTCAGGTTTACCAGTCAATGAGATTGTGTTCCTTCCACAGTAGTTCCAATGCTATATAAAAACAAAACAAAACAAAAGGCTTTGTGTTGGGGTTTGTATATACCCAGGAATTTACAGATAGATAAATTATACTGGAGAGGCTTGATATCTAGGTGAGAGGGGAATTATTCTGCAAGTCACCCAATTAGCAGCCATTGTTGTAGGGATGATGTGGCAGCAATGACTCATACTACAGGTGCTATCATTTAGTTGGGTGTGGCAGATGATGAGAGTGACCTATAATGTGATTGGTCAGTTTATGTATATAAGCAGAGAAGATCTGGTATTCTTTCTTCTCGTTGCTGCTAAACTTCTCATCGCTGTATTGCTGTATCATTTGTTACTGCTGTTGGATGTATTTGGACTACGTATGTATATAAAGTAAATAGGCTATTTTATCTAATCTCTGCTTGAGTGTCTATTTACTGCATAGAACATGGATCACTGGTGTCTTGGAAAAAGGAGCAGGCCACCCCACGGTGCGCACTTTGACAGGTTTCGGGCCCAGCAGTGGAACGTGTGCAGCTGGCATGCTGGCATGGCTGTGAGGACTTTGGAAGCCTATCCAGGAGTCATTTGGATATCTGGGGCGAGTTTGGAGCTTTTGCAGGTTCCGTGCCTGGCCATGTATTTTTCCTAGGCCTGTTTGCAGCTGAAGGACGTTCTGATAAAGTCTGTGCTATTTATTCATTGGTGTCTGCCCAGGAGGAGCTGAGGAGGATGAACACGGTGAAAATGCAGCCTACAGTTGGAGGTGGTTTCCCTCTGGAAAGGCTGAATGACTCCAATTATCTGTCGTGGGCGTACAAGATGGAAATGCTTCTTCGCCGGGAAGGTATTTGGACGGTCGTCCATGAGCCACCAGACGAGTTGGACGATGAGGACGTTATTTTGCAGAACAAGAGAGCATTGTCAAGCATAATTTTATGCTTGGAGGACAGCCAATTATGTTATGTTAGAGAATTTCAGTCAGCCAGTGGGTGTTGGGAGGCTTTAAGAAATGTTTATCTTAGAAGCACACCGTTATGCAAAGTTATGTTGACAAGAAAGCTTTATCATGCTAAATTACATGACAATGGGAGTATTCTTGAACATTTGCATTATATGACTGGTTTGTTCCTTGAATTAGCACAGAGAGATATGCAGTTCTCAGAAGCGCATAAAGTTTATGTAATTCTCAGTTCTCTTAATGAAACATGGGATAATTTAGCCACCAGTTGGGTCTTTATCTGAGAGTGATTTGACTGTAAATTATCTGACTGGGAGACTTCTGGAGGAGGAACAAAGGAGGAAAGATTATAACATAATTAGGCAGAGTACGTTTGTTAAGGAATGTTATTCTTGTACTGATAAAGTATTACCTGTGAAATGCTGTTTTCGCTGTGGGTCTGATAAGCATTTGCAAAAAAGACTGATGTTGCTAGAAGGAAAGCAAAAGTCAAGCCGAGGATTTCCAAGCAACAAAGTGCTGTCCAGCTGTCAGTGATTAATTATACTCATAACTTCTCATAGCTGTATTGCTGTATCATTTGTTACGGCTGTTGGATGTATTTGGACTACTTATGTATATAAAGTAAATAGGCTATTTTATCTAATCTCTGCTTGAGTGTCTATTTAATGCATAGAACGTGGATCACTGGTGTCTTGGAAAAAGGAGCAGGCTGCCCCACGGTGCGCACTTTGACACTTTGGTTCACCATGGCATTATTTTGGAAAGCTTTGTCAAAGTAAGCATAGTGAACCTGCAAAGCAGAGTTCAAGGGTTTCTCCCCAAGCTGAGTTAAATGAGTGAGGAAGTAGAGTTCATGGAATGCAGTCATGAGAAAGAAAGCACCCACCAACAAGTAATGGAATGCCAGTTTCACCCATAGCAGAAGTGCAGGAGAGAAACAAATTGCATTTACAAGGGTAAAGTATAGCTTGAAGGATTTTGCAGCATGTTACTTCTGGTTGGTTGTTGACATAATGCAATAAATGGGTGAGGGCTATTGTAGCAAATGTGGTAAAACCATCATGTGGCAGAGCTCTAATGCTCAATAAATTTATCTGATAGTTGTCAAGCCTTCCTTCCTTCCTTCCTTCCTTCCTTCCTTCCTTCCTTCCTTCCTTCCTTCCTTCCTTCCTTCCTTCCTTCTTCACACTTGAAAGTTAATTCAATAAACAGTCCAATACTCTGGCAGTCCCATCTTTGAAATAAAGGCATTCAACCAAGAATACTCCAATCTGTGTTTTTTTTCCCCTAGACAGTTTTGCAACTCAGAGTATTCTGAAACCATTTTTGTTTTCTAGTGTACCACCAATGTGAATCAGCCTTCATTCTTGCCTAAGCCTTAATGAGGCATTTCAACTTATGGAGCTGATGTGCTCCCATGACTCTGTGAAACAGCAAGGCCTAGCCAGTCCAATCTGACACCTACCTTGATTTGACAACAGCAGCCTCTTTGAAAATTTGCACAGCCCTATCCTTGCCCATCTGGATAGTATTTTTGACAGTTTTGATAAACCAACACATATAAAAACACAGGCAGGATCAGTACTAGGATAAGAACTTCATATTTTACCATTCTAATACTATTTGTATAAGGGGCATGATGGCTCAGTGGTTAAGACACCAGGCTTGTCAATCAGAAGGTTGCAAGTTCGGTGGTTCGAGACCTGAGCACCGCGTGATAGAGTGAGCTCCCGCATTCACCCCAGCTCTTGCCAACCTAGCAATTCGAAAGCATGCAAATGCAGGTAGATAAATAGGTACCACTTCGGTGGGATGGTAACAGTGTTCCGCGCGCGTCATGCTGGTCACATGAGCACAGAGCGTTTTAGGACAGCGCTGGCTCTTCAGCTAAGAAACGGAGATGAGCACTGCCCCCTAGAGTCGGACACGACTGTGCAGGGGAAAACCTTTACCTTTACCCTAACATTCTTTGTACGGTACTTTCTTATTATTGTTGCATTTTTTTTAATAAACAGCAACTGTGTTGTGTCTATGAGTTCCATTATAAAACGAGGACTCCACCTGATACATAATCAAAAATCTCCAAATAATTATTTATATTTTTTGCCCTAAAACTGAATACCCAAACTGATTTTAGTACAACTTCCTGGCACAACCTACTAATGCATCTATGGCAATATTATTTTCATGGAAGAAACCTAATTTTGGCTGGTGATCCTGTGACAAAGGCACTTTCTCTATCTTGTAATTTTTTAATGCAGCATCCAACACCAGTAAGCTAATACGAATTTGCAAAGCATATTGTACACTTTGTTTTTAAACAACCACATCAAAATCCTTTTGCTGAAATGGCAGGGGAAATAATATATGAAAGAGGATATTGCTGGCATCCAGTATTATTCCATGAGGTTCTTTTTTTTTCCCCTATCGTAAATTGCTCATGAAGAATTTTAAACTGCACAACATGCTACCCACAGTGTTGCTAGGTAATTAGAGAAAAAGCTTTGCTAATGGAAAGCTTTTTGGCCTGTGATACAATTGTGGGCAGGCTGATTGGGCTGAATAGCCACAAAAGCTGTGCTTTGTGGTTCTCCATTATCCTGATTTCTACTGAAAGAACTGCAGCAGACAATGTTACAAGCAGACAATGTTACAATGTTACATGCTATCTGTGTGTTGTAGCTGTCATTCATTGATAGCAAACACATGTTTTCATTTATGTTCTAGTGAATAATTGTTCATAACTTAACTTAAAATTATAATCATGATCATGAGCATACCTTTAACATCTTCCAAAACTTAGCTGCTATTATTATGATCCACAAATTATTGTTTTAGATAAATTAACAAGGGAAAATGACTTTTAGATTCTGTACATTGAACGAAGAGTGTTAGGAATACTTAGAACAGAGTCCTAAAGAGAAGAGAAAGACAACCTTATTTTGGCTGGTGCAGCTCTCAAACTCCTTTTTTCTATTCAATAATTGCACCCCATTTTGAGGTGGTAAATGCTTGAAAACTGTAGTAGAAAGAGTAAAAATTCTCTTAACATTCTGCAAGTCCCTCAAAAATTTAACTGTTAACCGTTACTACGGTTAACATCATCCACTCTTGTTTTGTGTGTTTTTTATAGTTTTTATAGTTTTAATGATTTTTATATGTATTTATTGGTTCTTTTTAATTGAGTGTTGTATGCTGCCCAGAGTCACCGTCTTGTGAGATGGGCGGCTATACAAATATGATCAATCAATCAATCAAATGGTTTTTTTAAAAAAAAATACCTCTAAAACTAGGCTGACCATATTTCCTTGAGACAAAAACGGGACATTGGGATGGCAAAATGGGATGGGGTCTTATGTAATATTCCATGTTTATGAAAAAGACAGGGGTCCCCACCACCCGGTCTGCGTGACTGGCTCCTGCCTGCAAAGCCTGCCCCCTGGTCCGCGTGATTGGCTCCTGCCTGCAAACCCGCCCCCGGTCCTCGCGATTGGCTCCCACCTGCAAATCCCATCCCCCAGTCTGTGCAATTGGCTCCCGCCTGCAAACCCTGCCCCCCGGTCCACCCTCCTCTCCACCCTCCTTTGCCACACGCTGATAGGCAGGAGGGCTTCCTCTTCTGGGCTGCCTCCATTCGGCAGCTCTGGCTCAGATCCTCCTTCCGTGCCATTCCCGCCGGGTTTAAAAAATGGGACAAAATTGAGATTTTTATCAAAACGACCGGACGGTTGAAAAATGCTAAAAAAACGGGACTGTCCCGTTCAAAATGGGACGTATGGTCAACCTATCTAAAACCCTAAGATTCCCATTCCATCCAGGAAAAACATGAATTCAGTGGGATTTATTCCTAGATAAATATTTTTTATAACTGTAGCTGTCATTCACATAAGCATTCAAAAATTACTGGTATTCACACCAGTCTATTGTCTGTAAGGGAATGACCTCATAGCAAAGTAACATGTGGAATAAGACTCCAACAAATTTACATCTGATCCATTGACATCACCACAGGGGAGAAAGGAAGACATGCATAAATCACAGTCCTAACTACATGACTTGTGTAAATGGTCATAGTGTCAGGATACATGCTATGAAAGGCTTTGTGTTGTGATATAGTGAAGCTTGTTTTGCCATTTTTTTCATCACTGTGGTTTGTACCAGATGCTTATGTTCTTCTGGGAAAAAAAAAGTATGTGGCTAATATGATGGCTTATTTCAGTAAAGCAGATTATCTAATGGTGATTCTGGACTCAGTAAGTTTCATTTGTAAATATAACTAACTTTGCTGTTCAGACATTTCTTCAGGATCTTCACTGTAAAAGCACTGCTTATAGGGAATTCTGATCCAGAGACATACAGAGATCTTCTCGAAAAAAATAAAATAAACACTACCTACTTCCCCATAGTACGTACTCTGAAATTATTTTAATTTAACAGATATTCTCCTGGGTAGTTATTCCTGTACCTGCTTTATGAATAATTCATTCTCATCCAGTACAATATAGTGGTACAAAATCAGATTTTTTTCCCCTTCCGATACTGAGGAAAAAAGTATTCAGGCAAAGCATTTGGTACAGATGGGGGTGGGAGGGGATTATACATCAGGGTTTTTCATGGTTACCTAAGTACACTTCTGATTATTGAGAGATCAGATTGAAAACTCTGTAATTGTTCTTGATTCTAGGTATGTTAGAATTATAATGATTATTCTTTGCCTGAGCTCCTACTTTATTTGAGGTTAACATGGAGGAAAGATAGGTAGGAAGATAATCAACTTATTTTTATTAAAAAGAAAAAAGAAAAACATGGAAATTAGGAATGTAAATGAAATCTGTCACAGGGTTCTTTCAAGAAAAATCACAAGGTTCACTGCCATAGTAGTATGGGCATGTAATTCATAAGGCCCAGTAGCATTCCTCTCAAAAGAGTTATTAACTGAAACATTGCATTAAAATGCATTTATTTGGGGATGTTTCTTAACAGAAACATAATGTGTGATTTGCATGGTTTACCATGTCTGTTTGACAGTGAAGACATATTCAGAGTTGACATGCCTCTGAATACTATTTGCTGGGAAAATTAAATCAGTAGGTAAGGATCATTGCCCTCATCTTCAAATGGACATTTGATTACTGGTTGCTTTTTTTCTTTCTGGCAGTGATACTCAGTGGAAGGGAAACTGAAGCCAGGGAATCCACTAGTGATTTTCCTTAACTTGCTCCCGTCAAAAGTATGTGCGGATAATAGCACTTTCCAAACTTTTTCTGAGCCAGATTAGAGCTTGACCATCAGGGCAATGCAATTTATGTCAATAAGTTTTCTGTAATTCACAAACTAGAGAAATGTACATTATCACTTTCTCTAGTTATAACCAGAGTGCCGTTCTATTTTTTAAATTAAACTTTAAGCCTATTGCTGGTTTTTTTTAATCTGTTCGATTGTGTCTGATTCTTAGAGACTGCCTGGAGAAGTCCCTGCAGTTTTCATGGCAAGGTTTTTCAGAAGTGGTTTGCCATTGCCATCTTCCTAGGGCTGAGAGAGAGGGACTGGCCCAATCACCCAGCTGGCTTTGTGCCTAAGGTGGAACTAGAACTCACAGACTCCCGGTTTCTAGCCTGATGCCTTAACCACCATACCAAACTGGCTCATTGCTGGTTAGGACAGGTTAAAACGGTATCAAAATATGACAAAGGCAGGTTAGCATAGCAAAGCATTAATCTAAGCAAATAACTAATATATTTCTGCATCAAGGCTTATAAAAATAACTGTTTACCAGATCTATTTAAGGCACAAACGCAAGGGAATGATTCCACACACACCCCACAATGCTGAAATACTTCTTTATAAATTATCTTTTATACTTTCTTTTTAAAAAATTGAATTCTTTATTTAGTCATTCATAACTCATGTTTGACAGGTCATGTCATTGCAAAATATTCTTCTTTTAAATTGTTTGGTCCATTTATTTATTCTTTAAGTAGATTACATTTTCCAAATCTGAAATATCTGGGCACAATTTTCTGTCATGTTTTAAAAAATAACATTCTGTCACTTTCTGTATATCTGCTAAGAAATGGTCAATGAACAAATAACCTTGACGTATTTTATTTTATGTTCCATCCATGAGCTCTGGTACCCTCAGTAGGTGAAGAAATGTGGAAAACCTGCCTGGATTATTTGATGCATTAATATTGTTTTTCAGATAAACAAAAGACCTAAAGTTACTCATTAAAGTTTTTTTCAGCCTGACTTATGATGTAAGTTTGCCTCAAATGTAACAGAGGGTGGAAAGAAACCCATATGGAGTGCATCAAGCTTTTAGCAAGAAGGCTGGGATGTTGTTTATTTGCAACCAATAGTGGAGCTGAGACCATAGCTCATCTTATCATGTAGAATTTCTGAGAAGGTAAACAGCGCTGATCAGGGAATAAAACAAATCTCTTTGGAAAAGCTGGCTAAAAGCTAGATCAATCACTGTGCTTTCCCGTGTTCAGTATAAACCCAGGGCAGCACTGTATGTGTCCAGCAAAGGTTTCATGTGTGTCATCTTTAAATTTTCTCTGATCAGCCCAAGAAGCTTCAAATACTTCAACCTGAGAGGTAAGCCCACAAGATGGCTACTTGTACCTTCAGCTGCATTTATGAGAGCTGCATTTATTAAAAATGTGCATGACAGTCTGTAAATTTGATGAGATTATACATGAATGAAGATACTTCTTTCATTTTACATTTAACTAATCTTTATTCATTATGCTGTCAGATAATTTTAGACCTCTATATTACTGTCCAGTTGGTCCTATTGGTCTTTTGTACTCTTCTGTATTTGAGAACTTGAACAGATTGTTCAGTCTATGCACCCTAGTTATTGTTGATTATTATAGCTGCTGTCCTACAGTTCCTGAGAAAGAGAGCAGTGGGAAGACTAGAACTTATATTCTACTCCCAGCCATTGTAATGTTGAAATCTAGTACTTTACAAATATCATGTGATATCAGAGAGGGTAAAAAGACATTCTAGTGGAGCTGGATTTCTCTGCACCTTCCGATTTCTTCTCCTTATTATAAAAATGGAAACGATCTAATCTGTTGGTCATAAACTTTAGCTAATCTAATTTTTAAAAATTAAATCTAAAACTTATATCCTCCTCCTCCACCACCCTGTTTTCAACTACACCAATTATAGTGTTCTGATATATTTTCCTATATTATGTCAAGCTTTATATATTTTTATATCATTCCTGATCAAATGAAAAAAAATGGAATTGCTGATGAAGCTCCTCTGTTTGGAAAGATTGGGGGAGCTGATGTAAGCAAGGAAAAATTAAAGTTAAATTACAGGATACAGGGGGAAAAAACAAACTAGAACTGGATTGCCTTTGCTGCTAGTTATGTTAGTGTCCAGACTTGGACACAACCAAATGTCTAAAGCAGTGTTTCTCAACTTGGCAACTTGAAGATGTGTGGACTTCAACTCCAACTTGCTGGCTGGAGAATTCTGGGAGTTGAAGTCCACACATCATCAAGTTGCCAAGGTTGAGTAACACTGGTCTAAAGGCCAAGTAGTGGGAGGAGGGATAAAATGGAGTCAGTAAGGAAATCAGAACTTGGAACTTCTTAAAGGGAGAAGGATGTGTCCAAAAGAATGGAGAACAGGAGTATTCACTGCAGGGTGTGTGTCAAAAAAGTCAAGACAGGAAGCACAACTGCATGATTGAACTCCCCCCCCCTCCAGTAAATGCCCTTGATGTAGAGACAAGCATGAGTTAGGGACAGATATGCAGCTATGGAACTGTGAGTATACAGACATGCATAGAGATACAGGTGCTTGGGGGAGAAAAAAAGGAGAATAAAATGTTTAGCCTGGAGGTATGGTTCAGAAAAAGGGAAAAGGGTTAGCTTAGAAAAAGACAGCCTAAGGAGATAAATGGACCAAGAGACAAAGCTTTATGTTAAAGAAGAGGGGAGAAAACTACAGTATTCATGAATAAGCAAGAAGTAAAAGGGAAGAAGGCAGGAGATTTTTCTTCCTACAGCACTTTGCCCAGCTGGGTTTCCACTTGCTGCAACTAACAAGGGAAGATCCAGGAGACTGATTAACATACTCAGCCAATGCAGAAAGAAAGAGGTTGATAAGTTTCACCAGCTAGGAAATCACCCAGTGAAGGGGCTGAGGGAAGAGGAAGGTTTGAATAACTGAGAGGAGGAGGGGGAGGAGGAGGGAAATCTGATCAAACAGCCAGACTATTACATGAGACTTTTGCAGAGCCTGCAGTGGCAGGAAGTATTTTGCCAAGTGTAGGGGGAAGAATTGATTTGCTTAATTATACAATCTACTTAATCTATTGTGTAGGAGGGAAGATACCCTTCTGTCTCGAGCAAGCCCTTGTGCAGGACACAATGAGATTCATTTCACGGAGTTGTCTACTGTTATTTATACTGACTCTTGTACTTTTGTGACCCTGTCTGTACTTCTATATCACTACTGCGTGTAGTAAAATTGTTTTTGTCTGTTCATAACAAGAGTCTGGATATATTTCTTATTGGATGCCCCAGGAGTGACAGCTATATAACCCCTTAGAGTTCCACCCCAGTTGGTTGAAGATTTTGGCAGCAGACTTTTGTTTAATGTGATTATCTAAAAAGGATCCTGATGGCAGATCTCATGGGGAATCACCTCTTTGAACTCAGGATGAGCTTCTGTGTTATAGCAAGGACTATGCTGATCATACTTTTGGAGTCTCCTGTGATCTCTTGCTTGGCTACCAATATACTCGACATTCCTTAACTCTCAAAGGTTAACTGGAAACCAATTTTAAAATGGAGGTACAATTTGGTGTAGTGGGTAAGGAACCAGGCTAGAAACCAAGGAACTGTGAGTTCCAGGCCCGCCTTAGGCAAAAAGACAGCTGGGTGACCTTGGGCCAGTCACTGTCCATCAGGACTAGAATTTACAAAAAAGATTAAAGTCTTATTAAAGTTCTATGGGAGCTTGCTGAAGACAAATACATTTAAGATATCAGAGAAATCAGTAAATTGAGCTTTTCTCCTTGGAAGCTTTTGCCATTCTAAGGTTGAATTCCCTGTCAGCATGACAGTTCTTTATGAATCTAAGTGCCTTCATATCAGGATAGTTAATTTAAATTAATCTTCTCATAAATCAATGTAAGACTGTTATTTTTCAAAGCAAATGGACTAAAGCCTTTATCTTAATATGTATTTATTCTAGTCTCTGGCATGTTTTGTGGGCAGATCTAGACATGGAGATCCTGATGTGGATTTAGGCTAGATTTGCACACACACACACACACACACACACACTTGCCCTAGTCTTGCTGGGTTTAATTTGAAACCTGTTCTTCCCTATCCAGACCCCCACAGCCTCCAGACATTAGGAAAGTACCAAAACAGCACTACTAGGGTCACAGAGGTACAACTGAGTATCATGACATCTTAACCCATACTGACAGAATATTTCACCCAGAGGCCTCATGTAGATGTTAAACAAAAGTGGTAAGAAAGTGAAACTCAGAGGCAGCCTGCAAATCAGGTGCCTAATGCTAGACCTCTCCCCCAAACCCACTCACTGGAACTGGCCATGGGGAAAGAAGGAGAACCATTGTGACATTGTGCCTCCCACTCCCAAACCCCTGAGCTAGTCTAGAGGGATACCATTGTCAATGGTATCAAAGGCTGCTGAGAGATCAAGGAGGGACAGGAAGGACATACTCCTCCTACCCCAAGCCAGTCATAGTTCATCAAAAAGTGTGATCAGTGCATTCTTGGTGCTATGTTCCAGTCTGAAACCAGACTGAAAAGGGTCCAGATAATCTGCTTCCTCCATGGTCTTTGAAGCTACAACCCAAACCAACCTCTCAACAAACTTCCCTAAGAAAGGAAAGTTGGAGATTGGTTGGAAATTATTCAGTTCCATTGGATCCAGTGATGGCTTCTTGAGGAGGGGCCAGACCTCAAGCAGAACCGCCCTGTCTCTCAGGGATTTATTCACCACTTCGTGGATTTAACTAAATGTCACTTTGAGGATGCCTTGACCAATCAGAAGGGACATGAATCTAAAACACAGGTGGTTGTACTTACAGCCCCTATTCCATTTTTTCAAGACTAATAGGACTCAAAAGGCTCAAACTCATAACAGATAACCAAACTAGACCATGCCTCAGTCAACTATAGGAACTGTGTAATTGGCTTCCACCTCAGAGTGGATCTGAGTGACTTGATTCATCATATGCCTAGAATAATCTTCATATAAGCCCTGCGGATGCTCCCCTGGTCCCTACTTACCCAGAAGCAAACCTATTTAACCCTAACCTTAAATAATGCCATTGGCTGGCACTCTGCAAGTGCAATAAGAGTGGATAAATATGTTTTGCCACTCTTACTGCCATGAGGTAATCCTTAACAAAGGCTTTTTGGTGCTCAGTCAGGTTCACTCTTCATCTTCCACCAGTGTTGTTTTTGGCATGTCTTCTACATTTCATCTCCCAAAGCTTCTCTGAAATTTAGACCCTCTAGTCACACACAGGCATGATTTGATCCAAGGCTGTCATTGCCCACTCATTCCAAGTAGTGACTAAAGTTTCAGTCAGACTCCAACCAGGACTTTATGGACAATCCCAAGCTCCCTCTGGGATTTAACCCTTGGGATAAACAAATTGAATATGTCCTTCCTCCAATTGATGGATATGGCAGAGAATGATAAACTGACATGTTTATTAAAAGAAAATTCAAATTATTATTTTCTTAAAGTGGAGCTTAGATAACCATATGTTTTTTGGATTCCAGCTCTGAGCAGGGGGTTGGACTCAATGGCCAATATATCCCCTTCTGATTCTATGACAATAAGTTAATGTATTTTCCAAAATGTGTATTCCGCCCCAAACTCTGAGCAGTTCACAGTTACAAATGCATACACTACACACACGTACAGTACAGACATGTTTCCATAGCTAAAAAGCTTAATCTTCAAGCTATATTTCTAGTGCAGGAGGCATCAGAAATAGGGAAGAGTACAGTATGTGCTTAGCTCAGAAGGGTTGATACTGATGCATAACACTGAAAGTGCCGTAGATTTTGACCCTTCCAAGCTGTATGAGACTTGTCTCCCATTGACAGTCTTTCTTGTGGCTGTGCTTTGAAGGTAATTTCTACTGCCCTATTAATAAATGATGCATGAAGGTGTTTCCCTTCTAAACATCTCTTTAACATCTGGATGCTGTTCCCAGGGGAAATACCCCCACGATCTTTTTCATATGCTTGGATATTCAGCCATATTGGAGAAGCACACCAAAGTAGTTGCAACAGTGCTAGATGAGTATTTGAACAATGCCCCAGTCGTAACAGAAAGTAAGCAGAACATCAGTGTTAACACAACCTCATAGTTTAAGTTATGGATTTATAAAATATTGTGCCTCTAGTATAATATAACAAGCGCTGCAAGATTTAGATTCCTTTATTTTTTGGACATTTTTCTGTATTACATTGGTATACCAATATTCAGAGCTCTCAGATTTAGAAAAAGGAACTTTAAAAATGAAATGCAACCAAAGATACTACTATAAAAAAATAAGAAGAGGTACTGAACAAAATCAAATCACTATTTTTATTAAAATAAAAATATTTTCTCACACTGTACATACATTTAAATTCATTTTTTCTAATAAGGTTAGCCTGTAATATTTCCAATGAATTTAGTCCCAAAGAATAACATTTTGATTTCAGGTCTTAACTTAAAGATATTTCCATAAGGAAAACCTATGGATGATGTTTAGGGTTGGGGAAAATAATATGAATACCAAGCAAATATCTGTGCAGCTTCATAATCAATTCAGATACAAATAGAAATATCTTCATCGCTTAACCAGGGCTTTGGAAAAGGTACACAGAAAATTGCATGTCAGAATGATAAATCTGTCAATTTGTAAAACTGCTTATTATTATGGGGTTGGTACTGACAACAAAATGAGAAAAAGCTTCTGGAAATGTTCAACTTTAGAGAATACCACACACCTGCTCTTCATTTCTACTTGCACAGAGGCTCCTTGCATTTGTTCATGTTAATATTTTTCCATGGTACATGGTCTTTAGCATTTAAACATCTATTTTATATTTTAAACTCTACAATATTATTATTAATATTCTTAAATATTATTTAATGCTATCAAAACCTGCATTATGAAACTCTCTTCCTGAGAATTCCAATCCTGAATGAATTTTGGAATAAATGGATTTATTGGTTTGTATTAGAAACTCCTTAAATAATTATCATTGTACTTATTAATGCCAACTTATCAAGCCAACAGAATACATAAGCACATCAGCTGTATTTGAAGTCACTCATGTTATTATTAAAGTACTCTTACTTATCAAAACCTAAATGTTTGGATATCAGTGTTTAACTTTCATTCTTTCCATGAGTAAAATAATTAAGGAAGAAAATTAAAAATGCAATTTTATTTGTGTCTCTGTGTTTGTGTTTAAAAAACCCCCCAAACTTGGCAACTCGAGAATTATACTTTCATAGTGCCTTTTGTGACTAAATATTTGTTTTGTTTTATTTGCTGAACAGGGCCACAAATATGAATCTTATGTAAGATTAGAATATATTTAATTATATCAAATGCTTTTTTTTAGTTTTTTACTTTTTAAATGAGGCATACCTAAAAACTCCAGCAAAGGAGATCGTTACCTTGTCGTGGTGCTGGAGCTTGAGCACCTCAATGAAACCATGAGCTAAACCGTGAAGGGACACCCAAGACGGGAAGGTCATGGCAGAGAGGTCAGACTAAACACGATCCCTGGGGAAGGTAATGGCAACCCACCCCAGTATTCTTGCCATGAAAACTAAATGGATCAGTACAACCAAAGATATGTCGGTATACCATCGGAAGATGGGACTCCCAGGTCGGAAGATGGTCAAAATGCTACTGGGGAGGAACAGAGGATACGTTCAACTAGCCCCAGATGTGATGACGCAGCTAGCTCAAAGCCGAAAGGACGGCTAGCGGCCGACGGTGCTGGTGGTGAACGACGAATCCGATGTTCTAAAGATCAACACACCATAGGAACCTGGAATGTAAGATCTATGAGCCAGGGCAAATTGGATGTGGTTATTGGTGAGATGTCAAGATTAAATATAGACATTTTAGGTGTCAGTGAACTGAAATGGACTGGGATGGGCCACTTCACATCAGATGACCACCAGATCTACTACTGTGGACAAGAGGACCACAGAAGAAATGGAGTAGCCTTCATAATTAATAATAAAGTGGCTAAAGCAGTGCTTGGATACAATCCAAAAAACGATAGAATGATCTCAATTCGAATTCAGGGTAAGCCATTTAACATCACAGTGATCCAAATATACGCCCCAACCACAGATGCTGAAGAAGCAGAAGTAGATCAGTTCTATGAGGATCTGCAGCACCTACTAGATAATACACCAAAAAGAGATGTTATTTTCATTACAGGAGACTGGAATGCTAAGGTGGGTAGTCAGACGACACCTGGAATTACAGGCAAGCATGGTCTGGGAGAACAAAATGAAGCAGGACATAGGCTGATAGAATTTTGCCAAGACAACTCACTGTGCATAACAAACACTCTCTTCCAACAACCTAAAAGACGACTTTATACATGGACTTCACCAGATGGTCGACACCGAAATCAGATTGACTACATCCTTTGCAGCCAAAGGTGGCGGACATCTATACAGTCGGTAAAAACTAGACCTGGAGCTGACTGTAGTTCAGATCATGAACTTCTTATTGCAAAATTTAGAATCAGACTAAAGAGAATAGGGAAGACCCACAGATCAGTTAGATATGAGCTCACTAATATTCCTAAGGAATATGCAGTGGAGGTGAAGAATAGATTTAAGGGACTAGATTTAGTAGATAGGGTCCCAGAAGAACTATGGACAGAAGTTCGCAACATTGTTCAGGAGGCGGCAACAAAAAACGTCCCAAAGAAAAAGAAAACCAAGAAGGCAAGATGGCTGTCTGCTGAAACACTGGAAGTAGCCCAAGAAAGAAGGAAAGCAAAAGGCAACAGTGATAGGGGGAGATATGCCCAATTAAATGCAAAATTCCAGAGGTTAGCCAGAAGAGATAAGGAATTATTTTTAAACAAGCAATGTGCGGAAGTGGAAGAAGACAATAGAATAGGAAGGACAAGAGACCTCTTCCAGAAAATTAGAAACATTGGAGGTAAATTCCAGGCAAAAATGGGTATGATCAAAAACAAAGATGGTAAGGACCTAACAGAAGCCGAAGAGATCAAGAAAAGGTGGCACGAATATACGGAAGATCTGTATAGGAAGGATAATAATATTGGAGATAGCTTTGACGGTGTGGTCAGTGAGTTAGAGCCAGACATCCTGAAGAGTGAGGTTGAATGGGCCTTAAGAAGCATTGCTAATAACAAGGCAGCAGGAGACGACGGTATCCCAGCTGAACTGTTTAAAATCTTGCAAGATGATGCTGTCAAGGTGATGCATGCCATATGCCAGCAAATTTGGAAAACACAAGAATGGCCATCAGATTGGAAAAAATCAACTTATATCCCCATACCAAAAAAGGGAAGCACTAAAGAATGTTCAAACTATCGAACAGTGGCAGTTATTTCACATGCCAGTAAGGTAATGCTCAAGATCTTGCAAGGTAGACTCCAGCAATTCATGGAGCGAGAATTGCCAGATGTACAAGCTGGGTTTAGAAAAGGCAGAGGAACTAGAGACCAAATTGCCAATATCCGCTGGATAATGGAGAAAGCCAGGGAATTTCAGAAAAACATCTATTTCTGTTTTATTGACTATTCTAAAGCCTTTGACTGTGTGGATCATAACAAATTGTGGCAAGTTCTTGGTGGTATGGGGATACCAAGTCATCTTGTCTGCCTCCTGAGGAATCTGTATAACGACCAAGTAGCAACGGTAAGAACAGAGCACGGAACAACGGACTGGTTTAAGATTGGGAAAGGAGTACGGCAGGGTTGTATACTCTCACCCTACCTATTCAACCTGTACGCAGAACACATCATGCAACATGCTGGGCTTGATGAATCCAAGGCTGGAGTTAAAATCGCTGGAAGAAACATTAACAATCTCAGATATGCAGATGATACCACTTTGATGGCTGAAAGCGAGGAGGAGTTGAGGAGCCTTATGACGAAGGTGAAAGAGGAAAGTGCAAAAGCTGGGTTGCAGTTAAACCTCAAAAAAACCAAGATTATGGCAACGAGCTTGATTAATGACTGGCAAATAGAGGGAGAAAAAGTGGAGGCAGTGACAGACTTTGTATTTCTAGGCGCAAAGATTACTGCAGACACTGACTGCAGCCAGGAAATCAGAAGACGTCTACTTCTTGGGAGGAGAGCAATGGCAAATCTTGATAAAATAGTTAAGAGCAGAGACATCACACTGACAACAAAGGTCCGCATAGTTAAAGCAATGGTATTCCCTGTAGTAACCTATGGCTGCGAGAGCTGGACCATAAGGAAGGCTGAGCGAAGGAAGATAGATGCTTTTGAACTGTGGTGTTGGAGGAAAATTCTGAGAGTGCCTTGGACTGCAAGAAGATCAAACCAGTCCATCCTCCAGGAAATCAAGCCAGACTGCTCACTTGAGGGAATGATATTAAAGGCAAAACTGAAGTACTTTGGCCACATAATGAGAAGACAGGATACCCTGGAGAAGAAGCTGATGCTAGGGAAAGTGGAAGGCAAAAGGAAGAGGGGCCGACCAAGGGCAAGATGGATGGATGGTATTCTGGAGGTGACGGACTCAACCATTGGGGAGCTGGGGATGGTGACGGCTGACAGAGGGCTCTGGCGTGGACTGGTCCATGAAGTCACGAAGAGTCGGAAACGACTGAACGAATAAACAACAACAACAACATACCTAAAAAATCAGACCAGATCACTTTCCTATTCTGTTTATAACTGGATTAGGATATAAAAGCATGGAAACACTTAACTTTGGATACATCTCAGAAGTAAGTCCTACTGATATTAAGGTATTGCCATTGATCAAGTGGGTATATGAGTTACTCTCTCCTGTTGAAGTCAATGGGTTTGGCTGCCTCAAGCTGTTTGGTTAAAATTTTAAGAACTGAAAATTGGTTGCCTTGGCCTAAAATTTGGTTAGATGTACAGTCACGGTTGCTTCTGTGTGACTCATTTTTTCCCATGCTAGCCTGCAGATTAATATAACTGTACTGAGTTCAGATTAATTAGTTTGATTCTTACATGGAGACTTGCTGTGGGCCATGGAAAAGAGAATGGCTTTGCAAAGCGTTAACATCATGCCGAGTCATAATCAAACAGAGGCTAGAACGTCACTCAGATCCAGTGAAGTGAACTGAAGTGGAACAGCTACTCATTAGGCTGATCTCACTTCCTCAGATGCCTGGCTTCTGCCCTGATTAAAGTTAATTGTGCTAATTATAAATAACAATGTATTGTTAGTAGCACAATTGTGCATCAATGAAACTGTGACTTTGGGAGATAATTTCTTAATTCCCTTCTTTCTGAAAACATTGTTGGGATACTTTTACTTTTCTCTTTATCAGGTTTTATCTTACTGATGGGAAGGCTGAATTAAAATAGAATTGGAAATACATGGCTTATATAATATATATAATTATATATTTTTATTAATTTTATAATTATATATATATATATATATATATAAATATAAATATAAATATATATAATTATATATAATTATATATATATAATATATATAATTTAATATATATTAAAATATAAGAGCCTGTCTTATAAACCTGCTGCACTTAGAGAAGTACTTTCCTGACTTCATCCAAATTAGAATTAATCAAATAAATGTCACTAATTGTATGAACTTTACAACCAGAATGTAGCATCTGATAAGAACATGGTTTGACCTTACTAAGGGCTGATTTGGGACCTCTAAATTCTACATTTCAAAAGAGGCTCCAAGCTCACTCTTTCTGTTGATACTAGTACCTTTTAACATAAACAATGTTCTTTCTTATGCCCATATATTGACTCCTTTCACACCAGGGAAAATTCAACAACCTGGTTTTTGTTATCTGTCTCTTTCCCCTCCAGGTCATCAGGCAGTTTCAGTTTGCCTACTCTTTCTATTGTATAATTCAGGATCCCTCATGGCAATCATATATGTACAAATAAAATATATTACTTGTCCCACATATAAATGAATAAAAAGACTCTCCAGAAATAAAATAGCACCTTCAGCACACCCAGGAAAGCTTTTAGATACATAAAATATATACATTTCTAAATTAAGTCTTTAACCCATCCTTCCAAAGAAGCCCAATCTGACAAAACACTTTAGGCATACAGTTGAGGTATTTATGAAAGAAGGAGGAGAAAAAAGAAATCAAGAATATTAAAACCGCCCAGAGTCCCTCCTTGAGGTCATAGAAAATGAATGAATGAATGAATGAATGAATGAATGAATGAATGAGTGAGTGAGTGAGTGAGTGAGTGAGTGAGTGAGTGAATGAATGAATGAATGAATGAATGAATGAATGAATGAATGAATGAATGAAATGCAAGGGGCTTGCTGAAATAGTAAAGTATAATTATAGACAGGAGGAATAACTTTTATTTATTTATTAAATTCTTCTACTGTTCAGATACTTTATGAAGAAATAAATGCCTCCCCCCTTTTTCCCCCCCATTCTTCAAATTTTAAGCAATTGCCAAATAGTCTGCTTACATATCTGGTTTCCAGCCTCAGCATAGGAGTCTTTGAGATATCTTCTTCCTATATGATTCGATTTTAGTGTTATTTACCTGAACTTGAGGGTTTCAACTTCAATCACGTTTATCAGCACTAGCTTTTGATCCTGTTAGCACAGATGGAGAGGTCTCTGGGATGTAGAGAATGCATACATCTTCCCTTCTCCTTTCATGAATTTCTTTCAGTCAGTCATCAATGTGAACAAGTCCAGGAACTGTGCTCTACAGAGTGAAGAACTTTCCATTTGTCTCTATTAAATTTTATCTTGTTATTTTTATTTGGTTATTTTTGAATCCTTACTGCATCAATAGAAGTATCAAGGTAGTTTTTGGTCTTCTTTCTGTTGTCAACAAAGTGAGTTATCCCATTCAAATATGTAATCTACTAATTTCATAAACATGCCCTCAACTCTATCATCCAAATGCCTAATAAAATGTGGAATGCCAAGGACAGATCTTTGTAGCACCACATTCAACATCACTTTGCAATCTGATGATTCCCATACTACTATAGCATGACTTGTCTAGAAGATAAGAGTCAAACAGATATAACTCACCACAAAGTAGCAAATGCATGAGTCATGATGTAGCCCTGCAGAACTTTACTTGTGTTTCCAGTATTTGACTGCACAGGTGGTAGTCCAATGAGGTTTCATTTCATGTATACAATATTCATGATTACAACATGGCTATTTTCATGTTTTCCCCTTTAGAATGTGATAAACACAAGAGCTGACTAATAAACACAACCTGTAAAGTTGTTTCAACATGACTTGGGAAGAAACTGATAATAATTACATACAAAACTTCAATTCATCTAGAATTAAATCTGCTGATTTAATAGTCTTATTCTTTTGTTAAATGTCAGGTGCAGGATGAAAAATAGCAAATTATTATCTCAAAACAAAATTTACAGTCTATAATTGAAAATATTGTCAAATGATTAAAAAAAAAGACTTAATGTTGTTAAATGTTTTATTGCTTATTATAAGTACATTCATTAGAAATAAACATACAAACTAGGCAAGTGGGTGGGACTAATGTATTGAAATTAATAGAAATTATTGTTTGGTTGGTGGCAATTTTTTGGGGAGAGGGTATTATTATACAGCGTTGTACAGTTTGAATCAAAAAATGAAGTGCTGCTTTGCAAAGTCTCCAATCATACTTGAATGGTTTCTCTTACACTTTGCACAGCTCAAATCAATATCAGTATATGGCAAACACTTAACATATACTTTTAAAATGTACTACCAATTAGAAATAAATATTTTTCTTCATGGGAGAGATTTTGAGATTAGAACTCTCATATTGTTTCATTCATAAGTAAAATACCTATTTTTAGAAGGAATCGTAGTGTAACCACACAGCAAAAGTGACTGAAATATTTTTGTTGACCTAAAGAACCTGAAGGCCTGTTTGTTCAGGAGAATAGAAAGCCATAACAATAACAGTAGCTCCTTGATGGAGCCCACAAACTCAGCATTTCTGGCAAAAGTCTGGGCTTCTGTCTAGGTTGCTGTGGCCATCATTTATTTCCACATAATGACTCTTTTGTTTGGTCTAGTGGTTAAGGTGCTGGGCTAGAAACCAGGAGTCTGTGAGTTCTAGTCCCGCCTTAGGCATGAAAGTCGGCTGGGTGACCTTGGGCCAGTCCCTCTCTCTCAGCCCAACTCACCTCACAGAGTTGTTGTGGGGAAAAGAGGAGGAGGAAGGAGTATTAGGTATGTTTGCTGCCTTCAGTTATTTATAAAAATAATAAAGGCGGGATAAAAAATAAATAAATATAAAATCATGACATAACAGGTCATTGGTTGTCAGTATAAGGCCCTCCACTGGTTCCTGTGTGGGAACAAAGCAATATTTCCAACAGAACCCAATAAACCCTTTCTGCTGTAGCTACAGAGACCCAGTTCACAAATCACACTAAGCCATAATATGTAGGATTACTTTGAATTTTCAAAAAAAGAAAGAAGGAAGGATGGAAGGGAGGGAGGAAGGGAGGAAGGGAGGAAGAGAGGAAGGTAAAGATAATGGCTAGGTAGCTGCTTTATCTAATTCTATCTCTCTATTTATTCTGGCCCCTTCATGGATCACTGCCTTGTCGTGGTGAAGGGGCTTGTGTAACTCAATGAAGTCAGGTCAAGATGGACAGGTCATGATGGAGAGTTCTGACAAAACGTGGTCCACTGGAGGAGGGAATGGCAAACCACTCCAGTATCCTTGCCAAGAAAACCCATGGACAGTATCAAAAGGCTAAAAGATATGACGCCGGAAGATGAGCCCCTCAGGTCGGAAGGTGTCCAAAATGCTTCTGGGGAAGAGCGGAGGAAAATTCCGAGTAGCTCCAGAAAGACTGAAGCGGCTGGGCCAAAGCCAAAAGGACGCTCAGTTGTGGATGTGTCTGGAAGTGGAAGGAAAGTCCAATGCTGTAAAGAACAATATTGCATAGGAACCTGGAATGTAAGATCAATGAATCAAGTTAAGCTGGATGTGGTCAAACATGAGATGACAAGATTGAACATCAACATCTTGGGAATCAGCGAACTAAAATGGACAGGAATGGGCGAATTTAATTCAGGTGACCATTATATATACTACTGTGGGCAAGAATCCCTTAGAAGAAATGGAGTAGCTCTCATAGTCAATAAAAGAGTGGGAAAGGCGGTACTGGGGTACAACCTCAAAAACGACAGAATGCTTTCAGTTCGAATCCAAGGCAAACCATTCAACATCACAGTAATCCAAGTCTATGCCCCAACCACTGATGCCAAAGAAGCTGAAGTTGACCGGTTCTATGAAGACCTACACCTTCTAGAACTAACACCAAAAAAAAATGTCCTTTTCATCATAGGGGACTGGAATGCTAAAGTGGGAAGTCAAAAAATAAATGGAATATCAGGAAAGTTCGGCCTCGGAGTACAGAATGAGGCAGGGCAAAGGCTAATAGAGTTTTGTCAAGAGAACACGCTGGTCATAGCAAACACTCTTTTCCAAAAACACAAGAGACGACTCTACACATGGACATCACCAGATGGTCAATACCGAAATCAGATTGATTATATACTTTGCAGCCAAAGATGGAGAAGCTCTATACAATCAGCAAAAACAAGACCTGGAGCTGACTGTGGCTCAGATCATGAGCTTCTTATCGCAAAATTTAGGCTTAAATTGAAGAACGTAGAGAAAACCACTAGACCACTCAGGTATGACCTAAATCATATCCCTTATGAATATACAGTGGAGGTGAGGAATAGATTTAAAGGATTAGATCTGGTAGACAGAGTGCCTGAAGAACTATGGATGGAGGTTTGTAACATTGTACAGGAGGCAGCAACTAAAACCATCCCAAAGAAAAAGAAATGCAAGAAAGCAAAGTGGCTGACTGATGAAGCTTTACAAATAGCTGAGGAAAGAAGGGAAGCAAAAGGCAAGGGAGAAAGGGAAAGATATAACCAACTGAATGCAGATTTCCAGAGAATAGCAAGGAGAGATAAGAAGGCCTTCTTAAATGAACAATGCAAAGAAATCGAGGAGAACAATAGAATGGGGAAGACTAGAGATCTCTTCAAGAAAATCGGAGATATCAAGGGAACGTTTTGTGCAAAAATGGGCATGATAAAGGACAAAAAAGGCAGGGACCTAACAGAAGCAGAAGAGATTAAGAAGAGGTGGCAAGAATACACAGAAGAACTATACAAGAAAGATCTTAATATCCCTGATAAATATGATGGTGTGGTCACTGACCTTGAGCCGGACAACCTAGAGAGTGAAGTCAAGTGGGCCTTAGGAAGCATTACTAACAACAAAGCTAGTGGAGAAGACAGTATCCCAGCTGAGCTATTTAAAATCCTAAAAGATGATGCTGTTAAAGTGCTGCACTCAATATGCCAACAAATTTGGAAAACTCAACAGTGGCCACAGGATTGGAAAAGGTCAGTTTACGTTCCAATTCCAAAGAAAGGCAATGCCAAAGAATGTTCAAACTACCGTACAATTGCGCTCATTTCACATGCTAGCAAGGTTATGCTCAAAATCCTACAAGCTAGGCTTCAGCAGTATGTGAACCGAGAACTACCAGAAGTGCAAGCTGGGTTTCGGAGAGGCAGAGGAACTAGAGATCAGATTGCCAACATTCGCTGGATCATGGAAAAAGCAAGAGAGTTCCAGAAAAACATCTACTTCTGCTTCATTGACTATGCTAAAGCCTTTGATTGTGTGGATCACAAAAAACTGTGGCAAAGTCTTAAAGAGATGGGAGTACCAGACCACCTTACCTGTCTCCTGAGAAACCTGTATGTGGGTCAAGAAGCAACAGTTAGAACCGGACATGGAACAACCGACTGGTTCAAAATTGGGAAAGGAGTATGACAAGGCTGTATATTATCACCCGGCTTATTTAACTTATATGCAGAGTACATCATGAGAAATGCCGGGCTGGATGAATCACAAGCCGAAGTTAAGATTGCCGGGAGAAATATCAACAACCTCAGATATGCAGACGATACCACCCTAATGGCAGAAAGTGAAGAGGAACTAAAGAGCCTCTTGATGAGGGTGAAAGAGGAGAGTGCAAAAGCTGGCTTGAAACTCAACATTAAAAAAACTCAGATCATGGCATCTGGTCCCATCACTTCCTGGCAAATAGAAGGGGAAGAAATGGAAGCAGTGACAGATTTCATTTTCTTGGGCTCCAAGATCACCGCAGACGGTGACTGCAGGCATGAAATTAAACGACGCTTGCTCCTTGGGAGGAAAGCTATGGCAAACCTAGACAGCATATTAAAAAGCAGAGACATCACTTTGCTGACAAAGGTCCGTATAGTTAAAGCTATAGTTTTTCCAGTAGTAATGTATGGCTGTGAGAGTTGGACCATAAGGAAGGCTGAGCGCCGAAGAATTGATGCTTTCGAACTGTGGTGCTGGAGAAGACTCTTAAGAGTCCCTTGGACTGCAAGGAGGTCAAATCAGTCAATCCTAAAGGAAATCAACCCTGACTGCTCATTGGAAGGACAGATACTGAAGCTGAAGCTCAAATACTTTGGCCACCTAATGCGAAGAGAGGACTCACTGGAAAAGACCCTGATGCTGGGAAAGACTGAAGGCAAAAGGAGAAGGGGACGGCAGAGGATGAGATGGTTAGATAGCATCACCGATGTAACGAACATGAATTTGAGTAAACTCTGGGAGACAGTGGAGGACAGGAAGGCCTGGTGAGCTATGGTCCATGAGGTCACGAAGAGTCGGACACAACTAAATGACTGAACAACAACAAAATTTATTCTGGTTCCTGATCAGATGGAAAGTGCAGAAATATATTTTCCATGTTATAAGGCCCACATATTTTACCTTTTAATATTTTAGGTTTATTATATATTTTCTTGTTGTAGATATTACGTGAAATTTTGCTTTATGGCCATAAATAAATAACTAAGCTAATTTAAATCCGTTATTTGCTGTTGGCTTACTGATTATAATTGTGGGTTAGCATACGGGAAAATAGGTATACATTGTTGTAGTTTCCTGGTTTATTGCTAGTTTGTTTTTATGCCCCATCAAAGCTTCAAACTAAGATACAGTGATATAGAGCAAGAGTATTTGGAAGAAAACGGTCCAGAAATAGCTTTAAAAATGGCTACTTTTCTCAAGCCTGCCATTGGTTTGTTTAAACATTTGTGGTTAAAATAAGACCATGTTGTAGTGATATGTGAATACCTGTCAAATAAATCCCCACCCTTTGAAATTAGAAAAAAAATCCTCATCGAATTTCCAAGGGCAGTTACTCTTCTTGAACCATCTTCCACTCTTGAAAATATCATGACAGAATTTTTAAAGATTACAGGGTTTTTTTGTTTAACCACTCATATTTCCTTCAAGGGAAATAATTCACTGGTTCAACCATTCAGTCACTTCCAGCTCTCTGCCATCAAATGAACATCATTTTGCCATGTTTGTTGGTAATTGATCCTTAGAGTATTTGTAATCTCATGCATGTCCCATCAATGATAGTATCTAACCAGCTTACCTTCAGTTAACCTCTTTCTCAATTACCTCAGATTTTTCCAAACATCATGGCCCTCTCCAGTTAATCATACTTCACATTATGTATCAAAAAGGTTTAAGCTTTAGGTTCATTATTAGTGGTTCCAGTCAGCAGTCTATTTTTATTTCATCTAGTATTAGATTATTCTTCTTGTGTTCCAAGGTGTTCTCAACCTTGGAAAATCCAAGATGGCGACCGCAAGCCACTACCGGCTGTTGCTCCAGGAGGAAGACGCCGTGGAAAGTTTGTAATCCTTCCAAACTTTTCTCGATACCCCTGAATTCTATCTTTGGGGTGTAGAGAACTTACAGCTGTGTTTGGATAGATGGCATTCCTCGGACGGAGTATTGCGACGGAGTTTAGCAGAGCCCTGAGAGTCCTGTAACACGGAGCCCGGTGGTTGCGGCGGAATCCGGCAGAGCCCAGTGGAGCCTGGTGGAGTCCACCACGTGAGGCCGTGGATATTCCCAGGCCTGTTTTTGAGATCGTTTGGCTGGAGCTGTGATTGTTTGGCTGGAGCTGTGACGGAGCTGCGTGTGTGGACTAGAATTGTGGGATGTACAGTACAGCGACCTCAAGGCTAGCCCATTAGACAATCTTTGTGGGCGTGGCGTGGCGTGGTGAGTCCCGCTGACGGAGCTGAGCGTGTGGGGAGCACAGCACAGCGAGCACGAACTCAAGATTGACCACCTGATAGACAATCTCTGGGTGTATGGCAAGTCCCGGGACAGAGTGGAGTGTGGAGTCGGACTTGTGAGGAGTGTGATGATCCAGGGATCGGCCGCCCCGGTGGGCAATCTTTGGGGGCGTGGCATATCCCCTGGCGTTGTAATTGACTCCGGAATACAGACTGATTATACAACGGTGAGCCTGACGATCTCTATAGACGCTGGTAGGCCTGGTACACCCCATATGAAGAGCTATGGGAGTGTAAGGGATATGAGCTGGACAGTATTAAAGACCCAGGTGGAATGGTCTGGAATAACACCCCCGCTGATTTTAACATCGTGGACTCTGACATTGTGGATTTTTTTTTAACATCACAACGGCTTGGTGGATGAAGGGAAGGGTTGGCACCCCCATTTTTTAGGGCGGCAGAACGCTATAGGGTCCCTGTGGGATTGTGAGGTTCCCCCCTGTGAGTGAGAGTCACAGGGGGGTCCAGGATTGTATGAGTGTGGGAGAGTGCCTACTCCTGAGTGAGAGACAGGGTAGGCAGGAGTGGTTGTGTGGCCCCTTCTGTGACCAGTAAGAGAAGCCACAGAGGGGCACAGTGAATGTGTATAGAGTGTATGGGGTGGTGAGGCTTACCAGTGCCAAGAGCGTGAGCTGGTGCGCTGGGAGCCTTACGATAGCCCAGGAGAGATTGGCTGTGAGAGGATGGATGGATGTGAAAAGGGACCCTTGCCCAAATCCAGGTTTTCCAGGGGCTCGGGAGTGGAGGCAACTGGGCTAGGAAACTCTGGGGGCTATGGGGAGGGTAAGTCGATCGAAGTGGTGACGGGCAGGGGATATTATGACAGGAACCAGAGGACAAGCCATTTCCGGGGAAGGCGCCCCCAGTGTTTAGTACCGGTGGCGCGTTCCGGTCCTCTGAGTTCAGCCCCAGGTTCTGGACAGCGGATCGTTGAGGGCCACGGTTTTCGACTGCTCCTGCTTAACGCCAGGTCAGTAAATAACAAGGCCCCTCTCATAAGTGAATTAATCATGGAGAGAGGGGCTGACCTGGCGTGTATTACTGAGACCTGGCTGGGCCCAGAGGGAGGGGTAGCCCTCTTGGAAATGTGCCCGGCTGGGTTTCAGGTGTGGCACCAGCCGAGATACCGGGGTAGGGGAGGAGGGGTGGCAGTTATTATCAGAGAGTCTTTGGTGGCTTTCAGGGGCCTTGCTCCACAAGTGGCCGGATGTGAGACCCTGTTTTTCAAGTTGGGTGCCCGGGAACAGTTGGGAGTGTTGCTATTGTACCAGCCTCCCTGCTGCGTAGCAACCTCCCTGCCTGAGCTGCTGGAGGCTGTCTCGGGGTTGGCAGTGGAGTTCCCCAGGCTGATGGTTCTGGGGGATTTTAATCTGCCGTCCCTGGGACGGGCCTCGGAAGTGGCTCGGGAGTTCATGACTACCATGGCAGCCATGGGCCTGGCCCAGATTATTCGGGACCCAACTCGAGACAGTGGACTCACTCCGGATTTGATTTTCTTGTCTGAGCAATGGCAAAGTGACCTGAGGGGAAAGTTAGAACTATCCCCGTTGTCATGGTCAGATCACGTCCTGATATCCCTAAGATTCTCTTACGCCACCCCACTCCGCAGGGAGGCAGGACCTATTCGATTGGTCCGCCCCTGGCGACTTATGGACCCAATGAGGTTTCAGAGGGAGCTGGGGTTAATACCCGATGATCTGCTGCACGGTCCAGTGGAGGCACTGGCCGCTTCCTGGAATAGGGAGGTGGCTGGAGCCTTGGACAGGACCGCGCCGATGCGACCTCTCAAACCCCATTCGACCCGTCACTCCCCGTGGTATACGGAGGAGTTGAGGGTCTTGAAGAGGGTGAAGAGACGTCTAGAGCGTCGCTGGAGAAAGACGAAGGCGGAATCGGACCGAACACAATCTAGAGCCGCTATTAAGGCCTACCTTGTGGCGGTAAGAGCGGCGAAACGTGAATATTTCTCCGTGCTTATTGCATCCGCAGAATGCCATCCGATGGCCCTGTTTAAGATTACTCGATCTCTCTTAGGTAGGGTGGAATTGACCACCCACCTACAGGGCCGTGCGGAAGAATTTTCTGAGCATCTGCAGGATAAAATCGCTCGGATTCGGTCTAAGTTGGACTCCATGCATGAAATGCAGTCTGGGGTGATGCCGGGAGAATGGTCTTGCCCTATTATCTGGGAACAATTTGATCCTGTTGGACCTAAGGAAGTGGACAAGATCCTCCGAACTGTTAATTCCACCACATGTCAGTTAGATCCCTGTCCTTCCTGGCTAGTAAAATCAGCCAGGGAAGTGACATGTGGATGGGTCCAGGCAATGATTAATACATCCTTGTTGGAGGGGGTGTTTCCGGCGACCTTCAAGGAGGCGTTGGTGCACCCCCTCCTCAAGAAGCCATCCCTGGACCCTACCATTCTGGACAATTTTCGTCCAGTCTCCCACCTTCCCTTTTTGGGAAAGGTGGTTGAGAAGGTGGTGGCGTTGCAGCTTCAGAGGACCCTGGATGAAGCGGATTATCTAGACCCTTTCCAGTCAGGTTTCAGGCCGGGATTTGGGACGGAGACTGCATTGGTCGCACTTACGGATGACCTCTGGCGGGAGCGGGATGGAGGTAGTGCATCCATCCTGGCTCTCTTAGATCTCTCAGCGGCGTTCGATACCATCGACCATGGTATCCTTTTGGGACGGCTTAGGGAGTTGGGGGTGGGCGGCGTAGTTTTGCACTGGTTCACCTCCTTCCTCCAGGGCCGTTCCCAGTCGGTGGTGATAGGGGAGGAGAGATCCAGCCCGCGACCACTCCTGTGTGGGGTGCCGCAGGGTTCGGTTCTCTCTCCTCTCCTATTTAACATCTACATGAAACCGCTGGGTGAGGTCATCCGACACCATGGGATGAGGTATCATCAGTATGCAGATGATACTCAACTGTATATCTCCATCCCTGGTGAAGTAAGTGATGCAGTGACCACCCTATCCCAGTGCCTGGGGGCTGTGAGGGCCTGGATGGGGAACAACAGGCTTCAGTTGAACCCTGGCAAGACCGAGTGGCTGTGGATTGACGGCTTAGCGTCTTCTAGGAAATTATCATCTTTGGTTCTCGATGGGGTAGCACTGCCCCATTCGGAACCGGTGCGCAACTTGGGGGTCCTTCTAGACTCACGACTCCTGCTCGAAGAGCAGGTGGCAGTCGTGGCTAGAAGGGCTTTTGCACAGCTTCGGCTTGTGCGCCAGTTGCGCCCATTCCTGGATCGCGATGCCCTCCGAACAGTCACTCACGACCTTGTCATCTCCCGTATAGACTATTGCAATGCGCTCTACATGGGGCTACCCTTGAAGACTATCCGGAAGCTACAGCTGGTGCAGAATGCAGCCGCGCGGGCGATTTTGGGTGCGCCAAGATTCGCACATATAACACCTTTGCTCCGCGAGCTGCATTGGGTGCCGGTCTGCTTCCGGGTACAATTCAAGGTGTTGGTTATTACCTTTAAAGCCCTACATGGCATGGGACCAGAATACCTAAAGGACCGTCTTGTCCCCAGGTTATCGACCCGCCCCACCCGATCGTTCAGAGAGGGCCTGCTGCGAGCCCCATCAATTAAAGAATATCATCTGATGGGGGCTAGGAGGCGGGCCTTCTCTGTAGCAGCACCCACACTATGGAACATCTTGCCCCCAGAGTTGAGACAGATCCCCTCCCTCCCGACCTTTAGAAAAGAACTGAAGACCTGGTTCTGCCGCCTGGCATGGGAGGGAGGAAACGATAGTTCCTCATGGGGGTGGTTAATCCCGTAATTTTATAATGCCCTTCTTTTATTAATACTATCTCCCACTTGGATTTTTATTTTATTTTATTTATAATATATTTTAATTGTATAAATTGTTAGTTTACATATTTTATATTTTATGCTTTTATCTAATTTTATTTATTGTAAACCGCCCAGAGTTCCCCATTGGGGGAGATGGGCGGTTATATAAATTAAATAAATAAATAAATAAATAATAAATAAACCTTCAAGAATCCCACCTTGCCAAATTCTGTTTTCTCTATTATACAGTTGGGAATCAATGGACCAAACTTTAGTTGCCCATCGTACACATTTTTATTTATTTATTTATTGTGGTATTTATACCCCGCCTATCCCCTCCCTAATGGAGGACTCTAGGCGGCTTACAAGCATATATATACATTTAATTATACAATTCACAAATCACCATTTTCACCGCGCGTGAGAGGAGGGGGTAAGGAACTGACTCTTCCAGGCTCTGGACTACAATTCCCAGGATGCCTTGAGCCGGCTGCTGATGTCCTGTAGCTGTTGCATGCGGGTCCGTCGTCACCGCCTGCCATTCGATCTTCCTCCGATCCTTTCCTCCGGTGGTGCTGACTTCCCGACAGGACGCCAGCAAATTAGCCCACTTTAAGGTGGTACCCATTTATCTACTTGCAAAGCTTTCGAACTGTTGGGTTGACAGGAGCTGGGAGTAACAACGAGAGCTCACCTCGTTGCATGGGGTTCGAACTGCAGACCTTCTGATCTGCAGCCTACAGAAGGTCTGCAGTTCGAACCCCGTGCAACGAGGTGAGCTCTCGTTGTTACTCCCAGCTCCTGTCAACCTCCCAGCTCCTGTCAAAATTTGGATGATTGTATGGCAGTGACACCCCTTTCAAAAAACCTATCTCTAACATTTTTTCTGTTCCAAGAGTTAAGTTGTAGGGTGGTAAGGGACACGGTGGCTCAGCAGTTTAATCTGCTGAGCCACCGTGTCCCTTACCACCCTAGAACTTAACTCTTGGAACAGAAAAAATGTTAGAGATAGGTTTTTTGAAAGGGATGTCACTGCCATACAATCATCCAAATTTTCATCTTGGTACTGTTACTAAAAAAAACATAGGAACCTCTCCCAGTATCTGGTTAATATTACCATTGCCTCACTGATAAGGGGTTTTACATCCCTTCACCTGTAGATCATGACCTTAGAATATCTCAAAATGAGATTTTGCAAGTACCTTGTTCAACAACATCTCTGTCCTTGTGATGGACATTCATTATGTCCTCCACTGCCCCATTTGCAATGAGGTTAGGGCCAAATAATTAATGATAGGAAAACTCAAGGGCTAGGATCTCAAACAATTGAACTAACTTCTTGCAGATGTGTTTCAAACTGTCAGCAACCAAGTTGCTACTTATGCTTAAACTTAGAAACAAAGACTTACATTCTTAGTTGTAGCTCTGGCTTTATCTTGTTTTAACTTTCTTACATCTAATAGTCTTTTTATTAATTCATTTTGTAATTTTTCTATTCAACTATTATTTTATTGTATTTTATGGTATGCTATGTGTTATGACCTGTGGTTACAACAATAAACTTACTTATTCTCAACAATTTTCATTAGCATTACCACTATGTACAGAAGCCCCTCAGATTCCAGTTTCTATCATCCCCAGATAGGTGTGCACTATGTGTTTTTTCTTGAGATGATGGGAATCAAGGTCTCATATCAGGGACTATCACTTGGTAAAGGAAATTATATAGCCACTATTTTATTGGTTCCCCTTTTTATTTTCCTGAGGCTAAGTCTTTCTAGAATGTTATCCAATGCACCTTCAATTAAGTTCAGGGGTTATGTAGCCTGAGTTCTGTTCCAACCAAGTAGCTAAAGGTGTAAGTAGGTCTTGATCTACTCTAGCTGTGTGGTAGCCTAATTTTGCTGCTTCTGAATGTAACATGTTTATAATTTTCACAGGCTGCTTTCATATTCAGAAAAAAATAATTGCCACTGTAATCTTAGCACAGATAGGCTGTTGTTTTTCTGCAAAAGTGCAAAGCAAATTAAATGTTGGACCATACATGACTTCATATAGTGTTACTATATCTAGCAAAGGTGTCCCACATGGTCAATACCTTTCCATAATATTTATTTTGAAATCAGCCTTTTTCAGCCCAAGTTTCCTTCACTACTATTGTTTTTCCTCTTTTGTTGCTTCTAGTTTAACTTGCAATAAGATAATAGCCTCTTCTTTGTGCTTTGAACAGCCTCTTTTAATTGTTCCTTGCCATGATTTCATGTTAATAGTTTTATCTATTTTTCCCTCATTAGTTCTTCTTTTATAGCTAAGTAGTGCAATTTTCTTATGAAAATGAAAATAAGGAGAAAAACAGTAATTAAAACCTCACCCCAAGAAAACAGGAACAAAAATTGATATTAAGAGACAATTAACTAAAACTATTCAAAGGGCAATTAATAATCTATTAATACTGTCCTGCTCAACAAGAAGCAATAATGAAAGGAGCAGGATGTGAGAATTCTGCAATTTTAAATAGTCTCTCTAGCCCCATTTAATGCAAACTGCAATAAATAGTAAACATCAACTAAATAACTATTCTGGAGCATATAGCTGGATAGTGTCACTAAATACAGGGATAACAGGACATTCTTTAGCACACCAGTAGATGAGAAGGCTAAGTACTGAATATTTGTTGCAGATCTGTCATACTTTTTTAAAACATGTAACCGTGACTTATTTATGTCTATGAAGGTTCTCAGTCATCCAGGTGGAATTGTCTGTAGCTTGAATCATGTCAACTGGATTTCTATTTTCTTAGTGGAAACGTTTCACTCCTTATCCAAGGAGCTTCTTCAGTCTGAGTAAAGTTAGTAAGGGAATCCTTAAATATGTTTCTAGGCTGGCTGTGTGACCTTGCACCTGGGGCTAGGTCATGGTTATTTTGAGATGTTTGTTTCTAAGTCCCTTTATCATAGATGCCAACATTAGCTTCACCAGAGAAGACACCAAGGACAACAGACTGGCATTCCTAGACTGTGAAGTCCTCATTGGGACCGGTGGCAAGCTAGAAATAGGGATCTACAGGAAACCCACACACACAGATCAATACCTGATGTTTGACTCCCACCATCCACTGCAGCACAAACTAGGAGTCATCAGGACATTGTCACACAGAGCAGAAACCATCCCCACCTCCATGGATTCCAAAAAGAATGAAAAGCAGCATCTGAGAACAGCTCTGCAGGCCTGTGGATATCCAAATTGGGCCTTCACTAAATCTAAGTCTACCAGACCTAAAACAGCGACAGATAGGGCTGAGACTCAGAGTAAACGGAAGAACCTGGTCATTCCTTACATGGCTGGCGTGTCTGAAAAGATAAAACGGATATTTGGCAAACACCACATACCTGTATATTTCAAACCCACCAACACACTGAGACAGAGGCTTGTACACCCCAACGATCAAACTCCAAAACACAAGGAAAGCAATGTAGTGTATGCAATCCAGTGCAGTGAGGAGTGCTCTGAACTCTACATTGGAGAAACCAAACAACCTTTGTACAGGAGGATGGCCCAACACAGGAGAAGTAACACCACAGGACCAGAGTCAGCAGTTTATCTTCATCTAAAGGAAAAAGGACACTCATTTGAGGACATTAATGTTCACATTTTAGACAGAGAAGATAGGTGGTTTGAGAGAGGGGTCAAGGAATCCATTCATGCCAACTTGGAAAATCCTTCCTTGAATAGAGGTGGGGGCCTCAGGCATAACCTTTCCCCTATCTTCCTTCCTGCTTTGTCTTCTGTGCCTAGGAAGATTAAGACCATTTCACAAGCTCAACAGCAGCAGGGTAATCTTAACGATCCTCCTTTAGATGATAAAGGGACTTAGAAACAAACATCTCAAAATAACCATGACCTAGCCCCAGGTGCAAGGTCACACAGCCAGCCTAGAAACATATTTAAGGATTCCCTTACTAACTGTTGTATATATTTTTTATGTCTGTAGAATATGTGGCTGAGTTTTTAAAAAGCCAGGCCTCAAAACTTTTTTTCTGTTTGGGCTCAGGAGCACATGTTCACCCCCCACTCAGGAATGTTATTGCCCCCAGGTGCCGGCCAGTCTGAGAGTTTCTGACCAATCAGAATTAGCTGTTAGAGCTTTGCCCATATTGGGAATCTGTTGCCTAGGTGTTTTGGTCACATGGTGGATCCTGTCCACTCAGAGGCTGGTCAGGTAAAGGTTTAAAAATGTAAATGCCTTTTGTCCTTTTGTTCTCTGCATTCTGCTCTCTGCTATCTAAATGGCTATGTTAATCAACCATGCCATGCTTTGGCTAAAGAAGAAGATTCAAGGTTTGTTCCTATGTTTTTGTTTTAAATAAAGCAACGTTTTTACTACAAACTTATCTCTTGGTTTTTCCATAACTCTGATCACAAATTTTATAAAAATACAAAAGGTTCTGTGCCCAGCAATTGCTTCTGGATCAGAGACAAAAATTATGGAAATAAGAGAGAAGAAAGCTGACCTGTTTTAGTCTGCATTTGGAGAGGCTTCCTTTGTTTTTTGAAACTTGCCGGCAGTTACAGGAAGTTTCCATTGGAGGCGGAGTTTTGCCTCGTGTTAGCAAGCCTCGTGGTGTTTTTTGGATTACTACAACAGGGGAGAGAAGGAGCCATGGCTGCTGATGGAGCTTCAAATTTTCAAGGTATGCCCCTGGAAAGGCTCTCTAATTCTAATTATTTGAACTGGTCTTTGAAAATGGAAAGTTTCTTGAGGAGAGAAAATTTATGGTCTGCAATTTCTGAACAAATTCCTCAGAATCCAGATCAAGCCTGGTTGAGGAAAGATGAGAAATGCAAAGCCTCCATTATTTTGGCTGTTCAGGATGATCAGCTTATTCACGTGAGAGGCAAAGAAACTTCCAAAGACTTATGGGACTATTTGCGTGATTTATATGTGAAAACTAGTCCAGGCAGCAAGGTTATTTTAACGAAAAAACTGTACAAGGCTCACTTGCCTGAGAATGGAAATTTGCCTGATCATCTCCACAAGCTTCAGAATTATTTTGTGGAACTTCAAGAGCGTGGGATGGAATTTACCCCCCTGATGAAAGCCTACATTATGCTTTCTTCATTGAATGAGTCCTGGGACACTTTAATTTGCTCCATGGAGGGAATCCCAGAAGCTGATTTAAATCCATCGTTTGTGTCTACCCGGCTGCTTGCTGAGTGGGAGAAGCGACAAGAAAAAGCTGCCTCCATTTCTACAATAAAGTCTTCTCGTGGCCAGCAGAGGGAGCGGAAGAGCTCTGAATTTCAAGCTTCTGCATTATCCAGCAGGCGATGCTTTACCTGTGGATCCCCTGCTCATCTGCAAAAGGACTGTGTTCAAAAGAAGAAGACTTCTCGCAAGAAAGAAGAGACTTCTAGAAAGAAGATTCTTCATGCAACAGTTGTTGAGAACTCTGATAATAAAGATTTGTGGGTTCTTGACAGTGGGGCCAATTCTCATATATGTCACAATAAAGATTCCTTTCTGTCTTTGTCTAAAACTAACAAACTAAAAGTTTCCTTAGCAGATGGATCTGTATCCAAGATCGTGGGTGAAGGTGAGATCAATCTTCCATGTTTGGGGGAAACTGTTAAAAATGTTTTGTTTGTGCCTAATTTTTAAAGCAATCTCTTGTCTGTGGGGCAGCTAGTAGCCTCAGGTTATGTTATAACTTTTAAGAAAGAGGGTTGTGATATTAGAAAGAATGGCAAAATGGTTGCAAAGTGTTTGCAGAAAGATTCTCTGTACATTGTACAAAATGCTGAAAAGCAGCAAATTGCTAAAGCTAAGGCTGTTTTTGAAAATAAGCCCTTGCACGATCAGTGCATCCATTTATTACATAGGAGATTTGCTCATGCTAATTTTAAGTACATTTCTCAAATGCCTAGTTATTCTGCTGATTTAAAATTGAAGTCTTGTGATAAGTATCTGGATTGTGCAGTTTGCAAGGAGAATAAGACTACTAGAGCTCCTGTGAAAAAGTTTTCTGATAGGTCCACCTCTAGGCCTCTAGAGATAATTCACTCTGATGTTATAGGTCCATTTTCTCCTAGTCTTGGGGGAGCAAGGTACATTTTGACCTTCATAGATGATTTTTCCAGGTACACATTCATTTATTTGCTGAAACACAAAGATGAGGTCTTTGATAAATTTAAGGCTTTTGTGGCTTGGGCGAATGGAAAATTCCCAAGGCCAGTGTCTGCTTTGCAATCAGATTGAGGTGGAGAGTATCTATCCTCAAAGTTTAAAAGCTTTTTGTTAGAAAAAGGGATAGAACACATTTTAGCTAACCCTTACACTCCTGAACAGAATTCTGTTGCAGAGAGAAAAGGCAGAACACTGCAGGAAGCAATGATGTGTTTGCTGAAGGATGCTAGTTTGCCTTTTAGGTATTGGGGAGAAGCTGTTAATACAGCGTGTTATGTGCAGAACAGGCTGTTTAGCAGTGCAATTCAGGATGTCCCTTTTCATTTGTTCTATGGTGTGAAGCCTAAAGTAAGCCACCTCAGGGTGTTTGGAAGCACAGCTTGGGTCCACATTCCCAAACAGCTGAGGCGCAAGGGGGCTTCCAGAACAAAGAAAGCAATCTTTGTAGGGTATGAACAGAGTCAGAGAAGCTACAGGTTCATACTGGATAATCAACTGATAATTAGTAAAAGTGCTTCTTTTGCTGAGCAGAATTGGGATAAAATAAACTCTAGTTCTTCAGTTGATTTATCCATGGGGGAGCAGCAAAGTCTTGCTGATGGTGATTTGCAGGAATCACTTAGTGAAGTCAATGATCAGGAAGCTGACTTGTCTGGAAAGTCAGAGGTTTCTGAGGGCAATGGTGGGAAACAGAGTGTAAGTCCTGTCCTACCTCGCAGGTCTGAAAGGATTAATAAGGGAGTTCCTCCTGATCGTTATCAAGTAGATGTTGTGAAGGCTTTTCACATTCACACAGAGCCTGAGTCTCTGGAAGAAATTAAAGAAATGCCAGCTGAAATAGCTAAGTGTTGGCATGAAGCCATGCAGCAAGAGTTGGATTCCTTAAAGGAAAATAAAACTTGGAAACTAGTAAGTTTGCCTCCTAATCAGAAGGTTTTAGGTTGTAGGTGGGTGTTCAAACTGAAAAAAGATTCTGATGGCAAAATTCAGAAGTACAAAGCAAGGTTGGTAGCAAAAGGTTTTGCTCAAAGAAAAAATGTGGATTATGACAAAACTTTTGCTCCAGTGACAAAAGCTGAATCTATCAGGTTGCTTTTAAAGGTTGCTGCCATGAAGAAACTGTCTGTTTATCACTATGATATTCAAACTGCTTTTCTGTATGGTGACTTGGAGGAAAAATTGTTTATGCAACAACCTCCTGGTTATGAAAAAGAAAAACATCTTGTGTGTGAGTTGCAGAAATCCATCTATGGTTTAAAACAAGCCGCACGTTGTTGGAATATTAAAATGGATAATATTTTGCAAAAATTTGGGTTTCAGAAGGGAATTGCTGATCCTTGTGTGTATGTAAAAAATGATGAGCAAGGTGTAATGTACTTGTGCTTGTATGTGGATGATTTGTTGCTGCTCACTTCATCTGATGAACAGAAGCATTCCTTTGAGGTTTGTATGAAAAACAATTTCACATTGAAATGTCTTGGAGCAGTCAACAATTACCTAGGATTAGAAATTCAGAGGGAAAAAGATGGCAGTTTTCTCATAAGCCAGAGCAGTAAAATTAAGAAGCTGCTGGAGGATTTTAAAATGCAGGACTGCAAGTCTGTCTCCTCCCCCATGCTTCCCGAGTTTCTAAAAGAGGAGGGGGTGAAGGGGGATGGTGAGTCATCTGAAGGAGATAGTTTCAGATCAGCCATTGGCAGTCTTCTTTACATTGCAAATAACAGCCGTCCGGACATTTCTAACAGTGTGTCCATTTTGAGCAGGTTTGTGGAAAATCCCACATCTGCTGCAAAGTCTGGGTTAAAAAGGCTGTTTCGTTATTTGCAAGGCACCAAAGATTTTTGCTTAAGGTTGTCTGCTACAGACACAGAAGAAAAGTTAGAATGCTGGTGTGATTCAGATTGGGCTGGAGATCTCAGTGATAGGAAGTCTACTTCTGGAAGTGTAATTCAATTTGCAAAGTCCACTATTGCTTGGTTTTCCAGAAAGCAGACTGTAGTAGCCATCAGCACAGCTGAAGCTGAATTTTATGCTTTAGCACAACTGTGCAATGAAGTAATTTGGTTTACTCAATTGTTGCAAGACATTGGAATCATTTTAAGCCAGCCTGTAACAATTCATGAAGACAATCAAGCCTGTATCCATTTGGCTTTATCTGAAAGTTCCAGAAACCGCACAAAGCACATTGATGTGCGTTTTCATCTTGTTAAAGATTTTCTAGCCAAGAAAAAGGTTGTTTTGAAATACTGTGATACTAAATTAATGTTGGCTGATATCTTAACCAAGCCTCTAGTTGCCAGTAGGCACAGTGAGTTAATTACCAAGCTGGGTTTGTTTCCATATTCTTTCTAGTCATAAAAAAAGGGGAGTGTTGTATATATTTTTTATGTCTGTAGAATATGTGGCTGAGTTTTTAAAAAGCCAGGCCTCAAAACTTTTTTTCTGTTTGGGCTCAGGAGCACATGTTCACCCCCCACTCAGGAATGTTATTGCCCCCAGGTGCCGGCCAGTCTGAGAGTTTCTGACCAATCAGAATTAGCTGTTAGAGCTTTGCCCATATTGGGAATCTGTTGCCTAGGTGTTTTGGTCACATGGTGGATCCTGTCCACTCAGAGGCTGGTCAGGTAAAGGTTTAAAAATGTAAATGCCTTTTGTCCTTTTGTTCTCTGCATTCTGCTCTCTGCTATCTAAATGGCTATGTTAATCAACCATGCCATGCTTTGGCTAAAGAAGAAGATTCAAGGTTTGTTCCTATGTTTTTGTTTTAAATAAAGCAACGTTTTTACTACAAACTTATCTCTTGGTTTTTCCATAACTCTGATCACAAATTTTATAAAAATACAAAACTAACTTTACTCAGACTGAAGAAGCTCCTTGGATAAAGAGTGAAACGTTTCCACTAAGAAAATAGAAATCCAGTTGACATGATTCAAGCTACAGACGTGACTTATTTAGTTTATTTATTCAATTTGTATAGCCTCCCATCTCACATATGTGACTCTGGGTGGCTCATAACAGTTAAAAAACAATACTAAATATAAATAAAAACAACAAACTTACAAGCATATTAAAACCACTATTAAAAGCTCAGTTCAACACAAACATAATCACAGTCAGCAGGTGAATACAAGCAATGCTTCCCATTCAGTACAGCCATTGAAAAGGCACAAAACTACCACTGGATCCCTAAGCGCAGTGGCATAGACATGTCTTCAGGCCCTTCCTAATGGCCAGAAGGATAGAGACCAATCTATGTTCCAGAGAAATGATGTTCCAAATGGCCTCCGAACATTGTCTCATATCTCTAGGAGAGGAGCAATAGCAATCACACAGTATTACAAAATAGTGCAGATGTGAACATCTTTATTGCAGCATTTTAGCATGTTCTGGCACATTGTCAGCCCTTTGAGGTAGTCCAGACAAGATGCACAATCCATGACTACCAGCAGTACCTTTACTGTATGATTACAATAACAGAATCATGCAAGTTTGAAAGCACCTTTCCCTTCCTTTCCTTTTACTTTCCAGAAAACTAGGGAGGGTCCCTTCTGAGATGCTTCCCATGTCCTGTTTGCTTCTGTGGGCTGAGATACCTTTTGCATGACGGTTGTCTAGTCTGCGGTTCTTCCTCCTCTCTCCCAAGGTCATTCCCACATACCATTACACACATATTAAAAGTAGTGGACAAACCTTCCTATATTTACCATGACCATCTATATCTCCCACTGGATTAGACAGACAGAAAATGAATATAAATAATTCACCTAGTGTCAGGGAATTTGGTGAAGAAACGACACTGAGTCGAAGTTCAACCCTAGTTTCTTTATTGTTTCTACCATACACAGAATCTTGCCAGACTAAAGGTTCTTTTACTGAGCTAAGGGGGAAAATACCCTTGTGAATCTAAAGCAGTGCTAGCCTAATTTTCTTCCTTGGCCCCCCCCACACTCTCCAAGCTGTGTAAGCTGTGCGAACGCTTATCAGCCAGGAATGCGCTTTCTCCCCACTCAGCTCCCAGCTCCATAACATCACTCTCCTCTTCAGGAGCACATTCCATCACATCACCTCCCTCCTCACAAAAACATTCCATCCTCCCAGCCCGCTCTTCTGATTCCGTCTCTCCCTCTGAGTTCTCAGGAGTGCTTGGTAATGGGGGCAAAGATGAAAGCATCAATTCTGTGTCCTCCTCCATGTCCGATAGCTCCTCCATGCCAGGTGACTCTTCCTGCAAAACACCTAAATAATTAGAAAAAGTCTCCCCCCTCCCTCTTGGGAACTGCAGGCCCAAAGTGGACGGCCGAGGCTCCTCTGCATCCTTGATCCCTGGCCTCTGGGCCCCTTGCGGGGGTAAAGGTTGTCAACTCATGAATTCCTCTGCTTGCTCAGTCAAGTGAGGAACTTCTGGGTGCTTATGAGGCTTGGGTTTGTCGGGAAAGCACTGGTGAAATCTTTGGACCAATCTGGGTGCATGGACATCTCTCGCATTCTGCCATGACTGCTCAGCCCCTGAGTACCCCTTTCAATGTATCAAATATTGAAGTTCAACTCTAGTTTCTTTATTGTTTCTACCATACACAGAATCTTGCCAGACTAAAGGTTCTTTTACTGAGCTAAGGGGAAAAATACCCTTGTGAATCTAGGGCGGTGCTAGCCTAACTTTCTTACTTGCCCCCCCCAACACACTCTCCAAGCTGTGTAAGCTGTGCAAACACTTATCAGCCTGGAATGCGCTTTCTCCCCACTCAGCTCCCAGCTCCATAACATCACTGTCCTCTTCAGGAGCACATTCCATCACACATAGTTAGTTTTACATAAAACAAATAGGGGTTTGAGACTCAGGTCCATGGTTCATGTATTATACCATGTATTTTAATATTGATATATTTATTTTTATTTTTATTGATTCAATTTATATGGCTGCCCATTTATCATGTGATACTAGATGACTAACAACCCATTTAAAAACCCATTCATAATAATTAAAAGCAAAACAGCACATCATGCTCATGTCAGCAAAGATGGGCTGGCCTATTCCCCATAGGATTTGATGAACATTTCTACTGGCCTTATGGCTTATGCGTTATAAACGACTGATAATAGAACTTAGCATTTTCTAAAATTTTCTCTTTTTCCACTATGTAAGTGAGTATTTCAGATTCTCTATAGATTGTTTTGGCGACCCATCATAAACAGAGATATTACCATATATACTTATGGATAAGCCAGAATTTAAGGTGCATTAATACACCACCAAAAATGGGTTCAGCTTATCCACAGATGGGATTATCCACAAGTATATATGGTAATAATTTTTAAAAGTACCCATATATCCCATATATACTCATGTATAAGCCTATCCATGGACAAGCTGACCCTTGAAGTTTTACCAAAATACCATGAAAAATGTGTCACTTGCAGATAAGCCAATTGTGAAAATTAAACAATACAAACATTTTGAGGATCAGCTTATATGTGGGTGGTGCATTTTTCATGCTGTTTGGGTTAAAAATTTGAGGATCAGCTTATCTGCCGATGGGCTTATATACAAGTATATATGGTATGTTCACTGAGATAAGAAATGTTTATGACTGCCAATGAAATACAGTGGTGGAGATATTGGACTTGACTAGGGAATTAAGTTTCAAGTCTACCTTTAGTCATAGAAGTTCACTGGGTGAGTTGGGGCCAGCTCAGTGTACTTCAAGAGCTATTAAGGAAAAAAACACTGGGGAGGGGAGTGTTAGGTATCCTATCTTGAGTTCCTGTAGGAAAGCAGGATGTAAATCTACAAATAAATCTACAAATAAATAATAAATATAGTATATACTCATACCTGGGAAAATGCTAGGGAATATTATCAAGAAATAGGTTTGCAAGCACTTAGGAACAAGGTGAAGCCAGCGTGAGTTTGTTAAAAACAGGTTGTGCCACACAAATGTTACTTTTTTTTTTATAAGATGACTACATTAGTAGACCAAAGGAATTCTACGGAAATAGTGTACTTAGACTTCAGTAAGGTGTTTAATAAAGATAACCATAGCCTTCTTCTTGATAAAATGGAAGAATGTCAGATAGATGGTCCCATCACCAGATGAAATCATACCCAACATATAGTGGATCTATGTCTCCATTGTGGACGGTATGCAATGGGATACCCTAGGATTCTGTCTTAAACCCAGTGCTCTTCAAGATTTTCATAAATGACTTAGACAAGGACATAGAAGGCTCATTATATTTGCAGATGACATAAAGCTGGGAGGGATTTCTAATACTTTGGAAGATAGGCTCAAGGTTCAAAACGATCTGGATAGACTTGAACATTGAACCTTATCTAACAATACGAAGTTCAGTGATGAGAAATATACAGGTAATCCTCGAATTACAACAACAATTGGGACTGTGATTGCCATTGCTAAGCAATGTGATTGTAAAGTACAACATCACATGGCTGCATCACTTAGCGACAGAAATCCAGGCAGTCCCAGTTGTCGTTGTAACCCAAGATATGCAGGTGGTTAAGTGGGAAGTGGTGGGAGTCTCAGGTAAGGAGCTCGGGGATGCCACAGAGGGATGGGGGAAGCCTGACACAGTCTGCATGCGAGTTGGAGGAGGGGAATGCAGTGGTGTGGTGCAAGCAATGTGAGCACAGGGAGGCTGGGGAAGAGGGTGCTGGGTGTGTGCAAGCACAGGGAGGCCTGGGAAGGAGGGCACTGGATGCATGCAAGGGTAGGAAGGCTGGGGAAGACCGGGGATAGAAGGCGCAGGGAAGCCCAGAGAAGGAGGGTGAGGCACAGTGTGCAGGAGGGGGGTGGACTTACCAATTTGCGACTTTCAACCTTCCCTGCTGGTTTCCCCATTGACTTTGCTTGTGGAAAGCCAGCAGGGTAGGTTGCAAATGGCGATCACATGACTGCGGGATGCTGCTGCAACCATCATAAGGATAAGCTGGTTGCCAAGCACCCAAATTGCAATCACATGACTGTGGGGGCACTGCAACAGCCAGAACTTTGAGGACTGGTTGTAAGTACCACTCGTTCAGCACCATTGCAACTTTGAACAGTCGTTGAACAAGTGGTGGGTAAATGAGGATTACCTGTAAGGTTTTACATTTCTGTAGGAAAATCAGATACACACATACCAGATAGGTGATACCTGGATCAGCAGTATCATTTGTGAGAAGAATCTGGGCATTCTGGTAGGCCACATAATAAGTATGAGCCAGCAGTGTGCTGCAGCTGTCAAAAAAAGCCAATGTAGTCTTGAGCTGCATCAACAGTGGTATAGTGTCTACATTATGGGAAATAATAGTTCTGCGCTCTGGGGCACTGGTCAGACTCCACCTGGAATCATCCTGGTTGCTACAGTGAGAAGAATGCTGAGAAATTGAAAATAATTGCATCTAAATTTGCCAGTCCGCTCATGCTGACTCTACTAAATAACTAACAGAACTTTCCAGCAAGTTCCAATGTTGATAGAACTACAGTGTAAGGTGGTCTATCTTGAAAATGGACAAGCTTGCCAGGAAGATATATCAGGAAACCCAGTGATCAGATGCAGCAAAGTTAAATCCCCCAAGACAGGCAGGGCCATTTTCATTTTTCCCAGTCTCATCCAGAAGAACTGCTATTTTTAATAACTGTTTTGGAAGTTTGAGTTTTAAATTTTTTTGGAAAGTTGGAATGTTTAAGTTGGAATAAAATACTGCATTGGCTCAGACAAGTTCTCTGCAGACTATGCTAGGCATTATACAATTGGGACGCTTATTGTGTTGTCATTTCCCAGCCCAGCTTTCTCTGCTCTGAAAGAGGTCTGTTTCAAAATATATAGTGGATTTGATGTTGTCTGGATGAAATTTAATGTTAAACTTCTCTGAAGAATTTATCAGCCCTTCTATCTTTATCTTATTCTCAAAAAGCTGAAGGAGCTTCAGTGGTTTTGATGTTTCCCTATCACAGTCTATGGGTTCTTTGTTGTTCTTTGTTTTATTTTTAATTTAACTTCAATCTCAAATTGGCTTGAACTGAGTTGGTTTCCCATCAAATCTCAATATGAAACTTGGCCTCTTTGAACTCTCCAGTACAAATCAGGTCACATCTGATTTGCACAAGCCTAATTTTGGATTGACTTTATACAATAATGTAGTTTTCCCCAAGCTGATGTCTCCTTGTTGTGTTGAATTAGAACTCTCATAATCCTCAACAAGAATTGCAATGGCATGGCCGTGTTTTAGTGCTATTCACCTGGAAATGACAGCTTGAGAAAGGAGGCTGTTATAACACTAACTACTGCATAATTATGTTAATAGGGCTTTTTTGAAGAACACTAGTAATCAGGATAAGAATAACTGAGAATAAAGCTTCTAGGGTGCTAAATATACTATTCAAGGAAAGCGTAGTTAAACATCTCCATCATCTAAAAAGTAATAAAAATGTTGCATTTTTAAACATGCTTTCCAGAATTAATGCTCTGTGTGTGGGGGGCTTTATGTGATGGGAGAGAGAGAGAGTTGGGAATCCATGCCACATTATAAAATTTCTTTGTGAGTAGCAGCTATAGCCCAGAATTTGTTTTCAAAAAATCTCCACAACATAAGGATATATGCTTCTTATAATAGGCATTTCATGTGAATTATTCCACCATAAGAATTCAGTCAGAATGTCAAGATTGGCTGCATTCCAGTTCATTCTGGAGTGGAGACTGGCTAAATAGACATTTTTAAAAGATATGTGTTTATGTATTAAAAATGTTAAAAGGGGTATGAAAGGCAAGTTGTGAACTGGCCCAATGGTAGGTTCCCTTAAAAAGGTAAAGGTTCCCCCCGCACATTTGTGCAGTCGTGTCCGACTCTAGGGGCTGGTGCTCATCTCCGTTTGTTAGCCGAACTCGAAGATGCTTCCACGGTCATGTGGCCGGCATGACGCATGCAGAACGCTGTTACCTTCCCACCGAAGTGGTACCTATTTATCTACTTGCATTTGCATGCTTTCTAATTGCTAGGTTGGGAAGAGCTGGGGCGAGTGCGGGAGCTCACTCCATCACGCGGGACTAGGGATTCGAACCTCCGAACTTGCAATCTTCTGATCAACAAGCCTGGCGTCTTACCCACTGAGCCACCACGCCCCATGTTCCCTTAGCAATATACTATAAATGAGAGGTTTTTTTTAAAAAAAATAGTCAGTAACCACACAATTCAGTTATATTCCTTGGAATTATAAATATCTTGGATATCATTCTCTCTTATTTTATGATAATCGGCAGGAGAATAACTTATTTTAGCCAACCCATTCAAATGGCATAGAAAGGTGCATTCATCACTCTAAAATGTTGCTCACTCCAAGATACATTCAGCATTTCTTTCCCCTGTTAAAGTTGCTCTGCCTTTGCAGTGCCATGCTAGTTTATGTTTGTCAGCAGCTGCACATTTCTGGCACTTGTAAACTATGAAGAATTTTGTCAAATGCAGGTTTTTCCACCATGGCGCAAAGGCACTTGGGAAGTGCAATTTAGTAAACTATAAGCTAATATGTTGCATGATATATTGGAATTTAATCTGCAGCAGATGGTTCATTTGGCTTTTTTCCCCCCACTGCGAGGAGATCATTCATAACCAGTTTTATGCGCCGCCTGCTATTGTGAAAGGCTTCATGTGAGTGCTGACAATCTGAACGATTCACAAAGCTGAATTACATTCACCTACCTATTGTGGGCAGTTTGAGAGAAAAATAAAACTGAAGAGCTGACAAAAGCGTACATGGAAGTGCAGCAAGGCTTGAGTATCTACAGGTACTGTTGTGGACTAACTCTTGCTGATATCCATGTGCTTGGTGATGTGCTACTTAGGCATGACAGATTCAGTTTTTCCTCCACTATTAAAGGATATAAGATAGAGTTTGCTCACAAGATTCTGACTCTTGAATTATTCCCTAACTGCAACTATGTTGTGTCATCCTAATGTTATCCTAACCTAAATTCATTCCCGTACAAGACAAATTTGTATTTCATATGCAATGGACACCTAAAAGAGTTGTTTCATAATGGCTGATTAGAAGTACCTCATGGAGGTGTAAATCAAGAATGGGAACAATTGCTCATAGTCTGGGCTAGACCATACAGTAATTCTTTAATTTTGGTTTGAAGTTTACAGAATTAATATGTTTTTACAACATCTGCTGTTTATTAAAGATGAATAATTTTTCTTAGGCTGTATTCTGATCTATGGAAATGAAAATATAATGGGCATGTTCAGTAAGAGGTAGCAGAAAGAAAACTACATAGTAATGCAAGGCCAAAATTCCTTTTGATTTGCAGTCATGAAGAGCAGAAATATGCTCTCAGTTGATGTTTGTATGACTCTTTGGGGAATGGGGTTAATGAGAAGCAAGGAAAGAAATCTGGTTAAATTGTATTTATTTTTTATCAAATGTATATGGCTGCCCATCTCACAAAAAGTGATTCTTGACAGCGTACAATAATTAAGTAAAACAATAAATATATAAAAACAATTATTATTAAAAATATAAAACAATCATTATTAAAATATAAACAACCAGGCACAGCAGAGAGTAAATATTAATCACAATGATGGAGCCATCTTAGAATATCACCAGTCCCCTGAGACCCCCAGGCCTGATGACATAGGCAGGTCTTGAGGGACTTAGGGAACATTAACAAGGATGCAGCTAACCTCACTTTAGGGAGGAGAATGTTCCATAAGGCAGGGACCACAGCAGAAAAGGACACCTCCTGGGACCCGCCAAGTGTAAGTCCCTATTAGATGGGACCTGAAGCATACCTTCTATACAAGATCTAATGGTATTGGCAGATGCAATTGGGGAGAGGTAGTCCCTCAGATTAAAAGGTCCCATGCCATGAAGGGCTTTAACGGGTAAAACCAGTACCTTGAATTGGACCTGGAAGCAAACTGGCAACCAGTGCATCTCGTGGACCAGAAGTGTGATGTGCTGTTCTGGAAGGACACATAATTGCCTGTGCCAATGCATTCTGCACCAGCTGAAGCTTCTGGATACTCCTGAAGGACAGCCCCATGTAGAGTGCATTATAGTAGTCCAATCTGGAGGTGATTAGGACATAAGTGACTGTAAGTAGGGCCCCCCAATCTAGGAACAAGTCCAACTGGCACACAATCCAAAGCTGTGCAAAGGCCTTCCTAGCCACCTGCTCTTCAAGCAGGAATTGTGAGTCCAGGGGGACCCCAGATTATGCACCGGGTCTGTCTGGAGCAGTACAGCCCCATCCAGCACCAAAGATGGCATAGTCCTAGAACCAGTAGGCCCCCAAACCCAAAACCTCTCAGTCTTGCCAGGGTTCAGCTAAAGCCTGTTGTTCCTCATCCAGACCCTCACAGCCTTCAGGCACCAGAATAAGATGCTCACGGCATCACTTAATTTGCCAGGGGCAGAGATATATAATTAGGTATCATCAGCATACTGATGATACCTCACTCCATGGTGACAGATGAGCTCACCCAGTGGCTTCATGTGGATGTTAAAAAGGAGAGGATAGAGCACCACACCCTGACACCTCACATAGTAGGAGCCAAAGGTGGGACCGCTCCTCCCCAAACACCACAGACTGGAATTGATCCCGAAGAAAGGAAGCAAACCAGCACAATACCATGCTGCCCACCCCCAATCCTCTGAGCTGGTCCAGAAGGATACCATAGTCAATGGAATCAAAAGCTGCAGAGAAGTCATGTAGGGCAAGGATGGATGCACAACTCCCATCCTGCTCATGCCAGAGGTCATCAAAAAGTGTGACCAATGCTGTTTCCATCTCATACCTGGGCCTGAATCCCAACTGAAAGGGATCCAGATAATCTGCTTCTTCCAGATTATATGTAGCTGCTGTGCAGCCACCTTCCCAAAATGGGGAAGTTAGATACTGGATGAAAATTGTCCAGTATAGTGGGGTCAAGTGATGGCTTCTTGAGGAGGGGGCAAACCAAAGCCTCTCTAAGAGGTAAAGGAACAATCCCCTCTCTCAAAGAAGAATTCGCCACTGCTAGAACCCACTCACATGACAACCACTGAGCCCCTTTAACAAGCCAGGAAGGGCATGGATCTAAAGAGCAGGTGGCTGAGCTCACAGTCCTAAGGACCCTGTCCAAATCCTCAGGTCCAACAGGTTCAAACTGTTTCTAGGTAACTGGGCAAGACTCCTCCCTAGGCATCCAACTGCAAGCAAATCTGAGTGACTTTGTCTGACAGATGCTAAACAAATTCTTCCACCCGCCCTGCAAGAGGTTCTCCAAGCCCCCTCTACCCAAGAGCGCTCATGTCACCTGGAATAGGGTCACGGGGTTGATATCTGCAGACGTAATAAGGGTGAAGAAGTACTGATGCTTTGCTACCCTTACTACCACAAGGTAGGCCTTAATAGGGGTTCTAACCCATGTTCAGTTGAGTTCATCCTTTGTTGAGCACCAGTGATGCTCTAGACAGCTCTACTCTCATTTCATCTTCCTCAACACCTCCATGAACTATAGAGAGTGATGGGATCCCTGAGAGGAGAGAGGTTGCATGGGCACAATCCAATCCAATGCCTCAGCCGCCCTCCTATTTCAAGTGGTGACCAAGGCTTTGGATGGACTGTGCAGCAGACCAGCAGGAACAGCCCCCAGCTCCCTCTGAAACCCATCCAGGTCCATCAGTCATCAGTGGCGGACCAATCTAATGGATGCAGCCTCCCTTCAGTGGATAGTAGCACCATGGAGATCAAGGCATGAACTGATAATGACAAAGGAGACATCAAGAGCTTCCCCAATTTCAGATCTCATAGCCACTGCTCTGACAGGAACAACAGATCTGGAGCGTGACCACTGTCCCGTGTCGGGCTCTGGATGACCTGGGATACACCCATGGCCATCATGGTGGCCATGAACTCCCAAGCCACCTCAGACCCCACTCCTAGAGAAGGCAGATTGAAGTCCCCCTCCAATGCCAGCCCAGAAATTGAGTCAAGGAGGCAGGGAGGTTGCTATGCAGTAGGGAGGCTGGTACAACAGCAACAATTCCAACTAAGCCCAACTTAATGAACAGGATCTCACATCTGGTGACCTGTGGGGCAGCGTCCCTGAAAGCCATAAGTGATTCCAGGATGACAATTGCCACAACTCCAGCCCTGCCCTGGAATCTTGGCTGAAGCCAAACCCAAAATCCAGCTTGGCATATCTCCAAAAGGACTACCCCCCCTTACGGACCCAGCCAGGTCTCGGTGATACATGCCAGGTCGGCCCTCTCATCCATGATCAAATCACAGATGAGGGAGGCCTTATTACAGACCGACCTAGCATTTAGAAGCAGCAGCCAGAAGCCAGGGCCACTGAAGGTCTGAGATTTTATTAAGTCTTAATAAAATTAAGTTCTGCTCTTATGTATTCTATTTTTAAATATATATATTTAAGTTATTGTGTTGCTTTATTAATTTAAATTTTATTTTCATTTATTATTTGGAAGATAACGTTGATATCTATATTTGGGGTATTTTCTTTATTTCAGTTTAATGAAAGGAAAAATAAAATCCTATCTCAAATGTCAGGCATTGAACCAGAAACTTTAAGTTTCAGAAAAGGCCAAAAGAAAAAAGAAAAAGAAAAAAAGCTGGCTGTAGCTTAAAATTTTCTCTTTTTTTCTGCATTTAAGCTGGTGTGTGTATATTTCCAGTTAAACATATTTTCCCCCCTACATTTAAGGTACTGATAATAAAAATCCACAAACATTAAAACTTGATAGGGGTATTATTGATTTCAAAAGGCCTCAAAATAGGGCCTTGCTTCAAAAATATAGGTTTTCAGTGCAGTCAAAGCCTAGCATTACCTAGGTCAGTACGGACTAGTGGAGGGTTAGGTTAATCACTAACTTTAGAGCTGGCAAGCAGGACTCATCGTATCTGGTGGAGTTTGTAACCTAGTTACATCTGCACACCATGCATTTTATTTGGTTACCTTGATGCCATCAGTGATTTATAATTTATTTATTTATAATTCAATTTATATCACAGCCCCAAGTTCCCCAAAGGGGACTCTGGGCGGTTTACAAAAAAAAAAAAAATTAAAACTATTGATAAGTTTCCATTTTACCTTAGCACACACTCTAACTACATATAGGCTTCCTGAGTTTATCTATTACTAAATCTTATTTACTACATTTATTTCTGTATGGGTCTCCTACTATGCCTCTATCTATAGTTTCTAAGAGTTTCTATAAAGTCCTTTTCCTTTTCTTCCCTTTTTTCTTTTATAGGTAGACTTGAATTGTCCACACCTTTATTAATTATTGGGGCTTAGCCAGGCCTGTCTTTAACCCCTGTCTCAACTGTGGAGTGTGGAGAAACCCTTTCTCTCAACCTAAATCCTAGCCACCCTTTAGCCACTCCAGAATTGGTTGACTTGATTGCTGGCTGACATTTTCTAGGCTTTGGGGGCAGTTATCTATTGCCTTTGGCATGACCTTCTCATGGGGCTTCAGCTTCTTATCCTATGTATCCATATTGCCTTCAAAGCATGAAACACCTGCATGGAGCTTCAGTGAGAAAGAATTATCTCCTACACTGGTTTATTTCCTTATACATCTGAAATCCTCTTTTTCTCTGTGGCTTCTAAAAAAATAAGTTCCACTGTTAACTTTGTAAAATACCTCAGAGGATCAGTGTGTGCCCCTGCACATGTCTATTATAATTATTTCTTCTCTTCTTCCATCTCAGACATATTGGAAGAAAAAGCTATACATGCAGAGACTTAAGGGGATTCTCCTACTCACTTCAGTGCTAATCTGTGTATTTCACAGTTTTCCACAGCTCTAAATCAGTTTGGATTCCCATCCTCTATTGGTTGTCATTTCCCTGACAACCCAACCATTTTATGAATTTCTTACAGAGGCAAAAAGTTATATTCTTGACAATGCGTTTTACACATCAAGCTCTTCATATACTGTACAAAATGTCAAAATATGTATTTTATTAGTTGTAGTGAGTGTTGGACCTTGAAGTATTTCAGCAGCAAATTTGACAAGCTGAAAGTTTATTAAAGCAAGTTGGTGTATTACAAAAAATTAATTTTAGCTGTTCTGTAGGTGCTTTCTTTCAATGACTATATGCATACCAATTTCCACTGAGTGTCTTTTTTTGCAAAACACGAAGAGGAGCTGAACTAGGTGCTGAAATTCTGGATTAACATCATTGGAAATAATTTTAATGGAACACCCTGGAATGCTTTATTAGGTTATAAACATAAAGTATATTCACTGATGGTGGATGAAGATGATAGAGATAGAGATAGAGATAGAGATAGAGATAGAGATAGAGATAGAGATAGAGATAGAGATAGAGATAGAGAGAGATGATAGAGATAGAGATAGAGATAGAGATAGAGATAGAGATAGAGATAGAGATAGAGATAGAGATAGAGATAGAGATAGAGATAGAGATAGATAGAGATAGATAGAGATGATAGAGATAGAGATAGAGATAGAGATAGAGATAGAGATAGAGATAGAGATGATAGAGATGATAGAGATGATAGAGATGATAGAGATAGAGATAGAGATAGAGATAGAGATAGAGATAGATATAGCTTCATCAAAGGAAACATGTACCAACAACTTCCAGTTGGTATGTCAATAAACTGAATTTACCAAGCTGAAAGCTTTCTCCTCTTCTTTAATTGCTTAATAGGTAAGTAGGAAATTCCTTTTGTCTTAAATTACTTGTTTGTGATGGTAAACAAGGGGTTTGTAGTTGAAAAGATAGAGAAAGCAGCAATTGCCCCCTATTTTGAGGAACAGCAGTTTCCTAAGCAAACTTAATTCAGAAAACTCTAGCTTTGACTGAATGTGTTCCTGGCCTAAAAGAGAAAGTAACAGAGAAAGTAACTAAGAAAAAAAAATCAGGTGGTGTTTTTCATCACTTTAAAAGCTTTCTCCCGTGATCAACAGTCTTTTAGAACAATGGAAGTTATAAAGATACAAACTACAGTGTATGTTGTGAAAAAGAACCTTTTAGAGATGAAGCAGAGATTTGATACATTAGATGAGAAAGAGGTAGAAATAAAAACTTTAGTGATTAACTCATATGACACAAGGATTACACAGCTTGGACATTCTAATAAACAATGTGCCACAGATGATGAATTAGTGCTGAAAGTAAATAAAGAAGCTGAAAGGGACCGTTTGCAGGGTCGATTTTGTAGAAATTATTTATGATTTTAAACATTCCTTATAACACTGAGCAAGATCAGTCTGTTGCAGTCTATAGCAGCATTTATTCTAAGAGGTGGTTTCTTTGTTTGTTTTTTAACTGCAGCTGGAATATACAGTATACTTGAAATTGACATTACCTATTGCTATTTTATGGTTATTTATTTATTTATTTATTTATTTATTTATTTATTTATTTATTTATTTATTAAATTTATATCACCGCCCATCTCCCCTAACAGGGAACTCTGGGCAGTTTACAATAAAATCAATAATTAAAAACATATAAATATAAATTACAGTCATATTAATAATATACATTCTACAATATAAATAGAATAAATAAGTATAAAATCCAAGGGATGATAAAATCTCAGATAATAGGGAGGGCATTACGGCGCCAGCCACCCGCAGGAGGAACTGCTACTTTTCCCCTCCCAAGCAAGGCAGCAGAACCAGGTCTTCAAATTCTTCCAGAAGGTGTCCTTTAAATGAAACACAAAGGAGATAATAATTTTTAGATGTACTTCCACAAATGGTCCAGAATTATTCAGTAAAGGTTGTTTGGCAACAAAACAAAAATGTGTGTGGGCATGTGTCTGTGTCTATGTGAGTGAGCATGTCTCTGTGTGCATCTTTGTTGGTTATTTATCACTGCATTTTGGTGTAAATACATTTTTTGATTCTCCTGTTGGGGGAGATGGGCGGTCATATAAATTTAAATAATAAATAAAAATAAATAAAGGTATTTATGAATTATCTAAAAATATCTGAAAGCATGCTGTTTAACAATTTGTGTCTTCTCTCAATCTAGTGAAGATATCTGCTAATTTCCATGAACCCATAGGTTAAAAAAAAGAAAGTACGAAGATATTTAGCTTACTTAAGGACATTTTTCTGTATTATGAGTCACGGGAAGCTGTGCAGGTTCTAGACTGGTGCCCAGACATAATGTGGACAGGATGAGGGAAATAAGCTGAGGCTAAACCTTGCAATAACTAGTTCACTGTGCGTTACAGGATACAGAAAAGACAGAGGCCTTTTCCCAAAGGAATTGGTGGATAATCTGGGTTTACTCATAAAGTCATTGTCATTCATAGAGATACAAGTGACCGCTGGGACAAGTAGTGCTTCTTTCCATCTCTGGCTAATTTTCCTTTTATGGACAGGGATCACCTGGTGCAGTGATCCATCAGTTCATAACTCAAGATTGGATTACTGCAATGCTACCTTTGATGGGTTTGCAGTACAGCTACCTGCAAATTTACAGCTACCAATACAAATGTCCCAATTGTGGAATTTCCTGTTTAGATTCAGCTGGCACTGAACCAGGCAAGCTTTCAGTCAGATATGTTGACCCAGCCAAACAGTTAAACTGGTGCCACTATACATTCTGGTTTTGTTCAGTAGTGATGTCCTGTATAATAGTTATAATTTTTAACTTATTTAAGGATTATAGTTTTGAAACTCCTATGATTTTAAGTACCATATTTTAGAGGTGTTATCTGGACATTTGTTTAAATTGTTATTAAATTATTGTAAACTGTTATTTTAGATGGATGGATGGATGGATGGATGGATAGATCTGGATTAGATCAAACAGCAGTCTAATATAGCATCTAGACACAACAGTCATGTTGGAAGCACAGAATTAGAACATGAGAAAATAACCATCTCTCACAATTGTTTCCTGACAGTTGCTATTCAGTGGCCTCCTGCTTCTGAAATGCTACATAGGAATAAATAAATCTAATGAAGTCCAGAGTATACTGATGAACTCAGAATGAGAATGAAATAAAAAATATATTCCGGTCACTATTTCATTATTGATCATATCTTTTTAGTATTCTAAACAAATTTGCAAAGCTGAGCACACTTCTTTGGACAATTAGTACCCTTGGGAATGAGAGAAAAAAAGGGGCATTTTGTCCAAGATTTTAGGAATACATTGCTTCAATGTGGCAGGTGGCTGGCTAGTTTCCAATTTACCTGGATCAGCAGTGTACTGCACGTGACTTCAATTTTAAATGCACAATACTGATTTCAGCTGATAGTTCATCTGTAACCATTTGATGGGGATTGTTTCAAAGAGCTGTTCTGCCTGGGGAATTGAACCTAAATGAAATATGAATCCCTAAAGTTATTCCTCCTATTTGAATAACTCAAATAATTAAGAAATGGCAACAACTTGAGAAAATAGCATCCTACAGGAACTGAGAAGTATTACTAATAATATTTTTTTTTAAATTCTTTGCTTGAATAATGATGTACCAGCAAAAGAGGACAAGATATCCAGGCTTAATTATCTCTTCTCTATCTTCATCCATTAATTAATAATAAATAAATAAATAAATAAATAAATAATAAAATATTTCCTCTCTATATGATAATTGCTTATAGTTTACAACAACGCCACTTGTAATGGATCTGATAGATAGCGATGTTTACTTAGAGACAGCAATCCTTTACTGTGATAACTGTGAAGCAGACAAGCTTATTAGAGTTGTGAGAATTAAAGCCTTGATCTACTGTCCTGTGTACAAAAAGTCAGTTTGGCTTTTTGTAGGATCACACAACCCACCAGATGTCAACACTCTGGCGAAAAGGAAAGGAAGAATAAAAATGCACTAGTAATATTAGATAAATCCTTCAACAAGAAGTGGTTTAGGTCTGACTACGGATTTCATGCCAGATTTTTGAAGTTTCATACATATCCTCCTCCCATGCCATGTTTGTCTGTTGTTCATATAATAATATTCATGTTTCATGATAACATTTATAGTACACATTTTCTCGCCTGGCATAGTCCTCAGTGAACTCTACCACTGAAATGAGAAGGTTATGTCAGAACAGTTCTTCTGGGTCTTTAAATATGGTAATCCAAACAGGTTCAAGATAGTTGTAGAAATGGACCTCATTATGCTTTCCCCCTCTCAGTTTTTTTAACAATTCATAATTATACTGTAGGTGTGTTAATTGCTTTGTATATGTCATTCTGCTGGAAATATAGTATTAAAGATGGCAACTATTTTGAGTGAATTGAACATATACTGTATGTACATTCACCTACACCAGGAATATCCAACTTTGGGGGGGGGGGGCACAGGGAAGATCAAGAACCACACTTGGACTTTTTATGTGTGCTATGGGCTGCATTCCCAAAAATGGTGAGTTGGGCCAGAACAGGAACTAAATTTGATTTCATTTATAGTTAAGTGTAGTAAAATTATATCATATATTTAATATATATATTTAATGTTAGTGATTAATAATCTCATCTCATCTCATCTCATCTCATCTCATCTCATCTCATCTCTATTATACATTGTAGCCTTGACAAGTTAAGTAGTTTCTGCTCTATTAGTCTTGTAATGTTGGACCTCCTCCTAAATTAGAAAATTTGCAAGGTGTTACTGTAAGTAGAACACATGATGCTACTTTGGAATGGGGACAATCCAAGAAGCACATTGACAGGAAGGCACTTAGTGCACCAAACCCTTATTAAAAAGCCGAGGACTTGCATATAAAGTTAGGATTAAGAACTGTAAACACAAAAATTAATTTGAAACTCTTGGGACAGGCAAACTGATTTATTTCTATGACTTGAACGTTTGTTTTTGTTAACCAATAAATCTATTCTGTCTTGTATCTTTTTTAAAAAATGAAACAAACTTGCATTGAATTACCTATTGACAATAATTATTTTTTTCCAGTGTAAACATCTTTCTTTTCAAAGGTTGTTGTTCAGTTGTTCAGTCACTTCTGATTCTTTGTTACCCAATGGCCTCATTTCACAAGAACTATATCAGTAACTACTTTTCTGAGTTCTTTTAAGCTCATGCCTGTGTTATCAGTTTAGCCACTTTATCTTCTGTTGGGTTGAGAGTATACATTATTGTTACATATTTTTAGAACTGAGAATTGGATTGAGATATTTAGCAAGTGTGAAATATGATGGATACTTCTTGGATAGAAGTCCGATTCCTCAAACACACCTAATAAGACTGCAAGAGCAGTAAAAAATTGTGGGTCACTTGAATGTCCAATGTCATCATGGTGCTGAAAATGTAGTCCATCATAGTCTAGGCAAACTTTTTGCAGTGCTAAAGATTCTCACATCCATTCCTGACAATTAGGACAGAATAAAGATGCATATAACACATCTTTAAAAGGTAAAGGTTCCCCCCCCCTGCACATTTGTGCAGTCGTGTCCGACTCTAGGGGCCGGTGCTCATCTCCGTTTGTTAGCCGAAGAGCCAGCGTTGTCCGAAGATGCTTCCACGGTCATGTGGCCGGCATGACGCACGCAGAACGCTGTTACCTTCCCACCAAAGTGGTATCTATTCATCTACTTGCATTTGCATGCTTTCGAATTGCTAGGTTGGCAAGAGCTGGAGCTAGTGTGGGAGCTCACTCCGCACGCAGGGCTAGGGATTCGAACCTCCGAACTTGCGATCTTCCGATTGACAAGCCAGGCGTCTTACCTGCTGAGCCACCACGCCCTTATAACACATCTTACCTGAACAATAATAATCTCTACATAGGTAGTAAGAATCTCTATATGCAGTAGGTAACAAGTAACAATAAGGAAATGAGTCTGTGTTTGAGTCTATGCAAAAAATTAACAAGTTTGCATTTTGCTGCAATTATTTACTAAGGTTTCAAAAAACGTGACTCATTATATGGATCCCCCCCCCAAAATGAGTTCCTCATTTAACAATAAGTCCAGATGAGAAGCAACACATATCTGCCAACAATATCTACATTATCAAATCATAAGATCAGATTTTCTACATAAGTTCCAAGAAAACAGGAGTGAATCACTTTCTGACAATGTTCCCATGTGATAGTCAGGAATACTGTATATTGACTCCCAACATGATATCTGAGCATTTGACTATACCTCTGCAATAATGCTGCCTATAAGCCATGCCTAGGTAAAAAGGCTACCTGTACAAACATTTTTCTTTTCAACTGTGGTGCTCTTGTGACAACTTTCTGCCTTATGCAATTATCATTCATGTTATGCAATTATCATTCATGTTTGTCATTCATGATGCTACTTCTCTTTGCCTAGGTTTTAAAATCATTTGAATGCATATGCTGTTCTTGATTTTGATTGTAGTGAGTTTTCTGTATTATTTTAATAATCTGTATTTTATAAAATGCTCTGTGATATCCCAGTACAAAGTAGTGTGCAAATTAAATGAATAAAAATAACAGGAGAGAAAAAAAACATCTAAGAATTTGACTGCAATTCCCACTAGAGATGATAGAAGCTGGAGTCCAATAATTATTTTATTATTATTATTTATTAAATTTCTATTACCACCCATCTCCCCCAGAAGGGGAACTCTGGGTGGTTTACAGTAAAACTAGAATTAAAAGTCAAAGAGCACAAATACAAGAATATAAAAATACAGTTACGAATAACAATAAATATAAATGGGATAAAAATCTAGATGGCTAAAAGTTCTCTGACAGTCCTTGAGCGTAAGGGCCATTCTCAGTCTAATCTAGGGCGCTAGCCATCCCCAGGAATGACTATTCCCCCTCCCGTTCAGGCATGATGGCAGAACCAGGTTTTCAGTTTTTTTTTGGAAGTCCAGGAGCAAGGGGGCCAGTCTTACCTTTGGGGGAAGAATGTTCCAGAGGGCAGGGGCTTGGAAAGCCACAGGTTTCCTTGTGGGGAAAAAAAAATAACATAAAAGTTTCCATCATTCTTCACCTAGGCATCCAGTCCTATAATCTTACTTAAATTTACTTGGCTCCAATAACAATATTTTGTTTCAGGTTATATGAACATCACATTGATTGATTATGTACCATTATGTTTTTGTCAACTTAGTGACCACATAAATAGACATTTTCCAGAATTATCTACCTCCAACATAGCCCATCAGGTCTTCCAACAGTGCACCCATCATCCCTTTAATTGAGTCTGATCATTTTATTATTTATTTATTATTATTTATTATTTCTAATTTATATCACCGCCCATCTCCCCCCACAAGGGGACTCTTTTGCTGCTGGTCATCCTCTTCTCTTTCCTTCCATCAGCTACTTTACTCCCAACTTAAGAATGGAAAACGGAATATTGGTGGACAGCAAAAGAGATTCAAAGATACTCTCAAAGCTAATTTAAAAAAATGTAATATCAGCATTGAGAACTGGGAAGCCCTAACTCATGAGCGTTTCAATTGGAGGTCAGCCTTTATTAATGGCGCTATGGACTTTGAAGAAGCACAAGTACAGGGCGAAAGGGAGAAAAGAGCTAAAAGGAAGGCACGTCAGGCAAACCCTCATCATGACCGTCTCCCACCCGGAAAACTATGCCCTCATTGTGGGAGGTTGTGCGGATCCAGAATTGGCCTTTATAGCCACTTACGGATCCACCGTTAAAATTTTACCTTTGGAAGACAATCTTACTCGGCTACGAGTGATCGCCAATGTGTGTATATGTGTGTATGTGGACTTTTCAAGGGAGCAGTATCCAAAATATGATAATTTGAGCCTGATCATTTATTCCTTGAGTGAGGACTCTGGATTGATTTGTTCTATGATCAATTTGCTTGTTTTCCTGGCTATCCATGGTATTCTGAAGTGCCTTCTTCAACACCATTGTTCAAAAGCATCAATTTGTCCTGTTCCGACTAAGGCCAACACAGTAAGCGGTGATATAGCAATCTTTTATTGACAAAACACACAATAATCTCCACACGGATTTATCACTAGTACGTGGTTCGGTTACAGAGCAGGGCCACACGCGGTCAGCATAAGCAGGAAGCAGGTCACATGGTGAACCGACCAGTCCAGGAACAAGGCACGGCATGAGTGCGCGGTCTGAAACCGTGGTGGAGCAGGGCTGAGGCGCGCAGGGCTGTGCAGGACTGCGCAGTGGCAAGGGAAGGCTCAGCAATGGGACTTGGTGTGGCAGCAAGGCAAGGCTCGGGCACATAGTCCAAAGCGGCAGTGAGGCACGACTCGGAAATGGAGATTGGCGCGGTGGCAAGGCAAGGCTTGGGCGCAAAGTCCAATGTGGCAGCAAGGCGAGGCTTGGAACCGGGGCTTGGCATGACAGCAAGACGGGGCTCAGGTGTGAGGTCCAAAGCGGTGGTGAGGCGAGGCTCAAGAACGGAGCTTGGTGCGGCAGCAAGGCAAGGCTCGGGTGTGGAGTCCAGAGCAGTGGCGAGGTGAGGCTCGAGGATGAAGCTTGGCACGGCGGCAAGGCGAAGCTCAGAATCGGTACTTGGCGCATTTGCAAGGCAGGGCTCAGGATCGAGGCTTGGCATGGTAGCAAGGCAAGGCTGGAGTATGAAGTCTTGGGCGGATTCGCGATTCACGGAAGGAATCTGTAAGCAGTGTGAACGGTTGTCTCCGGCAACCTGTTCCTAGTCCTGGCGCTCTTTAAATCTCTGATTTTCCCGCCGTTTCCTTACAGGGACCAATTTTGCCTCCTTCTGTTCGGCCCGCCTTTCCCACCTCCTTTTGTGCATGCTGATAGGTGGAGGAGAGGCCAGCCCTGGGTTGTCTCCAATCAACTGCTGAATCCCCAATTCAAAATTCGCGCCATCCACTACCGGCTCGTCCTCCTCCCCCTCAGACCCAACCTCCATCCTGACACAATGCTTATTCTGTCCTGCTTATTCAAAGTCCAACTTTCATTTTCACAGGAATGTTACAAGGAAAACCATTGTCTACACAGTTCTGATCTACATATGGCATCTGAATATCTTTTCCAAGACCTTTGTTGCTATCTTACCAGGTGTATTTCTTGATTGCTGGTGCCTTTTCTGTTGACAGTTGATCTTAAAAGGCTGGAACTACCTACCACTTCAATGTTTTCTTTGTCAGTATTAAGGCTGATTACTGTGCCTGTTCTCGTTAGTTTGGTCTTCTTTATATTTAATCATATTTTCCTTTTTTTCACTGTGCTACTTGACTTTCATTACTAGAGCTTGCAAATCTCTTGCACTTTCTATTAGAATAGTGACATTAGCATAGTGCAGGTTATTGATTTTTCTTCCTCCAATTTTAAAACTACACTCATGTTCTTCCAAATCAGCCTCCCTCAATGTACAGTCAGCATATATTGAATAAGTAAGGAAAGAGTAATGAACATTGCATACCAGTGGATAAACACAACTTTAAAAAATCTCTGTTCCCACATACTTTTATGTGAAGCCCATGCTGTTAATATTAGATGTAGTTTTTGTCTGTAATTTATTTGGAATCCAATTATCATAGGATTATGCCTTCAAGCATTGTGACAGCACATTAAATACCAGGCTCTTTTCCATACTGACATAGGCATCCAGGCCAAACTACAGTGATATTGTGTGCATTATGGCATCATTGTGCAAATAACATGAGTTCAATAATTTGCACCTGTTGATATCAAATTATATAATTGCATGATTTGTGTGATGACATCATGACAAAGTGACAGCTCTTACCCTCTTCTCACTGCAGAAACCAACTTAATGATTTATGACATGAATTACAATCTTATCTATAAATTGCAAGCATGAGATAGGGTTGCTGGTCCACCTGGTGATGCCTTTCTTGTCAAATCAGCCCCCACAAAAAATTATTGCTAGATACCAGTGACTTGGGCAGTTATTCATCTCATACATTTCACAGATTTATTCAAATGTTATGCATTTCCATACTGTTGCTATCTTAATTTGGCCCATCCCCTGGTGGGAAATCGTTTATGCAGTTGGTAAATCGAATGGTAATCCAGATTTTGAATTTAGAAATCTAAAATAATTACTAGAATGAACTACTTTCCCTGTAAACAGACTTGAATGGCTAGGAATTTTATTTTGCTTTAGCTAAATCAACTTGATATTTTTTATAAGGATACTTTTAAAGAGGCTTTTGTGAACATGGTGACATTAATTTCTTTAAGCGTGAATGATGTAGGCACAATAAATAGGAAAAAGATATCCACTCAATCAGTGCAGAGAAAGGATATTTTAGCTTATATATAAAATATAGATTTTCTGCTTTTTATGTTTTGAAAAGAAATATATCTATATATCTATATCTATATATACACTATATCCGTATCCATCTATCCATCCATCTGTCCATCTGTCCATCTGTCCATCCATCCATCCATCCATCCATCCATCCTTCCATCCATCCATCCATCCATCCATCCATCCATCCATCTTCATTCATTCATTCATTCATTCATTCATTCATTCATTCATTCATTCTGCACCATTTCCACAAGGACTTGACCCTCTTTCCCTCCATCTGTACTACCTCTCATCCTTGCATTCGCATACTGAAGGGATCTCTGTATGAATTATTTTCTCATGGAATGAGAAGGAAAGAGATCTCTTAGAAATTATTTTACATATTACATTGTTAAATATGTGCAAGTGTGTGTGTATATACACACAGTCAATATGGCAGTCATGTGAAAATTCATATGTTAAGCTCCTTCATATCTAGTTCACACCTAATGACAGAAAGTGGTCCAAGCCTATGGCATCTTTCTTTGCATTTTCAAAATTGAGAATAGGAGAAAAAATGTAGGAGAAGAATGCAATTTCTCTGCATTTCAAACAACTTGTTGAACTCTCCCCCAAATGTATTTCAAGTCAGGACAGAGATTTTCTGTAAGGTACACATTTTGCTGTAATAGGAGCACCATCCTTGAAATGTGACTGATCACATATAGGTATGCATTCAGGTACTAAGAACATAAAAACAAGTTTATTTTTCCATGTTTCTTGTGTCCACAGACCTACACCCAGTGGCCCTTTTCAGGATAACCTGTTCTGTATATAGAAACCACAGCCAGGGGTGGCGTAGGGGAGTAGCCCAGCTTAAGATGGTGGATGTTAAGTGGCAGCCCTCCCTGGACTGTGAAGCCCCTCATCGCCTCCAACAGATTATTGTAACACACTCTTCATGTAAAACACATTCTATTCAGAAGGAAAACAAATTTTAAAAAGAAATGGAGAGGATGTCTAAGTTCAAATGTGCCTCATATAGCTATATTTAAAGCAAATTGTTTCTTATCCTCAGGGTCTCTGATTTTAGGTGGAAAGAATAAATAAAGAACAAACTGAGTTGGACTGCAGCCTGTATACCATTTGCAAATAACAATTAGGATGAATTATTTCTCTTTCTTCAGCTCTCAGGGTTGGTCAGTCTGTAATGAGTTTTTCCATTATATTTTTTCAACTCACTCAGCTCTGCTAAATCCTTCCCAATTTTCTTCTAATGGTTATTTGCTTACAATGCCTGTTCTAATGTTATTGGTATTGCTAAACCAAAAGCATCACTACCTGTCATGTAAGCTGTTCGTGTAAAGTGAGGATGTTCCTATGCATTCATATAATTATATCATGTCTATGTTATAGTTAACCTAAACCTAAAAGAAAATATCCATTAAGTGTGTGATGTATCTACCATTAAAATAAAATATAAATAAATTTATATACAATATAATATATACTAAGGTATATACAAATCTATTGACATTCTGTTTACCATTTATATGACTTGAGAATTTGGCCACAATTGCATATTGATTTGAATGTGAGACGTTGTGAATGTTCTTAGCAGCTATTCCATGCTAGAGATTTTTTTTAAAAAATTGGTTGTTTTATCCTGTTTTTGTTTTTTTGTTTTAATTGTTAGCTGCCCAGAGTCATGTACCTGAGATGGGTGGCCATACAAATTTAAATAAATAAACAAACAAACAAACAAACAAATAAATAATGTATTTTTATCCTTCAACATGCATTTCCCCCTATCAACTTATGGATAGAATTTGATCTCTACCTTCTTTTCCCACACTATATCAGCAAGAATTATATGTACGATCATTCCTTTTGCTGTATAGGCACTTTTGCGTTTAGCCAAAAAAATAAATAAGCTCTGCATCCTGTATCTTTTGTAATGTTTAGGGCTGTGCTCTGCCTTGATGTGAAACCCAAACTCAATGCAGAATGGGCAATTTAGGAGTAGATTACAACTCATCTGTTTTCAGCAATTTCTGAAAAATTGGCCACGTTTGGTGCCATCCATTGCCCAACTTGTCAAAGGGAGATTGAAACAGTCCAATTAGTTTGCTAAATATTTTGTGGGTTGTTCTGTTAATGTTTCTTGAATAGGTTGTTGATTTTAAGTTGCAATTGCCTCTATTCTGTATGCCTCTTATGTTTATCTCTTGTTCTAGCCTACGGCCATAATCAAATATAGTGGTTAAGGCAATGGGCTAGAAACCAGGAGACTGAGAGTTCTAGTCCCGCCTTAGACATGAAAGCCAGCTGGGTGACCTTGGGCCAGTCACTCTCAGCCCAACTCACCTCACAGGGTTGCTGTTGTGGGGAAAATAGGAGGAGGAAGGAGTATTAGGTATGTTTTCCACCTTGAGTTATTTATAAAAATAATAAAGGTGGGATAAATATATATGGGATAGATATATGGGACACGGTGGCTCAGCGGGTTAAACCGCTGAAGCTGTAGACTGCCGGTCGGAAGGTCGGCAGTTCGAATCCCCGCGCAATGAGGTGAGCTCTCGTTGCTAGTCCCAGCTCCTGTCGACCCAACAGTTCGAAAGCTTGCAAGTAGATAAATTGGGTACCACCTTAAGTGAGAAAATTTGCTGACGTCCTGTCAGGGGTCGGCGTCCACTGAACTGAAGATCTCCTGAATGGCGGTGGTCACGACAGATCCCGAAGTAACAACAGCTACAGGACATCAGCAGCTGGCTCCGACGCAAGACATTGTGGGACATGTAGTCCAGAAGCCAGAGAAGAGTCGGTTCCCTTACCCCCCTCCCTTGACGCGTGGTTTAAATGAAAAATAATGTATAACAATGTATATGTATGAAGATGTATGTAAGCCACCTAGAGTCCTCCGTTAGGGAGGAGATAGGCAGGGTATAAATACAATAATAAATAAATAAATAAATAAATAAATAAATAAATAAATAAATAAATAAAAACTAAATATAAATAAATAAATAATCAAATCACATTCAGTCAAGTGTTTACCTTGTTATATCCCTTAATCAATATCTTCCATAAAACTCTGACTGAGGTATATACAGTTGTTAAGGTTATTTGGTTAAAGCATTCTATGCAGAATTAAACGCATGGCATTTTCTTCCACTGTGTCTGGCCAGAGAGTGGAAAAATACAAGTGAAAACAATCTACATTGTTTTCCGCATTGTAAGTTTGGTTCTCAAAACATCTGAGACGTAGATGGCAGGTGCTGAGATATCTCTAGCTAGACAAAATAAACCCGTAATCAGAATCGTTCTCAAAACAAAAAAAAAGGCCAATACACAACACTGCCATCGTGTGACGCTTTATAGTAAGTACAATTACTACCAGAAATGCTATACTAAAAGAGATGCTCATGTTTAAACCAATCACATGTGAGCTATGAACCATGGGTAGTCCTTTATACTTATGTTCTACATATATATGTCTTCTGTTCTTTATGTAGGCTGCTATCTGCATGTACTTGTATCTGAACTGTAACCATGCCTGGTCTTTGCCTGGTCTTTGCACAGACCATGATGTTTTTTTTTTCCTCACTTCTGGTGATGGAACTCTGCTTATGCTTTGATTTTACCTTTTTGCAATAATGCACTATACATCCATTATTGCCTTATGCTATCAATAAAGATATTGTTAGCCTTACAACACGTTGTTTGGATTACTTCATTGCCTGGAACCCCGCATAGTTAACCATCACCTAACAGGTTATGGGCCCAGAGAGAATTTTGTGTTTTTCTTTGCTGCGCTGGATCTAGCTGTAACAACGGGGTTTGTTTTTAAGGCTGCATTTTCAAGTAAACGTGTTTTTCTTTGAGTGGTCAGCATGGCTGCTGCTGCAGGGCTAACCAGTCTGCCCTTTGAGCGTTTGAATGGCACAAACTATCGGACCTGGTGTGTGAAGATCAAGTCTTTCTTCCTAAAAGAAGGTTTGTGGAAGTATGTGAAAGACCCACCTCCAACCGGTGCTATTACTGAAGAAGTGCAGTTGTGTTTGGATCGTGCTTATGGCAACTTGATTCTGGGACTAGAATCATCACAGCTACTGCATATCAGTAATTTGGAGACCGCACATGCCTGTTGGGAAGCTCTTAAAGCCCTTTATTCCAAGCAAACCTCTGCTGCCATTGTTGGTATATCACGTCAGCTTTACAACTTGAAGCTGCAGCCCGGTGGAAACGTGATGACCCACCTCCATAAAGTCAAGACTTTGTTTCTTGAACTTGAGGACCGGGATGTTGTGATCCCTGATACCCAGAGAGCTTGTATCATCCTGTCAAGCTTGGACAAGAGCTTTGACATGCTCATCGAGGCAACTCAGACGTTGAGGCCCCAAGACCTAACTGTGGATTATCTTACAAATCGCCTGCAAGAAATCCAGCAAGCTCGTGATTTGGAGAGGATGCAGAGTAAGTCATCTGTTGCTGTTCCTGAGGCTTCAGCTCAGCGTTTTCCAGTTGGAACAGAGGCTGCGTGTGCTGTGAGGAGATGTTTCCGGTGCAACTCGACCCAACACTTCATGAGAGACTGTCCCCAGCCACCTCGCCCAGCCGGTGGAGCCAGTGGAAAGAGGTTCGTACGAAAGAAGGGGAAACAAGCGCCTAGACAACGTACCCAGGTGTCTGCTTTGCTCACGGCTGTGAGTAGACGTTCCCCAGAGACTTGGCTTTTGGACTCAGCCTGTAGTCAAATCATTGTCAACAATGAACAGTTGTTGTTATCAAAAAGCAAGCCTAACGTCCAACAGGTTGCTCTGGCTGATGGATCTATGGCTGATGTGTCCTTTCAGGGTGAAGTATACATTCCTTGAACAACAGTAATTCAGGAACACATTACACTGGACAGTGTGGCAGGCCATTAAACTGGAGGGGGGATTTAAAATTTGAGGAACTTACTTGAGCAGACATGTCATAGCTAGACTGTAAATATCTAGATACAGTATAGCCATTCAGATTTATGCAACTCAGCTATGATATTCCTAATTTGATGGGGGGGGACTGGTAGAGAGTAGCAATATTGGATTTGGGCAACATTGGATTCTAATCCTCAAATCAGAGTGTATCTAAATAATTCTAAATAAAATACCTTTATGTATTTGTCATTCTGTTTTTTAACCTTGTAAGCAATATCCCCTGCTAATTTTATTTTGGCTGTACTGGTATATGTGTGATATGAATGCACCTGTGCAGACATCCTCAGATGCACAAAGCATCATACAAAAATTAGTTCTGTGTTGAAATACTGCTGACCATTTCTTTCTTTATAAATCATGTTCTTGCTTTCATGAGATAGCAGTTTGTCTCTTTTCACAGGCAATGCTAGATGTCTTGCAGCTCCTTAATACACATAGTTTTAACCCCTTTACCTCCTCCCCACTTTTCAAAATTCATTGCCTGTATTCGGAGATGCTTAATTAAGGAATAATATCTGACAAATAAAGCTTTTCTTTCCCCCAATCTGGACATGCTTCAAGAGGGGGAGATTGTGGTAAGAGGGGGGAAAATGATTACATAAGAAGAAATGAGCCAGAAACAAGTGGCAATAAACATATTTAATTGGGAGTCACATAAAAAGAAATAAAATGTTTCTCTCCCTTAAAAACTTGAGAGCTTTGAATATGATTTTTTTTTACTTTAAAAAAGTGTCTCTCTCTGTGTGTGTGTGTGTGTAAATTTTGGCAAGAGAAAGGATAGAAACTGGGTGCCCTAGTTAGATTCAAACTTAGCTAATTACAGACATTTGATTAGGTTGTAATAGGAGGCTGTAAGGAATAATTCCTATTATAACATCTATAAATGTTGTCTCTACAAACATTCCCTTTCTAAAGTGCATGTGTTATGATGACACTTATCAGGTGAAAACTGCTCTCTTATAGTAATTGTACTAAACATTACAATTAAAAAGATAAAAAGCTTCCGGTGGGAATCGCGGACTGAGCAGCTGTGCCCGCTGTTTCGGCAGGCGGAGTGGACAGCGCAGAGACTTTTGGGGGGGCTCAGGCAGGCTTTCCTAAAGCCCAGCAATGTTCTCTGGATCAAGGAGAATACTTGGAACCATCCCATCTGTCCTCCTGAATGGAGGCTTGCAGCCAGAAGAGCACAAACTGCGTTTTGCACTCGATCGGTAACAGCACCTGTCAGGCGGGGACGTCACCATTTCCAAGCTGTACTGTAGCCTTAAAGGGACACTAAGACCAGCCACCCCATTTCTAAATCACCAATTTGTTTTTGTTTTGTTTTTTTGTTTTTTTACGTATATGTACCCCAAGAGAGGGTTTCTCAAGCGAGGAGAAGCTGGTTCTCTTGGTGCTTAACGTTATTTTTGGGATTATTTTTTAAACTTTTTTTTTAAGTTTTGGATTTCATTTTCCTTCCAAAAGAAATTTCAAAGATTGAGTAAACAATTGTCTTCCTGTTATTATTTTGTATTAACTTTGAAGATACTAGCATTTTCCTACACACTGAATTGGCTGATTTAAACCTTCTCACTTTCCCTTGAGAATAGTCTTCTATTTACTTTCACTTTTTGTAAACAACTTTCGAACTCTCATATCTTCAACTTTTGCTGATTAAGTTCCCCGGGAGTGCCATAATCTACTTCGTGTGGCATGGAGGATTTCAAACAGATCCTTTCTGACCTTCACCAGGACTTCGAACAGATACATTCTGACTTTTATCAAACCTTTATGCAAGATATCTAGGACATTGTGGAAAATATGAGTGCTACAATGTGCCATCAGGTTGGGGATGTGGTGGATGAAATTGAGGAATCTAAGCATGATATAAAGGTTTCTTTTAAGACTGAGATTGGGGTTTTTGTTAAGATGCTGGATGAAGATTGGATATGGAGTTGGAGAAATCTAGGGGAGAGTGATCTGCAAGCCATAAGTAGGGTCAATCTCCTGGTGGAATGCCATGAAAAGAACCTGGAATTTTTGAGGGGGGCAGCTGGGCTGTTTTATTTTCTTAAGTAGAAAGCTGTGCATTCTTGGGAATATATAACTGCTTTGGTTTATTTTGAAGTGGGATAAGGGTTGAAGAATATTTGGTTTGCTTTAAGGATTTGACTAATGTTATTTGCCTTTAAAGATTTGGATTTACTGTTTTGAATTGGCTTTGTTTTTTGAGTTTATTAAGATTTTGGGTTTATTAAGATTGGGATTATTAAAATTGTCATACTATTAGGTATAATAGCTGACAACGTATGTGCCTTTCAATTTGATTTTTATTATAGTAGACAGAAATGTATAGAATAGTGGTAGGAAGGGAATAATGAAATATGTTTTAACTTTTGGAGGGGAGAAAGACATTTAAGAGGTTTATATAATTTTTTTTCTTCATTTTTATATAAGGGGAAGGACTAACTGTACTTAGTGATTTTTATTATGTGTTAAAGGGGAATGATTTATAGAAATAATGTGGTGTTTTGGACTAATATAGAGTAAGAGATTGATCATGGAAATTTTGTATATCCTTGCTATTAAAAGTTGGAAGCCACATCTTTCTGTAAATTTAAAAAGAAAAATCTTCCCTTGTGTTTCTGCACTGTTTTAGTTTTTTTGTCCTTTTTTGTTTTTATTGTAGTTTTTATTTTCTCTTTAAAACTTAATAAAATTTACTATAAAAAAGATAAAAACTAATACAAATTAGAAAAGAAAAGAAAAAGAAGAAAAATAGAAAAGAAAGGAAAGGAGAGGAAAAAAAATAGAGTAAAGAAAAAGAAAAGAAATATATAAAGAAATGACTTCCCCCTTCATCACAACGAGTATAAACAATTTTAGTAACTTATCACCTTATCACCTCTTAAAATACAATAAAAAATCTCTTCTTCCCATATCCCATCTCTTATCTATAAACAAATCCTTAAAGGTGAAAAGTGCTTTCTAATTTTACATTACTGTTCCTGAATTTGATTCTTTGCTGTATTTGTTTTGTTTTGAAACAAGAACAAAACTCTATTCTGAATGCATGTCATCTTTTGGGCAGATGCTTAGAATTAGGCAATGTTGGCAGTTCAACACTTAAAAAAAATACTTTTTCATGTGGAACCTGAAATGCCCCAGAATATTCCCTTTGCTCACAGCTGCTGCCATTCCAGAAAGGACTAATAAGATCCAAGTACGGATACAAAATCCTAAAAGAGGGAAAGAAATGGTCCTTGGTGGTAAGCTAACCAGCCACATCAAGACATCAAACGCTGACATAGCAAGGTAGAAATAGGAATACCGCTTGACAGAATGTAGCTGTGGATAAAAAATAGAAGTGTGCATTGCTTTCTGTGTCCTATAGTGTTTGTTTTTTAATATTGAGATGTGACACACACACACACACACACACACACATGATATGGCACACATTCAGCCATATTCCACATTCCACATTCCACATTTCCACATTCATGGAATTGTATGCAGCATCAAAGAACTTTTTGTGAATGTAATGGCACAGCTGAAGACAGCATGGATAACTTTCTCTCACATATACAACTATCCCGTAACATATCTATTGGATCGTATTGTTTTGTATCCTTCTGGAAACATATTCTATCTCTATATACCAGTTGAAACCCTTCTGGACATTTTTTTTAAATTGAAAAAAAGGGATTAAGTGACATTAACCTGCATAAATTTGTAGCTGCAGGTTTGCCTCTCCAGACATACATTTGCTTCAGATGAGCAGTCATGTAGTTAATACAGAGAGCAGTTTGGAATGAAGTTTTGTTATTTTGTTTTTTAGGGCTGGGGCCATTGCAAAACCACAGACTTCTGCTGCCTTTATTTAAGCAATCAGACAAAACAAGTATTACTCACTAACATGTTAATAAAGCTGTTTTAGTTAAGCGGCCACTCAATGTTTCTACCTGGATAGAAACAACCAAAGGTCAGCGAAACAGAGGTGGATTTGATGTTTCTGAAACTTTTCTGCTTAAATTATAGACTAAACTTGCAATTTTGGATAAATGCATTTTTTCCTCCAACACAAACTTACTCTTTTGCACACCAGAGGAGTGTTCCTAGTAATGGTTAATGATCAGTTAGTTTAAATTACATCTTCCTTGTCCTGGTTACCCTAGGTTTTGGGATTAAATAGAGACTCTGTTAAATATACTTTGAAATTAATTCCTTAACTGCTCCCCTTGGTAACAATGTGGATAACTTGTTGTTGTTGTTGTTGTTGTTGTTATTCTGCAATCCATCTCTGAAAGTTTAGCACCAATATCTTTCAGTTTAGCTCCAGTGTCAGACATGATCTAGGCTTTGTACATGAAAGAAGACTGAATCAGTTTCCCTCATCCATGGACCAACTGTGAAAAGTAGTCATGCATCCAACATTTAATTTATGAAGAGATGTAATGGAAATATGGTCCACATTACATATATCCTTTGCTGGGTACACCTATTATTTGTTCTGCTTTGCCTACTAAGTTTCTATTGTGTATCACGTATCTGTCATGGATTGTTTAATGGTAACCGAATAACTTTCCAATCTATATTTCCCGACTGAGACAGAAAGTAAATAATGTTCATATGCATCTCTTTGCTGAAGATTAAAGCCAAGCGCTGCCCATAAATTTTATTTTATTACCTTAGTTGGTTTCCAAATATGGAGATTATTTAAAAACATGTACTTGCTTTGTAATGTATTTGTAGTGACTTTTTTTGTTGTTTAAAATCTTCCAGTGGAAACAGACATAAAATAATGCATTAAGATTAAGAATTAGCTACTTGGAACATAGCCTTTTTACTTGATACAACAAAATTGGGAAGGCTAACTGGGAAAAAAAACCTTTCTGTCACAATATGCAGTGCATAATTATAGAGTGGAGGTGAGAAATCCTGGATCTTTATAGACAGTGTCTGAAGCCAGCTTTCCGGCTGTGTGATAGCATACTCAGGAATCTCCAAATTGAACTCAATACCACATAGAGTTTAATTAAACCCTATACCATATCATCAACTAAAGTCATGATCATGAAGGTGACGGCCAGCCTCAGGAAGCCTATCTTCCCACCCCAAATGAGGCCTGATTCAATCATATTAAATTAGCAACTCTGATCTCTTTTTTACCTCCCCATCCTGCTGTGATTACAGACCTGACTCTTACAGCTGTCTGGAATTTCAGCCCATGCCTTTTCAATGACTTAAAAATTACTTTTCTAACCCTCAGACTTTTGGTCCCACCTTGAAGCAACTCTCAATGAGATGACCCCCCCCCCTACCCTGACATCATCTTCCCCAGTGTTTAATTTAGTCCCTGGAAGAAGTTAGATTTGGCCAGGATCTCAATAATCCTGGTTTATAAGTGAGGTTCTGAATCCCCACTTATGACCATCATACAGTCCTGATCCTTCAAGCTCTGCAAATAGGAAAGCTTGGGCGTACAAGATAGTGGAGATTAATTATGTTCTCATCCTCTCACTCTGTTCAGTCATTATATTAATAATGGATACAATTCAAGGTGTTGGTTATCACCTTTAAAGCCCTACATGTCATGGGACCAGGATACCTATGGGACCGTCTCATCCCCATCACTTCATCCCGTCCCACCCGGGCATGCAGAGAGGGCATGCTATGGACCCCATCAGTTAAGGAGTTCCACGTAACGGGGTCTCGGAAGCGTGCTTTCTCTGCTGTTGCCCCTGCCCTTTGGAATACTCTGCCCCCAGAGATCAGACAGTCCCCCTCACTCCTGGACTTCCGGAAAAAAACTCAAAACCTGGTTCTGTCAGTATGCTTGGGGTCGGAAGGAGAATGGAGATACCTGGAGATGGATAGCACCTTAGATTAGTTCTGAGGTGCCCTTTCTTACGAACTTAAGAATATTCTGCCATTGGATCCTATTTTATTCATTATATTTAAAATTGTTACTTATTATGTATTTTACTCTATTTATAAATATATTAATGATTTTAATTCTGTTGTAAACCACCCAGAGTGTCCCCCTTGAGGGAGTTGGGCAGTGATAAATTTGATATATATATATATATATTTATTTATTTATTAAAGGCTTTCACATTGCAAAAGATATTCAATATAACATCAATATAGAAATGTCCTGAATAGAACATAGAAATGCCTCAGCAATTCAAAAACAGGCAGATGAACTGCCGATGGTCAGAACAGGGTTGTTTTGAAGTTGCAATTTTGATGTTGCAATTTCCCACAGTCTTAGCAATGCTCATGGATGGATACTAATCTCCATAGAAAATCATTAAAATTTGACAGGTAGTTATCCTCTAGTTACAGCACCTCTGCCCTTCCCTATCTCTAACTTCATCTCCTTTTTTTTCTACCAGTCTACTTGTCTCTTCTTTACAGATATAAATTTATCAAATTACCAATGATCTGTGAACACACATGCACAAATGCACCTTAATAAGTAGCCTCTGTCCTTCATCTATTACAGGCAACTCCTAAGAGGGCATTTACCCCTTGTGAAGCTCAAAGAATTCTTATTTCCCAGTTGCAGTAACAATGGACTTGATCTGCACATCCCAGAAATGGTTGATGACTACTTACTTATCTAGAAGTTTTGGAACATTTTTTCAAATATTCTGCAGCAGTTCTCAGCTCAGAAATCTTAAATCACATTTCAAATATTTATTTTGAGTAGTTCTTTTTTTTTAAAAAAAGGATTGAGACATGTTGTATTTTTATTTTGTGATCTAAAAGAATCTGGGTCACAAGATTCAGTTTAAAAAGACAAGCTAAGGTATTTTTTTCTCTCTCACTCACTGGAGTCACAAAGTCTGCTGGCATTCGGATTTCTGTTACCATATAAAGCAGGGGTCCCCAACCTGTGGGCCAGGGCCCACTAGTGGGCCGCAGCCTGTTAGGAACTGGGCCGCGGGGCTCCCACCTGCAAACCTTGCCCCCTTCCACACGATTGGCTCCATCCCACAAACCCCGCCCCCCGGTGCTTGTGATTGGCTCCCACCCACAAACCCTGCCCCCTGGTGCGTGGAAATCCTGGAAACCCCACCCCCCCAGTCCATGGAAATCCCGGAAACCCTGTCCCCCCGGTCCATGGAAAAATCGTCTTTTGAAACTGGTCCCTGGCGCAAAAAAGGTTGGGGACCCCTGATATAAGGTATTCTTGTTTGGCTAGGCTGAGTTTGAGTAGTCACATGCTAATTGGTTACTAAGGTGATTGATTACCTATGAGCAAAGTAAAGTTGTATCAAGGTAAAATCCTTTGTTAAGCCTGATGGCACTTCTCTATTCAAATGCAGATTGTTTGCTGCTATGCCTCTTGATTGTAAATATGTTCTTGTTTTTTGCATAAATGCAACTTTATTTTTTACTGCAAAAGTCTAGTTCAGAGCTTTCCAAACTGTGTGTTGCGATCATCAGCGCTTCTGGGTTTCCCCGCAGCGACACACTAATGGCGGCATGCAAAAATCGAAAGCGGCAGCAGCGCTTCCGGGTTTTTGTGCGCTGCCGCAATGGTAGCACTTCCGGGTTTTCCTGTGGTGACACACCAACAGTGGTTGGTGTGTTGCCGCGGGAAAACTTTGGAAAGCTCTGGTCTAGTTTATTGATCTCTCAATGCAAGCTTCTAAAAACTCTAAATCAAATAATATTAAAAAGACAAATACTTATGCATTTTGTAAAAGAAAGGAAAAATCATTTGTGAAAACAGGATGAAAACACACACAGAAAGTGATGTGGATCAGAACTAGTTCACTGATCAATTTTCTGTATTTCACCAGATTTATCTGTTGAATGTTCTTCATTTCAGGCTAAGTATGCTACTGTTTCAGTGTTGCCCTTTGAGGACATTTGTTCTGAGAATGAGGAAGCAGTAAGTATATGCCAATATGCTTGAGTGAGGTAACTCATTCAAATGCCACTAATCCTGCTACTATGTAGGTATGACTCATGCTATCAGCTATCCTTATCATATAATAGCTAATTTATATGCTATGATTCCCAAAGTGCAGTTTTTTAATTAATATTTAACATATGCAGTTCATGTTCATAGCCAATTGTTTTGCTTCATTTGTGCTTGGGAGGCTATGCCATCTTCTAAGACACACACATGCACACACACACACACATGAATATGTGTGCTTGAGGCTGTTTGAACTGAATAGTGTGGAGAAAGCCATTCTAACGTGATTTGTTGGTCTTACATCTTAGATGAGTGATAATCTTTGTATAAAAAGTGTAAATTATTCTGTTACTGAGCTGTTCGTAGCAACTGAAGAAAACTCTGAAGGGCATTAAAAAGCTTCCTTTGTTGGGAAACTTGTGAGCTTCTGTTCTGACTGTTACAGCATTTCTCTTATTTATATTTATTAAGAATTTTACTTAAAGTAAAAGACAAATCTAAAGAAAAAGAAAGAAAAAAAGAAAAAAAGTGCTAGAAAAGAAAAAAGAAACTAAAGTTATGAAATATGACTTCCAACCTTCTCTTCAACAGATAATTGCAATCTTATAACCCATCCTCCCTCTTAGATGTTATACAAATCCCTCACTTAATAAACATCTTTTTAAATTTTCAAACCCATAAATCATCATATCATTTTTTTCTTCTTTCAGCAAAAAGTCCATTTAAGGTTTCCAGTCTTTAGACAAGTTTTTGTTGCTTTTTTTCTGACCAAACAGGTCAGCTTTTCTGTCCCAGCAAATTCTGATATTTGCACAATCCATTCCTCCACTGTGGGAATGTCATTGTTCTTCCCAATAATCTAAACAATTCTTTTTTTCCCATGGAAGTACATTTTATTTAATTAATTATTTCAACTGTTCCCAATTACCAAATTAATAAAACTCCAAATTTGAGTGTTGCCTTATCCCATTTTTAACTTTCTTAGTCCAAACTCCAGGCAAGCTTTTTTTATTTTAAAACCTTTTATTTTCTCTGTCTCTATAGTTCTTCCCATGGGTTGAAGGTCCATTCACCTGATTGGTATTAGTTACTCTGTTGTGTCGAAGGTCTTTTCTTGCTATAAACTCTTTTTCTCCAAAATGTGCTTAAGAAAGTAGATTCAGCAAACATAGTGTCTGTTAACAGTCTCCATCTGAGGCTTGGAGCTTGCTGTCATCTCCTGGTGTGGCTCCTGGCACTCTACTTGAGAGTAGCTGACAAGATCCTTTCGGATCTTGCCAGACGTCTCTCAAGGAGCAGCCCTCCAGAGCACAGATGGGCAATCTTGCGGCTTCCTCCTTGTCCGGGAAAGCTTCATTGACTCTGGCTGCCTGTAGTCACCTTAGCATCATCTCTGCCATTTAGCAGAGGTCTAACTAAGACAGGTCATAGTTTTGCTGGACTAAAATCCCTCCTGACATGATCTCAAGCTGATGTTTGTCAATGACAGCTCAAAAGCTGATTAATTCCCACTGAATGTGTTTAATTTGCTCCTATTGAATAACCATACATGACTCCTATATCCTCTCTATATTAAATCCTAGGAACTAAATCAGAAATAACTAAACAACCTTTGAATAAGGTGGTTAAGAATAATCTTTCCAATTAGTGAGTGACTCTAGGTTTTAGAATCAGATATTTTAGGAAATTATGGGTAATTGGGTGGAGCTCTAACCATAGGCAAGATCTGGCAGGTTTAGTTAATGGTGGCAGAAGGAGACAGGCAGACAGATAGAACTTGTGTTAAAAGGAGCATTGTGGGGACCATTTTAAGTTTCCCTGATGCACCTTTTATTTGGAAACTGGATCCAGTAATGTTTGAAGCACTGATTTTTAAAAGAGCTTTAAAAAAAGCATGAGTATTAATTATGGTCCCTGCCAGGTTCCTGAGGCACTAACATGCCCCAAATACCAAATGCTGATACTATTATTTTATGCCCATGACATACTGTATAAGAAAGTACAACACAGTGGAATGCCTGTACAATAAATGTTTCAGCAATTCTTATAATTTGATAATTTGTATAACAGCCATCCCTTCATAAATGTTTCAATTCTTGGAGTTCCTTGCTAATTGTTTCTGACCTTTTTCTCCTAGCATTTAGTTATTTTTTTGAGCCATTTTTCTCCTTCCCTTGTGCCTTCTTCAGGGTTGCTGCTTGCTTCCAGTTACTTGCAAAACTGAAGCAATAAGTCCCAGAATTGGTACTCTTGATTACATCCTATCAGGTAAGTCTTCTAATTACCATAGTTGCACCTACTTTTACATTGGATTAAATTTCCCTTATTGCCTTGATGATCAGGATTCAGACTATTCGACTAATACCTGCAGAAAGTTTGTGAGTCTGAAGCCGCTACCAAACTATCTGATTATGCAAATATGAGTTTTATATAAAAAGATATTAATCTATGTGAGCTTAATACAGAAAGAGATTAATATGATTGGAAAAGTGATTGTACTCAGTGCAGCATCTTCTTGAGGCTTCATTAAATTTGAATAACACTGACAATAAATGTGATCTTATCCTAGTTGGAGATCTAAACTACAAAGGCATTGATTTCTTATTAGTCATGCCACTGAAGAATTTTTGTACCAAAGCTTTCATCCATCCAAATAAGGTGAGATAACTCGCTAATATGAGAGGACTATTTCAAAAATGACAACCAGTTGTGGAATGTGTTCCATAAAGAAAAAACCTATTGCTACATTGTAGTCATTTCTACAACTGTGGAGAGATCAGAAGAAAGCAGAAAATGTGATTCAGGTCTCACAGGGGGCACTTATGTAGCACCCAATGACATTTCCTTAAAGAAGCAGCTTTTCTGCTTCAGATCTGGATCATTGCACAGTTCTAGTCATTTCAATCCCTGAGAGTGATGTTTCTATCATCCTGTGCTTTTTTTTTTTTAATAATCCAGGTTTGGAAAGCAGTGACCATGCTTTTATACAGTTCAGTGGTATTTCTTCTTAAATTGAGCTTGAATTATAGTTGCTGGAACATGTGAAAAGTTATATTCAAACATTGCTATTCAAAGATCAAGAAGTAAAACAATGAAGCAGGAACAATGGAGGACAATTGAGCCTTCACACATTCATCAGATCATGGAAAGAGAGAGAGAGAGAGAGAGAGAGAGAGAGAGAGAGCGCGACTGAGGTCTTTTGTGTGTCTGTTGTGTCTTTCTACACACAGATAGAGATGTTATTAATATGAACCAAGTGCTACATTAAATTTCCATGTAATTCAATAAGGTGTCAGATTCAGTCCATCTACTTTGTAACTCCATCGTCTTCTTTCAATTGGCAAATTTGAATGAAAGAGAGAGGGGGGGGGGGGAAGAAACCTTTGGAAAAAATAGGCATGACATTTCCAGATATACAATTTTATTGTAAACCACCCAGAGTCCCCCTTTCTGAGGGAGATGGGCAGTGATAGAAATTGGAAAAATAAATAAATAAAACTAGGGCATCTAAAATTGTTTTTTTTTTTAAAAAAAACAACCCACACACACAACTGACTCTCCATTACAAAAATCTGGATCTAGCTGAAGATCTGAATGAAATATGTATCCAACATATTTTGAGCAAAGAACATATCAGCATACAAAACTTAGAAGGGACAAGTGAAGTGGGATTGGAGGTTTGATCTAAAAGTTTTCTTATGTCAGACCCCCCCCCCCGCTTTTTTTTTTTGAGTCTTCCACTTTCCCAGGTTAATTTGGTGTCATTAGTAAATGTGGTGGTTTCAATATTTATTCCTAATTCTAGATTATTTATGGACCAATTAAAATATTGACCCCTTGATTTATATCTCTTTACTGTTACAACTGACCATCTGCTGTTAACATCTTAATGCTTTTTAAAATAATAATAATAATAATAATAATAATAATAATAATAATAATACTATTTTAGCTTCTTTCATGCCAGCTGACTAACGGAAAGGCTCCAGGTTTCAATACAGAAATTATTCTTCTGTCTATGACTATGATTTTTGACTCTGACTCTATAAGCTATGTTTCAGATACTAGTAAAGCTACTGATGTGAAGATGGGAGAGTAATCTTTCATAGTTGTGACAGTGCCATATGAACTGTCATCAGCACTATTATAGACTGTAAGTATCCATATCTTTTTCAGTTAAAAAAAACATACCAGCTAAAGAATAATGCAAAATATAGCAGTTACTTTTCTTTCTGTTATTTTTTTGTACTACCAGAGATCAAAGTGATACCTAAACGTGTAAATCATGAAGTTATCTTTTTAAATATAGGAAGAAAAGCTAAGCTTGGGTTGGGGTGAGAGATAAGTCAGGATCATAAAATTGGAATTAAGAAAACTTGGTAGCAAGTATATTCCTACAGAGGAATTTTCGGGCACAGAAACTGCAAGTTTACTGCTGGTTATTGTGAGCCATGTAGAATGGCGGAACTTCTGTGTAAGTCTTCAATTATTTATTTATTTATTTAACTTATATGACAGCCCATCTTTCCCAACGGGGAACTCTGGGCGGTTTACAATAAAACTGATTAAAATATGGGTATGATCCAAAACAAAGATGGCAAGGACCTAACAGAAGCAGAAGAGATCAAGAAAAGGTGGCAAGAATATTATTATTATTATTATTATTATTATTATTATTATTATTATTATTATTTATTTAATTTATATGACCGCCCATCAGGGAACTCTGGGCGGTTTACAATAAAATAAATTAAAATAGAATATAAAAATGTAAAACATCAATTTATACAATTAATATAATAAATAATTATAAAATCCAGATGGGAGATAAAATTAATAAAGGAAGGACATTATGAGATTAAGGAATTAGCCACCCCCATGAGGAACTATCCTTTCCTCCTTCCCATGCCAGGCGGCAGAACCAGGTCTTCAGTTCTTTCCTAAAGGTCGGGAGGGAGGGGATCTGTCCCAACTCTGGGGGCAAGATGTTCCATGGAGTAGGTGCCACCACAGAGAACGCCCATCTCCTAGACCCCATCAGAAGACACTCTTTAATTGATGGGGCTTGTAGCAGGCCCTCTCTGAATGATCGGGTGGGGCAGGTCGATAATATGAGGATAAGACGGTCCCTCAGGTATTCTGGCCCCATGCCATGTAGGGCTTTAAAGGTGATAACCAACACCTTGAATTGTACCCGGAAGCAAACTGGCACCCAATGCAGCTCGCGGAGGAATGATGTTATATGTGCAGATCTTGGCGCACCCAAAATTGCCCGCACAGCTGCATTCTGCACCAGCTGTAGCTTCTGGATAGTCTTCAAGGGTAGCCCCATGTAAAGTGCATTGCAATAGTTTACATGGGAGATGACGAGAGCGTGAGTGACTGTTCGGAGGGCATCTCGATCCAGTAATGGGCGTAACTGGCGCACCAGCCAAAGCTGTGCAAAAGCCCTCCTAGCGACGAGCGCCACCTGCTCTTTGAGCAGGAGTTGTGAGTCTAGAAGGACCCCCAAGTTCTGCACTGGCTCCGAATGGGGCAGTGCTACCCCATCGAGAACCAAAGATGGTAATTTCCCAGAAGACGCTAAGCCATCAATCCACAACCATTCGGTCTTGCTAGGGTTCAACTGAAGCCTGTTGTTCCCCATCCAGGCCCTCACAGCCCCCAGGCACTGAGACAGGGTGGTTACTGCATCACTTACTTCACCTGGGATGGAGATATACAATTGAGTATCATCAGAATATTGATGATACCTCATCCCATGGTGTCGGATGACCTCACCCAGCGGTTTCATGTAGATGTTGAATAGGAGAGGAGAGAGAACCGAACCCTGCGGCACCCCATATAAGAGCGGTCGCAGGCTGGATCTCTCCTCCCCTATCACCACTGACTGGGAATGGCCCTGGAGGAAGGAGGTGAACCAGAGCAAAACTACGCCTCCCACCCCCAACTCCCTAAGCCGACCCAAAAGGATACCATGGTCGATGGTATCGAAAGCCGCTGAAAGATCCAAGAGAGCCAGGATGGATGCACTACCTCCATCCCGCTCCCGCCAGAGATCATCCATAAGTGCGACCAATGCAGTCTCCATCCCATATCCCGGCCTGAAACCTGACTGAAAAGTGTCTAGATAATCCGCTTCATCCAGGGTCCTCTGAAGTTGCAACGCCACCACTTTCTAAACCACCTTCTCCAAAAAGGGAAGGTGGGAGACTGGATGAAAATTGTCCAGAATGTTGGGGTCCAGGGATGGCTTCTTGAGGAGGGGGTGCACCAATGCCTCCTTGAAGGCAGTTGGAAACACTCCCTCCAACAAGGATGAGTTAACCATCACCTGGACCCACCCACATGTCACCTCCCTGGCCGATTTTACCAGCCAGGAAGGGCAGGGATCTAAATAGCATGTGGTGGAATTAACAAGTCGGAGGATCCTTATTATTGAATGATACAAGTTTGAAGGCATGGGAAATTCTACCCCTTAGGCAATTTGATTGGATCCAGATATGTGCTAGCAGATAAAAATTCTGATTGCTACATTGTTGCCTGAATTGTTGTGCTAGAAGACATTGTGCAACTAAGAAAAGGCAGTCTGGATAAAAGGCCTTTAACTTGGAAAAGGGCACCTATGCATCCAACTTAATTTATTTATTTATTATTTAAACTTATATCACCGCCCATCTCCCACAGTTGGGGGACACTGGGCTGTTCACAGTAAAAACAAGGTTAAAAATACAAATACAAAATCATCACATCAATAAATAAATATAAAATCCAAGGGCAATGGCTGTTAATACTAGGGAGGGCTTCATGAGATCAGCCAGCCCCAGAAGGAAATGTTGGCATTCCAATCCCAAGCAAGGCGGCAGAACCAGGTCTTCAAGTTTTTTCGGAAGTTCGGGAGCGAGGAAACCTGCCTCAGCTCTGGGGGCAAGATATTCCAAAGGGCAGGCACTACTGCAGAGAAGGCCCACCTCCTGGACCCTGCTAGATGGAATTATTTAGTTGATGAGGTCCATAGCATGCCCTCTCTGCATGACCAGGTGGGGTGGGTCGATGTTCTGGGGATGAGACGGTCCCTCAGGTAACCTGGACCCATGCCATGTAGGGCTTTAAAGGTGATAACCAAAACCTTGAATTGGACTCGGAAGCAAACTGGTACCCAATGCAGCTTGCATAGCAGAGGTGTCACATGTGCACGGCACCAATAACTGTCTGCGTGGCAATATTCTGGACCAGCTGAAGCTTCTGGACACTCTTCAAGGGTAGCCCCATGTGGAGTGCATTGCAATAGTCTATATGGGAGATGACAAGGGCATGAGTGACTGTTCGGAGGGCATCTTGGTCCAGGAATGGGCATAACTGTTGCACAACCCGAAGCTGTGCAAAGGCCCTCCTGGCCACGACTGCCACCTGCTCTTCGAGCAGGAGTCGTGAATCCAGGAGGACCCCCAAGTTCCACACTGGCTCCGAATGGGGTAGTGCCACCCCATCCAGGGTCAAAGATGACAAATTCCTGGATCCAGAGAGGCCATCAATCCACAGCCATTTCGTCTTACCAGGGTTCAGCCGAAGCCTGTTGTTCCCCATCCAGACCCCCACAGCCCCCAGGCACCGAGATAGGGCAGCGACCATATCTCTTACTTCACACGGGATGGTGATATACAATTGAGTATCATCAGCCTATTCTTTTTAATATTTTTTTTTATTTTCAAGATATAATTAAAATACAGAAAAGAAAAAAACTATAGGATAGATAGAAAACAGAACTAAAGGAAAAAGAACAAAGTATAAAGATGTGAATAGAAAGAGAAAAAAGAAAAGGCAACTTCCGACTATTTCCGATAAAGATATAAGGTTAAATACAAATCTAATCTCTTACAATTAATTAACCTATCATAACATTATTTCTATTACAATAAATCATTTAATCTCTAAAACCCAAAATCAAAACATCATTTTTTTCAATTACAAGCAAATATTCCAAAAGTGGTTGCCAATTTGATATAAAGGTAGAAATAGAATGCTCTCTTATTAAAGCTGTTAATTTAGCCATCTGTGCCAAATCCATTAGTTTAACAATCCAATCTTCAACTGTAGGTATTTGTGGATCATCATTGAGCATATAACATTCTTGCAGCCGTGATCATATATAGTAACACAACTCCATGTTGTTTCTCTAATTGCTTTTCCATCAAACCTAAAAGAAAAAGTTCTGGCTTTCTTTATATATTTACTTTAAGAATCTTCTGAATGATAATACATATTTGGTCCCAGAACTTTTTAGCCTTCTCACAAGTCCACCAAAGATGATTAAAGGTTCCTTCATCCTGTGAACATTTCCAACAAACATTAGTTATACCACTATACATTTTTGACAACTTATCGGGAGTTAGATACCAACGATACATCATCTTATAAATTTTTTCTTTCAAATTATAATTCAGCATAAATTTCAAACCTTTCATCCACATATTCTCCCATTGGTCCAGCATGATATTATATCCAAAATTCTTAGCCCATTTGATCATACAATCTTTAACATGTTCATCTTCCATATTCATCTGTAACAAGATCTTATACATCTTAGTAATAACATGATCATCATTTATACATAAATCCATTTCAAACTGTGTTGTTTCATTGACAAATTTATATTTCTTTTTTTCTAGTTTAAAACATTCCACCAATTGTATATAGGTGAACCAATGACATGTAAATCCATCAGATTCTAACATTTCCCTTGTTTTAATTTTTGGTTCACCCTCTTCAAATTTTAACAGATCTTTATATTTTAACCAGCTTATTTCTCTCACATTTTCTCTTCTGATCATTGCTTCCTGAGGAGACAACCATAATGGTACATTTGGAGACAATCTTACCTTATATTTATTCCAGATTCTCAGTAAGGCATTTCTAATAAAATGATTTTTAAAATCCTTATTAACTTTAACTTTGTCATATCATAGATAAGCATGCCACCCGAATCTTAATTCATGTCCTTCAAGTTGTAATAATTTCTTGTTCTCCAGAATAATCCATTCCTTGATCCAAATCAAACAACAGGCATCAAAATACAATTTTAAATTAGGTAGACCCAGACCTCCTCATTCTCTGGCATCTTGTAACAATTTATATTTAATTCTTGGTTTCTTGCCTTGCCAAATAAATTTGGAGATATCACTCTGCCATTCTTTAAATGGTAAATCTGTTGATAGAATTGGTAAAGTCTGGAAAAGAAAGAACATTCTAGGCAAAACATTCATCTTAATCACAGATATCCTTCCCAAAAGAGACCATTGTAATTTCCCCCATCTTATCAGATCTTTTTTTACATCATTCCAAATTTTTACATAATTATTCTGAAACAGCATACTATTTGTAATTGACTAGATTACCCCCAGATATCTGACCTTTTTTTCAATCTGGAATCCCATCTTACCCATCAGCAGATCTTGATTAGGCAGGGTCATATTGTAAATTAACATTTTGGTTTTTTGCTTATTCACTTTAAGTCCCGCCAATGACCCAAATTCTCTTAATTTCTTCATCAGATGCTCTGCAGTTTCCAGGGGGTCTTGCAGTATCAGGACCAAATCATCTGCAAAAGCTCTTAATTTAAATTCCTCTTGTTTAATTTTTAGTCCCTATATTTGTTCATAATTTCTAATGTCTCTATTTAGAATTTCCAATACTAGAATGAATATCAAAGGAGATAGAGGACATCCTTGTCTTGCTCCTTTTTATATCTGGCATGGTTCAGTTAGTTCGTCTTTCACAATAATATTTGCCGCTTTAATGCCTTGAATAAGATACTCTCCAAAGTCCATAATCTCCAAGACCTTGAACATAAAACTCCAATTCAAATTATCAAAAGCTTTTTCTGCATCTAAGAAAATAAGAGCTCCTTGGCATTCATTATGATATTGTAAATATTCTATAACATCCAAAACCACTCTGTAGCTTGAATCATGTCAACTGGATTTCTATTTTCTCAGTGGAAACGTTTCGCTCCTTATCCAAGGAGCTTCTTCAGTCTGAGCAAAGTTGGTAAGGGTAAAGGTAAGATAACACAGCTACCTAGAAACATATTTAGGATTCCCTTACCAACTTTGCTCAGACTGAAGAAGCTCCTTGGATAAGGAGCGAAACGTTTCCACTGAGAAAATAGAAATCCAGTTGACATGATTCAAGCTACAGACAATTCCACCTGGATGACTGAGAACCTTCATAGACATATCCAAAACCACTCTTACATTGTCTTTTAGTTGTCTTTTTGGTAAAAATCCACACTGATCATGATGAATAATTTCTTGTAATTTTTTTTTCATTCTTTCTGCCAACACTGATGCAAATATTTTATAATCGTTATTCAACAATGATATTGGTCTATAATTTTTAACTAGGCAAGGATCTTGTCCTTCCTTTAGTATTAAAGCAATATGCTTTAAAAGGTAACAGAATCTGATCTTCAAAACATCTATAGTATAATGCAGATAAACCATCAGGTCGAGGTGCTTTTCCCAACTTTACTTTCTTTATAGCCTCAACAATTTCAAAGGTTGTTATAGGATCATTCAATGTTGATTTCTGTAACTGCTTAAGTTTTGTTAAGTTTTGTCTATTCAGATATTCATCTATCTTTTGCATAAAAATTTCTTGTTTTTTATAAAAATTAGAAAAAAAAGCTATGAAATACTTTTTTAATCTTTTCATTATCTAAAAGTTCCACATCTCCATCCTGGATCTTTAATATTATTTTCTTTTCTCTTGTCTATTCAGATATTCATCTATCTTTTGCATAAAAATTTCTTGTTTTTTATAAAAATTAGAAAAAAAGCTATGAAATACTTTTTTAATCTTTTCATTATCTAAAAGTTCCACATCTCCATCCTGGATCTTTAATATTATTTTCTTTTCTCTTTCTTTCCTTAATTTATATGCTAACCATCTCCCTGGTTTGTTGGCAGATTCAAAATACCGCTGTTTAGCATTTTTCAACTTAATTTCAATTTCTTTCACCGTCAACATTGAAGCTTGTTGGTGTAATAATTTAAGTTGATATAAAATACTATTATCTGAAGTTTTTTTCTGTAACTCCATTTCTTTCAATGTAATCTGATTCAAAACCTTTTGTAGCTTTTGTTGAGTTTTTTTTTAAGGGTAGAATTATGATAAATAAAATGTCCCCTCATAACAGCTTTACTGGCGTCCCATACAGCAGAGCTTTCCAAACTTTTCATGTTGGTGACACACTTTTTAGACATGCATCATTTCGCGACACACTCTTACAGCAGGGCATCATTTCGCAACAGACTCTTACAGCAGGGCACAAGGCAGGCACTAGGACCTGCGTGGAATCACGGCAGGTTTGGAGGCAGCAAGGCACAAGGCAGGCCCTAGGACCTGGCAGGGCAGGTTTGGAGGCAGCAAGGCACAAGGCAGGCACTAGGACCTGCGCGGAATCACAGCTGGTTTGGAGGCAGCAAGGCACAAGGCAGGCACTAGGACCTGCGTGGAAGCCAGGAGGCAGCAGCAGCCGCGACACACCCAGACACTGCAGCCGACACACTAACGTGTCCCGACACACAGTTTGGAAAGCTCTGCCATACAGTATTCAGATCTATTCCTTTATCCAAGTTAATTACAAAAAAATCTTTTAATTTCTGTTTACAATCATTCACAACCTCATCTTTTTGTAAAATAGATTCATTCAGTCTCCATCTATATGTCCTACAAATTCTTTTTATTATCATCTTAACAGGATTATGATCAGAAAAAGTCTTTGGCAGAATATCGACCTTGGAAAAAAATTTTGCCAAATCCTTTGAAATCCATATCATATCAATTCTAAAAAAAGATTTATGTCTCTCTGAATAAAAAGTGTATTCTTTTGCCAAACCATTTTTGTATCTCCATGAGTCTACCAATAATAAGTTGTCAATCAAGTCAAAAAAAGATTTTGGTAATCTACCTTGTTTTATTTTTATTTGTTTTTCAGATGTTCTGTCAATCAATGGGGATGGAACTCCATTCCAGTCCCCCATTAAACACCAACTTTGATATGAAAAAGCTGTCAAGTCATTCAACAGTTGTGTAAAAAAATTGCTCTTGTCTTCATTTGGTGCATAAAGTCCAACAATAATTGTTTTTATTCCATGAAGTTCAATTTCAACTGCTACATTTCTACCATGTTCATCAGTTAATAACATATGTGGTTTCAGATAAGATTAATATATAATACAAGTCCATTAATCTTCTTTGTGTTTGCTGAAACAAAGTCTTGGCCTAAATTCTTATTTATTAAATATTTTACATCTTTTTTTCTTTATGTGTGTTTCTTGTAAACATATCACATCACATTTCAATTTATTTAAATAATGAAAAACTTTTTTTCTTTTCTGAGAAGCATTCGCCCCATTTATATTCCATGTGAGACAATTTAAACCCATCTTTATAATTTCAACTCACCATAGTCTTTAGATGCAGCAGCAGTCTCCTCTTCTTGAGATGTAGGATCTCTGTATTGTAGTTCTGATAGTTGCTGATCCAACTTAGCTCTATATTTTGTCAAGAATTCCTTTGCCTTGAGGGTTGAAGTTAATCAAAAATTTTGTTGTTGAAAGGTGAAACTCACCCCTTCCAATTTCTCCCAATGAAAAGGGATCTTATTTTTTTTCAGAACATCTGTCAAAAAAGTATATTCTTTTCTCTTTCTCAATATTCTCACAGGAATTTCTTTCAACACTGTTATATCTACATACTCAATGTTAAGTTTATTATCAAAATGGGCTTGAAGAACCAAATCTCTTGTTTTTCTCCTAGGAAACTGAACCAATACATTTCTCGGCTTTTTGTTAATCTCCGCATATCTTGAATTAATCCGAAATTTTTTTTCCATCTCCTGAATCATTTTATCTTCCTCCCATTCAATTAAATCTGCCAAGGCCTGAGTATCATCAGCATATTGATGATACCTCATCCCATGGCAATGGATGATCTCACCCAGCGGCTTCATGTAGATGTTAAATAGGAGAGAAGAGAGCACCAAACACTGCAGCAACCCACACAGGAGGGGTCGTGGGTCAGATCTCTCCCCTCCTATCACCACCGATTGGGAGCATCCCTGGAGGAAGGAGGTGAACCAGTGCAAAACTGCACTGCCCACCCCCAACTCCCTGAGCCACCCCAAAAGGATATCATGGTCAATGGTATCAAAAGCCGCTGAAAGATCTAGGAGAGCAAGGATGGATGCACTCCCTCCATCCCGCCCTCACCAGAGATCATCCATAAGTGCGACCAATGCGGTCTCCTTACCATATCCTGGCCTGAAACCTGACTGAAAGAGGTCTAGATAATCCGTTTCCTCCAGAATCCTCTGGAGTTGCAAGGCCACCACTTTCTCAACCACCTTCCCCAAAAAGGGGAGGTGGGAGACAGGATGAAAATTTTCCAAAATAGTAGGATCCGGGGATGGTTTCTTGAGGAGGTGGTGCACCAGCGCCTCTTTAAAGGCTGCTGGTAACCCCCCTCCCCCAGAGATGTATTAATCATTGCCTGGACCCAACCACAAGTCACTTTCCAGGCCGATTTTACTAGCCAGGAAGGGCAAGGGTCTAGATGACATGTGGTGGCATTTACAATCTGGAGGATCCTGTCCACTTCCTCAGGTCCAACAGGATCAAACCATTCCCAGATAACAGGGTAAGTATGTTCCTCTGGCATCTCCCCAGACTGTGCTTCTTGCTTAGAGTCCAAGTGAGAATGGATCTGAGCGATTTTCTCCTTCAGATGCTCTGAAAACTCCTCCGAATGACCCTTACATTAACTTACATAACTTACATTATTTATTGATTTATTTGATTTGTGGGGGATGGGTTTGGAGAGAGGGAGGGAGGGAGGGAGGGAGGGAGGGAGGGAGGGAGGGAGGGAGAGAGAGAGAGAGAGAGAGAGAGAGAGAGAGAGAGAGCGAGCGCACACAATTAAGTTTATGTAAAGTTCACTCAAAAAAAAGTTGATTGCCCTGCTGCTTTATTCTCTTTTCAGTATTGTCAATGAAGCCGAATTTGGCTGTTTGCATGGAAGAAGCAGGCTGAATAAGCATCTAAGTTTAAATTTAAGCACAGAAATGCAAAACATCATTGCTAATTTAACACCTTTGTTACTCTAAATTCCACCCTAGGCATCTGTTCTATCATTAAGAAAGTTGGCCAGAATAGTCCCTCAATGAAGTGCTTCTTTCCTTCCCGTTCCCTCAATTCCCATTTATTTTCTAAGCAGGAGGATGGAAAGAACCCATATGTTTTCCATGCACAGATAAAATATGCTTCCATTGGCCACAAAAGAAAACACTGTCTGGTGAATATAAGCACTGTATTTGCGGGAGGCAGTATAGGAGGAAGCAATAAATAGTACAGAATAAAAATATTTCATCTCTTGAAATTGACAGCAGGAACCAAACCATCACATCGCTCAGACAAACCTGACAGTTGCAGATATGATATCAGACTAGATAAAATGCATGCCTTGTTTCTAATATGACATTTCGTGTGTCTCCCCTCTTCCTCCCCTCCCCCGAATAATCCTGGTGTCATATGAATTCTATTATGTCAGAATGAAAACTCTGTATGGATTTTGTAGAAATGGTATATAAGCAGGGTTGGAAAGATGTGCCTAAATCTTCCCTGTCAAATCTACAAGGTCATGTTTTGTTCCTTTTAAATATTGAAACAATGAATAGGATCTAGACTTCTATTTCTAGATTGTAGAATGTAACTAGAATCAGATTTGTTCTTACATGGCATGTCAAATCTCCTAGAGACAGCAAGCAGATCTGGGTCACTGCTGACTACTAGAATTCAGAATAATATAATAAAGGCAGCTGAGAATATCTAGTATTACTTTTCTTTTAGATCAAGAAATTATGAGATGGAGCTGATATTATGACACAATATTAGGAATTTGGTTTGCTATCAAATTTAGTTTGATAGCAACTTTTGGTTTTAGCATCGACTTGAAAGTTGTGTTGTAAGACAAACTCCTTGCAAAAATAAGCTTGAAACATATTACTATTTGCAATAAACCATGTATAATTATAACCAAAATGCAGTCTTTCAGTGTTGTTGTTTCTTTTTTCCTACATTGCCCTAACACCACAAACAGACAATCAGTTCCAGTTTTGCATTTATTTGGAAAACATGAGGGAAGATAGTAGATGCAATCTTAAAATGGCTTAAGACATTTTGGGGTAAGAGTTTGTTTATTGTAGCAAGAAATATTTAGTAAAAACTGACATTTCCAACAACACCTAGTTAAAGATTCATTTCCTTCTGGCTTCTGCCCCCCTAAAGGCATTTGTCAGTCAAAAAGTGAAGGAGTGATTATTGACAATTATTCCTCTGCTTTGAAACTTCATATCTCCTCTGAAGGGAGGATATTTCCTCTAACTCTAGAGGAAATTCCAGTGGCATTTCTCCAAAGATGATTGGAAGGGCATAAGGTGTTCAAAGTAGGGTTGCTACAAATTGCTTCTGCCTTTTTCTGGTACCTTCTAAAGGAAGAGAGAACTAGGAAAACACCTACCATATAAATATCTAACAATCAATGTTCCAGGAGATATAATAACCGTAACATATATTTTTTTTTATCTTATTACCTTACAGACCTCAACTGAAGAGAATTGGGATTATTCTATTGGTAAAGCAGTGGAGAAATGGCAGTCACTCAATTTCTAGGAATGTATCTGTGTTTTCTTTTTCTCCATTAGAAATGTACCAGCTTAGTTTTGTTTCAGTTTTTCTGAAATATAGAAACTTTTATAGAGACAGCTTTCTCTGTAATTTCTTCTCTCTCTCTCTCTCTCTCTCTCTCTCTCTCTCTCTCTCTCTCACTCACTCACTCACTCACTCACTCACTCACTCTATTTCAGTCATAGTCTATTTGTGGTGCCACAGGTAGCTCCTGCATTGAAATGCAAGCCTATTTCTATTTTAATTTTATGTAGCTTTTTAATAGCCAGATTAAAAACTCCCTTTGCTTTATGCTAGATTAATTATTTCTCCTGTCCTCAGTGTATACTACCTCAATCCCTGTTTCTTCCTATCTACAATTTATAATTTATCCTACTGTATTCCTCTGTCAGCTCTTATGAGCAATAAGGTTATTCCCCCTATTCCAAGGCTCAATTCATTCCAGTTGGACCAGTGCCCAGCTCCCTAACAAGCTTGCATAAAATGCCAATCAACCAGCAGCTGTAATCTTTACATGCCATTTGAAAGAACAGAAGGTGGATTATGGAGGGGTGGGAGGAAAATCCTCAACAATGACATTATTGGAAAAGGGATTTTTCCCGTTCCTTCTCATGTTGGAGAATTTAAGGGTAATATCCCTCCACCAGGATCTATTCCTGATTACTAGGCACTCAATCCAATATTTCAAGTGTTCGCTGTTTTAGTCCATTATCCACCTATTTTAGCTGATCCTGTGATTCCAGCACTACTATATGCCAATGATATAGTCATTATGTCTACTTCACAGGTGAGAATGAGAAAAGCACTTGGGGCACTAGCTTCATTTTGCACAGATCAAAAACTATCAATAAATTATCAGAAAAGTCTTAGTTTTTGCCCGGCACTGCCATAAGATTCACAGATGGCAAATAAATGGGACTCCAATTGAACAGGTGAGCACCTATAAATACCTTGGAGTGCAGTTCCATGCTTCCTTATCCTGGAATGCTCATTTTTTTTTACTGGGCAAGTGTCGCACTGTGTACCTCATCAGCTATTGCAAGATTCTACCATTCAAAAGGAGTGGAATTATAGTAATCTGGTCCTCTCTGCCTAGCTGATGGTTGATCAACTGAAGAGTGGATAAATGTGGCCTTGAATACTGAGGTTCTGGAAGGTTGCTATGGGTTGCCTGCCACCCATGATAGCAAATTATCCATACGTGTTTTAGCACAGCAACCTACAGTACATAAATCAGTTTTTGCTGGCAAAAAGTTTATGAATATTTATATTAATGAGTTGTTTTTCATACCCTTTTTATGAGATGTAGAAATGCACTATCTCTCTCTTTTTTTTATTTTAGCATGAAATAGGATTATGTCAGGGTAAGGAATCTCTGACTCTCCAGATGTTGCTGCATTTGGTATACCTTCCTTTCTTTTGTTTTCTTTGCTATGCAAATCCCATTTAGCACATCTTTATGTATCCTAACTATGATTTAATACTGGAGCTGCACCATAGAATAATACTCCTATTTAAGCAAGGTTTGACATTTGTAACCTGGGAATGAGAAAAACCTAGTTAAATAATTAGTGCCACATTAACCATGAGTGGCCAGAGAGAAGAAATTCACACAGACAGGGCAGAAGGAAGAGTGAAAACACTTAGAAATTAAGACCCAATTTACAATCCAGTACTGTCATCTTACCTTTCCTATGAGAAAGTTAGTGTTCAGAGGAGCTGAATCAACTTGTCTTGAAGTAAACAAGCTACTCAGTCAATACATTTTCCCTTTTTCCTGCCTTCTACCAGCCATCATCTCTTCAACTGCTAACTGCAGGTGTCCTTCCTATTCTATAACACTGTAGATATGCAGTGATTAGCCTGGGGCAATATCCACTGATCTTCCCTAAATATTTTCTGAGTAAAAACTCATCAACGTAGTAGAGTGATATAGAGCTTTGGTATTAAAGGATTGCACATCCTTTCCTCATTTAACCATAAGCTTTGGATATTTGGCTTTATGATTGATGTTAATCTCTTTAAGTTTAGCAGACCCACCCTGCTCCTAGCTTTGTTATGAATGTGGTTCTGCCATTACTATCCCCTCACCACTGGTTCATGATGTTTTAACAGACACCCACACTGTAGTATGAAATGTAGTTCACTGGTGAATAAGAAGCATATTGCTTGGGGGAAGGAATACAGAAAGGAACATCTGGCTATTAATATTAGAGCTGCAATGAACAGTGAGAAATGCTGATAGTGTATTAAAGCAATAAGAGTTACATGCTTTTATGTCATATATGAGTTCTGAAGATATCATAATTAAAAGAAAGTAGCAGTAGTTTAAGCCCAAGGTTAAATTAAATGTTCAAAGTCTAAAACAGGTAGCTAAAATGTTTCTTAAGTCAACATCAGACACCAATATTGAACATGCTTTCTGATTCTGACTATGTTACATATTTAAGCCTTTGTTTCTTCCTTGCCCTTAATTACTCAAATAACCCATCTTTGAGAAAAATCTTACCAACATGTCTACCTCAACCAATAATTTATTACAGAATAATTCAAGGCTAAATTAGTAAATTGGCTCCAGAAAAAGGCTTTAAAGACTACTTCCTCAGCATTTTTTTGAAAACCATTCCCACCTCCCCCCATTCTGTGCTTCTGCTAAAGGCAAACCTTAAATTCTAGGGTTCTGTGCATATGATTAGTACACAGAAGAGTTGGCTGCTGTATCTCCTGTCTATGGGGTCTATGTAAATTGATACCCTTATTGTTTAAACAATAAGTTGTATCTTCTTCCAAAATCAAGCAATTTTTTTTTTGGGGGGGTGTCTTTATCCGTTGGAAGTCAGCAAGAAAGCTTGCATTAAATTCATAAAGCAGAATAAGTCCTTATACGTACAAAAATCATTGACTCGCTTAAATACTAGCTACACTGTATTTTCCAGATCAGTGGGTAAAACTCTCTGAAGAACTCACAGTTGCTTAAATTGTTGGCAAGCAACCAAACTAACTTGAGATTCAGCATAACAATGAGGACTGACACACGATTGGTTTGAGGAAAAAGAAGTCATTCTTCAATTTTAATTAAATTCATTCTTCAATTTTAATTAAATACTGAAAGCTGGCATGTTTGGATTGGCTGTAGGCAAGTCATATAGTTCAAGTTTTCCAAAGTGGCTGAAGCAAGTAGCACAAGAAGGTAGAAGATGGCTTTCTGGTCTGCAAAATCTCCAAGGAGCTCTAGACCAACTTGAAATACTTTGTGAATCCTTCACACCCTCTTAAGAGTAGGCTTTGCTTAGTGATATCTGCCTACGGCTGTCCTTAAGAACCAAATTTGATATGATTCCCCCTTTATTTGAAGCATTTAGGTTTAAGCTAGTAATTGCAGCTCTTGTGTGTGAAGGTATGAATAATAAAGAGGCTCTAACTCCCGCGGGGTCTACTCTTTAAAATTGTTACTTTTGCTTTCAGAATGCTAATCAATGCATGATATGAATGATATAATACATAAAAATGTATATAAAAAGAATAATTACCATATTTTGCTCAAAAAATTATTGATGTGTTGTAGAACAATATAAAGCCAAGATCATTTCTGGAACAATGACTCTGAAACTGCTGATATAGGAGTCAACAATCATTTTCAGTGTAAAATGAAGGAAAACAAGTTGTGTTTATAGAGTTAATAACGTATCTTCCTGTCACAACCAGATAGAAGGATGTAGGTGTCCAAGCATGGCATTGAAGAAGCTAATTAAAACCAGGGATAGACAAATATTAACTTTCACTTTCTTCCACATGGAATATAATTTTAAGTCTCTCTGTTTACAAAGAATAGTGTCAATTATGATAAGTTTGCATTAAAGACAACAATGAAGGAATTCCCACCCTGTGTACTGGCCAAATTCATTAGATATAGCTATTCCTAGAATACAGAGCATGGTTAGTTCCTGAATAAAGATGAGAAGCCCCTAAGAATAAAATATGTCAACCTTATTGAGGCATCAGAAACATTAGGTTAATGTACATTTCAGCTCAGATTTTTAAGAGCTGTGAAACATTCTGAATGGATAGATCTTCAGTGCCAAAATTTTGCTTTCTTCCATGTTCCAGATTTTGACATCTAAATTTATTTTAAGCTGGCCACCAACTGGAGGTTCTTAATGGTCTTCAAAGGACATGTATAATACATTGCACTGGTCTGGTAATGAGGACATAAGGGCACAATTGTGAGGTCCTGGAGTTCCAGGTAGGGCTGCAACTGAAGCATGAAATGAAGGTAAGGAAACCCAGCCTTTTTTTTAACCTACAAATTGAAATGGGAGGTTTTCTTGCACTATTATTCTTTTTTCTTTATTGTTTCTTTGTTTTCAGAGACAGTACATATTTGGGTAATTGCATAAGATCACTTTAGTTCAATAAATTATTCATCATGCTATAGTTTGCATGCAGATATTATTCTTACAAAGATACATAGGAGATATCAGTCCTGTGACACTGATAGATGTTATATGAACAAGAAAGAAATAATAATAATAATAATAATAATAATAATAATAATAATAGTGTTTGATCCTAGAGGTGAAGCTACAATTGGTAAATTACTGCCACGCATTTGCAACTCTTTTATATCACTTATTTGCTCTTTCTGTTCCAGCTTAATGTATCAAATAATCTTCCAAAGGTAACAGAAATGTATTTCTCATCTTGTGATCTTAATAGGTGTGAAATGCTGCACTGTAAGAAATCTTCCAAGGTCTCCTTGACATGGTTGGCCTGCAAATAATGATGGATGGGCTAGAATTGTTGAAGGGAACCTGCATTAGCAACTTCAAGCTTTGCTTCCAGTCCTAAAATGAGAAGTACAAACACTGAGGGAGAAGCTTTATAGAAGAAAGAGAAAAGAAATGAAGAGAATGAGATAAGCAATCTTATAACTTTCTGATCATCAGGAAAAAAGTTTCTTCTCCCTGTAGCATGATGAACAATAGATGACTTGCAGAACATGGGCCACCCACAGCATTGATCTGAAGCCCCAAGAGCATTCCAGAGTGATCAAGAGTGAAGTTTTACATTTTTTCTTGGATTTTGATGGGCTTTAGTTGCCCATGTAGCAGCTTTAAAGCTTGCAGAGAAGAATCACACCCTTTAAAAGGCATAAATCAGATTCATGTTTCTATCTACAAGGCTTAAAACATCCACTTTACCTCCTAAAAAATGCCTCCAATTTTTTTTCCCTTTGGTGCCTTTGAGTCCACCTTGACTCCTGGTGGCTGCCTGGACTAGTCCCTGCAGTTTTCTTGGCAAGGTTTCTCAGAAGCGGTTTGCCATTTCCTCCTTCCTATGGCTGAGAGAGTGACTGATCCAAGGTCATCCATCTGGCTTCATGCCTAAGGCAGGACTAAAACCCACAGTCTCCCAGTTTCTAGCCTGGTGCCTTAAGCACTACACCAAACTGTCTCTCTCTCAAATATTAAGCAAACAAAAATAGCCCTGCTCACTCCAAGTGATTAAAGAGATCCCCAGTTATGCACTGTGTGGCTCCAATTCAGGCAGACTACGAGCAAGCATGCAAATGCAAGTAGATAAATAGGTACCACTTCGGTGGGTAGGTAACAGTGTTCCATGCAATCATGCCGGCCACATGACCTTGGAAGTGTCTTCGGACAATGCTGGCTCTTCGGCTGACAAACAGAGATGAGCACCGGCCCCTAGAGTCGGACACGACTGCGCGGGGGAACCTTTACTTTTTTTTACGAGCACAAAATGGGACCCCAGGGTGGAAAAAGTTGCCTATCCCTGTTCTATACAGCAACATTATCCTTTCAGGTGTTTGTTGGTTTGAATAATAATAATAATAATAATAATAATAATAATAATAATAATAGCAGCAGCAGCAGCAGCAGCAGCAGAGGAGCAATCAAACAACACAATATACCCTAATCAAGCAACTATTAACTCAGTCAATCAACCAAGCAGCTTAAAACAACCCAACCAAGGTACTACCAAGGAGAGTACAACACCCCCACCAACACAGGCAGGACAAGCCAGGGTATATAAACAGAGAGCAAGTCCCACTCCCTTTTTGCACTGAAGATGTTGCCTAGCCTGGCAATGAAACATCTGCAAGAAAACAACAAGGCTGAGAGAGCACCATGGCCTCCACAATAATAATAGATTTGAAGTAACCCTGGATGGCTCAATATTTAAACAATAAAAACAGTAAAAAGCCTAAGAACCAGCAAAAAACCCTTCCTGGTGCCCCAAACACAACAGATCCCCACATTTCCAAACAAACCATAGAGATTCCCTGGGCTCCAGCCTCACACTATACTAAGGCTTGTGGGAAAAATCTTTACAGATTTTCAGAAGGGCAGTAAAGGAGCCTTCCATATCTCAGGGGGGAGGGTGTTCCAAAGGGTGTTCTCAGATGTAAAGGATTATAACATAAATAACCCCCTGTTTAGGGGTGATGAAAGTTGCAAACCAACATTACTTAAACCAGTTTCGAGAAAGTTTCTCTGTACTGCAGCTATTTTTCATGCTGACGCCTCTCTTCTAAATGTCAATACTAAATGTTACCTTTCTGGCACTACAGAATAGTGGTCTCACAGATCAAATGCCAAAAATGGGGGCAATGTTAATGTTATTAGCAAGCATATCGGGGAATTAGAGTGATTCAGCAAACTGAGGTTTTGACCTCTATCATTGTAATTCACCTGGTCATGAACTTTTGATGTTAGCCACTTCAAAACAATGAGATTTGAATGACTGAACTCTATCAATGATTTAAGCCAGAGCTTTCCAAACTTTTCATGTTGGCGACACACTTTTTAGACATGCATCATTTCACAACACACTCTTACAGCAGGGCATCATTTTGCGACACACTCTTACAGCAGGGCACAAGGCAGGCACTAGGACCTGTGCGGAATCACAGCAGGTTTGGAGGCAGCAAGGCACAAGGCAGGCATTAGGACCTGCGCGGAATCCTGGCAGGGCAGGTTTGGAGGCAGCAGGGCACAAGGCAGGCACTAGGACCTGTGCGGAATCACAGCAGGTTTGGAGGCAGCAAGGCACAAGGCAGGCATTAGGACCTGCGCGGAATCCTGGCAGGGCAGGTTTGGAGGCAGCAGGGCACAAGGCAGGCACTAGGACCTGCGCATAATCCTGGCAGGGATCGGAGGCAGCAGCAGCCGCCACACACAGAGACACTTCTGCTGACACACTAACGTGTCCCGACACAGAGTTTGGAAAGCTCTGATTTAAGCACTGCATAGACAGTAGGGTTTTTGTTTGTGTCTGTGTGTGTGGTTTGGATTTTTGCAAGAGTGACAATGGCAACAAAAGAACAACACTTCTATTTCACGTTTTAAATTCTTGTTACTAATCCTGAATGTGAAGCTTTGCTCTGTGGAGGTATAACAATTCTCTTTATTAAAGCAAAGAAGGGACACAATTTGCACTGATGAGAGACTTCACATCACTCCACAGCTTTAACTAAGCTGCAGGAGACTTTATTTCTCCTTCTCTTTGAATTTGCCTACAGAGCATTGCTGCCAAATTCCTCTTAGTGCCCCACATAGTTATTTTGGCTCATTTAAAGAATCAATGCAATCCAAACATTGTAGCACTGTTGCTCGTGCCCAAAGAACCAAACTAGATGTCTTATAGGTCTGCATACTACGTATATGTTAAAGTCAGGAGAATTGATAACACCACTGCTGAACATCAAGCAAGGACTATATTTATCCGTCCACTTTGATTTGGTCTGAAGCTCTGCCTTCAAAAGCTGCGTAGTCCAGCTGATTAGCTGCCAAGGGTGGGGACTGGAGCATGGAATGGATTGGAAGGGAATTAAGTAATCAAATTACAGGCCTAACTCTTCCAATATTTAGCTGCACTGGGGATCCTCCTGATCTCTCCTTCCATCTTTAAAAACAAATGTCTCACTTTCTAATGATCCATTTCTTTCTCAGAATCAGTTTTTAAAATCGTGACTCAATTTAAAAGTATTTAATATTTTTTTAAAAAAATTAGCTCTATTAAGTCCATCTTAATCTACGCCCCTTTAAAGTATTCTACTTTGGTAATTTCGGACCAGTCAGTTATCTTCCCTGCAATGGCTTTGAATTCCATAGCATACTCCGACACTGACTTAGCCCCTGGCTGTAATTGCTGCAGCTCTGTCTTGGCTTTTAACTTCGCAAGGGAGTCCTGGAATCTCAACCTCAAAGCTCCCAGAAAGTCCTTCAACTTATGTAGCTCAGGAGCTGAGGCATCGTGTAACTGCATGAGCCAGTCTGCTGCGGGACCCTTTAATCTGGAACCCACTAAGTTCATTTCAGAAGCCTCTGAAGGGAATGGATCCCCATATTCATCCATATACACTGTCACATTGGTTAGAAAATATGACAGTTGTTGGGGCTCCCTGTTAAACTTAATGTGCAAATCCCTTTGACCTCTCCTGACCTGGGCGGAACTTACAGGGCTGGCTGGAGGGTTCATCCAGCTTACCGAAAGGCGAATGCTCCTCTTACTCTCTGGAGGTGAAGGGGGAGATGGGGTTTCCTGCATTTGGGGTGATGGGCAGTGATAGAAATTTAATAAATAAATAAATAAATAAATAAATAAATAAATAAATAAATAAATGCTGATGGGTTTCCAAGGGAGCTTTGGGCTTTTTCTGGGGGATCTGGTAGATAGCTCAACTAAGGCTTTCATCTCATCTGGAATGGATATGTGATGAGAGCCTTAGATTATGTTGCTCCTATGCAGACTTTCCCTTGTCTTTGATTCCAGTGGATGCACTGATTTCTGAAGATTTCATCTGAGAGATGAAATGACAGAAGAGATGTCTAGGAGTGCCATGGGAGAAAGACAAACATTAATTCCAACCAAGCATATGGAAGAGTCATATTGGGGATTCTGTATGTGTGTGCAAGCTTTCGCGTCAGTGTTGACTCCTGGTGAATGCCCGGACTAGTCCCTGCAGTTTTCTTTGCAAGATTTTTCGGAAGTGGCTTGCTATTGCCTCCTTCCTGGGGCTGAGAGAGAGTGACTGGCTCAAGGCCAAACAGCAGGCTTGTGCCTAAAGCAGGTCTAGAACCCAAAATGTGTCCTGTTCCGACTAAGACTGACACGGAAGCGTTACTGAAATAACTTTATTTACAAGATACACAAGCTGCCCAGTTTACACAGTCCTCTTCTTCCTCTAGAGGCTGGATACCAGCGAGTCCCGTGAATACTCCTGGCCAGACAGGAAGGAGCCGAGAGGGTACAGGCACTGTAGAAGAGGCTGCAGCTGGTGGTGAACCGGAGGTGACAGGCAAGGTGTCCGCGGGCGTGGAGTTAGCGGGGCTGTCAGGGCTGGGGGTAGACCGGGACCCGACAAAAGCTACCCTCTGCTGGCCGGCGTCGGCTGGGCTTTACTGCTGATCTGGGCTGGTGGGAGTCTGGGTAGACCGGGGCCTGACAAAGGCAACCCACTGGTGGCTGGCGTCAGCTGGGCTTGGCTGCTGATCTGGGCTGGTGGGAGTCTGGGTAGACCGGGGCCCGACAAAGGCAGCCCACTGGTGACCGGTGTCAGCTGGCTCTGGAGCAGAGAGCAACGGAGAGTTGGTGGCTCGGGCAGTCAGGAGAGGAGAAGGCAAGGTGGCGGCACTTACCCTGACGCTGGTTTCTTCCACAGGTAACAAGGATGGAGGGGTGGCGAACGGAAGAGGTTCAGGCACGAGGCTTGCCACGTCAGCAAGGTAAGGCTTGGATCTGAGGCTTGGCATGGCAGCGGGGCAAGGTGTGGGATCCGGGTCCGGCGCAGCAGCAAGGCTAGGCTCGTTCATGGGGTCCGGGACTGTGGTAAGGCAGGGCTCTAGAGAGAGGTCTGGGCCAGCCATTAGGCATGGCTCGGGAGCAGGGTCCGGCACGGAGTTTAGAGACTTCAGCGTAGAACAGTTAGAATGGTTGTCTCTGGCACCTGAGGTAAGTCGCGCCAGCTTTTTATTCTGTTTTTTGCGCCTTGGGAGAGCAGGGCCCAATCGGGCTTCATGTTGCTCTGCCCGCCTTTCTGGTCTCCTTTGGCGCGTGCTGATTGGTGGAGGCGTCTTTCTTTCCGAGTCTCTGCCAATCAGCGTTTCCGGGTCTCTGGTTGGTTTCGCGCCAAGCCTGCCGTCTCCTGTGATTGGCTGTTCCTCCTCCTCCGAGTCCAGCATGTCAGCCGGCATCCAGGTAAGTGCACGAAACCTCACACTATCCCCCCCCGCAGTACCTTCCTCCCCCCTGCTTTGTGGTCTGGGTTTCTCCAGGTATTGGCAACGGAATTGTTGTACCCGTAACGGCGCATGGATGTCTGCAGCATCTTCCAAGGAGTACTCATCTGGGCCGTAACCCTTCCAGTCTATTAGATACTGCAGATGGCCGCAATGTTTGCGTGAGTCCAGGATGCAAGCAACCTCATATTCGGTCTCTCCTTGGATGATGACAGGAGGAGGTGGTGTCTTCCTGGTTCTGAGTGGGCTGTCAGCTGAAGCAGGGACCAGCAAGGATCTGTGGAACACGGGGTGTATGCGCATGTGTCCCAGATGGGTTAATTGGAAGGCGACTGGATTGACTTCAGCTTCTACTGGGAATGGTCCCAGCAACTGGTGGTCCAGCTTCCGAGATGGTCGTGGAGAGGATAGGTGTCTTGTTGACAACCACACGATATCAACAACCTTTAGTGGGGGTCATGTCTTCTGGTGGCGGTCGGCGAAGCGTTTGTAGTCCTCCTTAGCCCTTTCCAACTGGTCTTTAAGCACTTGGTGGCTGGCCTGTAGTTCTTGGAAGAACTGGTTTGCAGCTGGCACGGCTGAGTCTGGCATGGTGAGAGAAAACGATCGCGGGTGGAACCCGTAATTTGCAGTGAAGGGGGCCATCTGTGTCAAAGAGCATTGTGCATTGTTGTACACAAACTCTGCCAAGGCTAGGAGGTCTGCCCAATTGTCCTGTTGGTAGTTCACATAACAGCGCAGGTACTGCTCCATGATGGCATTCACCCTTTCTGTTCCTCCATCCGATTGTGGATGAAATGCGGTGGATAAGTGTCTCTGGATTCCCAGATTCTGGAGGAGTGCCTTCCAGAAACGGGCAGTGAACTGCGAGCCACTGTCTGACACCACACTCTTCACTATGCCATGCATTTTGAAAACTTTTTAATATAAAGGCGTGCCGTCTCTTGGGCCGTGGGCAAGGCCTTACACGCGATAAAGTGGGCCATCTTCGTCATGGAGTCCACCACTACCAAGATAGCAGTGGCGTCCTGGGACTTGGGAAGGTCTGTGATGAAGTCCATGGAAATAGCCTCCCATGGTTGTTCAGGAGTGGGTAGGGGCATTAGGAGACCAGCAGGCTTGTCCGTTTGATTTTTTGCCCTGCGACAGTCTGGGCAAGAGAATACATATCGTCCCATATGCGCGGCCACCAAAACTCCCGGGAGACCAGGTTCAGCATTTTGAAGAACACGAAATGTCTGGCGGCCGGGTTGTCATGGCATAGTTGCAGGACCAGTTTATGGAGTTTCCCCGGGGGTACATAGTAGCGGCCTCGGAAGCAAAGCGTCTCATGATTACATGTCCACTGATCGGTCTGACCTATGGAAAGGTGCGCCAGCTCTTGTCTCTTTTTCCTTGCCCAGGGGTCAGCTCTTTGTTGTTCACGAATCCGTTGGCTTAGGTCACCCTGTACTGTGAAGGCAGCAAACCGCTCTGGAGGGATGACAGGTTGAGGCGGTGCTGGAGCCTCTAGGCGATCATATACAGGTTTTCTCGAAAGCGCGTCTGCCCATTGGTTCTGGCCTCTCGGAATGTAAGTTACCCTGAAGTCGAACCGGGAGAAGAACAGGGACCATCGTATTTGCCGCTGGTTCAAGGTTCTGGCGGTCTTTAGATGTTCCAGGTTGCAGTGGTCGGTTCTTACTTTCACGGGGTGTCACACCCCTTCCAAATGTTGCCTCCATGTCTCGAATGCCACCTTAATGGCCAGGAGCTCCTTGTCCCAAATGGTATAGGCCTTCTCAGCCAGGGCGAGCTTCCGGGAATGGTAAGCACAAGGGCAAAGGGTGATGGTCTGTGGGTCGGCCTGGAGCAAGATGGCGCTGACGGCTACATCAGATGTGTCTGTTTCTACAATGAACGGCCGGAATGGGTCTGGGTGCCTGAGTATAGACTCCATGGTAAAGGCTAGTTTGAGCCTATTGAAAGCGCGTTGTTCCGTGTCTCCCCAATGAAACTTGGTCTTCTTCCAGAGCAGGTTTGATAAGGGTGTGGTCAGTCCTGCGAATTGAGGAATGAAATTTCGATAGTAGGCGTGAGGCGAGGTCTGGCGCCCCCTAACCCCTAACTGCATCGGCTCCTCGATGGCTCGGGAACGCGGGACGAAGGGTGGAGGCTGGGCGAAGCGCCTCCTTGACCTCCGTTGCTGTAATCGCCCATCGATCTGCAGGCACAGATGGGTCAGGCCTGGGAGGTTCATTCATTCATTCATTCATTCATTCATTCATTCATTCATTCATTCATTCATTTATACAAAACAGTTTGCCCATGGCAATCCATTTTAGACACGATACCCATTAGTAATTAATAGCTATTAAGTAAACCAGTCTTCACACATCAGGTCTGAACTGTGGTCTGATGTCCTGTTCCAACTAAGACTGACACGGAAGCGTTATTGAAATAACTTTATTTACAAGGTACACAAGCCGCCCAGTTTACACAGTCCTCTTCTTCTTCTACAGGCTGGATAGCAGCGAGTCCCATGAATACTCCTGGCCAGACAGGAAGGAGCCGAGAGGGTACAGGCGCTGTAGAAGAGGCTGCAGCCGGCGGCTAACCAGAGGTGACAGGCAAGGTGTCCGCGGGTGTGGAGTTAGCGGGGCTGTCGGGGCTGGGAGTAGACCGGGGCCCGACAAAAGCTACCCACTGCTGGCTGGCATTGGCTGGGCTTAACTGCTAATCTGGGCTGGTGGGAGTCTGGGTAGACCGGGGCCTGACAAAGGCAACCCACTGGTGGCCGGCGTCAGCTGGGCTTGACTGCTAATCTGGGCTGGTGGGAGTCTTGGTAGACCGGGGCCCGACAAAGGCAGCCCACTGGTGACCGGCGTCGACTGTCTCCAGAGCGGAGAGCAACGGAGAGTCGGTGGCTCGGGCAGTCAGGAGAGGAGCAGGCAAGGTGGCGGCTCTTACCCCGATGCTGGTTTCTTCCACAGGTAACAAGGACGGAGGGGCGGCAAACAGAAGAGGTTCAGGCACGAGGCTTGGCACGGCACCAAGGTAAGGCTTGGATCTGAGGCTTGGCGCGGCGGCGGGGCAAGGCGTGGGATCCGGGTCCAGCGCGGCAGCAAGGCTAGGCTCGTTCACTGGGTCCGGGACTGTAGTAAGGCAGGGCTCTAGAGCGAGGTCCGGGCCGGCCATAAGGCAAGGGTCCGGCGTGGAGTTTAGAGACTTCAGCGTAGAATGGTTAGAACGGTTGTCTCCGGCACCTGAGGTCAGTCTTGCCGGCTTTTTATTCTGTTTTTCACGCCTTGGGAGAGCAGGGCCCAATCGGGCTTCGCGTTGCTCTGCCCGCCTTTCTGGTCTCCTTTGGCGCGCGCTGATTGGCAGAGGCGTCTTTCTTTCCAAGTCTCTGCCAATCAGCGTTCCGGGTCCCTGGTTGGTTTTGCGCCAAGCCTGCCGTCTCCTGTGATTGGCTCTTCTTCCTCCTCCAAGTCCCGCATGTCGGCTGGCATCCAGGTAAGTGCACAAAACCTCACAAAATGGCTCTCATATTAGGGATTACATTTCGGCAATACGAACTGTTTAAAGTGAATTATTTCCTGCTAAGTAGGCAAGGGCCACAAGAACATCTACTGGGCCACTGGGAGGAATATGCTGGACATCTGATGGATAGAGTCACTTGGATCCATTCTAAATTAGCACATACACTTCAAGATGTATTGTTTATGAAAGAAGAATTACAATTAGTCATTAAATATTTCAATCCAATTATGGTCTATCTTGATCTATTATAATCTATAATGATTCTTATGATGGTAGTAAAATTTCTGAAGTGACTGTATGAATCTAACAAAATCTCACAATTGTATGCTATGAGCTACCCTCGATTAGAGTCAGGTGGCTTCTAAGCTGAAATAAATAAATAAATAAATAAATAAATAAATAAACAAACAAACAAACAAACAATCCAGAATGTACAAAACCCTGTGCAAGGTTACCATAGATCAGAAAACTGATATTCCTTTATTGCTTTATGTCTGTATTTCACCTTCTGCAGTACAGAGCTCAATCTGGATTTTGATGTGACATAATTGTTTTATATCGCTGCAGAGCTGCAGAGCTATGCCCATGTGTGTTTATCTAATTACATTTGTTCTGACTGAGAAGTTCCCCAACATATCCTCTTCTACACTCCAATTATTCTTAGTGGGATTACAGTCAAAAAACCAAGAGCACTAATCTCAATTTCACACATTATGCAGTGGCAAAACAGAATTTTCCTCCACGTTCTTTGAAAATAGTCAAAGGTAATCATATACAGTAAGCATGTATAATGCATATATCTGTAATATTTGCCTTTTATATTTTAAAATGCAATCAGGCCTTTTAAATGGAATCATAAATATGCAACACATAAAAGGGTCCAAAGACAGAACGAGGAACAGCCTTAAATAGTTTATTCATACATGTTTGTAAAACAAACACATGTACAAAAAGATGTTTTTTGTTTTTGCAACATCACTACACAACCTTATAAAGGACTCAACAATTCCATCTTTTAGAACCATTGCAAGAATTGCTTGCTAAACTGACCTTGAATCTCTAAATTAAAATGGCAGTTTGTTATAGAATATCAGTCTTAACTGACTTATATTATTTAATGTGGATTTTTATCTTTGTTGAAATCTAAGATGCCAAGCCTTTGGAATAAAACAAGGGAGTGTAAATCCAGATGATTTGGAATTTACCAAGACATCAAGAAGTGTTGATTTTCCTTCTCTGTAGCAATGGATTAATGATATGTGTTTGATTTTAATTGTTTTTCTTTTTCACATCTAAGTGGCACTTTTGAGTAACCTGGTTAAATATTTTGGAGCTTAACATAATTTTCCAGGGCAATATTTATTGTTACCTTTTTTCTTTTTCTTTTCCTTCTTATTAATATAACATCAATAATTTGTTAATGCAGGCTTCCGGGTGTTGGAGTGAGCGGTGTGCTGAGCTGAGGCTCTCAGCTGAAATCTCCAAGGCTTTCCATTTGTGGCGATTAAAAAAAACCAAGTAATCGCCAAAATCACCCTTGAAGAGAGGGTGAGCAGAAGATTACCCACAGAGGGTAGCAGGATTCTCTGCTCTTTTCCAACCCCTGTATTTCCACCACGGGGGAAGGGAGATTGAAGTGGAGAAAGGCAGCTGGAATCGTCAAGAAGCTCTGACTCTACTGACTCTGCCTGGAATGAAATGAGTGACTTTCCCTTTTATTTTTACTTTGATTTACTTTTTCACTTATGGATAAATAAAAGTATTCTTTTTTGGAGTTATTCTGCCTGGATTTTAAGACTTTATGGAATAGTGAACTGGTGATTTAACATCTTTTCTTTTATCTTTTTGTGATGCTTGCTAAGAAAGAATTTTTATTTTCTTCTTTCCCTATTTTCTTTTAAACTTCTGGGATATCATTTGGATTACAAGATGCCTTTTAAACTTTTTATATTTTAACTGGACTTTCTTTTTATTGAAATTTGATTGTTTAAGGTGTACTCTGGGTGAAAAAATAAATTGGATTATTGTAGATTCTTTTTTGCTTTCTACCTTTTTCTTTTTTTGTGGTTGAATTGGAGGGATGTAAGCTGGCATGAGAAATATTGGAATTGTTTATTGTTTTTACTATTATTTTCTCTACAGTTCAAAGAAGTTTCTTTCTTCTTTTTTATCTTTTGTTTTTACATTTATATGGACTCATATACCTAATGGAATACAATCTTGTTATTACGACAACTATTTTTTAAAGGATTGTTTTTACTTTTTGTATTTCTTTACTCCCTCCTTTTTGTAAACAACCATTGCAACAATCATTATCTCTCTCCTTTTTAATTTCTCCCTCTCTCCTCTTTCTTTTTTATTTTACAGGAATATTATCTACATTATGACGAATATGGCATTGAGGATGAAGAGAGACAAAGAGAAAGAAAAAGAAACTGGAAGTGCATCTATAGAACTTTCAATAACTGCAGTATTAATGGAAGCTCCACCATCAGAAGAGAAAAAAAAATCCTGGATGCAATACTGGATGCAATTACTTTATTAAATAAAAAAATGGATGCTTGGGGTCAACAAATCAACAAGCAGATAGAAAATTTATTTACTTTAGAAAAAAAATGGACATAAAGATGGATTTATTGGGACAACAAGTAGTTAAGAAGATGGAAGAGGCGAAAGAAGAACCAACCCAGGAAATAAAACAAGAATTTAAAAAAGAAGTGCAGATAGTTAAGGAAGTGGTTAATACCTTATTAGGGGAATTTAAAGAGATGCAAGGCCAGATGCAGAAATTAGAGACTAACTCAGAAAGTGTCATTAAAGAACTTGAATACAACTTAGATATTACTGCTTTAGCAGAAATGATAGAAAAAGAACATACTTTGAGATTGAGTGCATCCCTAGAACAATTAAATGAAAAAGCAAGAGAAAGGATTGTTTTTGAATTAGTTAAACTTCTAGAAATGAGAGAACAAGATTTGGATTTGGAAATAGATAAAACTTTTAGAGCTAATTCATGGTATGCTAGAGAAAAGAAAATGTTCAAAGGGCAAAAGTTAAGGATAGCCTCTACTTTAAAAGTAAAAACATTTTTAGAGAAATATAAGACAGATATGAGAGATGCACCAGGAGAACGCAAGAAGCATTTCATAGATAGAAGTAAGAAATAGAGATAAATGGCTGACTTAGAAGGACTTCTTAAAAATTGGGAAAATTAGATTTTACCAATGACACAAGATTGGATGTTAAAATTGATGGATTGGCAGAAAATGATAAATTGACATGTCAATGAAGGTTCTCAGTCATCCAGGTGGAACAGTCTGTAGCTTGAATCATGTCAACTGGATGTGGGATATTGCTGGCTTTATGGGGTTCCAGGCGCAGAGTAATCCAAACAACGTGTAGGGCTCACAATATTTTATTGTAGCATAAGGCAATAATGGATATATAGTACATTATTGCAAAAGGAAAAAACAACAAAGCATACGCAGAGTTTCATCAGCAGATGTGAAGTAAAATCATGGCCTATACAAAGGCCAGGCATAGTTACAGTTCAGTAACAGAGTACATGGCAACAGTACAGATAGAAGTCAAGAAGAAGAGAGAATAGAGTATAGACCCATAGTTAATAGCTGAGATATACCCTTGGTTCAGCATTCTGATTGGCTATATGTGGGTCAGGACATTTTCAAACTGACAATGCATTAAACAGTTGCACTTACTATAAATCGCCATGAGATGGCAGTGTTGCACATTGTCTCCCCTCCGGGAAAGCGGTTCCCATGAGATAGGGTATTTTGGACTGATATCGCTACCTCACGTGATACCATGTTTTGGCTATGGAAGGTCACACACCTGGTGTTTACTGGTGGAATGTTTTGGGAACACTGTCAGCAGAGGAGTATGGAAAAATACTGGCTTTACAAGCTAGTGAAGGAATCCATTCGTATGAATTCTACATAGAATAACTCTAACACTGGATTTCTATTTTCTCAGTGGAAACGTTTCGCTCCTTATCCAAGAAGCTTCTTCAGTCTGAGCAAAGTTAGTAAGGGAGTCCTTAAATATGTTTCTAGGGTGGCAGTGTGACCTTGCACCTGGGGCTAGGTCATGGTTATTTGAGATGTTTATTTCTAAGTCCCTTTATCATACAAAGGAGGATCGTTAAGATTACCATGCTGCTGTTGAGCTTGCGAAATGGTCTTAATCTTCCTACACACAGAAGACAAAGCAGGAAGGAAAATAGGGGAAAGATTGTGCCTGAGGCCCCCACCTCTATTCAAGGAAGGATTTTCCAAGTTGGCATAAATGGACTCCTTGACTCCTCTCTCAAACCAACTATCTTCTCTGTCTAAAATGTGAACATTAATGTCCTCAAATGAGTGTCCTTTTTCCTTTAGATGAAGGTAAACTGCTGACTCTGGTCCTGTGGTGTTACTTCTCCTGTGTTGGGCCATCCTCCTGTACAAAGGTTGTTTGGTTTCTCCAATGTAGAGTTCAGAGCACTCCTCACTGCACTGGATTGCATACACTACATTGCTTTCCTTGTGTTTTGGAGTTTGATCTTTGGGGTGTACAAGCCTCTGTCTCAGTGTGTTGGTGGGTTTGAAATATACAGGTATGTGGTGTTTGCCAAATATCCGTTTTATCTTTTCAGACACGCCAGCCATGTAAGGAATGACCCCGTTCTTCCCTTTACTCTGAGTCTCAGCCCTGTCTGTTGCTGTTTTAGGTCTGGTAGACTTAGATTTAGTGAAGGCCCAATTTGGATATCCACAGGCCTTCAGAGCTGTTCTCAGGTGCTGATTTTCATTCTTTTTGGAATCCATGGAGGTGGGGATGGTTTCTGCTCTGTGTGACAATGTCCTGATGACTCCTAGTTTGTGCTGCAGTGGATGGTGGGAGTCAAACGTCAGGTATTGATCTGTGTGTGTGGGTTTCCTGTAGATCCCTATTTCTAGCTTGCCACCCATCCCAATGAGGACTTCACAGTCTAGGAATGCCAGTCTGTTGTCCTTGGTGTCTTCTCTGGTGAACGTAATGTTGGCATCTATGGTGTTTATATGGTCTGTGAAGGCCTGTACTTCCTGGGCCTTGATTTTGACCCAGGTGTCATCCACATACCTGAACCAGTGAGTGGGCACCATTCCCTGGAATGTGTTTAGTGCTTTCTTCTCCACTTCTTCCATGTATAAATTGGCCACAATGGGTGACACAGGGGAACCCATGGCACAGCCGTGTTTTTGTCTGTAAAAGTCACCTCTGTATGAGAAATAAGTGGTGTTAAGACACAGGTCCAGAAGATGGCAATAAATTGACATGTTTATTAAAGGAAAATTTAAGTTATTATTTTATTAAGGAGTGGAAACCATTGATGGACTATTTGTAACATGCAGGGGGGGCAAAGCTTATATGGGGTATTGAAGATTAAAATATATATAAATTGATATATTAGACAGGAAAGGTTTTTTGAATGTTATATATAGAGCTAGCATGTATGATAAATCTGTTAAATTACTATGACCAGCGATAAATCGGAAGTTAACCAATCGACATATTGGGAATCAGCGAACTAAAATGGACAGGAATGGGCGAATTTAATTCAGGAGACCATTATATATACTACTGTGGGCAAGAATCCCTTAGAAGAAATGGAGTAGCTCTCATAGTCAATAAAAGAGTGGGAAAGGCAGTACTGGGGTACAACCTCAAAAACGACAGAATGCTTTCAGTTCGAATCCAAGGCAAACCATTCAACATCACAGTGATCCAAGTCTATGCCCCAACCACTGATGCCAAAGAAGCTGAAGTTGACCGGTTCTATGAAGACCTACAACACCTTCTAGAACTAACACCAAAAAAAGATGTCCTTTTCATCATAGGGGACTGGAATGCTAAGGTAGGAAGTCAAAAAATAACCGGAATAACAGGCAAGTTCGGCCTCGGAGTACAAAATGAAGCAGGGCAAAGGCTAATAGAGTTTTGTCAAGAGAACACGCTGGTCATAGCAAACACTCTTTTCCAACAACACAAGAGACGACTCTACACATGGACATCACCAGATGGTCAATACCGAAATCAGATCGATTATATACTTTGCAGCCAAAGATGGAGAAGCTCTATACAATCAGCAAAAACAAGACCTGGAGCTGACTGTGGCTCAGATCATGAGCTTCTTATTGCAAAATTTAGGCTTAAATTGAAGAACGTAGAGAAAACCACTAGACCAATCAGGTATGACCTAAATCATATCCCTTATGAATATACAGTGGAGGTGAGGAATAGATTTAAAGGATTAGATCTGGTAGACAGAGTGCCTGAAGAACTATGGATGGAGGTTCGTAACATTGTACAGGAGGCAGCAACTAAAACCATCCCAAAGAAAAAGAAATGCAAGAAAGCAAAGTGGCTGACTGATGAGGCTTTACAAATAGCTGAGGAAAGAAGGGAAGCAAAAGGCAAGGGAGAAAGGGAAAGATATAAACAACTGAATGCAGAATTCCAGAGAATAGCAAGGAGAGATAAGAAGGCCTTCTTAAATGAACAATGCAAAGAAATCGAGGAAAACAATAGAATGGGGAAGACTAGAGATCTCTTCAAGAAAATCGGAGATATCAAGGGAACGTTTTGTGCAAAGATGGGCATGATAAAGGACAAAAAAGGCAGGGACCTAACAGAAGCAGAAGAGATTAAGAAGAGGTGGCAAGAATACACAGAAGAACTATACAAGAAAGATCTTAATATCCCTGATAAATACGATGGTGTGGTCACTGACCTTGAGCCGGACATCCTAGAAAGTGAAGTCAAGTGGGCCTTAGGAAGCATTACTAACAACAAAGCTAGCGGAGAAGACAGTATCCCAGCTGAGCTATTTAAAATCCTAAAAGATGATGCTGTTAAAGTGCTGCACTCAATATGCCAACAAATTTGGAAAACTCAACAGTGGCCACAGGATTGGAAAAGGTCAGTTTACGTTCCAATTCCAAAGAAAGGCAATGCCAAAGAATGTTCAAACTACCGTACAATTGCGCTCATTTCACATGCCAGCAAGGTTATGCTCAAAATCCTACAAGCTAGGCTTCAGCAGCATGTGAACCGAGAACTACCAGAAGTGCAAGCTGGGTTTCGAAGAGGCAGAGGAACTAGAGATCAGATTGCCAACATTCGCTGGATCATGGAAAAAGCAAGAGAGTTCCAGAAAAACATCTACTTCTGCTTCATTGACTACGCTAAAGCCTTTGATTGTGTGGATCACAACAAACTGTGGCAAAGTCTTAAAGAGATGGGAGTACCAGACCACCTTACCTGTCTCCTGAGAAACCTGTATGTGGGTCAAGAAGCAACAGTTAGAACCGGACATGGAACAACCGACTGGTTCAAAATTGGGAAAGGAGTACGACAAGGCTGTATATTATCACCCTGCTTATTTAACTTATATGCAGAGTACATCATGAGAAATGCCGGGCTGGATGAATCACAAGCCGGAGTTAAGATTGCCGGGAAAAATATCAACAACCTCAGATATGCAGACGATACCACCCTAATGGCAGAAAGTGAAGAGGAACTAAAGAGCCTCTTGATGAGGGTGAAAGAGGAGAGTGCAAAAGCTGGCTTGAAACTCAACATTAAAAAAACCCAGATCATGGCATCTGGTCCCATCACTTCCTGGCAAATAGAAGGGGAAGAAATGGAAGCAGTGACAGATTTTATTTTCTTGGGCTCCAAGATCACCGCAGACGGTGACTGCAGCCATGAAATTAAAAGACGCTTGCTCCTTGGAAGGAAAGCTATGGCAAACCTAGACAGCATATTAAAAAGCAGAGACATCACCTTGCCGACAAAGGTCCGTATAGTTAAAGCTATGGTTTTTCCAGTAGCAATGTATGGCTGTGAGAGTTGGACCATAAGGAAGGCTGAGCGCCGAAGAATTGATGCTTTCGAGCTGTGGTGCTGGAGAAGACTCTTGAGAGTCCCTTGGACTGCAAGGAGGTCAAACCAGTCAATCCTAAAGGAAATCAACCCTGACTGCTCATTGGAAGGACAGATGCTGAAGCTGAAGCTCAAATACTTTGGCCACCTAATGAGAAGAGAGGACTCACTGGAAAAGACCCTGATGCTGGGAAAGACTGAGGGCAAAAGGAGAAGGGGACGGCAGAGGATGAGATGGTTAGATAGCATCACCGATGTAATGAACATGAATTTGAGTAAACTCCGAGAGACAGTGGAGGACAGGAAGGCCTGGCGTGCTATGGTCCATGAGGTCACGAAGAGTCGGACACGACTGAACGACTGAACAACAACAATTGAAGAAGACTCCCGAGAATATCACAGTTAGCCAAGAAAACAAAAAAATGGATCACAGAACAAGTCAATCCAGAGTACTCATTTGAGACACAAATGACCAGGCTCAAATTATAGTATTTTGGACAAATTATGTGAAGACCTAGTTCTCTTGAGAAGTCTGTAATGCTGGGAAAGGTGAAAGAAGAGAGAAAAAGAGGACAACCATGAGCAATAGATGTACCATTGGAAGACCTAAGGGCCAGGTTGAGGACAGTTCATCCTGGAGGAGTCTATATATGTGGTTGCTAAGAGTCAACACTGACATGATGACATATAATCAGTCAAGAACATAATTGCTTATCAGCAGGATCTCCATTTTATCTAAACTGAATAAGTTTTAAAAGTAGAGTGGACCTATGGAAAGCTACAAAGAACCAACATTGGATGGAACCAGCAGAGGAGCTGGCACCTGGTTTTGGCGAAAGCTCGGAAGTTTGGAAATCATTGAATAGACGGTGCACGGGTATAACAAGATCTAGAGATACTCTGAATAAATGGGGTTAACCGGTGACCTCTGCCCTTTGTGATTGTGGAGACTTGCAGACAACAACACATATGTACACTTGTCCTTTGTGCCCTGATCAATGAATACTTGAGGACCTCATGACAGCGTGACAGAATGCAATTAATGTTGCCAGTTTCTGGGCAGTTTCTGGGCAAGATCTGTCTAATTTTTATGTATTTTAACTTTTATATTTCATATTTTAAATGCTATGTTTTACAGTATGTTTTTTAACTGTGATGGTTCTGACATGAATAATTAAAAAAAAGTAAGTAAGGCTTTTCTCTAGTTCATCTCAAATTCCTGGCATTACTGAGTATTGTGTGTCATCAGTATACTGATGATATTTCATTTTTAATCTCCAGGTGACTCACTCTAAGTAGTTCCATACAGCTGTTCAAAAGCATGGGGCCTTCCTTCCAATTCCCAATCCAACCACTATAATCAGTGTTACTAATCCAGATTAAGTTAACAAAATCACACTTTCCTTTTCTCTCTCTTATCATAGGCCATCCAATTCAGAGGCTACGCATGAAAATCAGGGGTAAAAAAAAAGAAAACCTTTAACTGAAATATATCCAGAAAAATCAGCCTTGTCCAAGTGAGTTTGAATATGTCTGGTTACCACATGTACAGTGAGTAACATTGTAGAAACTAGTCTGTGGCTTGAATCATGTCAACTGGATTTCTATTTTCTCAGTAGAAACGTTTCACTCCTTATCCAAGGAGCTTCTTCAGTCTGAGTAAAGTTAGTAAGGGAATCCTTAAATATGTTTCTAGGGTGGCTGTGTGACCTTGCACCTGGGGCTAGGTCATGGTTATTTTGAGATGTTTATTTCTAAGTCCCTTTATCATCTAAAAGAGGATCGTTAAGATTACCCTGCTGCTGTTGAGCTTGTGAAATGGTCTTAATCTTCCTAGGCACAGAAGACAAAGCAGGAAGGAAGATAGGGGAAAGGTTGTGCCTGAGGCCCCCACCTCTATTCAGGCACAACCTTTCCCCTATCTTCCTTCCTGCTTTGTCTTCTGTGCCTAGGAAGATTAAGACCATTTCGCAAGCTCAACAGCAGCAGGGTAATCTTAACGATCCTCTTTTAGATGATAAAGGGACTTAGAAATAAACATCTCAAAATAACCATGACCTAGCCCCAGGTGCAAGGTCACACAGCCACCCTAGAAACATATTTAAGGATTCCCTTACTAACTTTACTCAGACTGAAGAAGCTCCTTGGATAAGGAGTGAAACGTTTCTACTGAGAAAATAGAAATCCAGTTGACATGATTCAAGCCACAGACTGTTCCACCTGGATGACTGAGAACCTTCATCGACATATTGTAGAAACTACCATTATTTTTTCCAGAAATTGTCAAAGTGCAACCTCTTTAAGGAGGCTGGAACTATTTTCAATAGTCAGCTGTTTAAAAATATTGTGTTCACTCCTCCCGTATCATTTTTCTCTCTCCTCAAGGTAAAGGGACAGTGCTTCTTCCTAAATGTCACTGTGCACAGACCTTCTGAAATCCATTAACTTCTTATTAAATCTCTATCTCTGAAGAAGGGAATAGCTACAGCAAGCCTAAATCGGAGCAAAGTGATATGTTCATGACAGGAGAAGAGATGGGAAATTCCTTTTTTTTCAGATCAACATCTTCCTGTGCATTAGAGTAGATGAAAGCTAGTTCATGGCCTGCTGCATGTAACTTCCATTACTATCTCTGCCCAATCCATTATTTAACAAGAACTCCTATAAAGTTAAGATGAAAGTTTTGAAAATCAAAATAGATTCTGAAAAACAAAAATCAGTCTTCATGAAAGTTTGAAGGAGAAACAGTTGTTAGAGAAAGGAGAGTTTCAGTGAGATCATTTGTGAACTTGCTAATAGAATAATAATGAATTCTATGTCTTTATTATGATTATTACTTACTGGTCTATGAAATCTCTGTCAGCAGTCTGTAAATGGATTTGTTCTATATTACCAGCCATAATAAATAATGCTCTTGAACAACTATAATAGTCTAGACTAGTATTTCCTAAAGTGTGGTCCTAGGACCCCTGGGGCATCCCCAAGACCCCTCAGGGGTCATGAAATGAAAATTATTTGGCAGCCTATACTGAAAAATAATATAATATTATAATCCCATGAAACAATCTTGAGAAGTGGTAACGGCAGCAAATGCATCAATTTTAATTTTTAATACATTTTAGGCTGGAACTATTTTCAATAGTCAGTTGTAATATTGATAACCCATACAAACAAGACCTGTTTTGGGGTCCTCCATAATTTTTAAAAGTGGGAAGGAATCCTGAGAGAAAAAAGTGTAAGAAACACTGGTCTAGACCCTTATCCAAGGGTAACTACATTTATCTCTTCTATAGATGCTGTCCCCTTTCCTTTACCTGCAGATGTAAAAGAACAATTACATATTCATATATTGATACTCTGGAGAAAAACAACAGCAATGACAACAACTGTGTTTGACACCTGTGATCAGAATATGATCTGTTTCACTTCTCAGCTAATTCCAGAAATATTAATTGGTTATCTTGTTTTGCTTTGTGTATTACAAACAAAATATGTTGACTTTGAAAAATATTCTTTGACAGAATATTCTTGCCTGCAGCTACTGCTTATATTGTAAAATTTTAATTAGCCAATATTTAATTAATTTGCATACAAACAATGCTACATTATGTATGCTGACCTTTGTAGAACATCAATCTTATTTACCAATGAATTTTACATGTTTTTTATCAGCTATGATTTAATTTACAAGATTTCATATTAAATATTCGTAGTTTTGTGTTGAGAGCCAGTTTGGAGTAGTGATTTAAGGCACCGGGCTGGAAAATGGGAGATGGTGAATTTTAGTCCTGCCTTAGGCATGAAGCCAGCTGGGTGACTTTGGGCCAGTCACTCTCTTTCAGCCCTAGGAAGGAGACAAGGGCAAACCGCTTCTGAAAATGTTGTCAAGAAAACTGCAGGGACTTGTCAATAATAAATCAAAGGCAACCCCTCCAAAAAAGGACTTTTGATATTAAAATGATAAATGGCTTTATGTTAAGTTCTCACTACATTTAAACAGTCTCAAAATATATGATGGAAGAAGTATGAAAATTGGCATGAGATTTCTGCCAGGAGTCAGTAGAAGCTCCTTCAAGGGAAATATTTATGTATTTATTTTATTTTTTATTATTTATTTATTTTCTATCCCACCCTTATTAATTTTATAAATAACTCAAGATGGCGAACATACCTAATACTCCTTCCTCCTCCTATTTTCCCCACAACAGCAACTCTGTGAGGTGAGTTGGGCTGAGAGAGAGTGACAGGCCCAAAGTCACCTACTATGAATGTGGATATGCGGTATTCCAGACAAGAAGCACAAACCATGAGTACTTACACTACCTTTATTGCAAGGTTACAGTAACAGAATCTTCTGAGATGCTTCCCTCACTTCTTTTCCTTCTGTGGGCTGAGATACTTTTTGCATGATGATTGTCTAAACTGCAGCATTTCCTCCTGTCTCCCAAGGTCATTCCCACAAATCATTACAGTGGCTCATTGTCTTATACAAACTAAGCAATTGAGTTAATTATTTTTTTAAAAAAATCAGTTAATCATAGATATATTTGTTGTACATACACAGCCATACAATATTTCTTCTCCCAAATGAACTTAAGGAGAAGTTGACAGAACACGTATGTAGTGAGAGAATGAAAGCATTTTTGAAGAATCTTGATAGTATACTTCACAATCCTCTTTTGCCTGCTTAGATAAACCAAATGAATTCAAAGCACCTGTAGTTCCCAAGTTAAATGAAAGTATTTTTTCCCTTTCCCTTTTTCTGATAGTGAAAATAATATTTTGCAAATGAATAGTTGACAGAATAGTTGGAACTGATATACCCTGTGCTATAGCAGAAAGCATTGGCTGGGTTCAGCCATGGTCACGCAGGGAAGCCAAAACAGGCAAGATGGTGTTTGCAGCATTGTGATCAAAACCCTGCCCCCAATGTTGCTTCCATGGAGCCCCTTTGGTTCCATGCCATAACTCTTTCACTGCATATTCTGCTGGCTGAGTTCACACATATTGTGCTAACCTACAATATGGTTAGGTTTAACCTGGATTTGCTGAACCAGCTATAGCAGCCAAATTCATCCATAATTTTGTTGTTGTTTATTCGTTCAGTCATTTCCGACTCTTCGTGACTTCATGGACCAGTCCACGCCAGAGCTTTCTGTCGGCCGTCACCATCCCCAGCTCCCCAATGGTTGAGTCTGTCACCTCCAGAATATCATCCATCCATCTTGCCCTTGGTCGGCCCCTCTTCCTTTTGCCTTCCACTTTTCCTAGCATCAGCTTCTTCTCCAGGGTATCCTGTCTTCTCATTATGTGGCCAAAGTACTTCAGTTTTGCCTTTAATATCATTCCCTCAAGTGAGCAGTCTGGCTTGATTTCCTGGAGTATGGACTGGTTTGATCTTCTTGCAGTCCAAGGCACTCTCAGAATTTTCCTCCAACACCACAGTTCAAAAGCATCTATCTTCCTTCGCTCAGCCTTCCTTATGGTCCAGCTCTCATAGCCATAGGTTACTACAGGGAATACCATTGCTTTAACTATGCGGACCTTTGTTGTCAGTGTGATGTCTCTGCTCTTAACTATTTTATCAAGATTTGCCATTGCTCTCCTCCCAAGAAGTAGACGTCTTCTGATTTCCTGGCTGCAGTCAGCGTCTGCAGTAATCTTTGCGCCTAGAAATACAAAGTCTGTCACTGCCTCCACTTTTTCTCCCTCTATTTGCCAGTCATCAATCAAGCTCGTTGCCATAATCTTGGTTTTTTTGAGGTTTAACTGCAACCCAGCTTTTGCACTTTCTTCTTTCACCTTCGTCATAAGGCTCCTCAACTCCTCCTCGCTTTCAGCCATCAAAGTGGTATCATCTGCATATCTGAGATTGTTAATGTTTCTTCCAGCGATTTTAACTCCAGCCTTGGATTCCTCAAGCCCAGCATGTCGCATGATGTGTTCTGCGTACAGGTTGAATAGGTAGGGTGAGAGTATACAACCCTGCCGTACTCCTTTCCCAATCTTAAACCAGTCCGTTGTTCCGTGCTCTGTTCTTACCGTTGCTACTTGGTCGTTATACAGATTCCTCAGGAGGCAGACAAGATGACTTGGTATCCCCATACCACCAAGAACTTGCCACAATTTGTTATGATCCACACAGTCAAAGGCTTTAGAATAGTCAATAAAACAGAAATAGATGTTTTTCTGAAATTCCCTGGCTTTCTCCATTATCCAGCGGATATTGGCAATTTGGTCTCTAGTTCCTCTGCCTTTTCTAAACCCAGCTTGTACATCTGGCAATTCTCGCTCCATGAATTGCTGGAGTCTACCTTGCAAGATCTTGAGCATTACCTTACTGGCATGTGAAATAAGTGCCACTGTTCGATAGTTTGAACATTCTTTAGTGCTTCCCTTTTTTGGTATGGGGATATAAGTTGATTTTTTCCAATCTGATGGCCATTCTTGTGTTTTCCAAATTTGCTGGCATATGGCATGCATCACCTTGACAGCATCATCATCCATAATGCTAAGCCATAAAAAGTGGCTTTAGATGTGATGGCAAAACCAGAGGAACCATGTTATGGCTTAGTACAATGTGTGTGAACACAGTTACTGTAAATTGCAAACTCTGTTTTATATTTTAGCATTATGCATGAACCAGACAATGTTGAAATATAAACCAGAATTTGCCATTCTAGCAAGATGGCACCATGCTAAGACTCAATTTATTCTCTCTCCTCTATCAGCTGCAAAAATTAAGCTTGCGGGCTGTGTTTGAATATAGCCGATAAACTGAACATTTATTTATTGGTTGTTGTGGGTTTTCCAGGCTGTGTGGAACCAAATCTGCCAGAACATGGCCACACAGCCCGGAAAACCCACAACAACCATTGGATTCCGGCCGTGAAAGCCTTCAACTATACATTCATTGACTGACTTGACTTGACTTGACTTGACTTGACTTGACTTGACTTGACTTGATTTGATTTGATTTGATTTGATTTGATTTGATTTGATTTGTCACCACCCATCTCCTCCCACTTGAGGGACTGTGGGCGGTTTACAACAGCATAAAAACAATAAATTACAATATATAAATTACAATATATAAAATACAAATTACAGCTAAAAGTAAATATAAATAAAAAATGAAATCCAATGGCTGATGAACTAACTCAGTCCTTGTTTGCAATGAGCACTGTAGGGTACTAGCCATCCCCAAACATGACTACTCCTGTTCTCGCCCCAAGACAGGTGGCAGAGCTAGGTCTTCAGATTCCTCCAGAAGGCCAGGAGCGATTGGGCTAACCTCACCTCTGGGGGTAGAATGTTCCAGAGGGCGGGAGCTACTGCAGAGAAGGTCCGCCTCCTGGACCCCCCCAACCGGAGTTCTCTTACCAACGGGGTCCGCAAAATTCCCTCTCTGCAAGATCGGGTGGGACGGGTTGATGTAATGGGGAAGAGGCGGTCCCTCAGGTAACCTGGCCCCATGCCATGTAGGGCTTTAAAGGTGATAACCAACACCTTGAATTGGACCCGGAAGCAAACTGGCACCCAATGCAGCTTGCGTAATAAAGGTGTTATATGTGCTCTTCTAGGGACACCAAAGATGGCCCGTGTGGCTGCATTCTTCAAGGGCATGAGTGACCATTCAAATTTAATTAAACATTTGCTACTTTTGATAATTTGGGAAGATTAAAAGACCTCATAAGTGCCTCTTCCTTCTCCTCCTAAGCTACAGGCACCTATTGCTCAACCTATTCCAACCCCACCCCAGTCTTGGCTCATGAAGAGGCTGTAGTAGAGTTGGGTGTGAGGCTTCAAGTGAAAAACTATTTTCCATTAGTTTTTTATTTTATTTTATTTTCTATTTGTCTCTTATTACTCATCAGGTGGAAAATTTAGCTGGGACCCCAATTCAGATGGAAGATATACAGAATGCTTTATTTACCCCAGAATATCTGTTGGATGCCATTCCTTGTAAAATACACAATATTGAGATTCTTGTTATGTTTAATTTGTTAAGCAGATATTTTTTTCAGATCTTGGAGATAAGATTGTAAAGATTGAGAGGAGATACAATGAGATCAAGCGGCAGTTAAAAGAACAGCAAGCTAGGATTGATGCAAATGAGAAACTTACTGCTGTTTTAAATGTTCAATACATAACAGTAACCAACTAACTAGCTGGTGTCCTGTCAAGAAACCTTGGAACATATCCAAGATCAAGAAACCAGGGAAAAAATGTTTGTTTGGATTCTCTTATCAACAACATAAATAGATTCTAATAGAAGCTATTAAAAATGTTTCTGGATATGATTCAGATAGATTGTGCTGAATCTACAGAAGCAGCCTATTATGACCTATCTACTGTAGATACAAAGGGGCGTGGTGGCTCAGCGGGTAAGATGCCAGGCTTGTCGATCGGAAGATTGCAAGTTCAGAGGTTCGAATCCCTAGCCCTGTGTGCGGAGTGAGCTCCCGCACTAGCTCCAGCTCTTGCCAACCTAGCAATTCGAAAGCATGCAAATGCAAGTAGATTAATAGGTACCATGTCGGTGGGTAGGTAACAGCGTTCCACGTGCGTCATGCCGGCCATATGACTGTGGAAGCGTCTTCAGACAATGATGGCTCTTCGGCTAACAAACGGAGATGAGCACCGGCCCCTAGAGTCTGACACGACTGCACAAATGTGTGGGGGGAACCTTTACCTTTACTGTAGATACAAGTCTTTACAACCTGTGGATCTTGTTCTCATTTAATTTCTCTAGAGAGCTTCTCTTCAGAGCTGATTGAGACCAAATATTATAAGCAGCCAAAATGGCAACAGATTTGAATAAGAATGAAATAAGTTTACATTGTTTCCAGATCTACTCTTTAGAGGGGTGCAGAAGTGCAAAGAACTCCACCAGATTTATCTCATGGCCAGACAACAAGTAATAAAGACTTTCTTCCAGCAATATTTGTCTTATCCTTAGAAACCGGCATGGGGAAATTTAATGATCCTGAAAAGACTGTTAATCATCTGAAGGCAACTTATTTAGAGGCAGAAGTTCCACACCAATCCTTCCAGAAATGTTCTATTGGTTTGGAGGAGCACAAGTTTATCAACAACACAGAATTTCTTTTTAGTCACATTTACTCTTTGTTTTGTCTCCTACTTGCAGCCTCATGTGGGCTGATAACAATTTTGATAACAGTTTTAAAAATTGATATTTTAGTTATATATACTGTATTTTAAATCTTTTTCTTTCTTCCATATTGGATTTTTATTTCATGTTTTCTAGAGGTTACTAGGTTTTCTTTAGTAAGTACTTGCTATATAATGTTTAAGGTGGTTCAAATTCTTCAATTTATGTGTATTTGTAATTTAGATCTGGGATAAAGACAGGTTGCCACCCCAATAAAAACATACTTAGGATTTTAAAATGATAATCAATTTTATGTGATGGAATAACAAGGGTTGCTAAAAGAAGGCAAATTCTATTTAACTGAAGTCAATAAAATCCAATGTCTTTTTTTTTAGAAGAAATGCATATTCTTCAGAGTAACAATCTTTTTGGCAAGAAAATTGAATGAACAGATTTCCCTAAGTGGAAATGTAAAATCTGCCAGAGGAGTGGCAATTTTAAAGAAAACATCTTCTAATTTTACAGATGAACAAGATATGTTAGATTTTGAAGGTTAATATATAATTTTAGTAGTTAAATATAGAGATCTTTGGATGGCATGGATAATTTTTTAATGATTCAACTAAAGATAAGTACAATATTTTACATAATTAAAACATTTAATAATAAGTACAATATTTTACATAATGGAGAGCCACTTTGGTCTAGTGGTTAAGGCTCTGGGCTAGAAACCAGGAGTCTGTGAGTTCTAGTCCTGCCTCAGGCATGAAGGCCGGCTGGGTGACCTTGGGCCAGTCACTCCCTCAGCCCAACTCACCTCACATGGTGGTTGTTGTGGGGAAAAGAGGAGGAGGAAGGGGTATTAGGTATGTTTGCTGCCTTGAGTTATTTATAAAAATAATAAAGGCAGGATAAAAATTAAATAAACAAATACACAAATATTTTATTTATTTTATTTATTTATTTTTCAAATTTATTCCCTGCCCATCTCCCATGCAAGGGACTCTGGGCGGGTTACAACAAATACAATTTAAAAAACTATACAAAAATATCTAAAAACACAAGCAGAGAATAAATAAAATAAAATCCAAGATGGATTAGGACCCGCAGATAGATCATGGAGCTACAGGGCCAGCCAACCCCAGGAGGCACTACCACCTCCGTCGTCCCAGGCCAGGTGGCAGAGCCAGGTCTTAAGGGCCTTCCGAAAGGCCAGGAGGGAGGGGGCCAGTCTCACCTCCGGGGGCAAGATATTCCATAAGGCGGGCGCTATCGCAGAGAAGGCACGCCTCCTGGACCCCGCTAGATGGAATTCTCTTGTTGAGGGGGTCCGAAGCATGCCCTCTCTGCATGCACGGGTGGGGCGGGCTGACGTTATAGGGACGAGACGGTCCTTCAGGTACCCTGGTCCTATGCCATGTAGGGCTTTAAAGGTGATCACCAACACCTTGAATTGGACCCGGAAGCAAACTGGCACCCAATGCAGCTCGCGTAGCAGAGGTGTCACATGTGCCGATCTCCTGACACCCATAACTGCTTGCACCGCCACATTCTGCACCAGCTGAAGCTTCCGGATACTCTTCAAGGGTAGCCCCATGTAGAGCGCATTACAATAGTCTATACGGGAGATGACAAGGTCGTGAGTGACTGTTCGGAGGGCCTCCTGATCCAGGAAAGGGTGTAACTGGTGCACAACTCGAAGCTGTGCAAAGGCCCTCCTGGCCACGACTGCCACCTGCTCTTCGATCAGGAGTCGCAAGTCCAGGAGGACCCCCAGATTCCGCACTGGATCCGAGTGGGGTAGTGCAACCCCACCCAGAACCAAAGATGACAACTTCCCGGATCCAGGGGGGCCATCAATCCACAGCCACTCTGTCTTACCCGGGTTGAGTTGAAGCCTGTTGTTCCCCATCCAGACCCCCACAGCCTCCAGGCACTGAGATAAGGCATTGACCGCATCACTTACTTCACCCGGGACAGAGATGTATAACTGGGTATCATCAGCATATTGGTTATACCTCATCCCGTGGTGACGGATGATCTCGCCCAGCGGCTTCATGTAGATGTTGAATAGGAGAGGAGAGAGAACCGACCCCTGAGGCACCCCACAAGTCATGGGTCTCGGGTCAGCTCTCTCCTCCCCTATCAACACTGACTGGGAATGGCCCTGGAGGAAGGAGGTGAACCAGTGCAAAACCACGCTGTCTGCCCCCAACTCCTCGAGCCGCCCCAAAAGTATACCGTGGTCGACGGTATCGAAGGCCGCTGAGAGATCTAAGAGAGCAAGGATGGACGCACTCCCTCCATCCTGCTCTCGCCAGAGATCATCCATAAGCGCGACCAATGCGGTCTCTGTCCCATATCCCAGCCTGAAACCTGACTGGAAGGGATCCAGATAATCCGTTTCCTCCAGAATCCTCTGGAGTTGTAACGCCACCACCTTCTCGACCACCTTTCCCAGAAAGGGGAGCTGGGAGACTGGGCGGAAATTGCCCAGGATGGTAGGGTCCAGGGATGGTTTCTTGAGGAGGGGGTGCACCAGCACCTCCTTAAAGGCAGCCGGGAACACCCCCTCACTCAAGGATGAATTTATAATCGCCTGGGCCCAGCCACATGTCACCTCACTAGCTGATTTTACCAGCCAGGAGGGACATGGGTCAAGTTGGCATGTGGTGGCGTTTACAGTCCGGAGGATCCTGTCTACTTCATCAGGCCCAACAGGATCAAACTGCTCCCAGATAACATGGTAAGTACGAGCCTCTGGCATCTCCCCAGATCTTATCTCACGCTTGGAGTCCAACTTGGAATTAATCTGAGCGATTTTGTCCTGGAGATGCTCAGAAAACTCTTCTGATCGACCCTGTAAATGGGTCTGCCCTTGCTCCCGACCCAAAAGCGATCTTGTAATCTTAAACAGGGCTGTCGGGCGGCATTCTGCAGATGCAATAAGAGTGGAGAAATATTCACGTTTCGCCGCTCTTACCGCCACAAGGTAGGCCTTAACTGCGGCTCTAGATTGTGTTCGGTCAGATTCAGTCTTCGTCTTTCTCCAGCGGTGCTCTAGATGTCTCTTAACCCTCTTCAAAGCCCTCAACTCATCCGTAAACCATGGAGAGTGACGGGCTGAACAGGGCCGGAGAGGTCGCACAGGCGTGATCTTGTCCAGAGCTCCGGCCGCTTCCCTATTCCAGGCTGCGGCCAGGACCTCCACTGGACCGTGAAGCAAGTCCTCGGGAATAACTCCCAGCTCCTTCTGAAACCTCACTGGGTCCATCAGTCGCCGGGGGCAGACCAATCAAATAGGTCCCACCTCCCTGCGGAGTGGGGCAGCAGAAGAGAGTCTCAGGGTCACCAGGGCGTGGTCTGACCATGACAATGGGGAAAGATGTAACTCTCCCCTCAGATCACATTGCCACTGCTCGGACAAGAAAACTAAGTCTGGGGTGAGACCACTGTCACCAGTCGGGTCACGAATAATCTGAGACAGGCCCATAGCTGCCATGGTAGCCATGAACTCCCGGGCCGCCTCTGAGGACTGCCCCAGGGATGGCAGATTGAAGTCCCCCAGAACCATAAGTCTGGGGAACTCCACTGCTAACCCCGAGACAGCCTCGAGCAGCTCAGGCAGGGAGGTTGCTACGCAGAAGGGAGGCTGGTACAGCAGCAACACTCCCAACTGTTCTCGTGAACCCAACTTGAAAAACAGGGTCTCACACCCGGTCACTTGTGGAGCAGCGCCCCTGAAGACCACAAGGGACTCTCGGATGACAACTGCCACCCCTCCTCCCCTGCCCTGGTGTCTCAGCTGATGCCACACCTGAAACCCAGCTGGGCACATTTCCGAGAGGGCTACTCCCCCCTCTGGGCCCAGCCAGGTCTCGGTAATACACACCAGGTCAGACCCCTACTCTGTGATTAAATCACTTATAAGGGGGGCCTTGTTATTCACTGACCTGGCGTTCAGCAGTAGCAGTCGGAGACCGGAGCCCACGAGGATCTGCTTACCAGGGCCTGGGTATGAACACGGGGGGCCGGAACGCACCACCGGTAACAAACACGGGGGGTGCCTTCCCCGATAATGGCTCACCCTCCAGTTCCCGTCATACCGTCCCCTGCCCATCACCACCTGAATCAAATGGCCCGCCACCCAGCCCCCAGAGATTCCCGACTCTGGCCTAGTAGCCTCCACTCCCAGGCCTCCGGAATTCTTGGGCTTAATCAAGGGTCCCTTATCCCATTCATCCATCATCCAATCTCACAACAAGTCGGGTAGTGACAAGACCCCCCAGTGCACCAGCTCACGCTCTCGGCACTGTTAGGGTCCAGGACCACCCCCAGTCACACTCTGTACCTCTCCCTCAACTTCTCTCACTGGTCAGGGAGAGGTACCAACACTCACCAGCAATCACTCCTACCCTACCTGACTCTCACGCAGGGGGGTACTCTTACAAAACCATACAATCTTGGCTCCCCCCACCTCGTCTCTCACCCAGTGGGGGGTCCACATTCATACTAAGGGACCCCTATAAACCCTCTGCCACCTTGTGTTAAATGGGACACTATCCAGATCTTCATAGGGGTTAGTCCGTGTTGTTATTTTTCTTATGCCCTGGTCTCCTGGACTTCAGCCTCCGCACTATCTGCACTTTTCAGGGCCGCAGGGTTCGCCCCCAACTCCAGCCAGTTCTAACATCAAGGCTTCCGAACCCTCTCTAGAATCGGACCCCCGGAGAAAGCCACTCACCACTGACACCACCACCTCTCCAAACCCCAAAGGTGAATTTTTAGGGGATTTTCGGTGGTTTTTTCGGCTTTTCCCGGAGCGGTCAACGGCCGCGCTGACTTGCGGCCGCCATCTTCAAATAATTGTTTTGTTAATCATTAGGGTCACAAGTGGATCAGGTAATAGTTGCTGGAGACTTTAATGTACCTTTGAATTAATGATTACCATAGATAAGAATAAGTTTTGTAAAAAGAAAATGAGTTACTCAAATGGCAGTGGTCAGTATATGGAGACCACTTGCCTATTGGACGCGGTAGCTCAGCGGGTTAAACCGCTGAGCTGTTAGTCTGCCGACCATAAGGTCGGCAGTTCGAATCCGCGTGGCGAGGTGAGCTCTCGTCACTAGCCCTAGCTCTCTGCCAACCCAGCGATTCGAAAGCTAAATAGCAAGTAGATAAATGGGTACCACTCACGTGGGGCAATATGCTGGCATCCTGTCGGGGAGTCGTCTCGGAACCGAAGATGAAGATCTGGAGAAGCCCGTGGATGGCGGCTGAGGGCGGCGGCAGAGGACGACGGATCCCAATTACAACTTCCGGGATGTCAGCAGCCGGCTCTGAAAGCGAGGCATTCTGGGGCTTGTAGTTCCGATGCCTGGAAAAAGAAGAGCCGGTTCCCTCACCCCCTCCCTAATCGCGCGGGTACTGTAATATATGATATGATTGTATAAAATTGAATTTACATGATTGTAAGCCGCCTAGAGCCCTCCATTAGGGAGGGGATAGGCGGGGTATAAATAAGATAAATAAATAAATAAATAAATAAATAAATAAATAAATAAATAAATAAAAATATTGGGTTTTGACAAGAGTATACTTTTTTATTTACCCCACATGGTACTTGTTCAAGATCGGACATTTTTTCTAATATCACACTTGTTGGTCAATTTAGTGAAGAAATGTAATATTGGTCCAGTTTTAGTTTCTGACCATTCACCTGTATCAATGTCATTGAATTTTGGAGGAAAAAAAGTCTCAGCAGCTGGGTCAGTAAGGTTGGAGTTTGGGGATTGAAGAGATGAATGGGTATAGTTATGGGTTAGGTGCCTGGTTATTCTTAATTTTATTTTCCCTTTTTGATCTTTTCTTTTGGTATTGGTTTTATTGTTTGTGTTTTTATCACTGTTGTCAGCCACCCAGAGTTGGGTGCTACAATATGGGTAGCTATATAAATCTTTTAAATAAATAAATAAACCCACAAACAAATTGGTGAAATCAAAGGCACATGTTTAGCTGAATTTGAACATAAATTATTATATGCAGGTAATATTTTGGGGTTTTATCAACAATCTTTATTTAAATTTGTAGAAGTTGTACAGTTGTATGGTAAATATTCTGGGTACAGAATAGATCAAATATTATGCCAGTTGGCAAAAAGATTCCTAAAGACATATGTTCATTGTCTATATCTTATTGATTATCTGGGGATATCCAGTTGGTAAGAATACTTCAAAATGCTTTAGCAAGATGGAAGAGGATACCAGGAAGTGGATGAGAACATATTTAAGTCTATGGGTGAGAATTAATGCTTTAAAAATGAATCCCGCATCAAGACTGACCTGTATTTTATACTCTTTTAGAGATCAGTGAGTCCATCTCAAGAGCTTCTCAACCTGTGATGAAGTGATGAGATGTTAGGGTAGGCAACTGTTCCTTCATGTTTGTTTGTACACACCTTTCTTTGTTACTCATGTGCCAAGACAGCCCTGCTTACTGTAAATCTGTATAATTTCAGAAAAGAAAATGAATTTAATTTTCAAGATCCTCTGAATCCCCAGAGGAAGTAATTCAATTCTTCTGTTCAGTCAGAGAATGATAGTGTTCCCTCCAAATGTTATTTGGCTATTATAGATAATAATGTCCCTCTGGAACATTCTTCCCCCGAAGGTGAGATATGCCTCCTTGCTCCTGGACTTTCGTAAAAAGCTAAAAACCTGGCTCTGCCAGTTGGCCTGGAACGGTAGGGGGAACAGTAATTCCTGGGGATGGCTAGCACCCTAGAATGACCTGGAATAGCCCCTAAGCTTGCACACTGACAAAGATCTTTTAGCCATCTGGATTTCATTTACATTTACATTTACATTTACATTTACATTTACATTTACATTTACATTTACATTTACATTTACATTTACATTTACATTTACATTTACATTTACATTTACATTTACATTTGTAATGAATATTGAATTTTAATAATGATCTTATTGTAAACTGCCCAGAGTCCCCTCTTGGGAGGAGATCGGCGGTGATAAAAATCAAATAAATAAATAAATAAGATAGATAGATAGATAGATAGATAGATAGATAGATAGATAGATAGATAGATAGATAATCCATTAGCCCACTTTGCCTGAAGAAGAGTAGGTCCACTGCCTCAGTCTGGTTTATTGGAGCAATAGATATAGCTGGAGTCATGCCTATTTTTCCTTCACTGAGCTGCATACATCCTGGGTTTACCTCTTCAAAATACATCATGCTCCATTCTTTCTGTTGCTGGAGGTATATTGCGCAATATTATATTTGTGATATCCTTACTTAATATAAAAAACAACAACATTAGAAGGGGGCAAATGAACCATTTCTTGCAGTTGGCTTTTTTGTAGTTCCTTTACACTTCTGTTACCTAAGATTTCTAAGTGTTTTCTTAGCAGTCTTTTCACTTATTCTTGCAACATGGCATGGGACCAGGTTACCTAAAGGACCGCCTCATCCCCAGAGCATCGACCCGCTCCACCCGGTTATGCAGAGAGGGCTTGCTTCGGACCCCGTCTATAAGAGAATTCCATCTGACGGGGTCCAGGAGGCGGGCCTTCTCGGCAGTGGCACCCGCCCTCTGGAATATTCTGCCCCTGGAGGTGAGGCAAGCCCCCACACTTATGACCTTCTGGAAACAACTGAAGACCTGGCTCTGCCACCTCGCTTGGGATGGGGGGAGTAATAGCTCCTCTTGGGGTTGGCTTGCTCCGTAGAGTTCTTTTAAAACCTAACATCAGAGTCTCTTGGGTCTTATATATTTAATTAATTTATGTATTGTATTTTATAGATTTTTATATGTTTTAATTGCTGGCTTTGTGTAAACCGCCCAGAGTCCCCTCCGGAAATGGGGGGAGATGGGCGGTGATATAAGTTAGAAATATAAATAAATAAATAAATAAATAAATAAATAAATAAACAAACAAACATAGTCATTGCTAGATTGGGAATACATCAACTCTCCTGACAGCCCAGAATAGCATCACATATGCATTCTCTAGTACCCCGTAGACTTCTGTTTAGTCAGGACCATCTATAAAATATGAATATACCTAGCAGCTGCTAGCCAAATCTATAGCTTTTCATAGACTAGCTATTATCATAACACAGTCTGGCAACAACTGTTTGCTGATGGAAACAGACAGAAAAGGGGGGGTCCCCCCAAAAATAAATGTGATTGAACTGTATTACTTGACCTCATAATTATATTAACCTTAGCAGATTTCACATGATGGTATAGAACAGGGGTTATCAAGCTTTTTTTGCTCACAGCCCCCTTCTGACCCTCATTTACCTCTGTGATCCTACCTCATAGTCATTGTTAGCTGATAGATGTTTATTATAAACTGGAGTAATTTTCAATATTTATGCTACTGAAATTAGCCCAGAGAATGAGATGTGAGAATTATGACAAACTAGCAGTTAAGTTTGGGTGGCCCCCTCGGGAACTTACTGTGGCCCCCTTGTAATATGGTATGGCCCCCTGGGCCATGTTATATGTTATATGGCCCATGTTGAGAAGCACTGGTATAGAACTTAAAACAAGTTCTCTTATAATAGTACATACACTAATCATATATAGAATAGCTCTGGTATATATTTAAAGTATTTATGGTCATCAGTGTATTTATCTTGGTCATCAATATAAATACTCATTTATGAAAACAGTTATACTGAAGTCACCTAAGCAAGTTGTCAAAGACTGAGACTCTATGAAATAAGCTTATCATGTAAAGTGAAGAGACTGAAATACATTTCCCAGTTTAGACTACATGCACACATTATCCAACATTCAAGGAGCTTGGGATATGATCTGCAACCTTTTCTCCACACACCCTCCTTCCACACACACTGAGCTTATGAGTTAGGTTAGCCTGAAAGAAAGTGATTTTTCAAAAATTACTCAGCAAGCTTCAGGCCCCAAGCTAATAATGATAAGATATCAAACATCTATGATTAAGCTTTCCACAGATTGTATGGATCTGCTGCTTTAAAGACATGGGGAAATGATTGCTTCTGTCCAAGGGTGTCAACCCTTTTCTTCCTTGCCCTTTCCCCAAGCTAATCAGATCCTATCAGCCACAGAGGACAAAAATATATACAGATATAGAATTTGGCTTACGATAAATGGTTTATTTTCTGCTATCTTCAGCATGCAGCAAATGCTACTAACTAGCATAGTTTCCATAGGTTTCTAATAATAAATCCTCCCATACTGATTGTAATGAAATAAAGGCTAGTAGTGATGAGATGTAGATAAGTTGTAGAAATAAGTGAAGCTGTTTCAAAACTCATTTTAAGGTAATTAATAAAAGACAATTTGCTCCTATGTTAACCAATTGTCTGTGCTATCTTTTATCTTCCTCACATTCCACCTGGTTACATTACCTTACAGACATAAAGAATTTCTAAATCCTCAAAGGGGTTTAGTAGTGATAGTGAAACAAACAATAATAATAAAAAAGACTCACACAACAAGGAGCTTATGTGACAGGCAGTTTTCAACTCTTCTGTCTGAGTTGTGGCAAGCAGTCATAGTGTTCTTCTTTCTCCTGATTTATGTGTTGCATCGGTAACATTGATTCTACACAATGAGAACTATGGAAATGAATCTTTATGCAAAGTATCTCATTTGTAAATTATTACAAGGGAGAATATTATTATATAATAATATTATTATAGTTAAGAAATGATAACTTATTTAGAAAATTGCAAATTATTCCGAGTTTGACAATAAACTAATTTAATGAGTTTAATATCGGATGGGACACAAAAATTTCATGACTGAATTCCAGACTGAACAATTGTGGGGGGGGGGATATAATACTGGAAGAAAACAGGGGCAAACCACTTCCATACTATTGCCAACTATTGCCAAAAAAACTGAACAGATGTGCCCATGTTCTAACCAGACTCATTCTCAAATTGAAGGCAACTTTATGTTTAACATGTCTAGAGGATTCCCCAGACTTCCCCTACACTAGCCTTGTTTAAGGGAGCCTTTGTCTCTTTGGCACTTTCCCAGGCCCTGGGTTAGGGAGTGAGGTCTGGCCTTTTGGGACTGTGTGGGGTTGAGGGGTACCATTTTACTGCTGTCCCTGGGTGTCTCTCATTCTTTTTGCTGGTTATAATGCTTTCAATTGCTTTTATAATATTCTATGCTGCCCAGAATTCTTATGGGGTAGGACAGCTATAGAAATTTGAAAAGCAAACAAATATCACTTTTTCATAATTTGGTCCTATCATTAGAGTTTGATTTTTGTTTTCCCTTTTCAAATCGTTGCAGAAAAAAAAAAAGAGGGTATTTAATAACTGATATTTAATAAAGCTACATTATTACATGTCTTGATACCAATGACATAAGCCCCTAACAACAACTTCAAAGACTATAGAAACCTTGTATTTGTAATAAATACCAGGCACATTGCTGCACTTTAACACAATTAACCACTTTGAAGTTGGGACCAACTTCTGAGTTCAGATATCTTTTGGAAGACTTTCCTTGTTTTTCCATGTCTGTTTCCATATTTCATAGCTGTACAGATGTCCCTGTAATACTGCTTCTTGTCTGTTCTATAAGCTCTCTACAATTCTTCCTGAGATCTTTGTCTTTCTTGGCTTTGGCTTCTCTTTTTAGCAATTTCCACCATCTGTTCTGACATCCAACTTGGTTTCTTCTGTTTCTTGGTCTTTGATAGAAACTTTTCATATTCGTCCTTAACAACTTCATCAACTTCATTCCACAGTTCCTCTGGTTCCCGTCAATCAGGTTCAGGACTTCAAAGTGATTCCTGATGTTCTCCTTGAAAATGGTTTGTTGTTTATTCGTTCAGTCACTTCCGACTCTTCGTGACTTCATGGACCAGCCCACGCCAGAGCTTCCTGTCGGCCATCACCATCCCCAGCTCCCCCATGGTTGAGTCCGTCACCTCCAGAATATCATCCATCCCTCTTCCTTTTCCCTTCCACTTTACCCTAGAATCAGCATCTTCTCCAGGGTATCCTGTCTTCTCATTATATGGCCAAAGTACTTCAGTTTTGCTTTTAATATCATTCCCTCAAGTGAGCAGTCTGGCTTTATTTCCTGGAGTATGGACTGGATTGATATTCCTGCAGTCCAAGGCACTCTCAGAATTTTCCTCCAACACCACAGTTCAAAATCATCTATCTTCATTCACACAGCCTTCCTTATGATCCAGCTCTCGCAGCCATAGGTTACTATGGGGAATATCATTGCTTAAACTACGTGGACCTTTGTTGTCAGTGTGATGTCTCTGCTCTTATTTTATCGAGATTTGTCATTGCTCTCCTCCCAAGAAGTAGACATCTTCTGATTTCCTGGCTGAAGTCAGCGTCTGCAGTTATCTTTGTGCCTAGAAATACAAAGTCTGTCACTGCCTCCACGTTTTCTCCCTCTATTTGCAGTTATCAATCAAGCTGGTTGCCATAATATTGGTTTTTTTGAGGTATAACTGCAACCCAGCTATTGCACTTTCTTCTTTCACCTTCGTCATAAGGCTCCTCACCTCCCCCTCGCTTTCAGACGTCAAAGTGCTATCATCTGCATATCTGAGATTGTTAATGTTTCTTCCAGCAATTTTAACTCCAGCCTTGGATTCCCCAAGCCCAGCACGTTGCATGATGTATTCTGCGTACAGGTTGAATAGGTAGGGTGAGAGTATACAACCCTGCCATACTCCTTTCCCAATCTTATACCAGTTCGTTGTTCCGTGCTCTGTTCTTACCGTTGCTACTTGGTCGTTATACAGATTCCTCAGGAGGCAGACAAGATGACTTGGTATCCCATACCACCAAGAACTTGCCACAATTTGTTATGATCCGCATAGTAAAAGGCTTTAGAATAGTCAATAAAACAGAAATAGATGTTTTTCTGAAACTCCCTGGCTTTCTCCATAATCCAGAAGATATTGGTAATTTGGTCTCTAGTTCCTCTGCCTTTTCTAAACCCAGCTTGTACATCTGGCAATTCTCGCTCCATGAATTGCTGGAGTCTACCTTGCAAGATCTTGAGCATTACCTTTCTGGCATGTGAAATAAATGCCACCGTTCAATAGTTTGAACATTCTTTAGTGTTTCCCTTTTTTTGTATGGGGATATAAGTTGATTTTTTCCAATCTCATGGCCATTTTTGTGTTTTCCAAATTTTCTGGCATATGGCATGCATCACTTTGACAGCATCATCTTGCAAGATTTTAAACAGTTCAGCTAAGATACCATCGTCTCCTGCCGCCTTGTCATTAGCAATGCTTCTTAAGGCCATTCAACCTCACTCTTCAGGATGTGTGGCTCTAACTCACTGACCACACTGTCGAAGCTATCCCCGATATTATTATCCTTCCTATACAGATCTTCTGTATATTCTTGCCACCTTTTCTTGATCTCTTCTGCTTTTGTTAGGTCCTTGCCATCTTTGTTTTTGATCATACCCATTTTGGCTGGAATTTACCTCTGATGTTTCTAATTTCCTGGAAGAGGTCTCTTGTCCTTCCTATTCTATTACCTCCATCCACTTCTGTGCATTGCTTGTTTAAAAATAATTCCTTATCTCTTCTGGCTAACCTCTGGAATTTTGCATTTAATTGGGCATATCTCCCTCTATCACTGTTGCCTTTTGCTTTCCTTTTTTCTTGGGCTACTTCCAGTGTCTCAGCAGACAGCCATCTTGCCTTCTTGGTTTTCTTTTTCTTTGGGATGTTTTTTGTTGCCGCCTCCTGAACAATGTTGCGAACTTCTGTCCATAGTTCTTCCGGGACCCTATCTACTAAATCTAGTCCATTAAATCTATTCTTCACCTCCACTGCATATTCATTAGTAATATTAGTGAGCTCATATCTAACTGGTCTGTGGGTCTTCCCTATTCTCTTTAGTCTGATTCTAAAGTGTGCAATAAGAAGTTTGTGATCTGAACTAAAGTCAGTTCCAGGTATTGTTCTTACTGACTGTATAGATGTCCGCCACCTTTGTCTATAAAAGATGTAGTCAATCTGATTTCAGTGTCGACCATTTGGTGAAGTCCATGTATAAATGTATTGTCGAAGGCTTTCACGGCCGGAGTTCAATGGCTGTTGTGGGTCTTCCGGGGTGTGTGGCCGTGTTCTGGAAGTTGTGGTTCCTAACGTTTCGCCAGCATTCGGACCCAGACATCATCATCCTTCCAGCGGACAAAGGCAATGCCACGGTAATTATGAACATAGATGAATACAAAGACAAAATCAGAGAATTACTAGACCCCACCACATACAGAACAATAAGACGGGATCCGACCAGCAAAATCATGAAGCAAACCAACACACTGATAAAGAGCTCCTCCCTGCATCCCAACGTACTACAACGTATTTGCAAGACAGAAGCTCTCTCACCTAGACTATACGGACTCCCCAAAATCCACAAAGACTCGATCCCACTCAGACCCATTGTAAGTGCCATTGGCTCCCCGACATATGAATTATCCAAACATTTGGCAACCCTTTTACAGACCCACATCGGACAGACTCCATCCCACATCAAAGACTCAGGACACTTCATCAACAAAATCAGCACCCTAAAACTCAACCACACGGACAAACTGGTCAGCTTTGACGTGGTCTCCCTGTTTACCAAGGTGCCAGTAAGGGACACCCTGGCACTCATCAAGCAAATCTTCCCAGAATACATTACAGCTTTATTTCAACACTGCCTAACAACTAGTTACTTTCAATGGGAGAATGAGTTCTACGAACAGATGGATGGCGTTGCCATGGGAAGCCCCCTGAGCCGAGTCATAGCAATCTTTTACATGGAACACTTTGAAAAACAGGCTTTGGAATCGGCACCCATTACACCAACAGTCTGGTTCCGGTTCGTGGATGACACCTTCGCAATTTGGAGTCATACTGAAGAAGAACTGGAGAAATTTCTGGACCACCTAAACGGCATCCACCCCAATATACAATTCACCATGGAAAAAGAAACTGATGGCAAACTTCCATTTTTAGATATGCTGGTCATACGCAATCCGGACCTCAAACTAGGACACAAAGTATACAGAAAACCCACCCATATGGACCGATATCTACACAAAAATTCCAATCACCACCCACGACAAAAGAGAGGCATGATCAAAACCTTGGTGGATCGTGCTAATCGAAACTGTGAAACCCAATTTCTCAACAATGAACTTAACCATCTGAATTGGGTCCTACAGGCAAATGGCTATTCCAAGAATGAAATAAAAAGAGCCATCAAACCAAGAAAACAACATCCAACTGAAGAAAAACAGCCCCCCACAAACAAAGTATTCCTGCCCTACATCAAAGGAGTCACTGACTGCATGGGAAAACTGATGGAAAAACACAACTTTCAAACAGTCTTCAGACCCACCAGAAAAATACAACAAATGCTAAAATCAGCAAAAGACAAAAGGGACCCCCTCACCGCTGCAGGAGTATACCGCATACCATGCAGCTGTGGACAAGTATACATCGGAACCACAAAACGAAGCATTCACACCAGGATAAAAGAACATGAAAGACACTGCAGACTACAGCAACCAGAAAAATATTCAGTAGATGAACATGCTCTCAAGCAAACGGGACACAAAATCCTATTTGAAAACACAGAAATACTGGACAACACCAAAAGCCACTACACCAGATTATACAGAGAAGCCATTGAAATTCACAAACACCAGCACAGTTACAATAAAAAAGAAGAAAGTTTAAAAATTAGCAAAACCTGGCTACCAGTCCTGAAAAACACAGCCTGCAAAAGGTCAACGAACTCAGTCCAACCACCAGGACATGGGAATACTTCTCACAATGAACATGCTAATCACGCTCATCAGCCACTCATTAACATTTCAACACAACAAAAAACCCCACCTAATCTCCTATAATTTAGCTCTATAAATAGAACATTGCCACTCTACCTGGGCACAGAGATTTTGTTTCTATCTGTGCTCCTGCCCTCTGAAGATGCTGGCCACAGATGCTGGCGAAACGTTAGGAACCACAACTTCCAGAACACGGCCACACAGCCCGGAAGACCCACAACATCCATGTATAAAGTCTTCTTTTAGGTTGCTGGAAGAGAGTGTTTGTTATGCACAGTGAATTGTCTTGGCAAAATTCTATCAGCCTATGTCCCACTTCATTTTTTTCTCCCAGACCATGCTTGCCTGTAATTCCAGGGGTCATTTGACTACCCACCTTAGCATTCCGGTCTCCTGTAATGAAAATAATATCTCTTCCAACTGAAAATGTTAGTATATGCTTAAGATCATATCATGGAAAATGGTTGGGTTTCTTTCCTTGTTTTAGCTTGACTTGGAACTTGCACATGTGTAGTTCATGATCTGTTCACAGTCAGCCCCTTGCCATATATTTGCTGTGTGTATATTTGTGTTTGTGTTTGTGTGAGTGTGTTGTTTTCGTTATCTGAAGACTGTGTTAAGCAATGAAGAAATCACTTGTATTGAACTTGACTGTAAAACTTGTCAACATTCTCTTCTTCTGTATTGGTGGTTGGAGCATAAACTTGGATAATTGTCATACTAAAGCAGAGCTTTCCAAACTTTTCATGTTGGTGACACACTTTTTAGACATGCATCATTTCGCGACACACTCTTACAGCAGGGCACAACGCAGGCACTAGGACCTGCGTGGAATCACAGCAGGTTTGGAGGCAGCCAGGCACAAGGCAGGCACTAGGACCTGCACGGAATCCTGGCAGGGTTCGGAGGCAGCAGCAGCCCCGACACACCCAGACACTGCAGCCGACACACTAACGTGTCCCGACACACAGTTTGGAAAGCTCTGTACTAAAGGGTTGTCAGGAAAGCCTAATTCATCCAAGTACTGTATTTACTATCCTTCCTGACCATGAAAGCAATGCTGCTGCTTCTTTTTTTGTGTGTCTGAGCATTAAACTGTATGTTCTTCTGACTGAAAGTGTCCAATTCCAATCCATTTCAATTTGCTGATGCCTAATATGTCAGTTGTAGTTGATTAATTTCATCTTTCACCAGTTGAACTTTCTCATGTTCATGCTTTTTTACATGCTATGATCCCACTGTAATTCTGTAGCACTGGATTTTCTTTTCCTGCATGGCAATATCAGAAACTAGTCATCCCAAGGGCTTTAATCTAACCATGTCATAAATATTATTATTACTGCAAAAGGTCCCCAGCCCTTCTTCAGTCGCATGATCTTCATACCTTGAGTGACACTGCTGGGAGTATCACAATACCACCATGAGGTGGCACAGCAGGACCTGAATGGGGGAAGGAATAATACTCAAGGAAATTGTACTTCAGCACACAACTGCTTTCTGAAAATCATAAATTATGCCTTTTCATAAGGACATAAGAATATACAGCACAAGTCACTAATTACGACATTGCATAAGACCTCCTTTGTTAAAAATGAAACAAAGGCTTATCAATTAATATTTCTCCCATTAAGATATTCTTCAGGGTACCCATTTTATTTCACTCCCTCTGGTAATTCTGTAGCAGTTCTAACTAGGAATGGAGGTGAAAAATGCAAGAGTTCTTCTAAGGAGGATCAAGCCAGGAAGCCAATCAAAGGGCCAGATGCTCCTCTTAGAAATACAAATTGGAGAGCTTTCCATCTGGGGTCCTCTATCTGCCAATTTTGTCACATAAGTGGTCACAGCAGTTAGGTTCTCTGCTCCAGTTGAGAGAGAAAGGCACCAAAGGGAACCATTTTCTGCCCTACAATCAGCAGGAAAATGCTGTGCCAACTGAAATCGTAATTATATCTGCAGCAATGTGCTAATGAGCTTTGAAAAGATTTAGCTGAATAACAGAATCAGGGGAATTAACCATACTGTACAGAAGCATTACATGAAATATTTAGATTTATAAAATAATATTCATCAATTATTAAATGTTCATGAAACAACTGTATCTATTCAAGCTGTAGAGCATTGCTGACAGCATTGGGGAATTGTAGATTATATAGATGGCCCAACGTTTTGTTTTAAATGCTTATCATTTCAAATAGGACTTGACTACTTCCATTTTTCCACCTGGATAAAGAAACAGTTTTGTGATGATTTGCATAAATCTATGTCTGTCAGTCTATCTTTCTTGCAATTCCAAAATAGATTCCATTCCTTAAAAGGAGGGAAATCATTCTAAGTGGTACATAGAATATCCTCCTGATAAATTTTCCTGTTTATTGAAACTACTTGGACTTGCTTTGAAACTAGGCTTTCTCAGATGTTTCTCCTGGAAAAAGCATTTTGATATTTCTTCATTGCTTAACACAGTCTTCAGATAACAAAAACAACACACTCACACAAACACAAACACAAATATACACACAGCAAATATATGGCAAGGGGCTGACTGTGAACAGATCATGAACTACACAGGTGACAGCTATTTATGAGCTCAAATTTCCTGACATATTTAAATATTTTTGAGTCCCAAATAGTAAAACAAATAGAGAATGAAACTTAAAATGCACTGAATGCAATGCAGTATACATTCTGGATTGTCAAAAGCTAAATGGTGGAACTTGACTTTTGCTTGATTCTGTTTATATTTGTCCCGCTGAGGTCAATTAAAAAGTTATATATTTATTAAGGAATAATTCTAGTGATCTTAATTTTTAAACTTGCTCATACAATTACTATTATCGGGCAACACTTATGCATTTCAAAATTTAGGCTTGTTCCTCTAAAAATATTATAATGCACAGATGATCAGATACAAACAATAAAGCAGTGACCACTCTATTTCAGTTAATGTTTCCCCATTTTATATAAGTAGTAAGCAGCACATTATTGTATCCGCCAAACAGTTGATATTAACATATATTATATAATTATATAATATATGTATAATATGAAAAAAGTGAAAGTGAAAGGCCCTCTGTGCAAGCACCGAGTCATTACTGACCCTTTGGAGGGACGCTGCTTTCGCTGACGTTTTCTAGGCAGACATATAGCGGGGTGGTTTGCCATTCCCTTCCCCAGTCATGATTACCTTTCCCCCAGCTTATCTGGGTAATCATTTTACCGACCTCGGAAGGATGGAAGTCTGAGTTCACCCGAGCAGGCTACCAGAGAAACCACTGGGATAGAACTCAGGTCGTGGGGAGAGTTTCGGTTGTAGTAATGTAGTATATAAATAAAATAAGCGGCTGGATAGCATAGTGGTTAGAGCACCGCCTTTGGAGCAGGAGACCAGGGTTCAAAACCCGGCTGTACCTACCTTACCAGTAGGGGTCCTTGGGCAAAGACCCCCTAATGCTTCACCCGCCTACCTCAAAATATGAGACTGACACGAACCAAGAGAGTCATGCCAGCTCAGACGTCACCTAGATTAACAAGGTCCATGTGAGATGTTGGGGAACCAGGACAATCTGACAATAAGTGGGCTACTGGAACAAACCATACATGGATGAGACGAGAGAACCTGGAATTGATGGAATGCTACTACGAAAGTAGACCCCAACCCATATGAGAGGGGTGGGGCCAAGATGGCGATGAGGCAGCATTTGCTGGAAAGAGCTCCTCTAAAGTTTACTTTTTAGTAGTTTATTTTTATACTTTATTTTAAAATTTTTATATATTTAACTATTTTTAACTATTTTTAACCACTTTTATCATCATTTTATGACAGACAGGCAACTTTTTAGCTTTAATTTATCAACATTTTAAATTAGCTCTCAGGAATGGGGAAAAGGAAAAAGAGGCAGCGTGCGCACTCCGCAGCACAGAAGCCACTGAAGCAGCAGAAAATGGATAATTATACAACAAGTAAAGAGACTGCTGTAGTAAGTAACTTAACCTTGGACTCCTTATCAGGTAGAGCTAACTTACAGAGCTCAGTGGAATGGGATAGTCAACAGCTCTTAGAACTTTCCTCCTGCCTTACAGAAAATGTCTCCCCCTCCCAGACTACAGCAGCTTGCTCGGCAGCTGCTATGCTTATGCAGGAGGGAGTTGTTATGGACTTAAAAAGGGAGAATGCAAGAGACTTTATATCTAGACAGTGCTTGCTTACCGCACAGACAGTGGTTTCAATCTTCGAACTTCTAACATCAATTAAGGATCAGGTTGACTCCCTGAAGGAGTCCGTTGTAAAATTCATTAAGAACTATCCAAATAAAACAGAACGAAACAGGAAGATATCTACTACTACTCCCACCAACAGTCATCAAGGGGTTAATACAGAAAATAAAGCTGGCTCTACTCCCAAAACCGAAAGGAGAGGAAAGAATAGCTCTAAAGAAAATAGCTCTCAACCAGGAAAAAGGCAGAGAGGAGATCCATGTAGTTATTACTTACAAACCAAACAGATTACCTTGCAGATTTATGATAATAAAATGAATAGAGGGAGATGGGGTGATAGGAGAGCTGTTATGCTCTCGTTGAGTCTGCTGCTACGATGCGAACGCTCTCTGATAGACTTAGTGCATGCTGAATGGCTGCCATCCAGAAGAGACTATATCCGAGTTTTGTTAATATTTAAGCAGCCTATAGTTCCCAGCATGCTTTTTAAAATGAAGCCTTTCCTGAGTACTTTTTCAATATTTCCAATACGTGTTTTTAGCTCAGAGAAAGTGAGTCCTCTCCTTGATCAGTCTTTGAAAGGGGGTAATATTGCTTTAAGTTCTGATGGCAGTAGCAAACATACAGATAATCATGAAGTTGCTACAACAGCAATGACCCTGAGTGAGGAAATGCCAGAAGAAACGCTGATTGACTTATTTGGGGAGTTACCACAATCAGAGCAATCAGATGTTATACAAAGACTGGATGAATTAAGAGAGACATTGAAAACAACACAATCTATGGCAAAGCCATTAATAAATATGGCATTACTAAGTACTCAGGCCTGTGAAAATATATCTGTTCAACAAAATACTACTACTTCAACAGAAAAGAAATGTCTAGAAACACAGGCTGATTGTGAGGAAATGGCATTGCTCAATCCAGTCCCAGATAATTTGCAGAAAGTTAAAGTATCTTGTGTGTTAAAATCGGATGCTGGTGGTGGAATAGAACTGAGTCCTAAGGATTCTATTTCCAACCAAATGTTGTCTCAAATGAGTCCCGCATACGCTAGATCTACAGCATTTGAAGGAGAAGTTCAAAATGGGTTATGGAAAGAACTAAAGGCTGGAACATCCTTACCTGTTAGTGAGGACTTTGTTTGTTTGGATGCTGATTCTACTTTGACTCTTCAACCTGTTAAAGTATTTCATCATAATTGTCTTGCTCCCCAATCTCTGTTGGCGCTTCCCCATCAACAAGACAATGACGAAGGCAGACAACTTGTAAATCAATGTGTCTTCTTCGATACAGAAGGCATTCTAGACAACATCACCCCTGCCGATTGACTAAAAGCCTCATGTACTCTAACCCAAAATTTCAAGTCTCCAATGGGGCCGCCTGCCAACATCAATTGCAAGGTTTTTCTCCACCTACTGACTTGGAACATTGCCGGTTGGAAAAATCGAGTATCTGATGGAGACTTGTTGGAATTTCTCTCTGGCTTTGATTTTATAGCTCTTCAAGAAACTTGGCTGTCCAAAGAGGAAGAAAGGATCCACATTCCAGGATTTAATTCCTGGTCAGTCCCGGCAGTGAAACACAAGACTAAAGGAAGGGCATCGGGAGGATTGTCGATACTTGCCAAGGCTGAGTTGGGTTGGCAAGGCCAGGAACTGGTGTTTGGTTTTGATTCTCCTTTCTATTTGGTGGTTAAATTTTCGTATGAAGCAGTTGTAGTAGTACTAGTGAACATTTATCTGCCACCATATTCATCTCCATACTTTTCTCCCAACATTTGGGTAAATTTAGAAAATTTACTGTTGAAGATAAACCTTAATTACCCCAATGCTATTGTAATTTTAGCGGGAGATTTTAATGCCAGAGTGGGGGCTTCTTTATTTGATTTTGTACGACTGGGTGTTATTCCTGAGGACTACCTTATTAACAACCCACCCTGGCATTCTAGAGATTCCAAAAGGAACATGGCGGGTTCTCAGTTGGTCTCACTAATTTATAAATGTAACCTTCATATTTTAGGAGGCAAAGAATCTGATTTTATATATCCGTTTACATTTCATACAGGAAACTCTAGTAGTGTCCTAGATTATATTTGTGTTTCTCGAAATAAGTCTGGGTTATTTTCAGATATTCAAGCCCATGTGAGAGAAGACAGCGATCATCAGCCGATTACAGTTTATTTTGCAGCCAGATCAGATATTAGATCATTTATGACTTATGATAAGAGGTTACTAGCCAATATTGAAATTAGGCAAAACAGAAGACTTAGGTGGCACAAGGTAGATACAAAGGCAATAACAACCTATCTAAACTCAGAGCAGGTTCAGTCTTGGAGAAATTCTATTTCAACTCCTTTTCAATGCCCAGACAAGATCTTGACACAATATGCTCTTTTGTCTAGCTCGTTGAGGAAATTTTTGATAGATAAAGTTCCTGCTAGAAATCATTCTCAAAACAGTATGAACTGGTTTGATTCTGATTGTCTACATACTAGGAAACATTTAAGGGCAGCAATGCGTATGGCCCAGAGTTATCCTAGTATAAAAAATCAATCCAAAATGCTACAAATCAGGCGGGAATATAAGAAACTTATTGTGTCCAAAAAAGCTCTTTATACAGCTAAAATATGGGCAGACTTGGAATTATCAGCAAAAGGAACTAATTCAATATTTTTTTGGAATTCCGTCTCGGGTTTATTGAAGGAACGCAATTTTCAACTTGACATTCCTATACCTGCCTCAGTCTGGGAGGATTTCTATACAAGTTTATTTACTGAGTCAAACCAAAGACCCTTGCAGGAAAGTATAATTGATCCTACTTATTTTGAAAACCTCCCTCTTTGGCCCTCAGTGTCAGTGGCAGAAGTCAAATCTATCATCCATTCCTTGAAACCCAACAAGGCTCCAGGAGAGGACTTTTTACCACCAGAACTTTTTAAAACCCATACTGACTGGTGGGCCCCATTACTTGCAGGTTTGTTTTCTTATATAAACAACACAGGATTCATTCCAGTAGGATGGGAAGTAGCAATTGTTGTCCCTATATTTAAAAAAGGAAATAGGACTGAGCCACAAAATTATAGACCAATCAGTCTTATAGGAATTGCTGCAAAAATGTATGCCAAACACCTCTTGGGCAAAATAGAGGACTGGGTAATTAGGACAAACCTCCTTGTAGAGGAACAAACTGGTTTTAGACCAGATCGCTCCACAATAGATAATTGTTTCACATTACATCATCTTATTTCAAAACAATTGGCAAATGGTAAAAAAGTGTTCGCTGCTTTTATAGATTTTACCGCAGCTTTTGATTCCATAGATAGAAACATTTTATGGAAGAAATTAATTAATTTAAATATGGAGCCCAGACTTTTATTCCTGGTAAAGGCCCTCTATTCAAATACTTATTTAAAAGTAAGAACTGGTGTAAATGGCTCTTTAACCAAAAGTATTCCTACTCATAGAGGTGTCCGGCAGGGTTGTATCTTAGCTCCAATGCTCTTCAATCTTTATATTAATGATATTCCAGGGTTTATGCGTACCGTAGATACTCACATGTTAAAAATTCATGGCATATTTGTGAATGTCCTATTATATGCAGATGATATGATTTTGATGGCACATTCACAAGTTGGCCTGAGAAGACTCCTGAAAAAGTTGAATGTCTATTGTGTTCATAACTCTTTAACTATAAATAAGTCTAAATCTAAAGTGATGGTTTTTGGTAAAAGAAAAAGGATGAAATATAAATGGCAAATAAATGGGGAGCCTATAGAACAAGTGAATTCTTTCACTTACCTAGGAGTGGTTTTTACTGATACTGGAGCCTGGGACAATCATTTCAGAAGGACCGCAGGGAGGGCTGAGGTCTGTGCCAAAAGGCTATCTAAACTGTATAATTATAAATATCCTGGCACTTTGACCCCTATTCTGAAAGTATTTAGAGCAAAAATTGTCCCAATGTTGACTTATGGTGCGGAAGTGTGGGGTCTTACAAATTCTGCTGCACTTGAATATGTTCAAACCCGCTTTTTAAGAAGTATACTGGGAGTTGATAAAAATACGTCAGCACCCGCAATTAGAGCAGAAACAGGTATCCACTCTATACATAGCCAGACAGTATCAAAGGTCTTTTCTTACTGGCAGAAGGTCCATTCAATGGACCATGATAGGCTTCCCAAATTATGCCTACTTGAACAAATGAGTTTGGATTTTACCACATCCTGGTTAAAACATCTCACTAAAGTTATTACACAATATGGATTTTCCATTCAACAGGTACTCATAACTGCACCGCAGGCAAAAGATATTTTTAAACAGCGAGCCCTGGATATCAGTGCCCAATTGGACATGGAGACATTGGCAAAAAATGGTTCATTAAAATGGTTAGCTAAGAATAAAACTATTTTTAAATTTGAAAAATACCTGTCGATGAGTCTAACACAAAATCTGAGAAGGGCCTATTCCAGGGCTAGGTTTGAATTGTTGGACTCTATGGTTAAATATGGACGTTTTCATCATTTGCCATATGATGAGAGGACTTGTGTATGTGGGGACCCAGCCATAGAAGATATTGCCCATGTTTTGTTCGACTGCAAATTATATGATTCACTTAGGATTAAATTCCTGTCTCCTTTGTTAGAAAGAACAGCACACTGGGATTCTAATCACAGATTATCTTATTTTCTTTCGGGCTCAAATACTTTTATTGTGAATAGGACTGCCAAGTTTGTAGACAAGGCAGTTCACCAGAGAGCCCATTATATGGAAAAGATTGGAGTGCCATGTAGGGGTGATGAACTCATTTGAATTCTGATTAGATATACATGTATTGTATTTATTATTATTTCAGGTTATTCAATTATCTTATTTCCTATTTTGGTGTATTTTTATCAATTTTATCAGTTAAATTGAATTGTATTGTATTCTTGTTATCTTATTTTATCTTTGATATGGTCGTAAGACTAATCAATAAAGTTGTTGCTTGCTTACTACGAAAGTAGACCTAATGAGAGGGGATATATGAAACGTATGAGGGAACTATGGATGGACAGAAGACCTGCATCCACACTAACTGAGAAACAGCTAGTTACCCAATGCTTCAACATAGTGAAGAGGAAGCTGCTCTCACAACTTGAGATAGACCAACTACACATTATATCCCAGATTCAAGAAGAGCCGGAAGAACAACTGGAGGTGCAGCCAACACCTGAAGCTGGAATGTCACTGCCACCCCCTCCATTACAGAGTACAGCACCTGATATGAGGCAAAAGATCATGGATGAACTAGCTACAGTCAACTCTCGAGACTGATTACCGAGACTCAGTGGAGAAGTGCCATCAGATAGTATGCTAGAAGATGCCAACAGAGCCCTCACGACAATCCCTACTACCACCATAACTCAAACCAATTAACTACTATACGCTACAGCAGCTGTAATCCTGGAGATACTTGGCTACATGATCAGGAAGAACAGCACTACATACACCCCCTGGAAAATGAGGTTGGAGGCTAAGATCAAGGCAAGTCGGAGAGAAGTTAGTCAGCTGGTAGAAATACAGAAGGGTGTGGAGATTAAGGATAAGACTCGGTTACTGAAAAAATACAAGGGCCTGACTCCATCTGAAGCCCTAGGGACTGCTAAACAAAGGCTTACAGTACTGGCTACCAGGCTAAGGAGATACACTAGCGAAGCAGAGGCCAAGAAGATAAATGCTCTTTTCGCCAAAGAACCATCCAAGGTGTACTCCTAACTGCAGTGCGACAACACAGTAACAGCAGAGCCATGAACAGCAGAAATGGAACAGTACTGGAAGAACATATGGGAGAAAGAGAAGACACATAACACCAGTGCAAAGTGGCTGCAGGACCTGAGAGCAGATCACAGAAATCTCCTAGAGCAGGAAGCAGTCACCATCACAGTAGCAGACATCCAACAGCGGGTCAAGAACATGAAGAGCTGGACAGCATCTGGCTGAGACATAATCCGCACCTACTGGCTAAAGAAACTAACAGCAGTGCACAAATGCTTAGCAGCACAGATGAACCAGCTGCTAGCAGCAGGCTCCCACCCAGACTGGCTAACACAAGGTAGGACAGTGCTGATCATGAAAGACCCCAACAAGGGAACAACACCGTCCGACTACCGGCAAATAACAAGGACTTCCAGTGGGAAATGGCGGACTGAACAACCTTTTCTGTGAGCTCTGTGGGCAGAGTTGGCAATGTGGCATTTTTTTTGGGGGGTACAGGCAGGTTTTTCTGTAGCCGCAAGGTTTTTTCTGGATTAAGGAAAACACTGAGAATAGACCTATTTGTCCTCCAGATGGTGAGTTGTAGCCAGGAGATCATGGAAAGCATCTGCGACTGAGCGGTAAGACTTCACCAGGAGGCTGGGATTCCATCTCTTTCTGAGCCACGTATACAACTCCTTAAAGGGGAAGTAAGTCCTGCCTTCCCATTTCTTAAGCACCCAATTTGTTTTTTTAAGTTTTGTACCTTAAGAGAAGCATTTATAGTAAGAAAAAGCAGAATCTCTTTGTGAATATAGTTATTTTTGGAGATTTTTAACTATAAAAAACATTCTGGCTTCTTTTCCCATCTGGATTGTATTGAGGTCTGAAACTGTAAGATTGCCTTTCTGTTGCTATCTTTGGTGCTGAATTTGAAGGACGGAGTGTTTTCCTACATATTGCTTTTGATTTCTTGTTTTAAACTCTTGGCTTTCTGTTTACTTTCTTTGGGTTGTCTGCTAGTATATTTTTCTTTATTTATTTTGGATTAATTCACTAACCTCTATTTCTGTGAGTTAACTCTTTAGGGCAAGGGTACCAAACCATTTTGGCACCAGGGACCGGTTGTGGAAGACAATTTTTCTACGGGCCAGGGGGGTGGGGTTTGCACGTGGGAGACAATCGTGTAGACTGGGGGGCTGGGGTTTGCAGGCGGGAGCCAATCACATGGACCGGGGGGTGGAGTTGGCAAACAGGAGCCAATCGCTCAGATGGGGGGCGGGATTTGCAGGTGGGAGACAATCGTTTGAACCACCACCGCTCACCTACTGTGCAGCCCACTTCCTAACAGGTTCGGGACCCCTGCTTTACGGGGTGCCATAATTTACTGTTTGAACTATGGAAGATTTTAAAGAGGATTTTAAAGAAGACTTCATGGAATTTCGTTGTCAGCTAAAAGAGATTTTTTAAAGGGTTTTCAAGTTATTTTGCAGACATCTGCAGAATCAAGATGAGATTCTGACTAAAATGGGTCAACTATATGAAAAAAAATTTGATGGAAGAAGAAGCTGGAAAAGATGGCGATTTTACTGCTGTGTGGGAGATTGAAGTATTCCCAGCTAAAGACTCTGGATTGATGTTTAGGGGGTTAAAATGATTGTTTAACTTTAAGATTGCACAAGGAACTGCCATGCTGGAGAAATGTTATGTATATTCTTTTTTATGTAAGGGGAAGGAGATATTATTTTAGAGATTTGTATATGTGTTAATGGAAGGATTTATAGAAATAATGTACTATTGAAAGCTGGAAGTCACCTGTATATGTAAATTTCTAAAAGTCTTTTTTTCTTGTGTTTTTATATTTTTAGTGTTTTTTTCTTTTTTGTCTGTAGTTTTTTTTTGTTTTTTTGTAGTTTTTTTATCTTTGTCTCTAAAAATAATAAAAACTTCATCCCAACTACCGGCCAATTACCTGCCTCCCCACAACATGGAAAGTCCTATCAGGCATCATAGTCACCAAGGCGCAGGACCATATGGGCCAGTACATGAGCACAGCTCAGAAGGGCATTGGGAACAACACCAGAGGCTCCAAACACCAGTTGCTCATAGATAGAGCAGTTGCCTGAGACTCAAGGTCTAGACAGACCAATCTGAGCACAGCCTGGATTGACTACAGGAAAGCCAATGACTCAATGCCACACACATGGATCTGTGAATGCCTGGCACTATACAAGGTCAACCAGACACTAAGGACCTTCCTCAAGAACTCAATGGGACTGTGGATGACAACACTGGAAGTCAACTCAAGACAGCTCGCACAAGTGGCCATCAAGTGTGCCATATACCAAGGTGATGCACTGTCCCCACTGCTGTTCTGCATGGACTTGAACCCACTCAGCCAGATTATCACAAGAACTGGATATGGAAACAAGTTCAAGAGTGGAACTACCATCAGCCACCTCCTCTACATGGATGACATCAAGCTGTATGCTAAGAGTGAACGAGACATCGACTCATTGATCTACCTGACATGGATCCACAGTGAGGACATTGGGATGTCATTCGGACTAGAGAAATGTGGCCGGATGGTAGTAAAGAGAGGGAAGGTAGTTAAGACTTATGGGGTGGAACTACCAGCAGGCCACATAGCAGACATACAGACCTGCTACAAGTACCTTGGTATGCCACAGTCACATGGGAACCATGAGGAGGAGGCAAGGAAGACACAACATCCAAGTACCACCAAAGGATAAGACAGGTCCTAAAGAGCCAGCTCAATGGGAAGAACAAGATCCATGCCATTAACATGTTTGCCCTGCCAGTCATCAGATACCCTGCCAGTATAGTGACCTGGACAAAGGAGGACATGGAGGCTGCTGATGTGAAGATCCGGAAGCTCCTCACAATGTATGGAGGCTTCCATCCCAAATCCAACACCCAGAGACTTTACACCAGGGGAAAGAGGGTGGGCGGGGTCTGGTGAGAGTCAAAGGCATTGTCCTGGATGAAACCCCAAGCATCCAGGAGTACTTTAGTAAGATGGCACCTAAAGATGAGCTGCCAAGAGAATTCATGAAGCAGCAGCAGACATGGAAGAAAGATCAAGCAGAGGAAGTCCCATGGCAAGACAAGACCCTGCATGGGATGTACCATCGACAGATAGCTGAGGTGGCTGACATTGGGAAATCCTACCAGTGGCTGGAAAGGACTGGACTAAAAGACAGCACTGAGGCACTGATCATAGCAGCACAAGAACAGGCACTAAGCACCCGATCCATAGAAGCAGCGGTCTACCACACTAGACAGGACTCAAGGTGCAAACTGTGCAGAGAGGCCTCAGAGACAGTCCAACACATAGTGGCAGGGTGTAAGATGCAGGCAGAAACAGCATACACTGAACGGCACAACCAAGTAGCTGGCATTGTGTACAGGAACATCTGCACAGAGTATGGGCTAGACCCTCCAAAGTCCAGATGGGAGATTCCACAGAAGGTCGTGGAGAATGACAGGGCTAAGATCCTGTGGGACTTCCAGGTCCAGCAGAGAGGCAGGTACTGGCCAATCAACCAGACATTGTGGGAGTAGACAAGGACCAGAAGACAGCGATGGTGATAGATGTAGTGGTGCCAAGTGACAGCAAAATCAGGAAGAAGGAGTATGAGAAGCTGGAGAAGTACCAGGGCCTGAAGGCGGAACTGGAGAGGATGTGAAAAGTGAAGGCCAAAGTGGTCCCAGTGGTGGTAGGAGCACTCGGGGCTGTGACTCCTAAGCTGGGAGAGTGGCTCCAACAGATCCCAGGAGCAACATCAGAGCTCTCTGTCCAGAAGAGTGCAGTGCTAGGAACAGCTAAGATACTGCGCAGAACCCTCAAACTCCCAGGCCTTTGGTAGAGGACCCAAGGTTGAGGAAGACACATACCACCCATAGGGGTGAGAAGGGAATTTTTTTTATTAAAATTCAAATGAGGGAGCTACTTGCTGTTCATTTCTCTGTATTACTTATGAAGAGCTCATATGTGATGACCAAAAAAGGATGAAATAATATAATTAATATATAATTAATATAATTATATTATAATAATATAATATAATATAATATAATATAATATAATGTAATGTAATGTAATGTAATGTAATGTAATGTAATATAATATAATGTAATATAATATAATAATATTATATTATATTATATTATATTATATTATATTATATTATATTATATAATATATAATAATATATAATATATAATATATAATATATAATATATATAATAAATTATAATATAATATAATCTTTCATTATTTAAGTATAACTCCTACCCAATATTATGAATTAAATGAATAAATAAATGCATGAAAAATATGTGAAAAATAAGCCCTAAACCTAAACCACACTGAATCCGGTAACTTTGTATACTTCTAACTATTTCTATTAACAAGTCCTGGACATGAGGTTTGGAAATCTTGGGAAGATTCATATGCAGAAGTTTAAATAAAAGGTGGGGAACTGGATTCAGTAAGAAGCTGAAGTCAGTTCTTCATTGTTCTCTATGTCTTTCTGCATGAAGATGACTTTTTGCCTAGAATGTCTTTTGCCACTGGAAAGATGTACCCCCAGCAAAACTGGAAGAAGCCTTCAAATGCCTTCCATGATGAAGAGATTGAAGAGGCCACTCTGGGAGACCCTGTCAGGTTTGTGCAAGCCTTGTCTACCTTCCAAGGGTAAAATATGTGATATGGGCAAATTTGAGATCATCCTGCTGATAGAGGAGGAAATTGGAAATGGTGGCTTTGAAAATGAGGTGGGACCCTACTCAAGATTTCATGGGTCAAATGTGTTCGGCTGATTGGCTCACTGGACCTGGGGATAGAGATGTTCAAGCTTTAAGTGATCTCAAGGCAATGGTTAAGATGGACACTTAGTGTCCTGAACTATGCACTAAAGTAACCATGTAAAATGGCTTAGCCATAATCCTCCTTTCCATGACTTACAATTGGACATGCTACTTTCTTGACTCAAGAAAAATGGAAACTCATTCTTTTCTCTTCTTGCCAACTTTATTCATTGTAGACAGCAGTGTCAACTGATGAAGATTAGATTCATAGACAAACTGCCAATCTGTTAAGACTATTATTATGTTCTTAATGAACAAGTTTTCATTTTGGGAATTATTTACCAATCTTGATTAATAAAAGTTTGACTTTCTCTCTTTCTCAAAGGAATTTGACAGCAATTCTCTCATGTCTGTGAGAACCATGTACTTGAATACCTTTCTCATCTTCAAAACAAGTCATTTTGAGGAATTAATAAAAATTCTGCCCTTTTCAGATAAAGTAAAATGAAATGAAATGAAGCTGACATAGCCCCCAAGGCATAGATATGTTTGCAAGTCTCAGCTGAGCCTTTAGACACCATCAATGCCAAATTAACTTTTCTAATATATTGAAATGCCACATAGCACAGAAAAACAATGTTGAAACAGAGATGAGGCTCTAAAGGGGATTGTATCTTTCATTTGGTTTGATAAAGAAATTGGGAGAATGAAGAGTTAGCTCTATGTTTCCTCTGATGATCAGCTTGACATACAACTAAACATTGGCCTTCGTTGACTGCAAAGAGGACATGTTGTTTGGCAGCTGGCAAAGTAGAAAGACAGCTGGAGCCTTTTACTGTCTTTTGAAGAATGAGATTATTGGGTAACAAGTGTTTTTCACAAATACCACCTTCTTTGTGATAAAATTCCTCTATTGGGTCAAGACATTCAAGAATTATAGGCCAAACCTAAAAAACAAGCAAATAAACAAACCAGCAGTTATGTATCTAGTTTCTCTCTTTTCCATTGTAACATCTGGTACAGCATACCTGTGTGCATATATAATAGCATTGTTTTAGAAGGGAAGGGAAGTGCTTTCAGCATTCAAAGTGAGACTGCCTGGAAGACCCCCTCTATCCCCTAAACTCCAGGTCGGTAGAAACTAAGCAAGGAACATTTGAGGACACAAGTAAGGGGTCGATAATCAGCCTGAACTGGGGGAGATTGATTTCAGAGCATGGTCAGTCATTCCCTGAGGGCCTAGGGCAAGACTTTTCATGGGGGGTATACAATGCTCCTACTGATAAATTGTATGGAATGCCAGCAACCCAAATGGGACTTTAGGAAGTGTAATAAACATTGAGTTTATGCTCAGAAGAGCTAACAGACTATAGTTCAGCTAGTGGCAGCCAATGCAGGTAAGAAAAGGGGCAGGGCTTCAATTGTGCAGTTGCAGGTTCCATATTGACTTTTTTCACTCTCTGTTCAGACATCCTTGCTCTCTCTCTCTCTCTCTCTCTCTCTCTCTCTCTCTCTCTCGTGTGTGTGTGTGTGTGTGTGTGTGTCTTCCTCCTCAGGCAAAAACTAGGCCTGATTGTCTTTGCTATGGCTCTGAAATTTTACTTGCAGAAGGCTTTTATAATTAGACCAAGCAGTTACAAAAAATAAACCAGGGATCAACTCTGTTGCTCAAGAGTTAAGCAAACCAAATTATTGTTTTTCTAGAGGCAACCAAGAAATAAAAAATATTCAGATGACAATAATTCTATGTTCCTGAAAGGGTTATCAGTAGCTAATTTGTTCCCTTCCATCCCCCCTGGTGTTCTGTGTTATACCGTAACCCTTTAAAAAATAGAAAATGGAGATGCCAGAATTAAACCTGAGATCTACATGCAAAGCACTGAGCTTTGTCCTGTCCTTTAGCTAGGCACAGGAATGGAACTTGAAGAAATGCTCAGAAAGGTGAAAAAAAAATGAAAGAATGATATTTATGACTTCTAATGTGAATGCGAGCAAGACTAAGAGTCAACATATGTCATTTTGAATGTTCTTATCATAGCATAGAAGAGGAATATGAATACAGATATGGCCTTTGGAATCAGCTGGGGAAGAGAGATATGGCTGGGAGGTAGACTGAAAGAACAAACGTTATAGGAACATAAATGAGATAACTAGAATATGGACATTGGTAGGCAAAACCGATTGCCCTTTTGATTTACATGGGCATTTTATTCTGTTGATTGTTAGAGACATCACATTTTTGCCTGAAACCAATCTGAAACATGATTTCCAGTCTATCCTAAGGTAAACAATTCAGCAATTTCTATAGAAATCACAAGAGCTTCAAAACGAATAGCACAGTTGTTTCAGGAGCTGCAGTTGCTTCCTACAGGTAGAAGCCCAGTATTGAAATAAAGTATGAATTACCTGAGATTTTGTGTGACTTACCCATCATGGAATTACTCCCTGTAGGCTTTGGGTTCCAAAGACTTTACTGCCACTGAAATTTAAAATCAAAACTTTGATTCTTTTAAAATCATTTTATTTCAAGAGTGCATATTAATGTGAAACATAACATGTACTTAACGGCTGTTACTTCTTTCCTAAAAACAGTTCCACCCTGAATGTGCACACAGTCAAGAACAAGTTTAAAAGAAAATAGAGCAAACAAACAAATTAAAGAGATTCACACACACACACACACACACACACACACACACACACACCCCTAGAGGTGCAGGTCCTGTGCTTATTAGCACTGTACAGAAAACCATAAAAATTCAAATGAGAGAGCTACTTGCTGTTCATTTCTCTGTATTACTTATGAAGAACTCATATGTGATGACCAAAAAAGGATGAAAATTAAACCCTTTTATCAATGGACCATTCACTTTTCCAAAACGTCCAGTTTTGACCTGTGAATTGTGTTTTATTTCCTCTTCTTCACAAATACGAATGCTTTTCTTTCTCAAAATGATCTCTGACTTTTTGATTCTGGGAGTGTTTCCAGATTTATTCCTCTGAGTTTAAATGATAAAAAGTACAGCATTGGTTTTTAACAAGTCACTTACATTAACAATAGTAAGCTAAAAAGTGAAAGGTAAAAAATACTGTACAAGTTGACACTAAAAATGGAAGTCTGTAGTTCTCCAGATCTTGGTGAACCAAAATTCCCAGCAACCCAAGACAGCAATAGTCAATAGTGAAATATACTGACAAATGTATTTCAATAGGATCTAAAATGCCATAGTTTCATAGCTTTGTTATCAAACATTAAAATTTGAAAATTCCAACTCATATTCTTATGTATTCACCTACTATTTATAGCTGAGCATTGTGTTCCATATATCCCTGAGTTCTCAGATTATGTCAGATGTGAAATCTAAACCTTGAATCCCAGCCTCCTGGTGAAGTCTTACCGCTCAGTCGCAGATGCTTTCCATGATCTCCTGGCTACAACTCACCATCTGGAGGACAAATAGGTCTATTCTCAGTGTTTTCCTTAATCCAGAAAAAACCTTGCGGCTACAGAAAAACCTGCCTGTACCCCCCAAAAAAAATGCCACATTGCCAACTCTGCCCACAGAGCTCACAGAAAAGGTTGTTCAGTCCGCCATTTCCTACTGGAAGTCCTTGTTATTTGCCGGTAGTCGGACGGTGTTGTTCCCTTGTTGGGGTCTTTCATGATCAGCACTGTCCTACCTTGTGTTAGCCAGTCTGGGTGGGAGCCTGCTGCTAGCAGCTGGTTCATCTGTGCTGCTAAGCATTTGTGCACTGCTGTTAGTTTCTTTAGCCAGTAGGTGCGGATTATGTCTCAGCCAGATGCTGTCCAGCTCTTCATGTTCTTGACCCGCTGTTGGATGTCTGCTACTGTGATGGTGACTGCTTCCTGCTCTAGGAGATTTCTGTGATCTGCTCTCAGGTCCTGCAGCCACTTTGCACTGGTGTTATGTGTCTTCTCTTTCTCCCATATGTTCTTCCAGTACTGTTCCATTTCTGCTGTTCATGGCTCTGCTGTTACTGTGTTGTCGCACTGCAGTTAGGAGTACACCTTGGATGGTTCTTTGGCGAAAAGAGCATTTATCTTCTTGGCCTCTGCTTCGCTAGTGTATCTCCTTAGCCTGGTAGCCAGTGCTGTAAGCCTTTGTTTAGCAGTCCCTAGGGCTTCAGATGGAGTCAGGCCCTTGTATTTTTTCAGTAACCGAGTCTTATCCTTAATCTCCACACCCTTCTGTATTTCTACCAGCTGACTAACTTCTCTCCGACTTGCCTTGATCTTAGCCTCCAACCTCATTTTCCAGGGGGTATATGTAGTGCTGTTCTTCCTGATCATGTAGCCAAGTATCTCCAGGATTACAGCTGCTGTAGCGTATAGTAGTTAATTGGTTTGAGTTATGGTGGTAGTAGGGATTGTCGTGAGGGCTCTGTTGGCATCTTCTAGCATACTATCTGATGGCACTTCTCCACTGAGTCTCGGTAATCAGTCTCGAGAGTTGACTGTAGCTAGTTCATCCATGATCTTTTGCCTCATATCAGGTGCTGTACTCTGTAATGGAGGGGGTGGCAGTGACATTCCAGCTTCAGGTGTTGGCTGCACCTCCAGTTGTTCTTCCGGCTCTTCTTGAATCTGGGATATAATGTGTAGTTGGTCTATCTCAAGTTGTGAGAGCAGCTTCCTCTTCACTATGTTGAAGCATTGGGTAACTAGCTGTTTCTCAGTTAGTGTGGATGCAGGTCTTCTGTCCATCCATAGTTCCCTCATACGTTTCATATATCCCCTCTCATTAGGTCTACTTTCGTAGTAGCATTCCATCAATTCCAGGTTCTCTCGTCTCATCCATGTATGGTTTGTTCCAGTAGCCCACTTATTGTCAGATTGTCCTGGTTCCCCAACATCTCACATGGACCTTGTTAATCTAGGTGACGTCTGAGCTGGCATGACTCTCTTGGTTCGTGTCAGTCTCATATTTTGAGGTAGGCGGGTGAAGCATTAGGGGGTCTTTGCCCAAGGACCCCTACTGGTAAGGTAGGTACAGCCGGGTTTTGAACCCTGGTCTCCTGCTCCAAAGGCGGTGCTCTAACCACTATGCTATCCAGCCGCTTATTTTATTTATATACTACATTACTACAACCGAAACTCTCCCCACGACCTGAGTTCTATCCCAGTGGTTTCTCTGGTAGCCTGCTCGGGTGAACTCAGACTTCCATCCTTCCGAGGTCGGTAAAATGATTACCCAGATAAGCTGGGGGAAAGGTAATCATGACTGGGGAAGGGAATGGCAAACCACCCCGCTATATGTCTGCCTAGAAAACGTCAGCGAAAGCAGCGTCCCTCCAAAGGGTCAGTAATGACTCGGTGCTTGCACAGAGGGCCTTTCACTTTCACTTTTTTCATATTATACATATATTATATAATTATATAATATATGTTAATATCAACTGTTTGGCGGATACAATAATGTGCTGCTTACTACTTATATAAAATGGGGAAACATTAACTGAAATAGAGTGGTCACTGCTTTATTGTTTGTATCTGATCATCTGTGCATTATAATATTTTTAGAGGAACAAGCCTAAATTTTGAAATGCATAAGTGTTGCCCGATAATAGTAATTGTATGAGCAAGTTTAAAAATTAAGATCACTAGAATTATTCCTTAATAAATATATAATTTTTTAATTGACCTCAGCGGGACAAATATAAACAGAATCAAGCAAAAGTCAAGTTCCACCATTTAGCTTTTGACAATCCAGAATGTATACTGCATTGCATTCAGTGCATTTTAAGTTTCATTCTCTATTTGTTTTACTATTTGGGACTCAAAAATATTTAAATATGTCAGGAAATTTGAGCTCATAAATAGCTGTCACCTCAGGAAAATGAAGAATTTTGAACCTGTCACTGAAAAAGGTATCAGTCAAATGGAACATTAATCTCTAAGCCAGACGATCTGTACATATTCTAGAGAGGGACAAGTGTTGGTTCTTCATCACCATAATTCACAATTAGCCAAGCTGGCTTGCACCAGTAAATGGTATAACTAGCCAGGGAAGTTGAAAGGGAAACATAATGAGAGAAAGGAAATCCATCCAAGGAGGAGTTTGTAGGACACAGGAAAAGGCACTGAGCATTAGCTATACAAAGCCAGTACCAAGAGCCAACCCAAAACCATGCCAAAGACAAGGAAATGAAACAGATACATCCATCAAGTGATACATGGAACAAGTGCAAATGTATGGCAACAGTGCAAAATATACTAGTTCTCTCTTCCATATTCCCACAAGTCTTGCTCTGTGAACAAATCACCACAGATTTCTCATACTACATTGACACCCAAAACTCTATTCAGTGCATCTCAGAATGCCCATTGCTACAGATGATGGAACTATATTTTTTTCTGGTAACATTTCTGAGATTTTTAGGAATATATGAAATCACTTTCTTGTGAGTCAAGCAGTTGTCCATCTTGCTCAATATTATCAGCACTGATTGCAGCAGATTCCCAGAGTTTCTGTTAGCATATTTTTGAGCCAGAACTTGAGGTCCCAGAGATGGAATCAGCAAGCACTGAGTCACGATCCTCCTCAATTTCCTGGAACCAAATTCTTTTGGTTTCATTCCATATCTACGAAAAATAAAATATGGAGAAATAATATTATAAACAATGGAAAAAACATAACAAAGGATGAATCTGTGATTTTAGATGAATAAACTTCCACTAACTAGAGGGATATAATTCTTAAGCACTTGACTTTTGCATGCTAATTTTCTTAATTAAAAAAATAGACTAATAAAATCTGAAAAACTGCATGGCTATGCAATCCCATTTAAGAACTTCATTCATAGGATACTGAATGAGGAAATTGGCTACAGTCAGCATATGAATATAACATTCCCAATGGTGGGATTCCTGCCCTGAACCAGAAGTTGAACTCAATGCCCTTTTCAATCTAATGATTCTCTAGTATCCCAGTTCCTACTGAGCCACACTCTGATCCCTACCAAGCTGCAATCCACTGGAGATGCTAGCTGTTTCCAATGGAGAGCATGCACGGTTGTCCTCCATGTCACGCTCACAAATGCCGGCTAAGAGGGAAGGAGCACCTCCAGTCACAATGTAAGAACTGGAGTCAAATGGACAAGCACTGTCCTTCTGATAATAGGCACATGAGAGAAAAAAGAACCATGTTTCCATGGACTGCAGAAGATCTGAGGTATTTGCTGTCAGCAATGAGCCCCTAGGAAACGGTAGATGCCACTAATCATCAACCCTGATTTGTGTTTCAAAGAAAGATCTGCATGATAAGTGGCTCTGGTTTTGTATCTTCCTGCCACATGCATATTATATTCCATATTAAACACATGTATAGTCTCAGAATGACTCAAAATAGCAGAAGCCTGTCACAAAACTTCCAAGATACTATATTATGGCATTTGCGTCAAATAAATAAGGCTGCAGTCTGTTTTGATCAGAGTGCACATTTAATTGGATATAGTTTCCACCATCTAGAGATTAATTTAGTGGTTCCAGATGGTGAAATTATTGTTTAGGATAGTCTCTTCCTATAAAAAGCTTGAACTAGGAAGTCTAAAATTAATAAAATGAAAATGCATTAGCTAGTCATTAATAAAGGCATTATCACCTTCTGAACTATGCTTTACTTGAAAGATGAAGTTTAGTTGAAGTTAATATTTGAAGCAGCCCTAGTCAACACTGTTGAAATTTAATGTTACTGTTTTTGTTATTGGAGTTAGATTGGAAAATGTCCTTACCGAGTTTCTCTCCCACTTACTATCAAACATTTGCATTAGGATGGAACAGTCTTAATGGCATTTATCTATAAAATCTAATACACATAAGCCCAATGAAGGAGATCAGAAGGGCTGCAAGAAGTGGATAGAAGCAATATCATCCTATTCATTCCTTGTGAAGCTCTGCAGTGATTGCTTCCTCCATCATGATTTTTACTGTTGTCTTCAATTTATTTATTTATTTATTTACTTATTTATTTATTTAAAAAACCCCATCTTTTGTTGTTCTAATGAGATGTAATATTGTTGTTTAGGCTTCTTTCAGGTCAGCATGAATAAGAAGTGAGATATAAATGTTTTAAATAAATTAATATGCATGGCTTGTTAATATACTCCCTATGAAAGCAGAAGCTTGCTGTCTTAACTAAAGTCTGGGCAAAAGCCAAATCTGCAGTCTCTGGAACAGCACCAACTTTTGGATAAGATCCAGATTCTTTCTTTCAGATGGTGGTTGAATATAGCCTTTCTCATTTACAAGTCTTCACTTCCAGAATAGATTGTGTCAGCAGCCTGGCTAACTAAAAATGCATTTTTATTTATTTTGAGCATTTATTTGATTGAGCATTTATATGATATACTATGTGTGTGTGTGTATGTGTGTATACATACAGTATGTGTATGTGTATGTGTATGTGTATGTGTATGTGTATGTGTATGTGTATGTGTATGTGTATATGTATATACACACAAACACAAATAGTCAAGGAAGTATATAACCAGGAATATAAAAGTCATGTGCCAGCAAATGGGGATTCAAGACAACCAAGAAGGATTTGCCATAGGAATTGCTTTTCAAGGAGGACAGCACTATATTGGATTTGTCTACCTGGCACAGATAGAGAAGAGAAACTGAAGATACCAGAAAGAAGACCCAGATTTTCCTAGCTGTGATGGATTGCCAGCTAAATTTAACAAAAATCTGGGTTAACTCTTTGTTGAGATTAATAGCAGTTATGTTGTAGAATAGGCATGGTATCATTTTAACAGAATCAGTACTATTGCCAACAGAGATAATTAATCTCTGAATTGTATGGTAGCTAGGTTAAGTCATAAAGTAGTTTACTACATTCTAAGTTTCTCTGAAGACAGACACAAGTGAGGGGGGTTAGAATCTTAAATCAGTAGGAATTAGCACTAATCTACTTGCTTTGCTAATCTGATGACTTTTTATTATTGTTACACTAAGAATAGAGAAATCAGAATGGATCACTTGCATGCTATATTTTGAGTGATCAGTCCTGAGGCAGTATCACTAATTTTGGCATAGGATATCTATTATCTGTCTAAATCTCTACCTACCTACCTACCTACCATCATCTATCTATCATTGTTCTTCCTTCTAAGTGGTCCAGAGTGGGATACAATAACAATAACAATAAAGAATATACATTATGGTGAAAATGATATGACAGGTAAAAAAAACCTTCCAGTTGTATGATATACAACCGTCAAAACAGCAACACTGAATAATTATGTAGGAAAACTATTAGGGTTTTCATCCTATTCTAATGACACTTAAATCAATCCCTCACTCGCTGGATCGTCACCTCTATTTAGGATCCACTCTGCTCACCCCATATGGGGAGGGGGCTAGAAAAGGTGCCCTAAACATAGTCTGCCTCATTTTCTCCCTGACTGGATTACCGCGACCAGTGGGGTCACCATCTAGCGGTCGTAAAAAACACATGAATTTTGGAACATGGAATATACGGACACTGCAAGACAATATGGATAGTGAACGACCTGAACGTAGGACTGCCATTATTGCAAGGGAGCTGAGATGTTTTAATATCGATATAGCAGCACTCCAAGAAACTCCAAGAGCAGGAGAAGGACAGTTGAAGGAAGAAAAAGGAGGTTATACCTTCTTTTGGAAAGGACTGCCTGAACAAGAACGACGAATACATGGGGTAGGCTTTGCTATCAAAAATGACCTTGTGAAGCTCTTGTCAGAAGTTCCCACTGGGATTAACGAAAGACTCTCAACTCTCCGAATAAAACTCGCCAAAAACCAACAGGCAACTATCCTAAGTGCTTACGCACCAACAGTAGATGCAGATGAGGACATCAAGGAAAAATTTTATACCCAGCTGGACACCATCTTATCAGAGATACCAAAGGAGGATAAAATTATCCTCCTGGGTGATTTCAATGCAAGAGTTGGGCGTGATTTTGATTTGTGGCCAGGGATCATTGGGAAAGAAGGAGTTGACAACAGCAACATGAATGGAATCTTACTTCTGACTAAATGTGCAGAGCATAACCTTGTCATTACTAACACACTCTTTCGCCAGAAAAATAAATTTAAAACATCATGGAAGCACCCACGGTCGAAGCACTGGCATCTTTTAGATTATGTAATTGTCCGTGCTAGAGATCGCTGCGATGTACTTCTCACCAGAGCCATGACGAGCGCCGATGACTGCTGGACAGACCATCGATTAATTCGATCCACGATGGCCGTAAAGATTGTCCCTCATCGTTTGCTCCAAGGAAGAAAACCAAGGCGTAAAATGAATACACTGGCCCTTCAAGATCCTATTAAACGAGCTTGCTTTCAATCAACTCTCAAGGAACATCTGCCTATGGAACTTCCTGAAAACGTTGAGGAACACTGGATTAAATTGAAGACCTCTATTATTTCAGCCTGTGAACAAACTATCGGATACCAGACTAAGAGACATCAGGACTGGTTTGATGAGAACGATAGTGAGATTGAACATATTATTGACAAGAAAAGGAAAGCCTTCCAGATATGGCAAAAAGATATTAACTGTGCCGTTAAGAAAAAAATCTACGCCAGTGCAAAGGCAGAAGTCCAAAGAAGAACTAGAGAACTTAAGTTTATGGTTGATAAAAAAAGCCCAAGAAACCCAACATTTTGCAGATGCTCATGATGCATGGGGCTTTTTTAATGCCATAAAGGCCATCTATGGACCAACAAACCATGGTACAAATCCCTTACGCTCAGTAGATGGTGCTAAACTTCTAAAGGACAAAGAGTCTATTGCACTGCGCTGGAAAGAGCATTACTACAATCTCCTTAATCGTCACTCTACTGTGGCTGATGAAGTCTTCTTGCAAATCCCGCAAAAACAAATAAGAGATGAGCTTGCAGTACCCCCTAGTTTGGAGGAAGTCAGCAAAGCCACTAAACAAATGAAAAATAACAAAGCTAGTGGATCTGATGGGATTCCTGCTGAAGTCTTTAAAGAAGGCGGGCCTGAACTTACACAACAACTTCATAAGCTCATCGAAAAAATCTGGATGAGGGAGGAGATTCCAGCAGACTTTAGGGATGCCATAATTATCACTCTCTTTAAAAAGGGCGATAGAACAGACTGTGGAAACTATCGAGGCATCTCCCTTCTAGCCACAGCAGGCAAAATTCTGGCAAAGATCATTGCAAACCGTCTCCTATCTGTATCAGAAGACATCCTCCCTGAAACGCAAAACGGCTTCCGCCCTTCCAGGGGAACAGTGGATATGATCTTCACTGCACGACAGCTTCAAGAAAAATGCAAGGAGCAAAACCGCCCTCTCTACATGGCGTTTATTGATCTGACTAAAGCTTTTGATACTGTAAATCGTACTGCTCTCTGGACCATCCTTCTGAAAATCGGATGCCCTGATAAATTTGTGAACATCTTGCGGTTACTCCATGATGACATGATGGCAACAATCCTGAATAACAATGGCTCTCAAAGCGATCCATTTAAAGTGGAATCCGGCGTTAAACAGGGATGTGTTATTGCTCCAACCTTATTCGCTATCTTCATCGCTATGATTATGCACCTTGTTGAAGAGAAA